>OX451218.1:47516400-47643963 GCA_949628195.1 Phasia obesa
TAAAAGCCTCGAAAGAATAAACCATAAATTATTATTAACCCTAACCTCAAATTTACAAAAAATCCCTTTGGTTCCAACAATTAAAAATTTCACCCTAACGTGCCAACACTGATATTAAATAAAACACACACACAACTACTTGTAACAAAAAACAATATGTCACACTACTCCCACTTACATATTCTTACTAGCGCCAATACTTGTGTTTCATTTGCAATCGTTCCCCTAACTCTAATTACAAAAAACAAAACAAGACAACAAGATCTTTTATGTTAAATACAAGAACATTGTTATACAGCAAAAAGAACATTTTCGAACAAACTAAAAAACAGTGCGGTGTTAAACGGATAATATAAATAAAAAAGTTATTTAAAAGTGAAAAAAATAAACAATAAAATAAACAATTTAACAAAAAGGAAAAAGATCAACAAAAAGAATAAATAAAAGTGGAAAAAATACAGAAAGTGAACGATTAAAAAAAGCTGTGAAAAACAGAAAAATTCTACAAGAACAAAAATCACAACAACAACAGAAATTTAACATGGCACAGAAGAAAAATAGCTTAAAATACGAATTTACAGAAAAGAAAACGGTAAGTGGCAGAATTGCTTGTTAGCAAGGGTTATAGTTTTAATTCATTTATTAAATCTTATTTCAGTTTTAAAGTTAAATTAAATATATATATACATAAAAGAAATGGAAAAATGATTAATGTGTTTCTCGAAAGATCTAGCGCGAATTCAATTAGAACAACGTGCTTTTATATTAAGTATGTGTATTATATTAGAATCAATATTGCCAGATGGGCCAAAATGACACATTCGAACGAAATATGTAACATAAAGTTTAATAGCTAACATTAACATAGCTAACATTCGACCATCCTGTTTATGCGATCGCCCCTCGATCCGCTCAATGCTCATAGTCTTCTAAGTATCTTGGAGTAGTTACTTTTCTCTTGGGTCTTGATGGAATGCGCTCCTCATCAGTAGCACTATCCTCTACGACATCGTCAGGGGGAGGTATTATACGCTTCATATCCTCGACTGCTACTACACCCTTCATAACTTCGTTGGGTACGCTGAATATCTGGGAAATCGGCTACACGATAACGGCCATTCGGCAAGACCTCTACTACCATATACGGACCCTTATATAGCGGTGATAATTTTGTGGACTCGCCGGTACTACCAGACTCTCGACGGATCATAACTGAATCTCCGGGTATATATGATTGAGCCTTGCATCGTCTTTTATTAATTGTATTCTTGCTTATTTTATTCTTCTTTAATACGTTCAACAATTTTTCGTCGTAATTCTATTACATCTTTATCGCCGTCTTGGTTTAGAATATCATCATCAAGTTTGTTAGGATTAAGTCTTCTCGTTCATAATTGAAAAGTACTTTAAATGGTGTTGTTTTTAAAACGTGATGTATTGTGTTATTAATACTCCACTGCACGATACCAATGTGTTCATCCCAGTCACTACCGTTTGGTTTCTTGCACAAAGTTGATAACATAGGGGTTATCGTCCGGTTTAATCTTTCGCATTGACCATTGGCCCTGGGGGTGGCAGTTGCATTCAGCACATGTATAATATGTTTCTCGCTGCAAAACTTTTGAAAAGGGGAACCAGTAAATGACGTGCCCCTATCAGTTATTATTTGGCTAGGTGTTCCAAATAGAGTCAATACATCGTTAAATGCACGGACAGTTGTCTCACTCTTTACATTACGTACAGGTTTTAAAACACAAAATTTACTGAAGCCGTCAATAATTACCAGAATGTACATATTGCCGCGTTTGCCTTTTACGAAAGAGCCTAATGATCAGCATGCACGGTGTGAAAGGGTATGCCAATCTTGTCTATCGGATTAAGAAATCCCTGCTTCCTACCGGCTGGTTGTTTGTTGTATAGACACTCAAAACACGCTCCAATGTATCTCTTCACATAATTTCTTAGTCGGGGGAACCAATATTTTTCCTTAATTTTTGCTACTGTTTTGTCAACACCAACATGTAATTCATCGTGACACGTTTGAACAATTTTATATCTTGCATTGTCGGGAATATAGAAATAATGACCATTTCCCTCCACCTTGTAAAGTCGACCGTCTTTAAGTTTAAATTCTTCCTGTATACGTAAATCATCTTTAGTTAACTCGTCTCGTTTTTTAATAACATCTACAATATTTTGTATCTTAGGATCACTTTTCTGCAAAAGCGTTAGCCAATCTGCTGTATCCAGGCTTGAATAAAGAGCGCAAACATCTGCCACTGTTGTAGTGTTTTCAGGCAATCCACTTGCATTACGACTCAAGGCATCAGCAGGTTTGTTTTCCGTTCCAGGGGTATGCTGTATTTCAAAATCGTACTCAGAAAGTTTCAGCCACCACCTGCCGATTCTTGGCAGGATATCTTTCTTTGACATCGAACTTCTAACAGCGTTGCAGTCGGTCTTGACTATGAATGGAATACCTATTAAATATACGCGGAAACGCTCTAATACCCAGACAACTGCTAACGTTTCTAATTCTGTTGAGTGGTAACGCGACTCCTCCTTAGTAGTCTGACGACTCGCATAGGCTACGGGATGGGATTTTCCATCGGATTGTTTCTGAACTAAAATTCCAGCTAAACCATCTTTGCACGCATCGGTGTGGACTTCTGTTTCTGCGTCTTTGCAGTAAATACTAAAAACAGGTGGTTTGGTTAATGTTTTCTTTAAATCGCTAAAAGATTTTTCTTCTTCTTGAGACCATGTAGTCTCGTTTTTCGTTAGATGTGTCAACGGTTTTGCCCAAATCGCATAGCTTTTGATGAAACTGCGGAAATAACTTGTTAGGCCAATAAACCGACGAACATCGTGTACATTTTTAGGACGCACAAAATTATAAATGGCATCTAATTTAAGTGTACTTGGCGTAATTACTCCGTCAGAAATTTCATAGCCCAAATACTCGGCCTTTGTCATCAAAAATTTGCATTTATTTATATTCAGCTTCAAATTTGCTCGTCTCAATGCCCCCAAGACACTTTTGAGATTCTTTATGCACTCATCAATGTTAGTGGATGGTATAAGTATATCGTCAAAATATCCCATAGCTATTGTAAAACGTAAAGGCCCCAATGCTGCATTGACTAATTTTTGGAAAACTGCTGGACCATTTGATGCACCAAAAGGCATTCTTATAAATTCGTAATGGCTGTCTGGAGTTACAAATGCAGTTATATGTCGAGAATCCTTCGCTACCTTCACTTGATAATATCCACTGCGCATATCAAGTTCATTAAAATATTTCATACCATGAATTCTGTTAATTTGGTCACCTACGATTGGTAGTGGATACTTCATTTTTCTAGTTACACGATTTAAAGCTCTATAATCAATGCATATTCTCTTATCACCAGTTTTCTTACGAACAATTAAAATAGGGCTTGCATAATCAGAATTAGATTCTACTATTATACCGGTTTACTTCAAATGACTCATTTCCTCTCGTACAAACGCCCTTTCTGACTCGCTCAATCGATAAGGTTTATAAGTTATTGGTTTGTTGTCTAAAAGTTCGATCGCAAATTCTGCACCCTCAGCGCAACCAAGCTCACTAAGATTCAATGCGAAACAATCTCTATTTTGTTGAAGTAAAGTTTTTAATTTTTCCCTATATTGTTCAGGAATCTCGGGGTTTACAAAAATTAATTCAGTAAAATCGGCACCTTCCTTGTTGAAGCCTTCATCGTCAATTTTTTTATCATCGTAAATACACAACTCACCCTTAGTAACTTTTTCACCTTCGTTAAAGACCACATCAACTGTAGAAACATTAACGATCGGCACTGCTAACCCATCAGCATCACCGTTGATGATACACGCGGGAATGATACAACCATGTTTGTTTGAAGTTGAGTTGATAAAAACATCCTGATTTTTGGAAATGTTATCATTAGTCGTTACGGCAACAAAACCAACATGATTTGGTGGCAGAATTGTAGCTTCTTTGACCCATAACGCCGTTTTTAACTTTGGGAGGTTTGGAACGTCAATGCTATTCAAATTATTCTAAGGTAAATCGTGTTGTTCAAAAATACGTAGGTATTCTCCTTTTTTGTAATAAATAACGTGCTGCTGTTCGGTAAATGGCTGTCCGACTAGTAATGGTATATCAAGGGTATCATCTGACATTACGTAAATGGTAACACTGGCCTGTGCTTGGTCAATCTTCAATTTTGCGGTTAATAGACCCAACGGAGAGGTAATACCACCACCAACCCCTCTGATTATCATATCCTTTGGAGCGGCACGTATTTCAACACACAGTTTCTTGGCAGCTGACTCTTTCATCATAATACACTGACTTCCAAAGTCTACATACGATTTTACTGTTGTACCATTTATAACAGCATCGAAGAAATATTTTTGATTTAAACAAATTCGTTCATTTAGATTTTTTACAACTGCACAATTCGTTGACTGAGGGCCGAATGGCTCCCTTCTTTTGTTGACATGGCCACTATTTAAGGGACAGTTCTTCTTAAAGTGTCCAGGTTTATTACTGTTAAGACATACTACAGGAGATGTACAATTCTGTCTTACTTGTCCTTTCGAATTGCAACGAAAACATGTCAGGTCGGTAGAATCTCTTGCCTTTGAAATTATTGGCTTTAATTCCTTTTCTTGTGTAAACGTTTTTATTGTGTTGACTGTTCCATCCTTTCGGTTGCTCTGTTGCATACCCATTGTTCGATAAAAATCACGGATGTCCGCTAGCAGTGCATTCGACTCGTGATGCGTTTTGCAAATCAAAGATGTTTTTAGGTCACGATCGTATAATCCCTGCATAACTTGTATTTTGGTTTCCGAAAATGATAACTTTAGATTGTCACACAATCTCTTCTTCTTAAAGTAGTAGTCAAAAACATTTTTATTTTTTTCCTGTCGGTAATTCAACAAAGCGAACCACTGCTCGGCAACACTGACTTTACCGATAAACGTGTTTGTAAATTCGACCTCAAACTCTTGCCATGTTTGTATTCCTAGCGAATAGAACCAATCTATCGCTCCATCTACTAAGTTTGAGCGTATTAATTCTAGTCTGAAAGAATCGGACCAGTTGTGCAAGTCTCCCATACCTTTTATTGTTTCTAGCCATTCACTAGCATTTTCTTCAGAACCCTTGCCTGCAAATTTCTTTATTGATTTATGTAAATCAAGTACGACATTAAAATTTGCAGTCCCTGTACCCATTGCATATGTGTTATTGTTCAGCGTAATTGCTCTAATCAACTCGGCATTCTGCTCCAACAGCCTCATCACTACGTCACTTGGCGCATTTTGTTCATTCGAATTCATGATTCCACCAGTACACTCGTCAACTATTATTGTATTGTCTCCGCTCTCGCTCATTTTACATATAATATAAGTAGCCTCCAATACATTAAATTATAATACTCTGTACAAGGAATTTACCAAACTCTTCCACCTCCAATCTCATCAACAGCAATAAATTAACGACTCCTGCAGAACAATACAAACACAGCAATCGCAATTATAAAATATAAAGAATTTTGTGGATGGCTTAATTCCACTTCTGATTGTTAGCAAGGGTTATAGTTTTAATTCATTTATTAAATCTTATTTCAGTTTTAAAGTTAAATTAAATATATATATATACATAAAAGAAATGGAAAAATGATTAATGTGTTTCTCGAAAGATCTAGCGCGAATTCAATTAGAACAACGTGCTTTTATATTAAGTAAGTATGTGTATTATATTAGAATCAATATTGCCAGATGGGCCAAAATGACACATTCGAACGAAATATGTAACACAAAGTTTAATAGCTAACATTAACATAGCTAACATGCTTATTAAAAATTTAATTTTTATATAAAATTTATCAAATAATAAAGTGGCCAAAAATAAAAGCAACTCGGTTAAGTGGAAGTACGTACATACATATACGTACATACATATACATACTTTCATATACGTACACACATTTGTATGACTGAAACATACAAACAAGAGTTGACAAATAAAAAAGATTAAGGTGGCTCCAATAAATCAAAAGTAAAAAACGGGTTGTAAAAAATTCATTTAATATAAAAACAAAGAAAATTAAACAAAAATTGAATATTTTTATAACGTTAAAAAAAACTTTTTTGTTACAAATAAAGAAAATTATTGGAGAAAAGCAACAACTTATAAACTATTTCCTAAAGATTACAGGAGTAAAATTCTCCTCGAACATCAAATTTTCTTTGGTTTTGGTAGCAAAAAGGGGAAAAGTTTCTACAAGAACATTTAAAAATTTTTTTCGTGTCATTTAATACTGGTTTTCTTCTCGGTCTTTCAAAATGACTTCTAAAAGAAAGTGTAAATACGATATTCAGCAACTAGCAACATTCTGCAAGAATTTCGAAAAAACTCCAATAGAATCATTTACACTGTCATTGTTGGAAGTCAAAAAATCGGAACTAGACAGAAGGTGGTCGAAAGTGGTAGATGCCTTTGAGGAATATGTTTTGGGGTGCGAAGAGGTGAAGGACGAAGATGAGACTAAGGACGAAATTTTTCTTAAGTATGAAGAGGTCAGCGAACAGTCCCAAATACTAAAAGCTAAAATATTGGAGATGATACAGCTCCTGCAAATAATGAGAAAAAATCAGTTCGTCATTCAACTCTTAAGCTGCCACCAATTGAAATCCAACAATTTGAAGGAGGTTATGAAAAATGGCCAGCGTTCAGGGACATGTTTATGGCAGTGGTAGGGAACGAGCCTTCTGTAGCACCAGCTCACAAATTATACTACCTACATAGCAAAACGAGGGGGGAGGCCTACCATCTCATAAAAGATTATGAGTTGGTGGATTCTAATTTTAAATTGGCGTGGCAGGCGCTAATAGATCGCTATGAAAACAAGAGAATCTTAATAAATAATCAGATTAAGAAAATTTATGGCATCCAATCCCCGTCAAGTGAAAATTTGAAGTTTTTAAGAGTACTGAAGAATACAGTTCGTGATGGTTTATCCATTATAAAACTATGTGAAGTAGATGTGGCGGACAATGACCCTTTCCTTATGCATGTTTGCAGTTCAAAGCTACCGGAAGAAACTTCGCGGGCATGGGAAGATTCTTTAAGTAACCATAAGGAACTGCCCACTTGGCAACAACTTAATGATTTTTTAGCTAAAAGAATCGAAACATTAGAAACATTTTTGAATTTGCGGAAGCCATCCCACAAGGAAAATAATAATCCCAAATCACAATCATTTTACTCCCAAAATGAAACTGATAAAAACAATTTTAGTTGCAAGAAATGCAAACAGAATGATCCGCTCAAATACTGCAAGTATTTCAAGTCATTATCGATAAACGATCGGATAAAATTTGTATACGCCAATAAATACTGTGCGAATTGTTTTTCAACCAGCCACTATAAGTCGAAATGCCCAAGTGCAAGTAATTGCTCCCGATGCAATCAGAGGCATCATACTATGCTACATTTGGACAGTGGTGACAGTGAGACTGCCTGGAAGCACGAGAGTCTCACTTTGGATGGTATTTATCTGGTCCCGAACCGGTTAGTGCGGTAAGATCATTTCACACCATTGTTTCATCATCCGAGGATGTAGCTCTGCACGACCAACTCCGAAAATTCTGGGAATTAGAAGAGGTAGAAAAAACTGAATCGCAAGCAGAAGGCGATATCTTTTGTGGAAACCGGTTTCAAGAAACCACTCGACGTCAGAAGGACGGCCGCTACATAGTTCGGCTTCCCTTCAAAGAAAACTACCCGAATGAAATATTTTTGGGCCCCTCTAAAAATATGTCACTTGCGCAGTACTACAGAATGGAGAAAACGTTAAATAAAACACCAGATCTCAAAGATCAGTATGTACAGGTTCTCCAAGAATATTTAGATTTAAATCACATGGAGTCTGTTGCACATTGCGAGCCCAACCATGAGAAGCATTATTCATTTTTTCTCCCTCATCACGCCGTTATAAAACCTGAAAGCAAGACTACAAAGGTACGCGTCGTATTCAACGCGTCGAAAAAAAGTGTGAGCGGGTTCTCCTTGAATGACGTTTTATACCAAGGCCCTACACTTCAAGCAGACTTAACGCAGCTTATAACACGATGGAGAAACTACAAATACGTATTTACTGGAGATATCCAAAAGATGTATCGCCAGATTTTAATCCACGAGGCGGACCGCCCATTCCAACGAATTTTGTTTCGCAACAAAGCTGATGGGAATGTTAATTCGTTTCAATTGAAGACTGTAACGTTTGGAGTGAATTGCGCCCCCTTTCTTACGATAAGGACTCTACTTGAGCTTAGTACTGACTGCAAATCGGAATACCCATTGGCTTCAGCCATTTTGAAAGGTGAAGTCTACGTTGATGATATCTTGTCCGGCGGACACACTCTCGATGAAGTAAAGCTCAAACAAAGTGAGCACACAAAGGCCTTGAACTCAGCTGGTTTCCCTTTAAAAAAAATGACGGCAAACCATACCTCTATTCTTGAAAGTTTACCACGGCAGGATCTTCTCGATGAACACTTTTTGAAATTTTATGATTCTAGTTCAGTGAAAACGTTAGGAATCCGATGGAATGCGCTATCGGATTCATTTTATTACGCTCTTGAACCAATTGAACTGACCCCATCCACTACAAAGAGGAGAATATTGTCGGTTATAGCAAGGCTATTTGACCCCCTAGGTTGGTTAGGACCGATTATAATCACTGCTAAATTGCTGATGCAACAACTGTGGGAAGAAAAATCCGACTGGGATGAAGGGGTAACCCCACTGATTTTAACAAAATGGAACAAGTTTTTAAAGAATTTACCTGAGATTGCAAATATAAATATCCCAAGATGGGTGGAATATTTCCCAAAATGTCGGGTTCAGTTGCACGGATTCTGTGATGCCTCAGAAAAAGCATATTGTGGGGTCATATATATTAGAATAGAAAGTACAGAAGGAAAAATTAACAATCACCTTCTAGTTGCAAAAACCAAGGTTGCGCCTATCAAACGGACTACAATACCAAAACTTGAATTGTGCGGAGCTTTACTGGTTACGAAGCTAATGCGAAGCTTTGAAACGAACATCAATTTCACTTATGAAATGTTCCTGTGGACAGACTCATCGATCGTGCTAGGGTGGCTAAAGAAACCCCCAAGCTCATTAAAAACGTTCGTTGCCAATCGAGTGCAACAAATCATCAGCACGGCTAGTATGTCTCACTGGAAGCACATAAAAACTGAAGAAAATCCTGCGGACTGGGGCACAAGAGGCTGCTCCCCCCAGGAACTAGCACTTAATAAATTATGGTGGCATGGGCCCACCTGGCTGGAACTTTCGCAGAACCTTTGGCCAATACCACGAATTTTCGATCCCACAGACTTGGAAACCAAGGAGATAAAAAATTACCATTTAGAAACTAATTGTATTCACATGCTCGAAGAATTCTCATCCTTTGAGCGGGCACTACGAGTCCTTTGTTATAGACTTCGATTTATAAATCGCGTCTTAAAAAAACCGTTTTCCTCTGAAAAGTTTATCACCTCAGAAGAAATTGAACATATTAAAATTCGGCTTATTTCTATGGCACAGCACAACTTTTTTGGTAGATAGCTTGTATGTTTGAAAATCCAACATCCGTTAAGTAAGAAAAGTAGATTGTTAACACTTAATCCTTTTCTTGATAACAATGGTCTTTTACGTGTTGGAGGCAGGTTTAAGCTACGACGAACGTCATCCGATTATTATCCCAGAAGGATCGTATCTTGCCAAACTCTTAGTTAATTTCACACATCGCATTCTACTCCATTCAGAGCATCACATCATGCTGCGCGTGATTAGACAAGGGTTTTATATAACAAGGCTAAAAAACCTCGAACGAAAATGCATTCGAGAATGTAAGGTGTGTACAGTTTACAAACACAAGTTTCATCAGCAAATAATGGCGGCACTCCCTCCAGAACGAGTAAACTTCTCCCAGCCATTTACCTACACCGGAGTCGATTTTGCTGGTCCCTTCAACATAAAATCCTCCAGCCTGAGAAACGCTAAAATTCTGAAAGGCTATGTAGCTGTATTCGTTTGTTTTTCTACACGTGCTGTACACTTAGAAAGCTGTTCGGACCTCACTACAGATGCTTTTTTAGCCTCTTTTGACCGATTTACTGGGCGAAGAGGTCTTCCTAAGACTATGTTTTCCGATAACGGTCGAAACTTTGTCGGCGCAGGTTATGCGCTACTCAAAGCTCATAACGAATTCCTTAAGTCAGCAGAAAAAGCACTAATAGAAAAGTATACAACTCTAGGATTCACCTGGTCATTTATACCACCGTACGCCCCGCATATGGGTGGACTCTGGGAGGCGGCAGTGAAAAGCATGAAGTCGCATCTGAAAAAGGTTGCTGCTAATCTATCGTTCACCTACGAGGAGTTCTCTACTCTTCTTGTGCGGATCGAAGCTGTTTTAAACTCAAGACCACTGTCACCCATAAACCCTAATGAACTTTTACCCCTCACGCCAGGTCATCTACTTCGTGGAGCTCCATTAATTGCTCTACCTGAAGCGCCAGCCGAACCTTCTATCGAAGATGTGCCCTATTTAAAAAGATGGGAACGCCTTAAGGCACTCCAGCATATTATCGAACGGAGATGGAAATCAGAATATATTACTAATCTTCAACACCGGTTTAAATGGAAAACAGAACGAGATAATTTAAAGCCAGATGATATTGTTATAGTCAAAGAAGACTTTCTACCACCTACTGAGTGGCTTTTAGGCCGGGTTATAAAAGTTATTTTCGGACGAGATAGTAAAATAAGAGTAGCTGAAGTACGAACTAAAAATGGTCCTATTTTGCGTCCAGTAGTAAAATTGGTTTTACTGCCGCAAGGAAACCGTACTCAAAACGAGGTTAAGCTTAAAGCCGCTTAATAACACATCTAAATTCCCCACAATATAAATCATAATTCTCAATTGCACTGTGTGTTCTTTAGTACTGTATATACTTCTTTTGTTTCTTTTTTTTTTCTACCTAATATAGACGACTGGCAAGCCAAAATGTCATCTGTGTGGCCTCAATCACACAGAGGTCAGACGACTTACCATCGTCAACAAAGGGTACTGTCTAAACTGTTTGGCATTCGACCATGTGCGATACTGGTGTCCATCTCGCGGACGATGCGAATATGAGTACGGGCCAAATAAGCTGTGTAATGCGAGACACCACACCATCCTTCATCGTGATGAGCGAGATCCCCTCTCTTCTAGTTTTGAAGACACCGTACCATTACCCTTTGAGGAAAACAGTACCGATAGCGAGACTGATAGCCTTCTCCCTGAAGCAAAACCCAATCCACAACAAGAAGATAGTGACGACGACGATGTTCATGTTGGCGGAATTCTCAGCCGTATCCCGTGGGCTTTGTCAACCCCACTCAACTATGTGGAGGGTGAAGAAATTATTATCGGCGGGATTTACAGCCTTCTCGGCGAAACACCACCACATATTAATCGTAACCCACAAGAAGATAAGTAAAAAGCTGCCATCTGCCCGCGGGAGTATGTTGAAGCGAGTTCAACAAGGTTTTTCATAATACTTAATTTTTTTTCCTCAGTGTACTGAAAACACTCATTTTTTTCCTTTCCTTTTTTATTTTCATTTTTTTTATTTTGTTTTAAACTTATTTACTTGTACTTATTTACATGATTTTTTTTTTATATTCTGAAATTGTAACCTTCAACGGTATTTAGTTTTAAGTTAGTCTTTGTAAAGAATTGGATAACTGCACATCAGCAAGAGGCTGCCAATAAACCTGTTATTTTGAAATATTGGGTGCATTTATTTTTGTTGAAATTCACACCTTTAGTTGGAAAAGGTAAGACTCCCACTCCAACAATATATATATATATATATATATATATATATATATATATATATATATATATATATACATATATATTTAAAATTAAAGTTTAAATTTGTCGTCAGGGCTGACAAAAGTGCCGAAGGTAAAAAAAAAGTTCAGATTTTTGGGAATTTAGGCTAATAATTTAATATTAAAATCTGAAATTCACAATTTTATTAATAACTGCGTAAATTTTTATATAGAAATGCTCATGGAAACGGTTTGACTTTGAAACTAACTTTAAATCACTAAGGCCCATTATTATAACTTGCCAATTAGCTAAAGTTAAGATTTTATTAAAGCGATAAATAGTTTTTTCGCTATTATAAGTAATTTTATAGCAACCTTTAACTATCACATACTTATCCTATCCTGATCCCAATACTTTTTTTCCGCAAAAATATCTTATTTCCAAGAAGAAGTGGAGAAAAACCAGGTGCCGTGCCGTAATTTCTGTACGCCTTTCGGTATTTTTATTAAATCTATATGTCATAATGAATAACAAAATTAAATCTATTTTAATCCTTAAGGATTTTTCCGAATTTTTTAGATGAAAATGACAAACAAGCGTTAGATTCGGAGTACCGCGAATTGCATTTTCTTGAATTTGAAGAAATATGTAACTATTGGCAACGAATTACTAAAATTAAGCGAGATTCCACAAAAGCTCTTCCAATTTAAAGAGAATTTGGGAAACAAATCACGATTCTATCAAAAAATTCTATTGAAAATTTCGTAAAAAATGAAATCTAAAGTTTATTTGAAAATTTATAAATCAATTATCATACGATCTATATATCTATACGATTTAGAAAAAATGTAAAATTCTGAAATGTATTACTTACTATATACGAAACATATAAGTATGTGACGCAGGCTGACGAAAGAACTTACCAGGGTATAATTTTGAGTACGGGACAAAACAACATTTTCTGTTTTTCTGCTACACCAAATGATTTTATTTATTATTTAACATATTTAATTAGGAAGTTTTAGGACTAATTTGTTGTCCAACTTTAACCTCGACTATATCAAAACTATACTTTTGAACTGAAAACTTTAAAACGGCATAACTTCGTTAATTTCTCAGATTTGTGCCGGATTTTTTGCGGAATTTTCTACTTGAAAAACACCGATAACTCTGGCAAGATATTTTTCGTTAGCTGGCATCATAGCTTGTGAAATTAACTTGAATTGTTTTATCTTTTAAAAAATATTGTGTTCATTTTTGTATTAATGTTTCCATAAAACTATTAGAGTTTTTTATTTCTTTTGTTTTTTATTAATAACAATCAAATAAAACCTCAACAAATACTTAATTTTATTGCCGATTTTCAAAACTGAATTGCCGAATATTCCGATTTTTTTCCCAAAAAGTGCAGACTTTTCATGAAAATCTGGCAACCTGTTTGCCGTTTGTCCCGAACATCTAACTAAAACAAGGCATATTAACTAGGTAGACTCATTAGTACAACAACTACAACCACAGGCATTTTCTTTGTGTAAAAAATAGCTTCTTTGTCATAAACAAAATGTTAACTTCTTCAGGGACATTGGCACATATGTGTACATTTAGCTTTTGTTAATTTTTTAAGAGGAATTAGCAGAAAGTTTTATCACAGGATTGCATTCCAATTTCGCAATATATCAATTTCGAATTATTGCATTCTTTTTAACTATGATAAAGAAAAAAAGATGTTTCTTCTTGAGTTTAAAGCCTAATTGGCCAGCAAATAGGTAAACGTAAAAAACGAGGTCAAAAACAAGATTCTATGCACACTATCCTTTAAAAGTTGAGCATAAAAAACCTCCACGATGTCATGATAAAAACTTTACGAGACGAACTCACTACATGTGTGAAAAGTGTAAAGAACCCGTATGCCCTGAGTGCATGAAATATTTCCATTCATAGATGAACTCAACGTTAAATGGTCACATATGTCCACATTATAATTTTTAGTAAAAGTTACTATTTTTAATTTTATCTTATATTACTGAATATAAATATAAGGTAAACAACTAGTACTTAAACGAAAAATAAAATCAATGTTTTTTCATTTTGAAAAATTCGTCCCTGAAGAGGTTAAAACAAACGGAAAACAAAACAAAAAATGATTTCTTTTTTTTTCAGAACAATTGTTTAGAATATTAAATGATACAAAGAGAGACGGACAGAAAAGAATGTCCTGTGGCCGAAGTTCTCTTAAAATTTGATGGGCATAAACACTATTTAAAAAAAAATAATTTAAATTTAACTATTTTTTTCACTTTTTGTTTTGTTATTTCTTTAAAAATAAACATAAAACACAAAACAAATTAGGAATAAGGTGAATATAATTTTGACAATCAAGAAAAACCATATGATGTCGAATTCGCCATTGAGTTTACCTGGTATGAATTTGCCTAGAACTAAAATATTAAATTTATATTTTTATAAATTTATTTGTTTTTCACAAACATTTCATGTTTGTCCTAAATACGAAAAAAATAAAATGAAAAATACTAAAAGTGTCTTTATTAAAATTTTTAGCTCGACATATTTATCTTCACTCACTTATTAAAATATAAAGTTTTTTTTTTAACTGTCGCGAAGACTATAGTCTTCGTCAAAAGACCACATCATATCTTCGATACTAATCGCACGATTTAATATCGAATAAATGTGTGTACTTTAAGACAAAATTTTATTAAAAGTAGACTTGAAGTAGACTTTATTTCTTTTGCATAAGGGCAATCTAAAAAATATTGATATATCCTGCTGATATGGCCGCATAAAAAAGATTATGAGTCCGTTATCTCGCGATTCGGACTCTTTTACAACTTGTGACAGATTCCGAATCCATATTCTCTAAAACGTCTTCAATTCTGCGAACAGAAATGATGTCGATGACGAAGTCGATGTGTGGATATTCTGCGCAAATGCAGCGTTAAAATCAGAAGGATTCCCATTAAAAAAGATAACAGCATATTTGCTGATAACATATTTGCTGATAACATATTTGCTGTTATCCACGATTGCTTGCGCATTCTTTCGCTTTAACAAATGCGATCACTATATACAATTTTTCTCCAATTGAACAATATGAAAAAATATCAAAGCGACGCTTATATTGAACAAATCTGATCGGCAGATAACACCATAATTCGAACTAATGACGACACCAGAGGGCGCAAAAGTCAGACCGCTATGATTGCAACAACCGTGAATGACTAAAAACTGTTAACAGCAGACCAGACAGTCAGTGCTAAATAAAAATGATGTTTGTTTCACGGTTGTTGCAAATGATTATTTGCGGTCATCCCTCTGATGTACCAAGAAATATCGAATGTAACCTGGAGGATGTTCGAGCACCTTTAGAATCTTATTTTTGCGCCTTTGATTTGAGGATACAGTTAAAGTTTTTTTTTTAATCCATCGAATAAAATCCGAAAAAAATGAACTGCATATTCCGTTGGAATTTGATTTTGCATTTGTATTTTTAAATGCCAATCCGTTTAAATCTCTGTAATTCCACAAAGTAAAATATACAAACTTAAATCAACTGGCGCCATCTGTATAGTTTCTCAAATATCCCACTTTCACAAATAAAAAGGTGTGTGATGAAATATAACCGTGTTGAAAAAATCCCTATTGAAGATATCCCAGTTTTAAACCGAATATTTTAGCACCGGAAATTGCGTTTTTCACTGCTTTTTCTCCACTTACTCTTGGAAATAAGATATTTTTGAGGAAAAAAATGGGACCAGGATACTAAGGTACCTCCCCACAAAATTTTGTTAAAATCCATCCAGTGATGCGAACATAAACTATGAAGGACAGACAGACGGAAATGAATTACTATTTTATTATATGTACATATTGGATTGGAGCGACATCTCGAACAAAAATAAGTCAATAAAAAAAATAGTTCAATCTTTTTTGCCTGTTGATAATTTCCATACATTCATATTAGCACAATGGTGCGAGAATTATTTCTTTACTACTGAAGTAAGTGAAGAGAATTATTTCTTTAATTATACCTACCAAAAAATTATACCTACAAACAAAACACACAACACGATGACTAAATATAACATAAGAAAATTTCTTTAATGCTAACACTAAAAAATTTTTAGTGATCCAAAAAAAGTTCACTAAAACCCAAATTTGACGTAGCGTACTTTCTACACAAACACTAAAAAATAATGTTTGTGATTTTAGTTCACTACGTTGTGTTAGTGTTTGTGTAGACATTCGTAAACATTAAAAATGTAAAATGCAAAGTGGTTTTGTCGTAGCGAATGTGTTTGCGTACTTTACACTTGTAATACAGTACAGAATATTTATGTTGCGTACTTTAGTGTTTTTTTTTTTCGAACACTGGTTTAAACGCAGTCACAGTAAGAATTAGGCCATCGTTGATTTCTGGAACGAAACTATCTGTTAAGTCTTCATCTAGTCTACACTAAATATGCAAATAAACCATTTAAATCAACAAAATTTTCGTCTCTTTGCTATTTTTAATTTAAGAAAAAACTTCAAAAAGTAATGAGAAATCGTTGTTGTCACCAACTGAAAGTTGTCGCTAAAAGAATATAATACAAATTAAAAAATCATAACCCAAAAAAAAACATTTTCCCAGCAAGCTATGATAAATCGTTGTTACAACTACTTAGAATTGAAGGAAAACAACGTTGGCTTGTAAATATTGGCATATGTTAGATCTAAAACCTACTATAAGTACGTAAACTTTCGTTTTTATACTAAAATGTATTATTTTATACAAGAGTTATATAATTTCCCACAATAGTCTTAAGACTTTATAGTTATAAGACATTGGCAATCTCAAACTGGAGGTGTTATCACCTCCGCTGTTCAACTTTTAAGGTTTAGTTTCAATTGACGACACCAGAGGGCGGAAATGTCAGATAATTATCTTATTAACAGAAGAAGATTGAAAAATTTTCAGCGAGTGCTAGACAAAAACATTAGCTGTGCGGCCAACGATTTAAAGGTTTGAAACAGCTGATCTATTTTAGATAAATAGATGGAGCTAGTTTTTCTGTTCCGTTCCGTTCTGTTGCGGAAAAACAAAACTTTGTCATTATTCTTATTAAATTATTGTAATATTTATTTGTAGAATAATATATTAGAAAAAGCAGTGGAGAAGTTAAAACTGAATATATGCTTTTAAAAAAAGCGACTTTATGCTATGTGCGTTTTTACGGAAAAAGTAACTACAAAATGCATTCACAGAACAGAAAGCTGTAAAAATGCACAGTAACAGAACGCCAGAAAACTTTTAGAAGTTATATTATTCGTATTTAACATCACTTTAATAAACATTTGGAGTAATTTTAACAATTTTTAATAAACATTAATCAATTTTTGTTATGAGACATTAAAGATACAAGAGGGCATTCGTTTAAACCGAACATTTTGCTAAGAAATGTTGAGCCTTCTCCAAATGGAAGGCGATATAAAATTTAAATTTTGTTTTCTAAAAACTAAATTGTAGTTTTTTATTTGTAGCTTTCGACGTCTTCTTTTAGAGACGTTCACAAAACATTAACAAGTAAAAATGCATGCACAAAAATAGAATTCCTCTAAATTTTTGATATGAAAATATTTCGCAAAACTTAAATTTTACAAATAGTTTGATTTTGTGTTAAATCAAAGCTTTGTGTATACAAAAGTCTAAATTAAACTTGTTGTTTTTTTAAGCTTTCAATTTGTGGAAGAAATATTTTATCTTTACAGCGCACTCCTTTGCCGGTATTATCACGTTGATAATTGGATATGCTGCTTCGAACTAATGCACCTAAATAAAATAACTTATGCACTTATTTTTAGAAAAGTACGTACTGTAGCGCCCATGTTTAGCACGATTGAAAATCTTTTGGTTTGTATATCAAGTGTTAGCATACTGAGCCGTGCCAACATGAAATTTTCTGAATATAATAATTTACATATCAGAAAATTTTAATACTCAGCCGTGCCAACAGGAGATTTCAAAATCATGCTCAAGTCTACAAAGTTTCGCTTGTTGTTTTTTAAGCTTTCAAATGTTTGTTTTCAAAAAAAAAAAAGAAAAACAATTCATCCCAACCCATGTCATCATTATTAAAAATTGATTAATGTTGATTAAAAATTGTTAAAATTTTATTATATTATATAAATAAAACAATGCAATGATTCTCTTAAAGCAAACTTTTCATGTACTTACAATTTGACTGACTTTTTTTTGTCCGAGATGTCGCTCCAATCCAATATGTACATATATTAAAATAGTAATTAATTTCCGTCTGTCTGTCCTTCATTGTTTATGTTCGCATCACGTAAAAACTACTGGATGGATTTTAACAAAATTTTGTGAGGAGGTACCTTAGTATCCTGGTGCCATATTCTGTAATTCTTGTAGCTAAAGCTATGGCTAAAATTCTAAAAATGCACAAACAAATTAGAAGTATTTTTACAACAACAGTTTTATCTACGAGAATTACAGAATATGGCATCTGATCTCATTTTTTTCCTCAAAAATATCTTATGACCAAGAGAAAGTGGAGAAAAAGCAGTGAAAATGCAATTCCGGTGCTAAAATTTTCGGTTTAAAACTGGGCTATTTTCTTTCTTAAAGAACACATTATTTGTAAGGCCGTATTTAAAAATTTTAGATGACTACCATTATTATTATTTATCATCATTATTTATGCTATCAATAACTCAAAAGGCAAAATATATTAGGTTAAAGATGGGATACTCTCAGGCTGATTTTGCAAAAAGTCGGCAGTAACATTGCCTCTATTTTTTCTTAGATAATTGAATATGCTGCTTTCAACTAATGCACCAAGAGGGCGCTACAGTACGTACTGTTCTAAAAAAGTATGTTGCGTTGCCATATCTGTCTACTATACAAAAAATGTTTTTTATATTATTTGGTTATGATTTGGTTTGATGTATTTACAACAGAATTAATTTTATAAATGGCATCGTATTTATATTAGAATTTTTGGTTAATTAAAATATTAATATATGTGTTATTGTCTCACATACTGCTGACTTTGATAAACCTGATACTTTTTGCAAAATTAGCCTGAGAGCATCCCATCTTTAACCTAATATATTATGCCTTTTGCATAAAGAATCAGTATCTATTTTCCTTGCAGTAGTCATCTAAAATTTTTAAATAAATTGTTGTTTCCTTACAAATAATGTGTTCTTTAAGAAAATCATACATTAGAATGAAATGCATTGTTTATTCATTTGTAGTAATTTTAACTGTTTTTGTGATGTTGAAGATATCACACTAGCTGTGCCCGCCACGTCGTGGGCGTCCTGACAATATTTTGTCGGTTTTGAATGTATTCCACAACAATTGAAAGACTCTTGCTTCACTTATGGTTTATGTATTTAATTTATATAAAGGTACCTATACCAGATAAAATTCAAATATTTATAAAACATTCTAAATATTATTGTAAACCTCTGTAATTCTACAAATACAAATTTAAATCAACTGTATAGTTTCAGAAATATAATATCCCACTTTCAAAAATAAAAAGGTGTGTGGTAAAAAATAACCGTGTTGAAAAAACCGTATTGAAAATATCCCAGTTTTAAACCGAAAATTTTAGCACCGGAAATTGAGTTTTTCACTGCCTTTTCTCCACTTCCTTTTGGAAATAAGATATTTTTGAGGAAAAAATGGGACCAGGTACCTCCTCACAATATTTTGTTAAAATCCATCCAGTAGTTTTTACGTGATGCGAACATAAACAATGAAGGACAGACACACGGAAATTAATTACTATTTTATTATATGTACATATTGGATTGGAGCGACATCTCGGACAAAAATAAGTCAGTCAATTGTAAGTACATGAAAAGTTTGCTTTAAGAGAATCATTGCATTTTAAATTTTAACAATTTTTAATAAACATTAATCAATTTTAAATAATGATGACATGGGTTGGGATGAATTGTTTTTAGTTTTTTTTTGTAAACAAACACTTGAAAGCTTAAAAAACAAAAAGCGAAACTTTGTAGACTTTTTATACCAAGCATGATTTTGAAATCTCATGTTGGCACGGCTGAGTATTAAAATTTTCTGATATATCAGAAAATTTCATGTTGGCAAATCTCTTCAAATACGGCCTAGCGAGACAGAATACTGTCTCGCTAGGTGATGTAGCTTTTTACTTGACCACGATATTGGACATCCATAGCTGCCCAGTCAGTATTAGCATATCCAATCAGAACTTCATCCTTGACATTTCGATAAAATCTGAGTTTTAATTCCTGAGTTTTAAATCTGAGTTTAATTCATATAGCGCAAAATTCTCTTTAGTGTTGTTGAATGTGTGTCATAGCAGGTACATTGCATTACATTAATCTCCCCATAAGTTCGCAGTAAGGATTAGATGTTGCTTTATCTGTTTAAAGAGACAACTATAATATAAAATATAATTATATATTCACTTATCATTAATTAATGAACAACACGACACAAAATGAAAAATAAAATAAATAATTAAAGTAGACACAACATCAAAATAAAACTATATCATAGAATTGTGGGAAAATATATTGCAGTTATATAACGCAGATATTACGAATCTTTCCCTTCTGCTTCATGTTCAGCCAATCTTGGTATAAACCAAGCGTTTTAAGAAGGGATATTAAGAAGCAGATATTAAGAAGGGAAACATTCTTCATATCTGCGTTCTTTTTGTTATTCCCACATACACGTTACACTGATTCCTTTCATTGCCTCGCACGTTCTTTATGATTATTGTTAGTTAGAACAGTATTGCATTTCAGCAGCGCCCTCTTGTGTTACGTAGTAGACATAGTTTAATGCTGCCAATTTATAATTTATTTATTCTACTTCGCCGACAAAGCAGGACGCTGTGATCACTGTTGCCAGATTTGCTGATTTCTCTGCATTTTGATGATTTTTCATCGTCCTTCTTCATTTCGCAGATTTCATGAAATTACTATGCTTTAGAATACGAAAAATTCGCAGATACGAAAAATTAGAAGATAAAATAATGTTGGACAATTTAAATTAAGATATCAAGCAATTGACTCCGAATTTGGAGAGCTTGATTTTAAAAAGCTTTAAAAGCCACATTTTTCCTCTAATGTGAAACAAGTGTTTAGTTAAGTTAGTGTTAAAAACAAATAAGTCGGATAGAATTCATACAATTAACTAAAATATTTTTTTTCAATACTCCAATACTTCGCAGGTAATGTTATGCCATTGAATTCTTAAATTTTTTTGTAAAGTGTTTCAAATAATGTATTTATGTAACATACTTAAATTTTTCTGTTGGATATACTGTGAGCGTCAAAAGAAACTTTGTAACATACTTAAATTTTTCTGTTGGATATACTATGAGCGTCAAAAGAAACTACACCTTTGGCGTTCATTTATAGTTTAAATGAATATTTTATATTTTTCAAACTCTAACAACAAAAAATATAGAACAAAAACAAAAAACTTTCTGATTTCAAGCGTCAAAAGAAAACTACGCATAACGAGTAATAAGGAATTTTACAATAAAAATAACCGATATTTTTATGATTTGTTATACTACGATATTTATAGTTATAGTTATAAATATCGTAGTATAGTTATACTAACTAGTTATAAAAATTATTAATTGATTTGATTTCTTTAATTGATTTTTTTAATTTCTTGTGACAAAGAAATTTCTTTAGTACAAAAAATAATTCTTTTTGTACTTTTTTCAAAATGGGAAAACAAACCTCAATAGATATTCACAAAATTATGCTAAAATTTTACGAAAAACGAAAATATTTAATAATTAAAAGAAGTCACAACACTGTCTTTACAGTGATTAATAAAGAGAAAAAGTTTTCAAAATCTGGATGGTCAGCCAAACTAAACGCTACTCAAATACGGTCCATTGTGCGAGAATTGAGGAAAAACTCAACAGAAAGAGCTTTAAATATATCTGGAAATATAACACCTGTATTTCTGTTAGTGCCAGGACAATACGCAAATGGACTGTATGGTCGAGTTCCAAGAAGAAAACCGTGTATTTCGGTAATCAATCAACGTCAACGTCGAGAGTTTACGAAAAAGTACGAAAGTCAGTTTGGAAGAATGTAGTTTTCAGTGACTAAAGTAAATTTGAAATATTTGGTAAGAAAAAGCCCCAATTTGCCCAGCAAAATGTAACGTCTACAGTGAAACACGATGGTTCGGTGATGGTGTGGGGATGTCTGGCAGCCAATGGTGTAAAAAATTTGGTATTCATAGACATTTTAAAAGAAAACTTGGTAGAGAGCGTTGAAGAATTGAGCTTTGATACTTGGGTCTTTCAGCAAGACAACGATCCCAAGCACACTGCTAAAATAGTGCAGTTGGGTCATCCCCCAGTCTCCCGATCTCAACTCCATTGAACATTTGTCGGAACATCTGGATCGGCAAATAAGAAAAAAGGGATATCAAAAGCAAGGACTCTCTCAAATTAGCGATAATGGAGAATTGGCTAAAATTTTTCTCCAAAGTTACTAGAAAACTTGTGGAATCGTTGCCAAAAAGACTGCAAGCTGTGATAAAATCGAATGGCAATCAAACTAAATACTAATTTTTTTTTATCATTTAAGTAATTTTAATATAGAGATAATGTACAATTGCTTTTGACGCTTGAAATCTTTAGTTTGTTTTGTTTATGTATTATTTTTTTGTTGTTGTTGGATTTTCTTTTTTAATAAAACATGAAATAAGGATATATATGGAATGCCAAAGGTGTTTCATTTGACGCTCACAGTATATACAAATAATTCTTGATATTTATTGTCTCATTTTATTTTACATGATTTTTAATTATTTTCTTTAAAAAAATCATAAAACCTCAAATCTATATCGGGTAAAAACTTTATAAAAAGTTTAATATTTATCACGTTAATTTTACACGTGTTTTTTAGGGTTATGACTATTTGTATTGTATTCTTTTAGCGACATCTTGAACAAAAATAATTAGTTCTTTCAGTTAATGAAATTTTTGCATATCACAACCAGTGTTGCCAGAATATAAAATCTCCAGAATATAGCATCTGCAAAATCTGGACAAGACAAAAGGTTCGTGTGATAGGTGAAAGTTGACAGCAAGCAAAATCAAGTTATGATTATTTTTAAATAGTATATCAGCATAATAACCATCTATGCCAACTTAACGCTTTTCGCGCTATTTTTAGCTCCTTTTGACTGTCTCTGACGCGAAATTTTTCCGTTTAGCACTTTTTTAAAAAAAGGAGCTAACATACATAGCTCTTTTTTTATTAATATAATAATTTTTTCATTTTCACCCTTTATTCTTCCATCTTTGTTGTCAATCACATAACAGTTTCATATATTTAAAATATGGCTGCTGCTCAAGTTATGGTTTACCACCAAGCGTGGTAATTACGCATCAAATGATGCATAATTTTTTTGGATCGGACAAAAAAGACTGAGTTGTGTGAATCAAATTTAAATTCATAAAATTATTATTATAATTATTATTTTTATTTCCAGCTATTTTACATTGACCAATGTACCAACAATATATTTTCAATAGCCAAAATGAAAAATTAGGAATTCGTGTCATAATCGGAAAAGTTCAGATTACGGAACAGGGGTGATCATAATTTAAATATTTTTTAACTATGATAAATTAATTATTTAGGCTTAAGTTCTTAATTATAAAGAGATAAAGAAAAATTAGATACCAGCAAAGCAGAATGCATTTTCTAGACAGCTATGTCCGTCATCAGTACTCTTCGTATCGATCTACCCGGTAGTTTCAATTGTTATTAATTTTCTATTTAAACAAACTTATCAAAGAAATAGAATCTGAGAAACTTTATTTTACATTATATTTCATAGAAGATAGAGCTTTTTGAAATTGTTTTACACTTGTAAACTCTTTCTTTTTTATATTATACTAACAAGCAAACATTTTTCTTTATTTTAATTCTCTTTATATATTTTCTTTTATTTGAAAATGGTATATATCTGTCTTGCTATTAGCTATCCTTTGGTTAGCAATTAACAACAATTAGATATTTTTTATTTTACAAATGTATATTTTCATTATTAACACAATAGTGTTGAAGTTAACAATGTCAAAGCCGTGCCCGCTCTGTGAAATTATATGAATTTTATTTGAACTATTTTTGATTTAATAAATTAATAATTTAGGCTTAAGTTCTTAATTATAAAGAGATAAAGAAAAATTAGATACCAGCAAAGCAGAATGCATTTTCTAGACAGCTACGTCCGTCATCAGTACTCTTCGTATCGATCTACCCGGTAGTTTCAATTGTTATTAATTTTCTATTTAAACAAACTTATCAAAGAAATAGAATCTGAGAAACTTTAATTTAACATTATATTTCATAATTTATTTTATAATTAAGAACTTAAGCCTAAATAATTAATTTATATATAATTTTTTATTATAATTTTTTAAATATGTTTTTTTTTCTTCAAATTAGCATCTTTTGACCGCTATGTCGATGCGTTTGGTCTTTGAAAAGTTGGCATCCAGAGTGTTATTATGTGCATTAGTTCGAAAGGTTAGAATATCAAATTTATAATTTTATTACTTATTTTATTACTTATTTAACGCCACATGGTAATACCGGCAGAAAATTTTTACATATCAGAAAACTTGACAACGCACTACTGACCTTTGCTTATACTACTAAGCAATGGTCACAAGTTCAATACAATGACTACAATGTGCTAACCACTTGGGCTATATCTATGTATGTCTATGCTAAAAAATTTTCCACAATGATTTAAAAACTTAAAAAAGCAACAGTTGGTGAAAAACCTTTTGGTATAACTTGCTTAGGATCCAAAAAATAATCCAAAAATATTTTTATTAATTAACCAAAATTTTTAAAATTCACTGATGGGTAAAAAACTAAGATGTCATTTATAAAATTTGGTTTTAAAAATATTTATGTATGTATATATATATATATATATATATATATATATATATATATATATATATATATATATATATATGTATATATACAGAAATTAAAATCTAATATCCCATACTTATTTATAAAAGTATGAAATGCAATAAATGCATAGATAATAGACGCGGAATTCATCGCAACATGAGTCGTACCACAAATATTGTTTATTTCATATTTATTTATTTAATGTTTTTGTTGTATGTAACAAGATTTAAAAGTTTTAATTTATAGCAGGACTTACATGTATCTTACAATCAGGGCTGCCAGAAGATTTTGTAGGAAAAAATCGTCATTTTCGGCACTTCAGTTTTGAAAATCGGCATAAATAAAATTAAGTACTTTTTGAGGTTTTATTTGATTTTTATTAAGAAAAAAACAAAACAAATAACATATCCTAATAGTTTTATTGATTTTATAAACATAAATTCAAAAATGAACACAACATTGTTTAAAAAGATAGATGATAAAATAATTCATGTTAATTTTACAAGCTAAATGTATGACGAAAGGGACCTTATCTTGCCAGGGGTCAAAATTAAGTTATCGATGTTTTTCGATAAAGTAAAAAATTCTAGAAAGAACGTAAAAAATGAGGCACAAATCTGAAAAATTAACGAAGTTATGTCGTTTGGAAATTTTCTCTTCAAAAGTATAGTTTTTAGGTTAAAGTTGGACAACAAATTAGTTGTTAAGACTGCCTAAATACATATGTTAAATATGAAATTGAATCTATTTTGTAGTTGAACTCAAAATATCATTTGGTGCAACAGAAATATAAAATGTTATTTTATCCCGTACTGAAAATTTTACTTTGATTTGATAAAATCTGCATTTTTTACCAAAAATCGGCAATCGGCATTTTGTGATTTTTTACTGTAAAAAACGGCAAAATGTCGAAAAATCTGAACTTTTGGCAGCCCTGCTTACAATAGGTGATATGTTGAGGCAAATCATTTGCGTACATTGAAAAAAGTAGTGACCACAAAATTGACCCCTGCGGAACACCTCTAGTAACTGATAGTGCAGTGGAATACTTATTTCTTAAAAAAACAGACTGAAAACGACGTGTAATGTATGAATTAATTTTAATGACACTACAGAATTGGAAAAACTGTTGACTGAGTTTAGTGCAAAGTGTCGAATGCTTTGGAGTGATCCAGAAGAACAAGCAATAAAGTTAAATAAATGATACTTATAAGTAAGAATAAAACTAACATAAATATCAGAAATAGATTTGGGTTAAATTAGAATATAAATTAAGAAGTAATACTAACAATTGTACGAAATAAATCACAATTACATTAATAACATATAGATATAAATGAATGGAATATTTTTAAGATTTATATTTATGTATTTATTAATTAATTTTGACATTTACTTTATAATAATAAAAATTATGATAGCACGCGTATTATTTCATTCTTAAATATATTTGCATTGCTAATATTTTGGATCCTGTTTGGTAATCTGTTAAAAAGTCGGATAGCATTTACAAGAAACTGCCACTCATAGATTAGGGTTTGGTATCTTATGCTTATTAGCCTACACCCTCTATTTGACCTTGCAAAACTTACCTATATAGGTACAATGGTGTTTTCAAGTATGTTACGGGCCTCAGACGTCGCTGCAGTTGTGTCACCGACTAACTCAACTAGCAACAACAAAAACAGGGAGAACCAGGTGTTATACTGTCCACTCGCCCACCCTACGTAGAACACAAAAATCTTTCTCACAAACTGTTATTGTGTTCCCCAGAACTCTACACACACTTACAACACCACACTTACCTCACATCCAACCGAACTTTAAAAGAAATCTAGCACGAACACATATCTGTTTACTAAAAAATACAAAATAACATATTTATTTAAATAATAATTGTTTTTAAGACCAAATTTTGAAATAACGAACAATACAATTGAACCAATAATATTCGTTAGGTTTTGTAGGCAAGAACCGGCTAATAAGGAGATAAAATCTGACTAATCACTACTATTCCCTAAACGAGCTCTTTTAGAATGTTTGCCAATTATCAAAAGGGGAAGTAACTTAAACTTACTAACTTATTTCCTTCCGTCAAAACAAATAATTAAATTTTCCCGATTATTTAAAATTTAGTTACATAAAACAAAAAAACTAATAATTAACAATATAAAAAAACAAATTTTACACTAAACAAAAGAAAAATTTAAATTGAAAATTGTTAAAATAATTGAAATTTGAATATTTATATTAATGAATAGTTACAAAACTTATTAAACTTAAATTTCTTTCCAGAAGCTCACTTAATTGTCTCAACAAACAACAAATTGAAATGGCCGACCGAAGTTAAATATGGCTTACGCCAAAGCCTGACTCGGCGCTTTATATAAAAATAGCTGACTTGCAGCAGTAAATATTCTGAGAACTGGTAAAAACCAGTTCTTCTTTACTCACTACCAATGCTCCTGTCTTTCTTTAACTCTTCGTAACGATTTAATCAACAAAAAACAAACAATGTTACCTTATTAAACTGGCTTACTTCTTCTTTCTGCACCCTCAGGGTCCCCAGTTTTACGGTAACTGCTTTCATCAATGAATTGTATTCTTGTCTCATCAATGTTACCACGCTTAATAGGAATTACATAAAAAGAATTCTCTCCAATCAGTGAAATCAGTTTATTTATTAACTCATTTGAATTTTTCTCCCTTAAATATATTGGACGTGGTTTGAACGACTTGGGTGCCGTTTTAGGTTCGACTGCTGCCACGATCCTTCTAATTTACCACTTTTCGCTACCACTTAAGTTTTATTTTTGTGCACTTTAATAAACTATCACAACTAATCAGTAACATACTAATAACATTTAAATTATTTTGTAATATATACCTTTATTTATCCTTTACCTTTTTAATTTGAAATCAAAAGAAAACTCATGCATAACGAGTAATAAGGAATTTTAGAATAAAAATAACCGTTATTTTTATGATTTGTTATACTACGATAGTTATAGTTATAAATATCGTAGTATAGTTATACTAACTAGTTATAAAAATTATTAATTGATTTGATTTCTTTAATTGATTTTTTTAATTTCTTGTGACAAAGAAATTTCTTTAGTACAAAAAATAATTCTTTTTGTACTTTTTTCAAAATGGGCAAACAAACCTCAATAGATATTCGCAAAATTATGCTAAAATTTTACGAAAAAAGAAAATATTTAATAATTAAAAGAAGTCACAACACTGTCTTTACAGTGATAAACACAAAAAGTTTTCAAAATCTGGGTGGTCAGCCAAACTAAACGCTACTCAAATACGGTCCATTGTGCGAGAATTGAGGAAAAACTCAACAGAAAGAGCTTTAAAAATATCTGGAAATATAACACCGGTATTTCTGTTAGTGCCAGGACAATACGCAAATGGACTGTATGGTCGAGTTCCAAGAAGAAAACCGTGTATTTCGGTAATCAATCAACGTCAACGTCGAGAGTTTACGAAAAAGTACGAAAGTCAGTCTGGTAGAATGTAGTTTTCAGTGACTAAAGTAAATTTAAAATATTTGGTAAGAAAAAGCCGGATTAAATTTGGACGACGAAAATTTCTCAATTTGCCCAGCAAAATGTAACGTCTGCAGTGAAACACGGTGGTTCGGTGATGGTGTGGGGATGTCTGGCAGCCAATGGTGTAAAAAATTTGGTATTCATAGACATTTTAAAAGGAAACTTGGTAGAGAGCGTTGAAGAATTGAGCTTTGATCGTACTTGGGTCTTTCAGCAAGACAACGATCCCAAGCACACTGCTAAAATAGTGCAGTTGGGTCATCCCCCAGTCTCCCGATCTCAACTCCATTGAACATTTGTCGGAACATCTGGATCGGCAAATAAGAAAAAAGGGATATCAAAAGCAAGGACTCTCTCAAATTAGCGATAATGGAGAATTGGCTAAAATTTTTCTCCAAAGTTACTAGAAAACTTGTGGAATCGTTGCCAAAAAGACTGCAAGCTGTGATAAAATCGAATGGCAATCAAACTAAATACTAATTTTTTTTTATCATTTAAGTAATTTTAATATAGAGATAATGTACAATTGCTTTTGACGCTTGAAATCTTTAGTTTGTTTTGTTTATGTATTATTTTTTTGTTGTTGTTGGATTTTCTTTTTTAATAAAACATGAAATAAGGATATATATGGAATGCCAAAGGTGTTTCATTTGACGCTCACAGTATATACAAATAATTCTTGATATTTATTGTCTCATTTTATTTTACATGATTTTTAATTATTTTCTTTAAAAAAATTATAAAACCTCAAATCTATATCGGGTAAAAACTATAAAGTTTTTATTATCAGTTTAATATTATCACGTTAATTTTACACGTGTTTTTTAGGGTTATGACTATTTGTATTGTATTCTTTTAGCGACATCTTGAACAAAAATAATTAATTCTTTCAGTTAATGAAGTTTTTGCATATCACAACCAGTGTTGCCAGAATATAAAATCTCCAGAATATAGCATCTGCAAAATCTGGACAAGACAAAAGGTTCGTGTGATAGGTGAAAGTTGACAGCAAGCAAAATCAAGTTATGATTATTTTTAAATAGTATATCAGCATAATAACCATCTATGCCAACTTAACGCTTTTCGCGCTATTTTTGGCTCATTTTGACTGTCTCTGACGCGAAAATTTTCCGTTTAGCACTTTAAAAAAAAAGGAGCTAACATACATAGCTCTTTTTTTATTAGTATAATAAATTTTTCATTTTCACCCTTTATTCTTCCATCTTTGTTGTCAATCACATAACAGTTTCATATATTTAAAATATGGCTGCTGCTCAAGTTATGGTTTACCACCAAGCGTGGTAATTACGCATCAAATGATGCATAATTTTTTTGGATCGGACAAAAGAGACTGAGTTGTGTGGATCAAATTTAAATTCCTAAAATTATTATAATTATTATTTTTATTTCCAGCTACTTTACATTGACCAATGTACCAACAATATATGTATTTTCAATAGCCAAAATGAAAAATTAGGAATTCGTGTCATAATCGGAAAAGTTGAGATTACGGAACAGGGGTGATCATAATTTAAATATTTTTTAAATATGATAAATTAATTATTTAGGCTTAAGTTCTTAATTATAAAGAGATAAAGAAAAATTAGATACCAGCAAAGCAGAATGCATTTTCTAGACAGCTACGTCCGTCATCAGTACTCTTCGTATCGATCTACCCGGTAGTTTCAATTGTTATTAATTTTCTATTTAAACAAACTTATCAAAGAAATAGAATCTGAGAAACTTTAATTTTACATTATATTTCATAGAAGATAGAACTTTTTGAAATTGTTTTACACTTGTAAACTCTATTTCTTTTTTATATTATACTACCAAGCAAACATTTTTCTTTATTTTAATTCTCTTTATATATTTTCTTTTATTTGAAAATGGTATATATCTGTCTTGCTATTAGCTATCCTTTGGTTAGCAATTAACAACAATTAGATATTTTTTATTTTACAAATGTATATTTTGATTATTAACACAATAGTGTTGAAGTTAACAATGTCAAAGCCGTGCCCGCTCTGTGAAATTATATGAATTTTATTTGATTTAATAAATTAATTATTTAGGCTTAAGTTCTTAATTATAAAGAGATAAAGAAAAATTAGATACCAGCAAAGCAGAATGCATTTTCTAGACAGCTACGTCCGTCATCAGTACTCTTCGTATCGATCTACCCGGTAGTTTCAATTGTTATTAATTTTCTATTTAAACAAACTTTTCAAAGAAATAGAATCTGAGAAACTTTAATTTTACATTATATTTCATAATTCATTTTATAATTAAGAACTTAAGCCTAAATAATTAATTTATTAAATCAAAAATAGTTCGAATAAAATTCATATAATTTTTTAAATATGTTTTTTTTTTCTTCAAATTAGCATCTTTTGACCGCTATGTCGACGCGTTTGGTCTTTGAAAAGTTGGCATCCAGAGTGTTATTATGTGCATTAGTTCGAAAGGTTAGAATATCAAATTTATAATTTTATTACTTATTTTATTAACGCCACATGGTAATACCGGCAGAAAATATTATCAGAAAACTTCACAACGCACGACTGACCTTTGCTTATACTACTAAGCAATGGTCACGAGTTCAATACAATGACTACAATGTGCTAACCACTTGGGCTATATCTATGTATGTCTATACTAAAAAATTTTCCACAATGATTTAAAAACTTAAAAAAGCAACAGTTGATGAAAAACCTTTTGGTATAACTTGCTTAGGATCCAAAAAATAATCCAAAAATATTTTTATTAATTAACCAAAATTTTTAAAATTCACTGATGGGTAAAAAACTAAGATGTCATTTATAAAATTTGGTTTTAAAAATATTTATGTATGTATATATATATATATATATATATATATATATATATATATATATATATATATATATATATATATATATATATATATATATATATATATATATGTATATATACAGAAATTAAAATCTAATATCCCATACTTATTTATAAAAGTATGAAATGCAATAAATGCATAGATAATAGACGCGGAATTCATCGCAACATGAGTCGTACCACAAATATTGTTTATTTCATATTTATTTATTTATTTAATGTTTTTGTTGTATGTAACAAGATTTAAAAGTTTTAATTTATAGCAGGACTTACATGTATCTTACAATCAGGGCTGCCAGAAGATTTTGTAGGAAAAAATCGTCATTTTCGGCACTTCAGTTTTGAAAATCGGCATAAATAAAATTAAGTACTTTTTGAGGTTTTATTTGATTTTTATTAAGAAAAAAACAAAACAAATAACATATCCTAATAGTTTTATTGATTTTATAAACATAAATTCAAAAATGAACACAACATTGTTTAAAAAGATAGATGATAAAATAATTCATGTTAATTTTACAAGCTAAATGTATGACGAAAGGGACCTTATCTTGCCAGGGGTCAAAATTAAGTTATCGATGTTTTTCGATAAAGTAAAAAATTCTAGAAAGAACGTAAAAAATGAGGCACAAATCTGAAAAATTAACGAAGTTATGTCGTTTGGAAATTTTCTCTTCAAAAGTATAGTTTTTAGGTTAAAGTTGGACAACAAATTAGTTGTTAAGACTGCCTAAATACATATGTTAAATATGAAATTGAATCTATTTTGTAGTTGAACTCAAAATATCATTTGGTGCAACAGAAATATAAAATGTTATTTTATCCCGTACTGAAAATTTTACTTTGATTTGATAAAATCTGCATTTTTTACCAAAAATCGGCAATCGGCATTTTGTGATTTTTTACTGTAAAAAACGGCAAAATGTCGAAAAATCTGAACTTTTGGCAGCCCTGCTTACAATAGGTGATATGTTGAGGCAAATCATTTGCGTACATTGAAAAAAGTAGTGACCACAAAATTGACCCCTGCGGAACACCTCTAGTAACTGATAGTGCAGTGGAATACTTATTTCTTAAAAAAACAGACTGAAAACGACGTGTAATGTATGAATTAATTTTAATGACACTACAGAATTGGAAAAACTGTTGACTGAGTTTAGTGCAAAGTGTCGAATGCTTTGGAGTGATCCAGAAGAACAAGCAATAAAGTTAAATAAATGATACTTATAAGTAAGAATAAAACTAACATAAATATCAGAAATAGATTTGGGTTAAATTAGAATATAAATTAAGAAGTAATACTAACTGTTACCGCCTCTGCCCAACTCTACACTTTATGTGTCACATATACTTGCTTTTCTTTAACTTCATTCTTTTGTATTGTTTCAATTTTAAAGTTTAGTCTGTAATCTAAACACAAACGTTAGATAAGGATAAAAGATATGTAAAAAGCTTTATTTAAAACGTGTAAAAGCTGATGAATATTGCGGCATTTTATCTAAAAGTCATTTCCTGAAAGACAACTTACATGAGAACAAGGATTAAATTGTATAGCTCAATATTCTTGGCTTTTGCACTAAAATGTAAGTGTAATTAAATAATTTAATTTTAATATTATATAAAATTGAATTTAACCTGTAGGAAATTTAATGCAGTCTATTGAAATAAATTAGCAACTAAAATCGTGCGTTTCATTTCTTAAGGACTTATTCAAATTTGTAAGCAAAAACCAGGAACTAATCGGAGTAAACGCCTTTCTCGTTTACATCATTTAAATTTCATTTTAAATTTTATTACGGATTTCATTGGTTACGGTCTCTCTTCGCTAAAGTCGCTAATTTGGAGCTCTGCGTATCCAGGAATTTCTAACCTCACAGTGAGTAAAAATGTCTTTCTCTACACCTTATGGTCAATCACCCGTCCCTCAAACAAGTAGTACTAAGTCATGCCCTATTTGCCTTGACAAATCAGATGGGGATTTGTCGTGTTTTAAATGTAAAAACTGGTTTCACGCCGGTTGCGTCAATGTCTCGTTACCACTTCCAAACACGTGGCTATGTGACGCATGTACAACCTTTCATGAGTCCGCCTCATTACGTTCAAACCATAGCACAAGCAGCAAGGCTTCTAAATCTTCACAAGCTAAAACTATCACATTGCAATTACAACTCTTAGAAGAAGAGCGCCAGCTCTCGATTGCACGTGACAAAGATTTTTTAACTAAGAAATTACAGCTGCTACAAGAAGCTGAAGATGTCAAAGATGACGCCACTTCAAAGTCTAGTATTTCTATACACGAATGGCTTGAAAATCAACCAGAAATTTATACGTCAGGTCAGGTCGCATCGTCTTCGGCAATAATTGACACAGTTGCTACTAGCTCTGCTACCAACTTGCCCGTATCCACAGCTGCAAATATAAGTTCTGCGGATAATTTTGTTACAAAAAATAAAAACACACAACAGCAAGCATCGAGCCAGCCAACATTAATTTATTCATCATCAAGAATAGCTACCAGCGAATATATTTCCAATAAAAATAACATTGAAAACGTTCGCTTACAATACCCTAACCACACATTAACAACCACACTTAATAACCCCATAACGCGCACAACACAAACATTTTTTGTCAATAATAACGTAGCTTCTGCGCCTGCTCAAAACCAAAATAATACAGAATCGCGTACCACTGTTGAAAACAGACAAACAAATTTTGCACCATCCACCTTTCACGACAGTAATATATTTGCTAACAGCTTTCGCCCTTCATACGTTCACACAAACAACTTATCTACACAGCAAATACAAGCTCGTGCATCGGTTCCAAAAGAGCTACCAATATTTACAGGAAACCCTGAAGAGTGGCCTTTATTTCACTCAACTTCCAAATGGTCCACCGAAGTGTGCGGTTTAAGCGATTCAGAAAATATGATACGGTTACAACGTTCTCTAAGAGGCGATGCATTAAAAGCAGTTCGAAATATTCTTATACATCCCTCATGTGTACGTACTGCTATTTCTACGTTACAATTTATGTTTGGCCAGCCAGAACGCATCTTGCATTCTATAAAAAACAAAATAAAATCAATTCCATCAGTTAACACCAACAAGCTTGAAAGTATTAGTCACTTCGCAATACAAGTAAAAGGTTTTCTGGCTACATTTGAAGCTTGTGGCTTACACGAAGAACTGAACAACTCCTCTCTGCTTCAGGATCTGGTTGATAAACTTCCGCCAAACCTGCAATTAGAATGGGGTAGTAAAAAACTTCAATTATTTAAAGATAACAAAAAGGCAAACCTTGTTGAATTTTCTGCATGGATGTTTGATCTTGGACTATCAGCCAGTATGACTGCCAATTTTACTATTAATTCTAATACCAATAATCACAATGTAAATAAGTCGAGGAATGCTCACGTACATGCCCATAATTCTCAATCAAAATCAAATTGTATTATTTGTAAAAGGCACTGTATTGATGTTGCACATTGTAAGAAATTTTTAACTGCTAACCGTTCAGAAAGATGGAATTTAATACGACGATATAATATTTGCAAGAAATGTTTAAAAATTCAATGTTCTAATAAAAAATGCAATTGCAATAATACGTGTCAAGTAAACAATTGTTTTTATGAACATCATTCTCTTCTTCATAAATTCACCACACCAGCTGTTATGCATCGTGGGGAAAATAATAACAAGACAAACACAGAATTTGGCAAAAATAGTCAAATACCAAAAACAATTATGCCAAAAGCAGATGAAATTGGTAAAGAAGAAGAAGAATTTAATTGCAATGCGCATAAAAATAAAACAGATTGCGTTCTTTTTAAAATAATTCCGATCAGAATGTACGGCAAAAATAAAATAATTAATACATATGCTTTTATTGATGAAGGATCATCAATAAGTCTTGTCGATGAAGAATTAATTAAAGAATTGGGTTTAAATGGTACGTCGAATCCTCTATGCCTTAAATGGACTGGGCATATGCAGCGCCGGGAAGAGAATTCCAAACAGGTATTTGTGTCCATTTCAGGACCAAACCAAAAGCGTTTTTTAATTAACGTAAACACTGTCCAACAACTTTGTTTACCTTCGCAGACTATGCAATATAATAAACTATGTGAGCAATTTCCTCATTTAAATAATGTACCAATTGAGGATTATTACAATGCTTCTCCGCGTCTGCTCATCGGTGCTAATAACTGGAGCTTGGGAATCCCTAGAAAAATACTTGAGTCATCGCCAAATTCTCCCGTTGCCGTACAAACCAAACTAGGTTGGTTAATTTATGGTAATATAGGCAGCTCTAGAGCACAACGTGAGTCTTTTAATTTTCATATTTGCAACTGCGAGTCAAATGATGACATAACTTTAAACGAGATGGTAAAACAATATTTTTCACTTGATTCTGTAGGTGTAAAGTTATTAGAAAAACCAATTTATGGCAAAGAAGATGAACGTGCATTATATTTATTAAAAAATAACACTAAGCAGCGAGCAGATAAACATTATGAAACCGGTTTATTGTGGCGGTACGATGACGTTAAATTACCGGAAAGTTTAACAATGGCTAAAAGGCGATTGCTGTGCCTAGAACGAAAATTATCAACCGATACACATTTATTTTCTGTTTTTCAAGCAACTATTTCAGACTACCTTCAAAAAGGCTATATTAAAAAATTAAATCAGACCGAAATTTCTTTTTCTAAGTATGAAAATCTAACTTGGTACTTACCTATTTTCGCGGTACACAATAAAAATAAGCCTGATAAGGTACGTATTGTTTGGGATGCCGCTGCTAAATCTCACGGTATATCATTGAATAGCATGCTGCTTAAAGGTCCAGATTTGCTGTCGTCGTTACCCGCAATATTATTTCGCTTTCGCCAAAAATCTGTTGCCATTTGTGGTGATATAAAAGAGATGTTTCACCAGGTCTTTATAAATGAGAGTGATCAACATGCTCAACGATTTCTGTGGCGAAATTGCGATACTGATAGGGAACCTGATATATATGCAATGAAGGTAATGATATTTGGGGCAGCTTGCGCTCCAAGCATTTCGCAGTATATTAAAAATCTAAATGCAGAAAAATTTAGAAATCAATACCCCGATGCAGTTAAATCTATACAACTTGATCATTATGTTGACGATTTTTTAACTTCAGTAGATACTGAAAATGATGCTATCCAGTTAGTTAAAAAGGTGAAATACATTCACCAACAGGGCGGCTTTCATATAAGAAACTGGTGTTCAAACAGCTTGTCTGTTTTGAAGGAAATAAACGAAACTACGGAAATTGTAGAAAAAAGTCTTTCCATAGACGAAGACAAAATTGAAAAGGTACTAGGTGTTTTTTGGTCTGCATCTAACGACACAATTATTTTCAAAATTTCAGAAAACATGTTGCAAAGCGATATATTCAGTGGTGAAAAAATTCCAACAAAAAGAGAAATTTTGCGTATTGTTATGTCCATCTATGATCCACTCGGCCTAATTGGTAATTTTATTATGTATGCTAAAATACTTTTGCAACACGTTTGGCGCAGTAAAGTTGATTGGGATGAAGCAATTAAGCCAGGTGAATATGACAAATGGAAAAAATGGATATCCCAAATACAAGAGCCCATAAAACTGTCTATACCTAGATGCTATTTGCAAATATTTAAAAATTATGATAACTTGCAAGTTCAGCTGCACACTTTTGTCGATGCAAGTTTAGAAGGATATGCGGTTGTTTCATACTTCAGAATATATGATGGCACCAATGTAACTTGCTCTTTAATTGGCTCAAAAACGCGCGTTGCACCGCTTAAAATAACATCAATACCTCGCCTAGAGTTAATGTCTGCGCTGATAGGTGCTCGGTATGCAAAGACTATTATCGAAAATCATACAATAAAAATCGATAAGAAGTACTTCTGGACGGATTCAAAAAATGTCCTTGGTTGGCTGAGATCAGATCACCGTAGATACTGTCAATTTGTTGCCTTTCGCACAAGCGAAATACTTGAATTAACTGAGCTGTGTGAGTGGAACTGGGTGCCTTCGAAACTCAATGTCGCTGATGATGCGACTAAATGGGTTAAACTGCCTGATTTCACACAAAATAGTCGATGGTTTTACGGCCCCGAATTCCTTCGGTGCTCCAAAGATGAGTGGCCAAAAGAAATTGAACCTATATATACAACGAGGGAAGAAGTAAAAGCACATTTAATGTTAACTACAAAAACTGAATATGTTTTCGACGTATCTCGATTTTCAAAGTGGATTCGTTTATTACGAACTGCAGCCTACGTCGTACGTTTTAAAAATCAACTTTTATGTAGACAAAATGTTTTTAAAAGTAAACAATTTAGATCTATTGCTAAAGTGCCAGCTCTAACAACCGAAGAGCTTAAAGCAGCTGAAAATTATTTGTACCAACAAGCGCAAAAAGAGTTTTATGCATTTGAAATACAGCTTCTGCAAAAGGGAAAATATCTTCCGAAATCGAGTGATCTGTATAAATTGACAGCTTTTCTTAATGAAAACTTGGTTTTATGCATTAACGGCAGAATAGATCTAGCTGATGTCTCCAACGAGCAGAAGAGTCCTGTGATTTTACATAGAAAGTCTTCGATTACCAAATTACTCATTAATTTTTATCATTGTAAGATGCACCACATGAACCATGAGAGCGTTATAAACGAATTACGCCAAAAATTCTTTATAGGTCGACTACGTGCTACATTAAAAACAATAATCAGAGACTGTCAAACGTGCAAGATACAAAAAGCTGCGCCATTTAATCCTCAAATGGCTAAGTTACCCAAAGCCAGACTAGCTGCCTTTACGCGCCCATTTAGTTTCACAGGTCTTGACTTTTTTGGGCCATTAAATATAACTGTCAACCGACACATCGAAAAAAGATATGGCGCCTTATTCACGTGTTTAACAGTACGGGCTGTTCATATTGAGATCGTGCACTCTTTAACAACATCGTCTTGCATAATGGCGATTCGAAATTTTATATGTAAACGTGGTACTCCGCTGGAATTTTTTAGCGATAACGCTACCAATTTTATTGGCGCCGAGCGTGAAATGCGCGAGGCTATTGCAGAGGTGAATCAAGACGAATTTGTTCGTGAATTTACTACGGCAACAAGCAAATGGAGCTTTAATCCTCCTACAGCATCGCATATGGGTGGTGCGTGGGAGCGTCTGGTTCGCTCAATAAAAACCGTTCTGTACAAGATAATGCCAACTCAACTACCAAATGAAGAGCTTCTTCGTAGCATGATGTCTGAAGTAGAAAGCATCGTGAACGCCCGACCGCTGACATACGTACCGCTTGGTGACGAGAACTCCGACGTACTTACACCGAACCATTTTCTACTCGGATGTTCGAATGGAATGAAACCATTAGCGATTTACGATGACAACCCAATAACATTACGGCATAACTGGTTACGTTCTCAGCTGTATGCTGAAAGATTTTGGAAGCAGTGGGTTTCTGATTATCTACCTACATTGACGTGCAGAAAAAAGTGGCATGACTTAGCTAAACCATTAAGAGTTGGGGATTTAGTGGTAATTGTTGACCATAAAATGCCTCGCAACGTTTGGCCTAAAGGTAAGGTGTTAGAGGTAAGACAAGCAACTGATGGACAAACTCGAAGTGCAAAAATTTTGACCGCCCATGGTATTTTTGAGAGACCAACTACAAAGTTAGCCGTGTTGGACGTGGCTAGAGAAGAGGAGTAGGACTTCAAAGTATCTCGTCATACTGTGGGGGGGTGTTACCGCCTCTGCCCAACTCTACACTTTATGTGTCACATATACTTGCTTTTCTTTAACTTCATTCTTTTGTATTGTTTCAATTTTAAAGTTTAGTCTGTAATCTAAACACAAACGTTAGATAAGGATAAAAGATATGTAAAAATCTTTATTTAAAACGTGTAAAAGCTGATGAATATTGCGGCATTTTATCTAAAAGTCATTTCCTGAAAGACAACTTACATGAGAACAAGGATTAAATTGTATAGCTCAATATTCTTGGCTTTTGCACTAAAATGTAAGTGTAATTAAATAATTTAATTTTAATATTATATAAAATTGAATTTAACCTGTAGGAAATTTAATGCAGTCTATTGAAATAAATTAGCAACTAAAATCGTGCGTTTCATTTCTTAAGGACTTATTCAAATTTGTAAGCAAAAACCAGGAACTAATCGGAGTAAACGCCTTTCTCGTTTACACTAACAATTGTACGAAATAAATCACAATTACATTAATAACATATAGATATAAATGAATGGAATATTTTTAAGATTTATATTTATGTATTTATTAATTAATTTTGACATTTACTTTATAATAATAAAAATTATGATAGCACGCGTATTATTTCATTCTTAAATATATTTGCATTGCTAATATTTTGGATCCTGTTTGGTAATCTGTTAAAAAGTCGGATAGCATTTACAAGAAACTGCCACTCATAGATTAGGGTTTGGTATCTTATGTTTATTAGCCTACACCCTCTATTTGACCTTGCAAAACTTACCTATATAGGTACAATGGTGTTTTCAAGTATGTTACGGGCCTCAGACGTCGCTGCAGTTGTGTCACCGACTAACTCAACTAGCAACAACAAAAACAGGGAGAACCAGGTGTTATACTGTCCACTCGCCCACCCTACGTAGAACACAAAAATCTTTCTCACAAACTGTTATTGTGTTCCCCAGAACTCTACACACACTTACAACACCACACTTACCTCACATCCAACCGAACTTTAAAAGAAATCTAGCACGAACACATATCTGTTTACTAAAAAATACAAAATAACATATTTATTTAAATAATAATTGTTTTTAAGACCAAATTTTGAAATAACGAACAATACAATTGAACCAATAATATTCGTTAGGTTTTGTAGGCAAGAACCGGCTAATAAGGAGATAAAATCTGACTAATCACTACTATTCCCTAAACGAGCTCTTTTAGAATGTTTGCCAATTATCAAAAGGGGAAGTAACTTAAACTTACTAACTTATTTCCTTCCGTCAAAACAAATAATTAAATTTTCCCGATTATTTAAAATTTAGTTACATAAAACAAAAAAACTAATAATTAACAATATAAAAAAACAAATTTTACACTAAACAAAAGAAAAATTTAAATTGAAAATTGTTAAAATAATTGAAATTTGAATATTTATATTAATGAATAGTTACAAAACTTATTAAACTTAAATTTCTTTCCAGAAGCTCACTTAATTGTCTCAACAAACAACAAATTGAAATGGCCGACCGAAGTTAAATATGGCTTACGCCAAAGCCTGACTCGGCGCTTTATATAAAAATAGCTGACTTGCAGCAGTAAATATTCTGAGAACTGGTAAAAACCAGTTCTTCTTTACTCACTACCAATGCTCCTGTCTTTCTTTAACTCTTCGTAACGATTTAATCAACAAAAAACAAACAATGTTACCTTATTAAACTGGCTTACTTCTTCTTTCTGCACCCTCAGGGTCCCCAGTTTTACGGTAACTGCTTTCATCAATGAATTGTATTCTTGTCTCATCAATGTTACCACGCTTAATAGGAATTACATAAAAAGAATTCTCTCCAATCAGTGAAATCAGTTTATTTATTAACTCATTTGAATTTTTCTCCCTTAAATATATTGGACGTGGTTTGAACGACTTGGGTGCCGTTTTAGGTTCGACTGCTGCCACGATGCTTCTAATTTACCACTTTTCGCTACCACTTAAGTTTTATTTTTGTGCACTTTAATAAACTATCACAACTAATCAGTAACATACTAATAACATTTAAATTATTTTGTAATATATACCTTTATTTATCCTTTACCTTTTTAATTTGAAATCAAAAGAAAACTCATGCATAACGAGTAATAAGGAATTTTAGAATAAAAATAACCGTTATTTTTATGATTTGTTATACTACGATAGTTATAGTTATAAATATCGTAGTATAGTTATACTAACTAGTTATAAAAATTATTAATTGATTTGATTTCTTTAATTGATTTTTTTAATTTCTTGTGACAAAGAAATTTCTTTAGTACAAAAAATAATTCTTTTTGTACTTTTTTCAAAATGGGCAAACAAACCTCAATAGATATTCGCAAAATTATGCTAAAATTTTACGAAAAAAGAAAATATTTAATAATTAAAAGAAGTCACAACACTGTCTTTACAGTGATAAACACAAAAAGTTTTCAAAATCTGGGTGGTCAGCCAAACTAAACGCTACTCAAATACGGTCCATTGTGCGAGAATTGAGGAAAAACTCAACAGAAAGTGCTTTAAAAATATCTGGAAATATAACACCGGTATTTCTGTTAGTGCCAGGACAATACGCAAATGGACTGTATGGTCGAGTTCTAAGAAGAAAACCGTGTATTTCGGTAATCAATCAACGTCAACGTCGAGAGTTTACGAAAAAGTACGAAAGTCAGTCTGGTAGAATGTAGTTTTCAGTGACTAAAGTAAATTTAAAATATTTGGTAAGAAAAAGCCGGATTAAATTTGGACGACGAAAATTTCTCAATTTGCCCAGCAAAATGTAACGTCTGCAGTGAAACACGGTGGTTCGGTGATGGTGTGGGGAAGTCTGGCAGCCAATGGTGTAAAAAATTTGGTATTCATAGACATTTTAAAAGGAAACTTGGTAGAGAGCGTTGAAGAATTGAGCTTTGATCGTATTTGGGTCTTTCAGCAAGACAACGATCCCAAGCACACTGCTAAAATAGTGCAGTTGGGTCATTCCCCAGTCTCCCGATCTCAACTCCATTGAACATTTGTCGGAACATCTGGATCGGCAAATAAGAAAAAAGGGATATCAAAAGCAAGGACTCTCTCAAATTAGCGATAATGGAGAATTGGCTAAAATTTTTCTCCAAAGTTACTAGAAAACTTGTGGAATCGTTGCCAAAAAGACTGCAAGCTGTGATAAAATCGAATGGCAATCAAACTAAATACTAATTTTTTTTTTTTATCATTTAAGTAATTTTAATATAGAGATAATGTACAATTGCTTTTGACGCTTGAAATCTTTAGTTTGTTTTGTTTATGTATTATTTTTTTGTTGTAGTTGGATTTTCTTTTTTAATAAAACATGAAATAAGGATATATATGGAATGCCAAAGGTGTTTCATTTGACGCTCACAGTATATACAAATAATTCTTGATATTTATTGTCTCATTTTATTTTACATGATTTTTAATTATTTTCTTTAAAAAAATCATAAAACCTCGAATCTATATCGGGTAAAAACTATAAAGTTTTTATTATCAGTTTAATATTATCACGTTAATTTTACACGTGTTTTTTAGGGTTATGACTATTTGTATTGTATTCTTTTAGCGACATCTTGAACAAAAATAATTAATTCTTTCAGTTAATGAAGTTTTTGCATATCACAACCAGTGTTGCCAGAATATAAAATCTCCAGAATATAGCATCTGCAAAATCTGGACAAGACAAAAGGTTCGTGTGATAGGTGAAAGTTGACAGCAAGCAAAATCAAGTTATGATTATTTTTAAATAGTATATCAGCATAATAACCATCTATGCCAACTTAACGCTTTTCGCGCTATTTTTGGCTCATTTTGACTGTCTCTGACGCGAAAATTTTCCGTTTAGCACTTTAAAAAAAAAAGGAGCTAACATACATAGCTCTTTTTTTATTAGTATAATAAATTTTTCATTTTCACCCTTTATTCTTCCATCTTTGTTGTCAATCACATAACAGTTTCATATATTTAAAATATGGCTGCTGCTCAAGTTATGGTTTACCACCAAGCGTGGTAATTACGCATCAAATGATGCATAATTTTTTTGGATCGGACAAAAGAGACTGAGTTGTGTGGATCAAATTTAAATTCCTAAAATTATTATAATTATTATTTTTATTTCCAGCTACTTTACATTGACCAATGTACCAACAATATATGTATTTTCAATAGCCAAAATGAAAAATTAGGAATTCGTGTCATAATCGGAAAAGTTGAGATTACGGAACAGGGGTGATCATAATTTAAATATTTTTTAAATATGATAAATTAATTATTTAGGCTTAAGTTCTTAATTATAAAGAGATAAAGAAAAATTAGATACCAGCAAAGCAGAATGCATTTTCTAGACAGCTACGTCCGTCATCAGTACTCTTCGTATCGATCTACCCGGTAGTTTCAATTGTTATTAATTTTCTATTTAAACAAACTTATCAAAGAAATAGAATCTGAGAAACTTTAATTTTACATTATATTTCATAGAAGATAGAACTTTTTGAAATTGTTTTACACTTGTAAACTCTATTTCTTTTTTATATTATACTACCAAGCAAACATTTTTCTTTATTTTAATTCTCTTTATATATTTTCTTTTATTTGAAAATGGTATATATCTGTCTTGCTATTAGCTATCCTTTGGTTAGCAATTAACAACAATTAGATATTTTTTATTTTACAAATGTATATTTTGATTATTAACACAATAGTGTTGAAGTTAACAATGTCAAAGCCCGCTCTGTGAAATTATATGAATTTTATTTGATTTAATAAATTAATTATTTAGGCTTAAGTTCTTAATTATAAAGAGATAAAGAAAAATTAGATACCAGCAAAGCAGAATGCATTTTCTAGACAGCTACGTCCGTCATCAGTACTCTTCGTATCGATCTACCCGGTAGTTTCAATTGTTATTAATTTTCTATTTAAACAAACTTTTCAAAGAAATAGAATCTGAGAAACTTTAATTTTACATTATATTTCATAATTCATTTTATAATTAAGAACTTAAGCCTAAATAATTAATTTATTAAATCAAAAATAGTTCAAATAAAATTCATATAATTTTTTAAATATGTTTTTTTTTTTTTCTTCAAATTAGCATCTTTTGACCGCTATGTCGACGCGTTTGGTCTTTGAAAAGTTGGCATCCGGAGTGTTATTATGTGCATTAGTTCGAAAGGTTAGAATATCAAATTTATAATTTTATTACTTATTTTATTAACGCCACATGGTAATACCGGCAGAAAATTTTTACATATCAGAAAACTTCACAACGCACGACTGACCTTTGCTTATACTACTAAGCAATGGTCACAAGTTCAATACAATGACTACAATGTGCTAACCACTTGGGCTATATCTATGTATGTCTATACTAAAAAATTTTCCACAATGATTTAAAAACTTAAAAAAGCAACAGTTGGTGAAAAACCTTTTGGTATAACTTGCTTAGGATCCAAAAAATAATCCAAAAATATTTTTATTAATTAACAAAAATTTTTAAAATTCACTGATGGGTAAAAAACTAAGATGTCATTTATAAAATTTGGTTTTAAAAATATTTATGTATGTATATATATATATGTATATATACAGAAATTAAAATCTAATATCCCATACTTATTTATAAAAGTATGAAATGCAATAAATGCATAGATAATAGACGCGGAATTCATCGCAACATGAGTCGTACCACAAATATTGTTTATTTCATATTTATTTATTTATTTAATGTTTTTGTTGTATGTAACAAGATTTAAATGTTTTAATTTATAGCAGGACTTATGTACATGTATCTTACAATCAGGGCTGCCAGAAGATTTTGTAGGAAAAAATCGTCATTTTCGGCACTTCAGTTTTGAAAATCGGCATAAATAAAATTAAGTACTTTTTGAGGTTTTATTTGATTTTTATTCAGAAAAAAACAAAACAAATAACATATCCTAATAGTTTTATTGATTTTATAAACATAAATTCAAAAATGAACACAACATTGTTTAAAAAGATAGATGATAAAATAATTCATGTTAATTTTACAAGCTATATGTATGACGAAAGGGACCTTATCTTGCCAGGGGTCAAAATTAAGTTATCGATGTTTTTCGATAAAGTAAAAAATTCTAGAAAGAACGTAAAAAATGAGGCACAAATCTGAAAAATTAACGAAGTTATGTCGTTTTGAAATTTTCTGTTCAAAAGTATAGTTTTTAGGTTAAAGTTGGACAACAAATTAGTTGTTAAGACTGCCTAAATACATATGTTAAATATGAAATTGAATCTATTTTGTAGTTGAACTCAAAATATCATTTGGTGCAACAGAAATATAAAATGTTATTTTATCCCGTACTGAAAATTTTACTTTGATTTGATAAAATCTGCATTTTTTACCAAAAATCGGCAATCGGCATTTTGTGATTTTTTACTGTAAAAAACGGCAAAATGTCGAAAAATCTGAACTTTTGGCAGCCCTGCTTACAATAGGTGATATCGCTCATTTACTTGAAGACCGTCATAAGTCAAAAAACGTGATTTTTGAGTTAGTGATGCAGAAATGTTCTTTTTATTCCGCTACATGTTGTATATTAATTTCATGATTTTATCTTGTGTACTTTTCGCGTGGGAATAGAATATGCCGTTATTTCATTTCATTTGTTTCAATTTTTTTTATTAATAATAACGACAATGTGAATGTGAAAATATTCCAGATTTTCCCTAAATAATATACAAATAACATATCATTTTATTATTTGACTTCGAAATTGAGGCATGTTCATGTTGTTTTACTTAACAGTGCAGAATAAAAAACTTAAAATTCGTTTTTTACAAAATGCCTTTTTTTGACTTATGACGGTCTTCAAGTAAATGAGCGATATGTTGAGGCAAATCATTTGCGTACATTGAAAAAAGTAGTGACCACAAAATTGACCCCTGCGGAACACCTCTAGTAACTGATAGTGCAGTGGAATACTTATTTCTTAAAAAAACAGACTGAAAACGACGTGTAATGTATGAATTAATTTTAATGACACTACAGAATTGGAAAAACTGTTGACTGAGTTTAGTGCAAAGTGTCGAATGCTTTGGAGTGATCCAGAAGAACAAGCAATAAAGTTAAATAAATGATACTTATAAGTAAGAATAAAACTAACATAAATATCAGAAATAGATTTGGGTTAAATTAGAATATAAATTAAGAAGTAATACTAACAATTGTACGAAATAAATCACAATTACATTAATAACATATAGATATAAATGAATGGAATATTTTTAAGATTTATATTTATGTATTTATTAATTAATTTTGACATTTACTTTATAATAATAAAAATTATGATAGCACGCGTATTATTTCATTCTTAAATATATTTGCATTGCTAATATTTTGGATCCTGTTTGGTAATCTGTTAAAAAGTCGGATAGCATTTACAAGAAACTGCCACTCATAGATTAGGGTTTGGTATCTTATGTTTATTAGCCTACACCCTCTATTTGACCTTGCAAAACTTACCTATATAGGTACAATGGTGTTTTCAAGTATGTTACGGGCCTCAGACGTCGCTGCAGTTGTGTCACCGACTAACTCAACTAGCAACAACAAAAACAGGGAGAACCAGGTGTTATACTGTCCACTCGCCCACCCTACGTAGAACACAAAAATCTTTCTCACAAACTGTTATTGTGTTCCCCAGAACTCTACACGCACTTACAACACCACACTTACCTCACATCCAACCGAACTTTAAAAGAAATCTGTTTACTAAAAAATACAAAATAACATATTTATTTAAATAATAATTGTCTTTAAGACCAAAGTTTGAAATAACGAACAATACAATTGAACCAATAATATTCGTTAGGTTTTGTAGGCAAGAACCGGCTAATAAGGAGATAAAATCTGACTAATCACTATTCCCTAAACGAGCTCTTTTAGAATGTTTGCCAATTATCAAAAGGGGAAGTAACTTAAACTTACTAACTTATTTCCTTCCGTCAAAACAAATAATTAAATTTTCCCGATTATTTAAAATTTAGTTACATAAAACAAAAAAACTTATAATTAACAATATAAAAAAACAAATTTTACACTAAACAAAAGAAAAATTTAAATTGAAAATTGTTAAAATAATTGAAATTTGAATATTTATATTAATGAATAGTTACAAAACTTATACAACTTAAATTTTTTCCAGAAGCTCACTTAATTGTCTCCACAAACAACAAAATGAAAATAGCTGACTTGCAGCAGTAAATATTCTGAGAACTGGTAAAATCCAGTTCTTCTTTTCTCACTACCAATGCTCCTGTCTTTCTTTATCTCTTCGTAACGATTTAATCAACAAAAAACAAACAATGTTACCTTATTAAACTGGCTTACTTCTTCTTTCTGCACCCTCAGGGTCCCAGATAAATTTTCAGGAGTTTCGACTGCTGCCACGATCCTTCTAATTTACCACTTTTCGCCACAACTAATCAGTAACATACTAATAACATTTAAATTATTTTGTAATATATACCTTTATTTATCCTTTACCTTTTTAATTTGAAATCCTTTTGCTTAAATTTTTATATTAAAACGGTTTGCTCAATTTTAAACTATTCACAAAGTTAAAAAAATATGTTTGTTACTTTTTAATTCTTTAAAAATATAACTTGAAACTTTAATTAACTTACTGGTCTGATCAATCGTTAGATATTTGATAATCAACTAAAACTTTGCCTACATTAAATAAACCTTTCACTGCTTCCTTAGTCTCCATCTTCACACAATTTCCTTTTACTATAACAAACTACTAGAAATTTCTCTATTCCCATACATATCTAGCAACATATCCAATATTCATATTGTGTTGTTGTGATTCATTTTTTGTTGCTAATATTTTCCAGGGCGTATACTTTTATGACCGACTTCCGTCTGCACAATACGTATACCAACCCTGTCTTAAAATGGCTACTATCAAAAACATTCTACTACAACCAGTGATGCCAACTTTTTAAAGACCAAACGCGTTAACCCTGCAGTCAAAAAGTGCTAAAAAATTTGAGAAAAGAACGATTTTTTCTTTTCCAGTCTGTTTATTCTTATATGTAAATTTTAAAGTTAAATTTTTTACAGTTACAAAAGGTTCCGTTAGGTTTTAAATTATAAATTATAATCACCCCTGTTCTGAAACCGAATCCGAACTTTTTCGATTATGACACGAATTCACTTTTCTTAGTGTTATGTGAATCGAAATCCATTAATACTCCATTATTACTTCGATTTACTTTTAAGAGTCGAAAGTAAATCGAGCTGAATTTTCACTTGTTTTACTAAATATTTGTTTATTTAACATTTTTCTTCTATTTGCAGGTTTTTGGCTTTTAAATTTTATACACTGCTTTATAGGGAAAATGTTTAAACTTTATATTGCTTTTTCTAGATTAATTAGTCACGAAAAAATATTTTTTTTCTTTTTGATCATTAATTATATTGGTGTTTCTCAATATAATATTGCTTTGAAATAAAAAATAAATATGCTGTAATAAAAAGGATACTAGCATTTAAATTTACCATCAAATCAGGCATTATTTGACGCGTAATTTAATTGGCTTTGACTATCATTTACGCTTTAAAGAGCAGTATACATCGAAAAAAAAAACAAATTATCTGGTTAGTGACCAAAATGAAAAATATATAACTTTTTTCGTGCACCACCTACTTATTCTAAAAAAGCAATATAAATTTTAAACATTAAAAGAAATTATTCAAAGTTACTAAACCGCCCCATTTACATAACAGAATTTAAAATAAATAGCCATTTTCAAAAATAGTCCAATTATTATTTTCTTCTTCTGGCTATATAAGTTAATACATATTTGTTTTTACATAATATTTTGACTTGATTTATTTTTTTTAAATATATTTTTCCAAATACGCTTAGTAGTAAATCATAACTAGTCCCCCCGAGGGATACTAACTGTCTGTGCTATATTGCAAAAGCTCTGACAAAGTGCTCTCGGGGCATATGGAGAGAAGATAAAACTCTCTTAGGACAATTTCGCAGGACAGCTGCTTTCGATGCACAGTTCTGCTGGCACCGCCGCACAGTGGCTGAATATCGTTTTTCGTTGGCCAAAATTCTGTAACTTTTGAACCGATCAAAATATTGAAATAATTTTTTTTAATGGATAGATATTTAGCTCAGCTTGATTCAGTTTTAATTACATTAAACTTGATTGAGGACTTTTTAAGGAATTCGAGGTCAAAGTTGAACATTTTAATTTTTTTAACTTTCAGAGTGAAATATGGGTTTATTCTGTGTGTAACATAGATCCAAAAAAGTATATATATTCTTGATCAGTGATGAAATCTAAGACGATATAGCTATGTCCGTCTGTCCATACGTCCGTCTGTCCATCCGGCCGTCCGTCCATTCGCCTGTCTGTATGAACACGATTCAGTCTAAACGAAAAGAGCTAGACCCTTGAAATTTGGTACATATATATCTTGAAGGATAGGGCAGGCTAAGTTCGTAAATGGGCCAAATCGGACCAGGGGGAAAAATTCCCCTAAGAAGAACTAAACCAACCCCCTGAAAAACTACACATTTTTACAAGTTTTTTTGTAAATTTGTTAAGCAAATGAAACATTTTTATGTCAAAGAAGGTTCAAGGTCTTTACCCTGGAGCCATGTGGGCATTTATATAGCATATTATATGAAAAATAGTGTCAATAATTAACAAATTGTATAACCTAAGCCTAGATTGCATAAAAAAAATAATTTTTAAGCTTTCATGACGAATGGAAAATGTACTCGGATGTTCTGCGCTACCTTCAACTCACCCCCACCCCCCCCAAAAAAAAAATTTTTTTTTTTGGTTAAGCTACAAGAAAATATAATTTTTATTCATTTGACTTAAATATTAATTGCAAATATTCCATATTTTGTTCTGTGCTATTTCTGTTCTTTAGTAGTTTTTTGGCTTCTTCATCTAAATCCCGATGGTCCACTTTCCATTGATTTCGAATACTGGATATGAAAGGATCTGACGTTGCCAAAAATATATTAAATAGATCTTCATTTGTTGAATTCCGTGAAATTTTCCTAGTATTGTGCTCTCTATAAAATATGTAATCCTTGTTCCTTTTTTTCCTGAGCCTCCTCTGATAGATCTCCAAGTGGCACCAAATGATATTTAATGACATCTTCACCATGATAAAGGATTTTGTGAACTGTTGCAGACATATTTCTCCATGGGTAGTTAGTTGTATATATTTTTGCAGTTTCCTTAGCATAATCTCCAAATTTTCTACAGTCAATTTATTCATTGCACGCAAGTACTTTTAGCATTATTTTAAATCTGAAAATAAGGTTGAAATCCACTCCTGTTATTTCAGATGCTGTTTCTGAATCTGAAAAGAATCTTCTTGCGGTATTGCCATCATTTGTATTGCCTGACCCTTGTTTTGGCTGATCTATAATCAGTCCACGTTTGCGATATTCATCTTGAACATGTTTCTTTTTTGAACTTCTTAACTCTTTGTTGGTCTCGTTGTTTCTTATTGATCCTGAAGACCCGAAATCCAAATCATAACTGATTTTTAGTATGTGTTCCATAAGTCGTATTCTTGCGTGTAGTGGTGATAATCCAAATTCATATGCATCGGTATTATCTAATGATTTTGCTGGGACTTGGTTTAATTGGGTTGATGTTGCTTGGCATATAATGCAGCTGGATGCAGCCTTCGTGTTAGTCAAAGCCTGACCCACTTTTCCATCTATCATTGTCAGGACTAACTGGTAGCTTACTTCAATTTGCTGCCCATCTAACTGTAATTGTAATGGCTGTAGTGCTGTAATTTGGGCCTTGATATCACTAATTTCTTTATTAATAACATCATTTGTTTCTTTTTTGAATTGAAATTTGATTGGCCTGCAGTATTTCGTAGAAGATGGTGTCTCATTTTTCCAAATATCCATTGTTTGCGTTGTACTAGTCGAAGGCTCTGAATCATCCAAAATCTTTTTCAATCGCAATGGTACATACAGCTTGTTTATATTGTTTTTATCCCGAAGAACCATCACATCCCCATTTACAAAAAAGAATTAACTTTGTGTTTCCGTATTTCTTGAACTCATTTCCTGTTATTGATTGCAGCAAGCGTGCGGCTGTGTGATCAAGTAGAGATTGTAGTTGTACCTCTGCCGAAATTGGTGTGATTGTAATAGTGTCCTTTGATGGCAAACAGTCCACTTTAGCAGCGGTTATGTGATGATATGCTGGATATATATTTGAGCCTTTTTCAATCGCACGCTGTCTGAGTTTAATATATTGCTGTTTTGTTAATTTCAAATCCAGAAATAATGCTAATTCCTCCTCATTTGTGTACTGTATTGCATCATTCGGAGTTGGTATACTTTTAAGAATCCGTTTTATTCTCGGTGGACTAGCTTTAACAACTTTTTCAATGATATCCACTTTTGTAAATTGGTTCTGTGATCGTAATTGATGTAGGAAAGATTCTTTTATATTTGTAGAACCAAAGGCATCGTTAATATCTTTAAGCTTCCGCCTCTTAGATCTATCGCTGCAATTGTCCACTAATGATTTGCGTGGTCTTCCAGCCTTATCTTGCTTTGCTGTTTCTGCAGCGACAGTAAGTTGACCTTCTAACCACTTTGCACTTTTTATATAAAATTTTTGTTTACTCTACATAACTTCTTTGTAGCGTTTTTTTAGTGCTTTGACGAAATTATATAATTGCTCTTGCATTTCGGTGCTACACGAATTTAAGTTTAATTTTATTTTAACGTAACTAAGAACATCTTCCTGATTTTTGTTTCTAAAATACACTTCGGCCAGTTCTTTATAACTGAAGCTCTCCATTTTCTTTTGAATATTTTTATTTGCGTTTGTTATGTTTTATCCGTACACTTAAAGGATTAAGTTATTACTGAGTAATCCCTTAACGAATCCGTACTTTTATAAATTTTTAGATACATGTTCTTCACACACTGATCTTTAATTTCATAGCAGGTAGCGCTTAAATTGAACAAAACTGCACTCATGCGTCAATATGGGGTTGTTTTTTTTAACTTTAGTGGTTTAATGTCGCAATTATTGTAATAAAATTGTTTATGACTTTGGTTGACCCTAACATTTGATACCAGGTAAATTTAGAAAGAGATCATATGCTTCCTGTAGAGCCCATTGTGATAATTTTATTACTTATTTTTTGCTGATCAAAACAAAGCCATTAAAGCACTTTCTTTTAGGCAAGAAAGTGAAAATTTAATACACCATTGTATATGCATTTTTTTCGAGTAATTTCATTAAAATGAAAAAAGTGTTCTACAGGCGGCTCGTAGCGGGTGCAAAAGTATATATAGCCTTAAAAAGAACACTTTCACCTTTCTCGTGGTTGTATACGTTTCTTGTTCCCTTTTGTTTCCTAGAAGTTCTATTCCGCTAAAGTTTAAATTTGAGGAAAATATAGTGGCTGAAAATCGTTTTTCGTTGACCAAAAGTAAATTTTTTTTGTCACCGATTTTTAAAATTTTTACGTCGTTTTGTAGTTAATATATCCAAATTAAGGTAGCCAAAAAATTATGTTGAAATATTGATAATTGTGGGCGTGGCATGCTGTCAAACTCAACTTTTTTTTAATTTCAGAAAAAGGTGTTTTTCTTTGGTTTTTTATCAAAATTAAATGGTTACTACTCGCAAGCTATCATCGATAATGGTCTGCGGTTTTTTTATAATGTTGGTAGGATTATTGTCTTTAGTTGTTGTAAGTAGACACAGCTCTAGCGTTTAATATTAGGGGCGTTATGAAATATTTATGAAACTACTATATTTTCCTCAAATTTAAACTTTAGTGGAATAGAACTTCTAGGGAACAAAAGGGAACAAGAAACGTATACAACCACGAGAAAGGTGAAAGTGTCCTCTTTAAGGCTATATATACTTTTGCACCCGCCACGAGCCGCCTGTTTTTTCATTTTAATGAAATTACTCGAAAAAAATTCATATACAATGGTGTATTAAATTTTCACTTTTTCGCCTAAAAGTTTATTTTTTTTAGTTTAGGCCACGTATAACTAAAAAAAATAAATATAATACCTTCGAAAGGGTTTAATGGCTTTGTTTTGATCAGCAAAAAATAAGTAATACAATTATCACAATGGGCTCTACAGGAAGCATATCTCTTTCTAAATTTACCTGTTATCAAATGTTAGGGTCAACCAAAGTCAGAAACAATTTTATAACAATAATTGCGACATTAAACCACTAAAGTTAAAAAAACAACGCCATATTGACGCATGAGTGCAGTTTTGTTTAATTTAAGCGCTACCTGCTATGAAATTAAAGATCAGTGTGTGAAGAACATGTATCTAAAAATTTATAAAAGTACGGATTCGTTAAGGGATTACTCAGTAATAACTTAATCCTTTAAGTGTACGGATAAAACATAACAAACGCAAATAAAAATATTCAAAAGAAAATGGAGAGCTTCAGTTATAAAGAACTGGCCGAAGTGTATTTTAGAAACAAAAATCAGGAAGATGTTCTTAGTTACGTTAAAATAAAATTAAACTTAAATTCGTGTAGCACCGAAATGCAAGAGCAATTATATAATTTCGTCAAAGCACTAAAAAAACGCTACAAAGAAGTTATGTACAGTAAACAAAAATTTTATATAAAAAGTGCAAAGTAGTTAGAAGGTCAACTTACTGTCGCTGCAGAAACAGTAAAGCAAGATAAGGCTGGAAGACCACGCAAATCATTAGTGGACAATTGCAGCGATAGATCTAAGAGGCGGAAGCTTAAAGATATTAACGATACCTTTGGTTCTACAAATATAAAAGAATCTTTCCTACATCAATTACGATCACAGAACCAATTTACAAAAGTGGATATCATTGAAAAAGTTGTGAAAGCTAGTCCACCGAGAACAAAACGGATTCTTAAAAGTATACCAACTCCGAATGATGCAATACAGTACACAAATGAGGAGGCATTAGCTGACTCAGATATGTTCATGGTATCATTTGTACCATTGCGATTGAAAAAGATTTTGGAAGATTCAGAGCCTTCGACTAGTACAACGCAAACAATGGATATTTGGAAAAATGAGACACCATCTTCTACGAAATACTGCAGGCCAATCAAATTTCAATTCAAAAAAGAAACAAATGATGTTATTAATAAAGAAATTAGTGATATCAAGGCCCAAATTACAGCACTACAGCCATTACAATTACAGTTAGCTGGGCAGCAAATTGAAGTAAGCTACCAGTTAGTCCTGACAATGATAGATGGAAAAGTGGGTCAGGCTTTGACTAACACGAAGGCTGCATCCAGCTGCATTATATGGCAAGTAACATCAACCGAATTAAACCAAGTCCCAGCAAAATCATTAGATAATACCGATGCATATGAATTTGGATTATCACCACTACACGCAAGAATACGACTTATGGAACACATACTAAAAATCAGTTATGATTTGGATTTCGGGTCTTCAGGATCAATAAGAAACAACGTGACCAACAAAGAGTTAAGAAGTTCAAAAAAGAAACATGTTCAAGATGAATATCGCAAACGTGGACTGATTATAGATCAGCCAAAACAAGGGTCAGGCAATACAAATGATGGCAATACCGCAAGAAGATTCTTTTCAGATCCAGAAACAGCATCTGAAATAACAGGAGTGGATTTCAACCTTATTTTCAGATTTAAAATAATACTAAAAGTACTTGCGTGCAATGAAGAAATTGACTGTAGAAAATTTGGAGATTGTGCTAAGGAAACTGCAAAAATATATACAACTAACTACCCATGGAGAAATATGTCTGCAACAGTTCACAAAATCCTTTATCATGGTGAAGATGTCATTAAATATCATTTGGTGCCACTTGGAGATCTATCAGAGGAGGCTCAGGAAAAAAGGAACAAGGATTACATATTTTATAGAGAGCACAATACTAGGAAAATTTCACAGAATTTAACAAATGAAGATCTATTTAATATATTATTGGCAACGTCAGATCCGTTCATATCCAGTATTCGAAATCAATGGAAAGTGGACCATCGGGATTTAGATGAAGAAGCCAAAAAACTACTAAAGAACAGAAATAGCACAGAACAAAATATGGAATATTTGCAATTAATATTTAAGTCAAATGAATAAAAATTATATTTTCTTGTATTTATATTTTTTTTGGGGGGGGGGGGGGGGGTGGGAGGTGAAGGTAGCGCAGAACATCCGAGTACATTTTCCATTCGTCATGAAAGCTTAAAAATTAATTTTTTATGCAATCTAGGCTTAGGTAATACAATTTGTTAATTATTGACACTATTTTTCATATAATATGCTATATAAACGCCCACAAAAAGGGGGCGGGGTCCAAAAATAAATTTTTATGATTTTCTGGCTCCAGGGTAAAGACCTTGAACCTTCTTTGACATAAAAATGTTTCATTTGCTTAACAAATTTACAAAAAAACTTGTAAAAATGTGTAGTTTTTCAGGGGTTGGTTTAGTTCTTCTTAGGGGAATTTTTTTCTCCCTGGTCCGATTTGGCCCATTTACGAACTTAGCCTGCCCTATCCTTCAAGATATATATGTACCAAATTTCAAGGGTCTAGCTCTTTTCGTTTAGACTGAATCGTGTTCATACAGACAGGCGAATGGACGGACGGCCGGATGGACAGACGGACGTATGGACAGACGGACATAGCTATATCGTCTTAGATTTCATCACTGATCAAGAATATATATACTTTTTTGGATCTTAGAGGGATATTTTACTATGTTACACACAGAATAAACCCATAATTCACTCTGAAAGTTAAAAAAATTAAAATGTTCAACTTTGAACTCGAATTCCTTAAAAAGTCCTCAATCAATTTTAATGTAATTAAAACTGAATCAAGCTGAGCTAAATATCTATCCACTAAAAAAAATTATTTCAATATTTTGATCGGTTCAAAAGTTACAGAATTTTGGCCAACGAAAAACGATTTTCAGCCACTGTGCGGTGGAACTGCATACGCCAGGGATTCATGGTCAAGAGGGTGCTTGGCTCTTAGTATGCGAACTCTGAATACCGGTCGACCTCCAGTTTCAATATAGACTTACCCACGCATAAGGGGCTCTGTGTGGGTGGACTCTATAAATCCCCATAATTCTTGGGAATCAAAATAGAAAATAAAAATAATAAAAACAAAAATAAAAAACACGACCGTGGCGATCCGAAAGGGACAAGCCTGGAAGCCTCGCAAGATGCTGAAGGGCTGGTCTCTCAGGAAACTCCGGTCTTAACTGGCCTAAGGGGGACCTCAGAAGAGATGGACAGGAACGCCCCGCAAGGGGGGACAGGGGAATCTCTGAAGAGTCTCCTATGGCGTCCAACCGGTATATTCCGATAGGGATGGAGAATGAAGCCTCGTTAGAGGTGGAGAGGTTAATCTCTTTAGGAAGAATCTCATCGGAAGAAATGGACAAAGAAACCCTGCACGGGGTGGACGGGTCAGTTTGCAATGATACTCCTATGGCTATGGAGGTGAATGCGGATGAGCCGGACGTACCTGACCCTATGGGTACAGGTAAATCCTTATCGGAAGCTGGCACCTCAAAACGATCCTTCATCGTCCAATCGGAGCCGCTGCAGCTCATGTCTAAAAATGAGAAGCAAAGGCAGAAGAGGAGATGGAGGAAGGATAGGAAGGCTATCGAGAAGGTGACAAGTCGGATGGATAGTCTTTTAAGTGAGGAGACGACTCCGGAAGCTGATAGATCACCTAAGAGGTTTAAGGGCACTAACCCTCAGGCCTCAAAAACGATCCGACAGCAGAAGGAGAAGAAACCTCACAAAGAGCCCATTAAGCAACCGTCAAAGATTGTATTGAATTAAAGCGAAGCCCAAGAGGTTGGCGCTGAAATCAGGCTTTCATTTGCACAGGTTGCAAATAAAGACCTCATTTTGGGTATCACTGACACATCAGTGGGAGGTCCCTTAGAGGACCCAAATGTGAATGTTGTGTGCTCTAACAACCTGAATGATGATGCTGGTGATATAGGTTTCGTAGGAAACGCCAAACTTGTCGATGCGTTAATTGTACTTACGTGCAAGAACAAATCGACAAAGAGCTGGTTGTCGGATTAGCGACATCCCTGACCAATCTTTGGGAGGGGGCTAACGAGGTCAGGATGATTCTCATTGCCCACGGTTCTACCGAGGGTAAGGACATCATCCTGAAAAGGCTGCAAAAGCAAAAAGGATGCGTGAAGGACACTTCTAAATAGAGAGTTACTCACGCAACTAAATTTGATAATGCAGATAAAGAGGGCGTAGTGCTCACTGTCTGGTGTCCGAAGGAGGATGCGGAGGCCATTAGGAAAGCAGGGGGGAAACTTAACTGTGGACTTGATCAGGCCGTCGTAAAATTCAATAGAAATGCACGTTGAGCAAGACGTCCTCCCTGGTGCGGGGGTAGGCAACTCTGGAAAGAGGGGTCTATCAGGGAAGGTGGTGGGCGCATACCAGGAAAAACTTACTATATACCAACTTAATCTTCATCACAGTAGGGCAGCTTCAGCAATGTTGATGCGGTGCTTTGTTGAGGATAAGCTGGATATAGCATTGTTACAAGAACTGCTCGCCGGATCTTACAGTGGTAATGGTCGGCACTGGTTGGGGATTATTTGTCATTGCGTCAGCATATCTTCACTATGAGACGCCAGTTCCACATCTTTCACAGGAGGTGGAAAATTTGCTTAGTTTCTGCAGGAAGAGAGGTGTGGCGTTGGTCATTGGCTGTTATGCTAACTCGCACAATACGGTGTGGGGAAGCACAGCTGACAACTACAGAGGAAAACAACTGTTGGGATTTGTAGAAAGGTGCGATTTGCTGGTGCTGAACAGGGGGGTAGAACCCACTTTTGTTGATTCGCGAAGGGCGAAGGATGTTCCGTTAATATGCTAGGTAAGTTTTATCGCTTCTTTTGTTGAACATTACTGTTGATGGCCTTCTTTGGAAACTGGACTCAATGGGCGTCCATACGGTTGGGTATGCCGACGATCTGGCACTTATGGTTGGTAGAAAGTTCATCGATACCATCCAAGGATGTATGAGACAGGCTCTCATAACAACCGAGGCATGGTGTAGAGAACACGGGCTAACCATAAATGCCAGCAAATCAGATGCTATGCTCTTCACATGCTAGAGGAAGGGCATAGAGGTTGGATCCCTAATGCTTTTCGGGTCGGAAATCAGTTTGTCAAGGAAGGTGAATTATCTAGGCGTTATTCTGGATAAGGAACTTACCTGGAACGAACATATTGAGATGAAGACACGGAAGGCAAAAAGGATCATGCATCAGTGTAAACGAGTTTGTGGCCCTAAGTGGGGAGTCCCGCCCAAGGCTGTATACTGGATTTACACAATGATGATGCGACTTATAATAACTTATGCTTCAGTGGTTTGGTGGCCTAAAGTCTCTCAGACAACAATAAAGCGTAAGTTGGATGGGGTTCAAAGAGTTGCTTGTATGAGCATATGTGGCGCAATGAGCACTGCTCCAACACAGGCAATTGAGGCAATGCTGGGATTGCTGGGATTGCTGCCGCTGGACTTATTTATTAGATCAACGGCTGCGATGTCTGCTTTGCGTATGAAGAGTGATGACATTTGGCATCGCTTTGGGCCGAACATCGTTCATAATAGAATCCTGGACCTTATTAGTAAAGAGGTTAGGGAAGCTCAAATGCCGATGGAATGTATCAGTAGAAGAAAGGTAATCGAAAGACTGCATCGGACACTAACTGCGGACAGCGTTATACACAATGAGTGTATGGAAAATGACATCAGCATTTTCACTGATTTCTTTTCAGCATTTTCTCTTATGGACGGTAAAGCAGGAGCAGGTGTACACTCAGTTAAGCTAAACTTGTCCTGTAGTCTCCGTTTGGGGGAGTACGTCTCCGTTTACCAGGCAGAATTGCTTGGGTTGCTGCATGCGTTGGATCACCTGCTGGAATGTCGGGTGCAGGGAAGAAAGGTTCTCATTCCACTTGACAACCAATCGGTTATAAAACTCATGAAGGAGGTGAACGTGTACTCCAAACTAGTGCTGGAATGTGTTTTAAAGCTTAACAGATGTTCCTCGGTTAACGAGGTAACATTGATGTGGGTTAAAGGACACATTGGCACTGCTGGGAATGAAGCAGCAGATCAACTGTGGACCAGAACCCAGAGTATCACTGGGTAATGGCCTAATACGAGCAAAAGTCCTACAATGTCTGAACTCACTAAACCTGAAAAGGTGGAGGGAGGCTACTACCTGTAGACAGTCTCGAATGGTGCTCAAAGAGTCCCTTGGCAGGAGAGCCAGCAAGGTTCTTAGATACAATAGAAGTACTTTAAGCTGGATAACTACGTTAGTGACAGGTCATGGAAACTTCAAGTATCATCTAGCCAAGATGAAAATCGAAGAAGATGATTCTTGCAGACTATGCCTAGAAGATGCATTCACTAAAGACACAGTGATGAGAAAGAATACCGATAATTCCCAGTCGACACTCTGAAATCACTAGAGTCTAGATTAATGGCTAGTTGTAGCACAAGACTCAATGATAGTAAGTTGGCCGCAAGTTATGTCGGTTGTTTATAATTATTGAGAACGGAAGGGGGTTGAAAAGGGACCCATTTAGTAGTGCTCTGCTTCGTTATTCCCCCTACATTAATAATAAATCATAACTAGAACAGCAGCTATTACGTCTTTGAAAGCCATATTTTATATGAATGTTATGTGATTGACAACAACGGTGAAACAATAAAGGGTAAATAGGGAAAATTTGTTTAACAAAGTTACTTTATGCTTTGTTCATAAGAATAAAAAGAGGTATGTTAGCTCTTTTTTCTAAAAATGAGCTAAAGGGTAAAATTTCGCGTCAGAGTTAGCCAAAAAGAGCTAAAAATAGCGCGAAAAGTGCTAAGTTGGCATCGCTGACTACAACCCAAACCAATCGAGTTAAACACACATAAGCCACACATGGGCCAACCACCACGGTAGCAGGCAGAAATAATAAAATTTTACAATTTATCCCTAAATAAAAACCAATAGCTACCACATTACCACCCGGCAAAAAAATAATGAATGTGTTCAAAAGGAAATGGTGATTTCATGATTTCCTTAGCACTTATTTACTCGAACTCATTTTTAATGTAATCCCTAACTCTAATAAAATGACGTTTTGAAGTACTTGAAAATGCATTCAATTTTTCTAGTAAATCATGTGTACATACATATTTTTTAGTTTTAATTTACATATAAGCATTTATAAATTATGAACGCATCCGAATCATCGAACTTTCATTAGTCCTAAGCACTCATTTAAATGACAGTCAGTTTATTTAAATGTGAACACATGACCTCTAATGACACTCCTATGTTAAAATCATGCGTTTTTCACCTACATTGGAACCATTACAAGAGTAGTAGAACTCATCAATAGTGTTTTGTCATGTGTTTTTTTGCTAGGCACTAAAAACATACTACAGAAAATAATATTTTGCCCGACTGATAGAGGGTGTAGGCTAATAAACATAAGATACCAAAGCCTAATACTCAATAAATAAAAAAACATAAATAAATACGTGCATAAGTAAATAAGCAAACACCAGACACCTATGATCAAACAATTTTCGTTAAACATAACTACATACAAATTATAGCTAAAATAAATAAATACATAAATAAGTAAATAAATACATAAATAAAAAAATAAATAAATACACAAATAAATAAAAAAAAACTAAATAAATAGCTAAAATAAATATTGCACTCAACCTTTCTTGCTTTCTTAACCCTACATTGCACCACCCAGTATATCACAGAAAATTATTGCACTTTTTATCAGACTTTCAAATCTTTCGCATGGAAAGTCCCAACCGGCTTTCCTTGTAGCGACTCCAATTCGTACATACTGTTACCAATTGGCTTCACTACCCGACATTTTATATATTTGCGACAAAATTTTGCATTTATATTATTTTGGAAATCTGAAAGTGCATAATTATTCCTGTATAATTCCTGACCTGGACTAAATTTAACAATGTGGGCTTTTTATTATATCGTTGCGCACTTTGTTGACAGGCGTTTGATAGATTTGCTTTGTTTTTTTCTCTAATAATTTCAAGGCAATCTCTATTGTCCATATTTACAATCTCATGGTCAGACATAGAGTGTAGTTTCCAAGCTAGTCTATAGTCCGCACCATTTGAATATAAGTGGAAACGAAACAAGGCGAAAAACGACATAAACCCTGTAGCAGCATGTATCGACGATCGCAGCGCGCATTATATTTCTGGAAAATAAAGTGCATTTTGTAAGTAGGCCCGAATAACTGCCAACACAGACTGGTTGACGCGTTCCGCCGCATTTGATTGAGGCGAGTAGAATGCGATATTTATATGCGTGATATTATAGGTTTCAGTCATTTCTTTAAATGCAGTTGATACAAACTGATGACCATTATCGCTGTGCAGTACTTCTGGAACTTCGAATTTTTGAAAGATCCTGGATAAGAAATTGAATTACGGTTTTCGCATTTACCTCTTTCATGGCCTTCAAGAAAACAAATTTCTGAAAGTGGTCAACTACTATGAAGATATACGCTTTACCCTTTTACGACCTTGGATATTTACCCAGAAAATCAATGTAAATTTTCTGGAAAAGTCTTTCGGTGCGAACTTCTTCCCCTATTGGTGGCATAGTCTGAATATTCTGTGACTTTGTTTCTTTACAAATGCTGCAGTTTTTTACCTATTGTTGGAATTGAGTTACCATATTTGGCCAATAATACAGTCGCTTAAGTCTCTCTCATGCGCTTATTTGACCTCGCCGTGGGCATTTTCAATCAAAACGTGAGTAATTTCTAGTGGAACCATTAATTTCCATTCCGAAATTACTGCATTTTGCGGATTATCACACATTATTCTTTTATACACTTTTCCGTCTTCTATTCTCGAATCTATTCTGATTCTCTTCAACGTTTTTGACCAATTCTAAATACTCTTCCGACTCAAAAGCAAGGTTTTTTGTCTTTGTTTACTTCAGCAACTTCAATGGGCCTTCGTGATAGCATGTCCGCCACAACATTCTCTGAACCTTTACGGTGTTCTATCGAAAAATTGTAAGCTTGCATTTGAATCGACCATCTAGCCAAACGTCCACTTATATCTTTAAGTGACATCAGCTACTTCAGGCTGGCATGGTCGGTGATTACCACGTAGGGTCTGAATCTTTTTACCACCAGGACTGCTGCTAGGCACTCTTTCTCGGTCACAGAGTTGTCCTTTTGACATGGGGTTAACTTCTGGGAATAAAAAGCTATCGGGTTTTTGAATCCCTCATCATTTTTTTTTTAAGAACTGTTCCGATTCCATTTTCATATGCGTCACACTGGATGAAGAACGTTCTAGAAAAATCTGAATGTCGGAGGACAGGGCCAGACGTGAGTAAATATTTTTAAGTTTCAAAGGCCTCTATCGCTTCTGGGGTCATTGAAAACTTCTTACCTTTCTTTAGGATATCGCTAAATGATGCTGAGATGGCGGACAAGTCTTTTATGAACCGCCTGTACCATCCAGCAGTCCCTAAAAAGCTCATAACATGTCTAGCTGATTTCGGTATTGGAATTTTCTGAATGGCTACTACTTTTTTAGTCAGTTTTCAGCATACCTCTACCAATCAGGAAACCTAGGTACCTCAACTCTTTAAAGCAAAATTTTGATTTATCTAACCCTATTGTCAGATTGGCCTCTTCTAAACATTTGGCAACTTGTTCGAGTATTTTTATATGGGTGTTAAACGTATCACATATTATTAGTAGATCGTCTAAGTATATAAAAACGTTCGATTTTAATCTTGCCGCTATCACCTTATCCATCAGACAGCATAAGCGTTGAGCAGCGTTGCATAGACCAAACGGCATCATTCTAAATTGATACAGCGGCTGTTTCTTCTAATTCTATTTGCCAAAACTCATCGAAATTCCGTCGATGTTTTGGAGGGGATAGGTGTCTTTGATGGTCACACCGTTTATTTCTGTCCTTCTACAAGTTATACAAGCAGTTGCATAAATAAATATGCAACTGCTTGTGCAAACCTTGGCAACACTTGTTTTATTTCGATTCTCTTGCGAGAACGAAAATTAACTTGTGTATGCTTTTCATCACATTTTACGTCTGCATTCAGTGATGGCAAAATACCATCCAATTGTAGAAGGACAGTAAGGAAAAATAAAAACGTAGTTTCTTTGTTGGTGTTTTGTTGAATCTTTAATATTCTGTAATATTATTCTATTAACATGCATAATTCTCATTGTGTTTTGTAGAATTTTATTACTTATAGAGTATTTTTGGTTTCTCTAAAATTAGGAAAAATGGTTCCTGATGATCTGGCCTGAGCAACCAGTGAAATACGTATAGGGACTAGCTCTTTTCCCCCAACAAATAATTTGCATTTTTATTATAAAACGTTATGGGTAATTAGCATAATATTAAATAAATAATATTTAAATTCCCAAAAAATTTTATTAAAAACCTATTCTTTCCTGGTTTACGGACTACAGGGACTCTCAATCTTTTCGATTACTTTTATAACTTATTTGCACCGTTTTTGCCGTGAATCTGTCTCATTATTTCCAGAGTGATTTCCGCTGAAGATACTATTTCTGGGGCTATATTAAAACTTTTCCAAAAGTCAATGCCTAAATAAATTTGTTGATCTTGATCTGAACATAAGTAAAAAGTTATTTCTTAAGTTTCGCCCTTATATTCTACGTCTAATAGAACTTTGCCTAGCACCCTGTGACGCTAACCTGTGGCTGTACTAACGGTACTGAAAAAACCTTTTACTTTTGCGTCTAGCTTATCTACAATCTCGCGACAGTCTTTTCCTATTAAGCTTACTGAAGCGCCTGAGTCTAAGAGTCCCTTAAAACTTTTGCCATTTAGAAAAATATCGGCGTAAGGTCTGGGATCGGTTTTATACTTAAAAACGTTTACTGCTTCAGCCAATAATTTGCGCTGATGCTATCTCTTAATAAAATCGGTTCTATTTTTTAACATGTATTTACGTTTGCGCATTCTCGGTTTTAACTTTTTAGCAACAGATCTGTAGTTGTTGTTGTTTTTATAGCTGTAGAAATTTCCTCTGATTGATCTGACTCTTTTTGTAGTAATTTTACACAATCCAACTTGGTACATAATGCATCATTAAACATCCGCTCTCTTACTGGTCGTGGTCGTGTAGCTATGATGTCGTCAAAATAATCGTCTTCATATAAACGTGTGTATTTTAATTTTGACAGATTGTAGTCGGTATCCTGCTGTCGTCTATGTGCTTAATGCAACACACCCACATGACCGATCGTTTGTTGAGAGCCATCTCAACTGTGATGATACATCTGTTCTAACAGCTGACTGTTTTAATGGTTGGTTTGTCCTTGACTCACAGGTGGCGCTACGAATAACCCGACCCTTAATTTTAAATCTGAGTTTCAAATTCTCGCTTAACTGCTAATATAATAAAAGTGAAAGTAAAGTAACAACAAATAAAATGTAACTTAAATAGATACCAAAGTCTAATTCACGTAGGTTCAATAACAAAAAATGAATATAATTAATGAAATTCAATTTCTCCTTCGATGGCGTATTGTATAAAAATAATAATAACAATAAAAATAATGAAACTAATTACAGAAAGAAATAATAGATATAATTCAATATATGATACTGATAAAAATCAAATTAATCAAAATGCTAAACTCGTGTGGGCGAAAACGAGGTGACGACTTTCGCTGTTACAATACATACATACAAATATTTGACTTCACATCGGCTGTGCAGTGTAAAGGATTATATGCATGTTTTATGTATGTTTCTCCGACCAAGTGCTCGTTGACTTCAATGAATGTTTCTCCGGCAAAGTGCACGTTGGCTTCATATATACATAGAAATTTTTAATTATGGAGTCTTTAAGCTTTTTTGTGGCAAATTTGCAGGAAATACAACAAAAATAATATTCCAAGATTATGGCTAAATCACTAAACTAAGCAAAATCTTATTGAATCAAAATCTTGATGTGAAAATAATAAAACTTACACTTAACATGGGAAAGGAGGATGCTTGTAGGTTTTTGTTATAATTTTTGTTCTTTTTTAATGTAATTTTAATTTTTAGCAAATGACCATTGGATAAAAGGACAAAAAAATCAATGTTTCTTTAGCCAAAGAATCTTTTATAAAGCGATTAAAACTTGAAAGAGGTGAAACAAAAGCTGCCAGCGAAAAATGATTACCTGCTATAGAGCATTAAATTAATGTCCAATTGCTTAAGTTATCAGATGAACACAAACGACAAAATTTCGAAAATAGAAAAGAAAGGAAAATCCGAACAGATGACAAAACTAGAAAGAAATATAAAAGATCCTAAACTAAATGACACAACAACTAGTATAAATGATGAGGATATGGAATTACATTTTCCACATTTAAACTCGGCAGAAACTTTGTCATCTCCGGTTGTTCAAAAACGGACTTCAACTAAATTCCATGAGAACGGTTTAGGTGTTATCAAAAAAAGACAGAAAACGTAAAGAATATGGAGTCGCAAGTAATGGAGAAAAATCTTAATAACTCAACTATTGCAGCTGAACCATTTAGTGCCACCCTGTATTCTTAAGCAAGTTATTATTGAAAACTACTAATAGCGTTAGTACAAAAGAGTGTATTGCAAAATCATGTAAAAATTTACATATAAATCAACGACATTACCAGTTGCAAAGTCAGTCGAACATAATCGCGGTTCAGAAAAAAATATTAACAATTGCAACTATTAAACAACTACCTGTGGAAAAATATGTAAAATAATAAAAATAAATCCTAAAAATTTAATAGAACATCAATCTAATCAAGACGGTAACTCTATAACATAAAAGCGCAAATAAATGCAATGTTATAAAGCCAACAGATCCCTTACCAAATCGAGTGCGAAATAAACAAACAACTTCTGTGCTAATGCCTTCGATAAGTTATGAAGCTTGGTTGGATCATTTAATTGTAATTTTAAATGAAAGGATCCCTATTCAAGAATCTCCTTTCATCAAGAATAGCTTTCATATACCATAGGATATTTTTAACCATTTTTGTAAGACTTACTTTTAACAACAAAAGAAGATTGCCAAACAATACCACTATTATCAAAAAAGGAAAGTATGAAGAACATAATAAAAACACTTGGTATATGAAAGAGGCTTCCACCGTGCAACGTATATTTAGAAGCAAAAATGTAAGTAAAATATAACGTTTTCACTGCAGTAAATTCCTATTAAAAACTACTTTTTTATTATTGATAATTATTATTGATAATGCTAAAATGGTGAAAAAACTCTGATATTTATTTATTTTTCAGAACAGAAAAAGTTAAATTCAAGAGTCCCTACGCAAATCCCTAAAGGTCAGTGAGCACATACACAATCTCAACCAGAATCTCACAAAGAGAACAAAACATGTAAAAATTACCAGCTTTCAACAATGCAGGTTTGTGTCACTTTGCTAAATATTTAACAAACCAATGCATTTTCATTGTTGTCGTGTGTACCCTGTGCAGATTATATCTAGTCGAAGATAAGGCAGTTCTATGAGCTGTTAGGAGGAACAAAGATAACTAGATAAAATGGAATAAACAAAAACAAATCTGACAACATTTAACTATACTTATTGCTGAAAAGCAAATTGGCGCTCCGTTTTTTTGGTTTTTTCGAGAACAATTGGTGGCGTGGGCGAAGCTTCTTGGGAAGCCAAGGACAAAATGTCGGGGCTTTTTGTTAGAAAAGTTAAAGAGAGAAGTTGTGTCGAGTGCCCGTTGAGTGTATTTTTTTAACAATGAACAATTACCTGTAAAAGGAAAACTTGGAAAGTAATAAATCATTAACAATTTGAGTGTTTGCGCTTTATTGTTTAAATCAAAAATTAAACTTTATAACTACAATTTAGTTAAATCTATAAAGTTAAAACTATAAATGATTTTTTTACAAAACTAAAACTTAAAGATACGAAAAAAAAGTGAATGCAAGTGCAACACTACAGCGAAAAATTAAGCCTCGCTGAGAAGATAATTAAAAGTTGCAGCAATTACCATCAACAAGCCTCACATCGCACATCACCTCCAACGAGGGACATCAAGTTGATTTCATCCACCACAGCAGATTGTGTCATCGCCCGGCCAGGTATTTTGCCAAAGACCTTGGACATCCTACTGACGACTTCGAACCTGACAAACGATAAAAAAAGGTACATATATATTTTACTTCCATTTTAAATTAAAGTTAGGGAATACAGTTTGAAACTTACACCAGATAAAAATTCATTCCTCCGGGTAATTCAGCCCGAGAGTGCGCGATCCATAGGGTTGAGCTCAGGCCTGATATTTCGTCTCCGCGGTAGGGATTATTAGCTCGTAATAAGAGTGTCTTCCTTAACCTAAAAAGAAAAATTTCATAAAGTTAAATATATATCGTGATACCTGAATGAGTTTTATGAGTACTTACCTAAACGAGTGACCACGAAGACGAACGTGCAAGCTTGTCTTTAGAGCCGCTAAAGCCGATGAGATAGAATCCAGGAGCCTGCAAAAGAATTTAAGAAAATAGAAATCCGCCATCTTAAATCAATTTTTTTTATTAACATAATATCACCAGTTATTCTGTTCCTCCATTTTAAAACGCCATTATACATTTTTGTCAAACTAGAAAGAAAATAATATTGTATTTATTTAATTTGTTTTTTTTTTTTTAATTATTTACCATTTGCGAATTTCTTTAATTTGTTTTTCGTTAAATTATTTTTTTTTTGATGCTTATTTAATTAAATTTTAATAAAATTAAAAATGTTTATAATTATTATATTTATATGAAAATCTAATTTTTTTATTAAGCATGGAAGCTTGGTTGCAAGAGGGGGTCCATAGGGACATCCAAACATACGCGTTGATGTCATGGTGAGGTATTGCTACTTGTGGGAGGGTTTATTCCTGGCGAGAACACCAGCCAGAAGGTGATTAGGTGTGTGTAAGTAGGGAGACATTCAAGCTTGCTTCGGGCCTCATCATTTTTTAATTTCCATTCCATGTCTAGCTGGCATGATTTTCTTTTTGTAGCTGCTGTAATTTCCCCGGATGCGTTAGTAAAGAACCACCCAAGACGGCGAGTCCTAGCCGGTGCTAAATTGACTTACCTTGCAACTTCAGCTACCCGAAATACTGCCGCATATATACACATACATATATAATTCTTTGATTTGGATTTTGCTTTTTATTGCAAATTTGTCTTGGAAGTAATACAATTTGATAAAAACATATTTTTATCTACATATTTTTAAGAGTATCTATTTGGTTTTGTTTACATCAGGAAACCAGCCTTGTTTCGTTGGGATTGTTTTTTTTATTGATTTTTTTCCTTTTTGCTTTTCGTTGATTTTTGTTTGCGTTTGCCTTCTTAATGGTTTTAACCCGGCGCACAAGCCAGATGTTGTCCAATACTGACAACATGCCGACGACCCGAGCAAGCGTGACTTGTAGCACGGAAACGTCTACCACCGCCACAATCTCGTCATTGACAGTGTAACAAATGTCACAACAGCTGCTGCCAGCACCGATCCAATATTTTCAGTTTCAGCGACGCACGATTCATCTAGTAGCTCAGATATTGCCCATCAGACAGTGATATAACCAACTTCTTTAAGCACTACCGCCCAAAACATACGTCGGGAGGTGCGTGAAAGTGATGCAGACATTACTATGGCGGAAAGGCCCTTGAATGTAAACAACATCCAACAGTTTGTAGAGGCATCGGTCAGTTTATGCCAAGCTCGTCTTATGAGGGAGGTTAATGATAAGATTCAGCAAGCCCTGCTTGAAATAAAACAGGTTGTTACTTCGCAAGTTGCCACTAACCAGTTTTTATACCCAAGGCCTCAGCAGGTACAATCGTCTTTTTCCCAATCACCAGTAAGCCTTAGTGGCTCAGCTTTCTCTCAGGCAGCTGTTTACTCACAGTCAACACGGCCAAGTGTGTCGGCACCGCAGGTTTACGCACAACCACCACCATTGATTCCTGCCCCTCAGGGCGTAGGTACAGCACCAAATGTGCAAGCAGCACCAGCTATGTTTGCATCGTTGCCTTTTGAGCAGCCGCAGTGGGTTGTACAACCGAATCGTTTGTCAGAAAGTCATCAGCCAGAACAAATACAAGCGTCGTATCAGCAACCCCAACAGTCCGTTTTACCACAGCACCAGAATTTATTAGGTGTTCAGCAGGCGCAGCAAATTACAGCACCGTATCAACCACAGCAAATTATTTTTACGGGCAATCGTCAGCCAGCACAAAGTCAGCTACGACAAAGATTTTACTTGCCACAACAAAACTTACCGCAACAAAACCTGCCACAAAAAAACGTGCCACCTGGCTATAATTATCCCCAAGAATCTAATCCACAACCTAGCTATCCGCAGAATGCGTTTTCTGCACCACTTTTTCAGCCTCAATAACCTAATTACCAGTTATCCATGTCGGTGCCCAGTCAGTGTGAGCCACTGGACAGATTCAAACTCGCCAAGTGGGGTGTAAAATTTGACGGTACTGGGAAAACCATGAATGTCCAGGAATTCATTTTTCGGGTAGGAGCCTTGAGAAAAGATTATAATTGCTCCGACAATGAAATCCTGCGGTCTTTAAATCTGTTATTAGACGGCCCAGCACTGGACTGGTACTGGGATTACCTCAAAATCGTACATGTTAGCACCTGGGAAGAATTGAAAAAGGCCCTCCTGGCCCAATACCGCCAATTTGCAAAAGAGTACGAGGTGCAGATGCAGATTTTAAACCGCCGGCAGTTACCACAAGAGGCCTTTGACGATTTTTATAATGCGGTCATAAAATTGCGAAACCAGCAAGAAAACCCTTACGAAGAGGATCAGCTGGTGGAGATTATGAGGGGAAACTTCAAACCTTCATTAGCCCAAATGATGTTTTCGGCGAATATAAAGACCGTGTCAGAGTTTTGCCGTGAGGTCAGACGAGCGCAGAATTTGTTAGCTGGCCAACGGCAGCTGTACCAGCAGCGTTCGAATTTTACGCAAAGGGTGATGGACCATGAGTATGCAGATGAGGACGTGGCGTTAGTGGGTCTAGAGGTCGACAAGCAACTACACCTGCTGGAACTGTAAAATAGTAGGCCATAGTTTTGTGGACTGTCCTGAGCCGGTAACACGTGTTTTTTGTTTTAGGTGTGATAGGGATAATGTCGTTACCCCAAAATGTCCGAAATGCCAGGGAAACCGGTCTCGCAACCCATCTCTAACTGGGGAGGCGCGGTCAACCGAGGTGTAGACCCAGTTTGTAGTCAACAAGAAAAATCAAATATAAATAGTTTTAGGATTTTACAAAATAAGAACAGAGTTGAAACAAGTTTGAAGTCCGAGACTCATATAAGAGAGTTAAAACCTTTACACGTAAGAATAAGAGATTACAATGATGCTAGACAGAGAATCTTCGGTACGGTCTCAAACAAAATTAGGAAAAAAATAAGGCATGAAATTTCTGCAGCTTCCCTTTATGAGGGTAAAGACTCTCGTCTTTACACCTGTGTAAATTTAGGTGGCTGCAAAATTGAGAGTTTGTTAGACAGCGGTGCCACAGTAACGTGCTTAGGTCGTAACTGTCTTGAGTTTGTAGAAAAAACGGGGCTTAAAATCCACGATTTTTCTACTGCTATCAAAACAGCAGACGGCACAATGCAACACATTGTCGGTCGTGTTCGAGCGAATGTTACGTTTGGCCAGACAACGCAGGTTATAACGTTTTATTTAGTGCCTACTTTGAGTCGTGAGTTGTTCTTGGGGATCGATTTTATGAAGGTCTTTAAAATGTTTGCCCAAATAGATAGTATTACAACCAATGGTATCAGTCTCGGTGACGATACTGAAAATAACTTAGATGTCGTGACTCAAGGCTAATGAGCCTATTTAAATTAAGCAACAAAAATGTTGACAATGTTGAATTAAATAAAAACAAAATAACTGAAAATAATTTGTGTATTAATGCTACGCCAGTTATACGTGCCCAATCTTGTTCTTCACTTTTACTAAGCGATGACAATAAAATAACTACAAACAACTCGCCTTCTGAAGCCCTAAGTCTTCGCAGATTGCGCCAATGGCTAAAGTACAAAAAGACAAGGACTCTAACGGAATAAATTCCCATAATCGTTTTGCTATTTCGGATAACGAATCAAGTGAAACAAAAACGGCACCCAAGTCGTTTAAACCACCACCAATTTTTTTAAGGGAGAAAAATTCAAATGAATTAATAACTAAGTTAATCTCAGTTATCGGGGAAAACTCATTCTATGTAATTCCTATCAAGCGTGGTAACATTGATGAAACTAAAATTCAATTTATAGACGAAAGTAGTTATCGTAAAGCAGTAAAGGAGTTTGAAAGCGGCAAAAAGAACTTTTATACCTACCAGCTGAAGAGTAGCAAAGGCCTACAGGTAGTCATCAAAGGTGTAGACTCATATGTTAATCCAGTGGAAATAAAAGCTGGCCTCCAAAAAGCAGGATTTAAGGTTAAAAGCGTTGACAATCTAAGAAATCGAGAGCGTGTTCCTCAACCTCTATTTCGCGTTGAACTGGAACCTGGGGATATTAGATTGAAGAAGAACGAAACGCATCCCATTTATAATCTAAAATATCTGTTACACCGCAGGTTAAGTGTAGAGGAACCACATAAGCGGTCAGGACCCGTTCAGTGCTTAAATTGCCAAGAATACGGCCATACGAGGGCTTTCTGCAAGTTGCCTCCGGTTTGCGTTGTGTGTGGAGAGCTTCATTGTTCCACCCAATGCGACAAACCAAAGGATGACTCGAAGGTTAAAAAATGTAGCAATTGCGGTGGAAATCACACTGCTAACTACAGAGGCTGTCCAGTTTTTTCTATGGTAAGGAAGTCAACTCAGAAATTAAATACTCCAGCTAGGCAGCCACAATACCAAGCAAATGTTCATTACCCTCAGTTAGCTCAACCCACAACCAAACATGTTTCATACGCGGATGTGTTAAAATCCAATCATGTTTCAGCACACAAAGCGACACCTACAACCAATTCTACCCCAAATATGCACCCAGAAGCTAAAGAACAAACACCATCTGGTAACTACAATCGTCTCGAAGCAAGTATCGAGACATTAGCGCATTCGTTAAACAGTTTTATAAGCTCTATGAGCAGCATGATGCAAGAAATAGTTCGCATGCAATCTATGATGTTGCAGGCGGTACTTAACAAACCATGAACTGTTTAAAAATATGTTTCTGGAACGCAAACGGCTTACGCCAACACAAAAATGAACTCGAGTACTTCTCGAATTGCCAACAAATTGATGTCATGATGGTTTCAGAGACTCATTTAACAACAAATAGCTTTTTTAAAATCAATGGCTATATATTATACGACACTAAAGACCCCCGTGGTAGAGCATGTGGTGGTTCAGCAATACTAATAAGCGCTCGAATTAAACATCATTTACTGTGTGATTTTCGTGAGGACTACCTTCAAGCAACAAACATCTGTATTGAAGAATATCATCAAAACTTTGTTATTTCTTCGATTTATTCACCTCCTAGATTTCAAATATCAGAGAGTCAATATATCGACTTTTACAAATCACTAGGTCCCTGTTTCAAAGCATCAGGCGACTACAACGCTAAACATACATTTTGGGGATCCAGACTTATTACTCCAAAAGGTCGTGTTTTATTTGACACTATTTCAAAAATGCGTCTAAATGTGATATTAAGTGGACAACCCACCTATTGGCCTACTGATAGACAAAAAATACCTGATGTTATTGATTTTGGCGTGACTAAAGGTATTTCGAGAGAAATGATTAAGGTTGAAGCGTCACTCGAATTATCCTCAGATCATTCACCCACTATTATCTATATATGGAACCAGCAAAATATCGTGTCGCCAAAAACTTGCACAAGCATTAATTGGTTGAAATATAGAAAATATCTCAGTACTCATTGTTCGCAAAACATACCGCTAAGAACACTAGAAGATGTGGACCAGAGTATAATTTACTTTGGTCGAAACCTAAAATCAGCTGCCCAACATGCGACAGAAACCAGACAACCACCTAGATACAATCAAATTTATTTTGTAGATGTCGAGCGGCTCTTGGCTGAAAAAAGAAAAATTAGAAGAGAGTGGCAAGCACACAGATCTCCTCAACTCAAATCTAAACTTAAAGATTGCACGAAACGGCTAAGACAGCTGCTAGAATCTCGAAGAGTAGCATCTCTGAAAAATTACTTGGAAGACCTCGACGCAACTGCACAATCAGATTATTCATTATGGCGTGCATGTAGGAACCTTAAAAGACCGGTCGTTAGTAAGCCTCCCTTGCGAACTTCTTGAGGAGACTGGGCAAGGAATGATACCGAAAAAGGCAATTTATTTGTTGGACATTTGAAGAAGGTGTTCACCCCAAATGTATGTACTGATATAGCTGAGTTGCCATCAGTAGAGACTAGTGCCGTAGTACCCCTAAGATTTGAATTTAGTGATATTGAAAAGGCAATAGCAGATTTAAACACCAAAAAAGCCCCTGGCGTTGATAAAACAAGTAACAAGATGTTAGTTGAGTTGCCCCGTATAGGTCGCAGAATTATTCTGTTTGTTTTTAATGCCATCTTACGTCTTGAGTACTTTCCCACAGAGTAGAAGGTCTCTTTGATAACTATGATTCCTAAACCAGGAAAAGACCACACAAAAGTAGAATCATACAGACCTATAGGCCTTTTATCAAACGTGTCAAAGTTATTTGAGAGAATATTAATTACAAAGCTGAATCCAATTCTTAGCGCGAAAGGATGTATTCCGAACCATCAATTTGGCTTCAGAAAACAACATAGTACGATCCAACAAACACACAGATTAGTAAATGTAATTAAAACGACCTTTGAAGAAAAAAAATACTGTTCTGCGCTTTTTATCGACGTTTCTCAAGCATTCGATAAGGTTTGGCACGAAGGCCTAATATTTAAGCTAAAGCTGAACTTGCCCGAAAACTTGCATAAGCTCTTAAAAGATTATTTAACGAATCGCAAGTTCTTACTAAAACAAGGTGACTTTTTAAGCTCGCCACAGCTCATTGAAGCCGGAGTTCCGCAAGGTAGTATTTTGGGACCAATTTTATATTTACTGTACACATCAGATATGCAGATGCAGATGACACAGCTTTTTTAAGTATTCATGAAAATGCCCAAAAAGCATCAAAACTTTTACAAGACCACATACTCAATTTGGAAAAATGGCTAGAAAAATGGAGAATAAAAGTGAATGAGCTAAAATGTACTCACATAACTTTCACACTGCGTAGGGACTCATGCCCTCCTGTTCGCATAAATAACAAATGATACCACAGTTTTCAGACGTTAAATACCTGGGTATACATCTTGACCGTCGCCTTACTTGGAAAAGCCACATTGACTTCAAGTTAACACAAATGAAACTAAAAGCAGTACAACTAAATTGGCTTATTGGCAGAAACTCCACCCTGAGCTTAGATTGTAAACTTCTACTGTACATGTCGATCCTCAAACCAATTTGGTGTTATGGGATTCAGTTATGGGGCACTGCCTCAGCTAGCAATGTAGAAAAAATTCAAAGGCGCCAAAATAAGATTCTACGTATTATTACATCTGCTCCCTGGTATATAAAAAATTCGAACATCCACAAAGACCTAAACATGCCATCAGTTAAAGCAGAAATAGCGAAACATGCAGTCACATCTCATCCAAACCCTTTGGCGCGTAACATGCTGAATGAACCTGGTTACATTCGACTAAAAAGAAGAGATACTGCTTTTCTTGGCCGTACATTAGAAGGATGACCCGCAAATAATTGTAAAATCCGTGAAACAAACATTATTTTTGTCTAGCACTGGCTGGACTTAAAAAGTATATTTTATTTTAGACTTAAGATACGAGTAATTATTGTTAGTTCAAAAATATTGAAGATACAATAAATAAATTATGAAGACAAAAAAAAAAAAAATGTCGTGACTCATGCGTTGACAGTGGAACAACGACAGAAATTAGATTTCGTCATATCGATGTTCCCCTGCTATTGTAAGAGAGGGCTTGTAAAAACACATTTAGAGACGCATTCCATCTATACCCGTGACGCAACTCCAGTTAAAGACCGACACTATCCTGACTCTCCGGCGGTACAAAAAGTAATGTATGCAGAGCTCGATAGAATGCTTGACCTTGGTGTCATTGAGCCCAGCGAAAGCCCATGGAGCCATCCTGTTACTTTGGTCCGCAAGGGCGAAAAGAACAGGCTGTGTTTGGATGCGCGAAGGCTCAATGCACTGACGGTCAAGGATGCCTATCCTCTGCCACACATTGAGGGTTTGCTTAGCCGCCTGGGAGACACGATTTTTATTTCTAGTGTCGATCTTAAGGACGCATTCTGGCAGATTCCACTAGATCAGGCTAGTAGAGAGAGAACTGCATTTACGGTACCTGGGTGACCACTTTACCATTTTACAGTCATGCCCTTTGGGTTGTGTAATGCAGCTCAAAGGTTATGTCGGTTAATGGATAAAGTGATCCCCGTGGCGCTACGTGATAGAGTTTTCGTCTACCTGGATGATCTTTTTGATAGTATCTCCAGACTTTGCTACACACTTAGAGTTGTTGGCACGGGTAGCCGGTAGTCTTAAAGATGCAGGGTTGACCATTAATGTGACAAAATCTAAATTCTGCTTTAAGGAATTACGGTATCTAGGTTATATTGTAGGTGGTGGCAAACTAAGACCTCATCCAGCTAATTTTGAAACGATTACTCGTTTTGCCCACCCTAAAACAGCTAAGCAGGTTAGGACCTTCATGGGGGCAACAGGCTGGTATAGAAAATTTATACCAGACTATGCCACCATTGCAGCTCCAATCTTTGAAACGCTAAAGAAGGGGAAGCAATTCAAGTTTTCGGATGAAGCCAAAGCCGCGTTTGATCGCCTCAAGGCGGCTCTGATTTCGAGTCCGCTTCTTAATCACCCGGGATTGGGGCTGTTCTTTTTCAGAAGGATGATTCTGGAGAAGAGCACTCAATCGCCTATTTTTCACTCGTGACAACCGACCACAGCAGCCTTAAGTGGCTTATGTCGTAAAAGGATCTCAGTGGTCGTTTAGCTCGGTGGAGCCTACATCTCCAATCATACGATTTCAAGATAGAGCATAGGCAGGGGAAGCAAAATGTAGTACCCGATACCCTATCGCGATACGATATGGATGAAGTCTCGGCAGATGTAGAAGGGCTGGTCGATTTAACCTCAAATGCTTTTAAGTCCAGTGACTATTTGGAACTTGTTTCTACTATAGAGGCAAATTCTGAGCAGTTGCCTGACTTAAAGGTAGTTGATGGTTTCGCTTATAAACCAACACTGGCAAATGTTCCTTTTGGTTCATTTGATTTTATGCATTTATTTTTTTTTTAACAATGTCTTTATTACGAGATTTTACTTACCTTTCATGCGGTAATCCCTCGCCGATGTGCTTTTGGAAACAGTTCTCGTCCATCCGTGAGCCACCTAAAGAAAAAGGAAAAAACCGAACCAGTCAGGAAGATGCTAGTATAAATGATTTTTTACCTAGATGAGTGGAATGCCGTGCGAAACGTCTACATCAAGGCATATTTAACCAGGTGGCATCACTATTGCAGGTGACAATTTTTTTCTTAAATTTTCGTTTTCCTTTGTTTCCCGGGTTGAATGTCAAACTATTTTGTTTTGTTTACGAATAACCAAAAAATTCATTTACATTCAAGTCTCATTGATTCAAGTGCCTTAGTGTTGTTTATAAGTTGTGTATAAATAAATTAAAAGTGAATCAACTTAAAATTGAAACAAACAAACAAACAAAAAGTGAATTAAAAACAAAAAAAAAAATATCAAAAAACTGTGTCAACGCAACATAATTATTTGTGTAGGTATATAATTTGATGCTAATATTGAAAAAATGCAATCCTTTGTGTGGAAAGAAATTTGGTCCTGGTAGTGGTACGTTTTTTAGTGTTACACAAGACCAAGAAAGAAGAGATCTGCGGGGCAAGGTGTGCAAAAAAATTTTTTCTAAAAGCACCCGCATATGTATAGATCATTTTTCTAAGGAGCATATAATAACCGCGGGAAGTCGACGTATTTTCCGCTATTCCGGTAGTGCAACAGCAGGAGAATATGCATACTAGTGAAATGCAAACAATGCACATTAGTGAAATGCATACAAATGAAATACCCTTATGTCCAATAAATACTAATGTACCATTCGTGTTGGCGCCACCGGTGACTTCGCAGCATGGGTTGCGTTTCTTTACTGTCAAAGCGTATTTTAGGCTGTAAGAAACTTCTAAAAGTAAAGTTGTAGTTTCCTAAGGTAATATTTTATTTAATTTCATTTTATGAAATTATAATAAAAATTATAATAATTAATTTGTATTAAATATATTCATTTCAGGAATCATGTGCACTGCAGGACGTTCCAAAAACACGGAAATATATTAAAATGCAGCTGACGAAATTGCCATCAACCACCAATCGGTCCTTTTCAGGACCACCAAAAATATTTAAAAAAGAGGGTTTAAATTTCAAACATATTGAAATTTTAAAACAGTGTTGCCCAAACACATACTATCAAATTGTATGCTTGTAAGAAGCAAAAAAACAAAAAAGTACAAAAATTTCTTAACTTAAACAGATTTTATCCTTTTTTAAATTATGAACTGTTGAAGAGTATAAATAATAAATAAAAGGTTTAATTCGTTTTAAAATGAAGATACAAATTAAGTGATAATTAAAAAAACTTGAATATTTTATTTTATGCTATTTTAGTACATATATTAAGAGTATACATATTACGACTAAAAAAATACGTGAAAAACATGTCACTGTCAGAACACCCTTTAATTTATAGTAAATGTCACATCGCCGTGGCACATCTTCTGTACAAAATATTAAGAGTCTACTTGTTACGGTTCAAGAAATAAGGCGTTATACATGAAAATCATGTCACTGCCTGAAATCCCTCTAATTTTTATTATTTTTTATAGGGGTCATAGTAATACCACATTTGTGAAAATTTAAAGAGTCTACCTATTATGGTTAAAAAATTAGGCAATATTCATGCATTTCGTGCTTCTTTTCTATGTATCGCAATGTGATCCGATCGTTGAGTAGAGTTTCTTGGCGGCACAGCGCTCCTTGTGAACTTCGGCATAAGTTTTACACAATTCTCAATGCTGTTTTATGTAATCCCAAGTCCACTCTCGATTCTTTTTACGAATTTGTTCTTCTTATAGCAAAATTCCACCATATCTTGGCATTGCCTTTGTAGGCTAAAAGCAAAAACATTATTAAGGTGTGTGATTTGCATCTCAACAGTTTAATACTCACTTTTATTATAAGGTCTGTATTGGCGATATGGTAAGGCCAGCTTGAATTGGTTCATATCATCCACCAATCTTACAATAAACTGAAACTTGTTACGCCAACATTGATCTTTTTCATCTCCAGCGTTAGATCTGTTGGTATAGAAAAGGGATGGCTATCTCCGCTAGGTTCGGAATTTAATAGCAGTTTCGCAACCGATGATATCGGCCCCAGTACTAAAAAATGTTGACACATCTTCTCGTATCATCCTCGTACCACACATGAACATTGGCAATTTTCACCTGGATATTGTTTATGACACGTGCTACTAATTTTTCCACATAAGTTAGATCAGCTTTATTAACGTCTATGTTTAAAAATAAAAAAGACAACAAAAAATAATTAAAATAGTAGAATTAAATCAACGTTTACATATCTTTTTCCAATTCTCTCTGAAATGCTTCATCGACTGCTTTTAAAGCAGCTTGATTTACTTCTAATTCCAGATTTTCTTCTTTCTCAGCGTCATGGGGCACGGTTTGCTAAGGTGTTACCAACAAAAATAAATCTTCTATATGTGCCACAACTGGGTGGCTGTATATATATTTCCATGGTATTTGTATTACAAATTTTCCTCTTTTGTTGGATTAATACATGACGAATATCCATGTATTAATGTATCCACGTATGTGCTATAAAAATAATAATTACACTTTTTAAATTATAAATTTTATAAAATATACATACATACAATTTATAAAACTTACCAAACAAAATTTCTTCATTTTCTTTCTTTTCATTTTCTTTCCTTTACACATGTTTTTGACAGCTTTCTCGGGATTTACACAAACAAGATTCCCTGCTGTTGTTGTATTGTTGTATTTGTTGTCGTAGCAATGCCACCTAGTTAAATATGCCTTGAGGCCCAACTATAATATGCATAAGCTAGCTTAAGGGCAGTTTAGACAGTAAGACTTTACGTACGTAAAATCTAAGAGAAAATAAAATGAAAATCAATCCGTATGACAACACAGAGATTAAAAATCGTATGGTTTGTTTTCTTACGTTTACACTATTGGTGTTGAATAAAATGAAGTAAAATTGAATCAGCTGTTGTTAAAGCAATAAAAAAAGTGAAAACAAATAAATAGAGCGCGTACTTGTGAAAAATATGCCAAATTAAAAAAAAAGTAACAAGGAAAAGGTTCTTGGTGTTGTACTAGCCATTGCTATAATAAAAAAATTGGAAACTAACAACTAAAACAAATTAAAAAATGTTCACGTTCTTTTGCCAAAAGTATTTTATTGTTTACAAACTTATTTGTGATGCCAACTGGATCTATTTTGCACTATATTCAGCGGTTTTCTGTTATTTTGACGAGTTTTGCCTTTGAAAAGTTAGCATAAATAAGAAAAACGCAACCCTGATCTAATGAAGTAGAATAGTTTTTGAAAAATTTCAAAACATAAAGAGAGCCGTAAGACTGTCAAATTTCGATCCGTATTTTCTCTCAATGTCGGACAGTTTCATTACATATTATGTTTAGACGATACTACTTGTACTCTTCTACACAAAAATTTGACATGTCGTATTACTTGTAGTATAATGTAAACCGCCCTTTAAGCCAACTTAAGCAACTGTGCAATTACATTAAATCATATGTGGCAAAGTACTTAACAACACTTTTCGTTAAGTTTCGTCAAATGTCATTTGCTTAAGCAAAGTCCGAAACCGATCGCACATTCCGTACGGAAACAGCTGTTTGTGCTTTGTGTTTTACATATGAATGTACATTAGTAAAAAAATTGTAACGGAGAACGAAAGTGAACAAATTGTATTTAAATTTAATATAAAATGTTTAAAAAAAGAAATTTCTATAAGAAAAAAGGGAGGCGTTGTATAATAATCGTAATTAAAAAGAAAGAGCATTTTATGAGTTGAGTGATGCACACCGCTGTATTTTTTAGTACTTTTGGACAAAATTACACAAACAGCAAAAAATGTTAAATTTTTCATTCGAAATTTTTTAAAACTATTAAAAATAATTATTAATTTGTATATGAGCCCTTGATTTTGAAAGTGGTATAAGTAAAAAATTTTTAAAATCTATTTTATCAGCTATTTCATATCAAATCCTAAGAAAGTAACATAATCTGAAGTAATTCGCAGTATGCCATGAAAATTAAGTTGATAAATTGAGTTTATTTTTTAGTTGGTAAACAAATTACAATAACTGTATATTTTAATATTAGTAATGTTGTCATGTCTTCAGATAACAGTTCAGTTATGATCAGGTAAGCCTATTAATGTAAAATGCACTATTTATAATTAATTGTAGACATTATACGGCGAAGAAGAATAAGTTATTTAATAGAATTATGTAAAAAGAGAAACCCATTTTTGGTACAACAAATGGCTCGGAAAGATTTCATTTCGACGAAATAACTGAGAGAATCAACGACTAATAGAAATAGAAACACCAATGGAGCTGTATCTTAGCTAAAAATACAATGGATTAGATTTCTAAAAAAAATCCCCATAGAAAATGTTTTATAAAACTTATTTGGATGACAATTCCGAATTCAAAGTGTTAGACCTTTCAACCAAAAGAGGAAGGCCAAGAATATACGAAAATATTGATTTGCTTTCACTATATACAACCATTAGACCAATAACAGAAGAAAAAAAGATATGATGGATTTACTACCCTATATCCCACCAATTTTCCACAAACTCTTTATTTTAACTAAATACTAAAAATAAATTACTTAATTACAATGTAATGATTTTGAATAAAATGTTAATTTTAAACAAAAAATTTATTCTTGATGGTTTGAGTCATTTATAAAGTCATGCAATTTTGATAATGGTGTAAGTCATTTCAACCTTTTAAAACCCAATTACCTTTTAAAAATGGTTATAAATTTCACAATCATAATAAATACTCTCTTGTTGGCACTATTTAATTATCAAAATATTTTATTCCATAATACAAAAATATTTTTTAATCCTTTAAAATACAAACTAAAGACGTGCACAGATATATCTATTTGCATCTGTTTTGTATGCCTACTCTTTTGAGTGCATACAGATGCTTGTTTTTGTATTTCTGATATAAGTTGATATTGATATTGTTTTTCACTGTTTGAGTGCGAATGAGTAAAGAGAGAACGTGAGTATCATATCTGTTTGATCTGATACGCGAAAACAGATATAAACAGATATTAATAGTTGTACCACAAGTACTTGTTGTACGCTGTGAATAAATATGCGTTGATGCGTATGTGTGTATTATACCGCAAAATAGTTTATCTAAAAGTGCAATATTGTCTTAAGTTAAATGTATGAACATACATATGTATGCATATTATAAAGAAAATGCTTCATTGAAGTTAAATGCAGTGAATTCTTAAATTTATATTTTTAATTATATTTTATTAGCGTGCTATTAAGACCAAATAGTTATAAATGTAAAATAGATTGTTGTTTTATAAAAAAAATTTTTTTTTTGAGTTTTGCCCTAAATCTACAAATAAGTATTAAGAGTTAATTCATTACCTAACGAAAAAATATGTATTGAATATTTATGATCATTTGTGACCTTTCTGACGTTGGTTTTTACATAATTTAAATAAATTGCTTCTATTGGCAAAACTTCAGTATTTAATTTGCAAAACACTGGCTTATTTTATTAAAATAATTTAGTAAAAATAATAATGTACCTAATAAGAATAATTTATAGGTTATACGATAATTATTTTTTCTTCAAAATGAAATAATTACTTCAACTAATCAATACAAATTACATCAAATTTTCGTTGTTACCTATCATTTTTTCTATCGTGCCACCATTTCAGGATATTGAAATCATTCTGCAGGAGCACATTAGTATTTTTATACTTAATTAACTCATTTCCAATTAAGGTCTGGATAGAGTTAGCATTTTCTATTGGCTGTACATAATTTTCAAATAATGAATACATTTTGGACGAATTTGTATCAATATTTGTAGTGGTAATATCTGTCTCATTAGAATAAGACATCAACAGCGATTTGAGGCCCAACTATAATATGCATAAGCTGGCTTAAGCTAATGTCAAAAAATGAACGAAAAGTCTGTCAAATGCGTAAGCAACTTAATGAAGACTTTTAGGTGGCTACAATGTACTTAGATGAATCTAAAAACTACCATGACACAGTTGCACATTTGTTTTATTCGTACTTTTGAAAAATAATAATTTTTTTCTGAATAAATTCAATTTGTTAACAAAAAGGTGTTAAATAAACATATTTTATGTACCTAATACCATTCATATACAAATTAATAATTATTTTTAATAGTTTTAAGAAAATTTCGAAAGAAAAATTTAACATTTTCGGCTGTTTGTATAATTTTGGCCAAAAGTACTAAAAAATACAGCGGTATGCATCACTCAACTCATAAACAATAAAATGCTCTTTCTTTTTAATTTCGATTATTATACAACACCTCCCTTTTTTCTTATATAAACTTCTTTTTTTTTAACATTTTATATTAAATTTATATATAATTTGTTCACTTTCATTCCCCAATGCAATTTTTTACGAATATTCATTCATATGTAAAACACAAAGCACAAACAGCTGTTTCCGTACGGAATGTGCGATCGGTTTCGGACTTTGCTTAAGCAAATGACATTTAACGAAACTCAACGAAAAGTGTTGTTAAGTACATTATAGTTTGCCACATATGATTTATATGTAATTGCACAGTTGCTTAAGTTGGCTTAAGCTAGCTTATGCATATTATAGTTGAGCCTTTGCACTTTGTTATAACTTCTTCTTGTTCTTCTACGATAAATTGTGTTAATTGATTAGCTGGGGGAAATAAAAATATTGCTAATTTATGATATACTGTGATGTGGCTGTCTACTAATGAAATTAAAGTGTCGTGTAACTTTTTTTTAAATTCTAAGATAAAATTAGGTTCATCATTGGTGGTGCAATTACATATGGTTTTTAACTTTCTAATATGTCGATGAACTAAATGAATAGTTGCATACGAGCTGCCTTCAAGTTCTTTTGAAGCATCCATGAAAGGCTTTAAAATTTCTATTATTTTATCCAAATAATATCCTTTTATAGAGCTGTTTCTCAGCCAAATTTTTCTCATCAAGTATTTTTTTAATATCGAAGAAGTTAGCTTTTATTGAGAATAACGTTAGATATACTGTATTCCATCTTGTGGGTGCAAAACTTTTTACAGACGTATTTAAGTCACAGTTCAAACGAGATTTTTTGATGAATTTATATTTATAAGGTCACTTCACGGTATTAAAAAATCTGTTCGGTTACATAAAAAGCAGTAAGTTTACATCAAAAGCCATAAGTAATAAAAAAGGAGTTTTAAAAATTCCTAAGAATTGGCACATAATGGGTTAAACCATGTCATTCATTCAGGTAAATTAACGCGGCTGCTGTATAAGTACCGTATAGGTATTATTTGCTATTATAAGATGTAAAAAAAAGTTAGTGTACTTTTCCTCAAAAAAAAAAGACGCCACTCTTAAAGTCATAAAATCATAAACATTCTTGATAAATACAAAACAGGTATATAACCAAAAATAACTCACATTTGGTTTTAGAATTTTTACCTAGAATAATGCATTTGGCATTTTTAAGTTATAAACGTATTAACATTGCACATAACAAAAGAAACAAAGCCAGCATTGCTTTTTATTTTCTTATGCAGATGTAATTTTACTATTTATGTTCTTGTTGACTCTTAAAATTCCTACTTATACTTATACTTCCATTTTATGACCGTTACCTAAATATTCTAGATTTAACTGATACAATTTAAAGGTTCTATTTATAATTTCTAAAAAAGGCATAATTAAAAGTTATATACAATTAAAACATTAGAATTTAAAATCACAGATAATCATTTAAAGATCTAAGATTTTACAAAATTTAAATAAATTGGTTCTAACTGCAAAATATCAGTTTTTTTAATCAATAAAAATTACATCCAATTTTGGTTATTACCCACGAAGTTGAAATACCATATGTTCGTTTTACCTTCATCATATAAAATACATAATCTTCAAATAAAAAAAATATCTGTATCACCACAAGTTATTTTAAAATACTCATGGTACAAGAGTTATTTGAGAATAAGAAACAGATAAAACTATTACTCTAAGCAAAACAATAAGGAACTGTTTATGTTTTTATCAAGAGATTGAGTGCGCACAAGCAAAAGCATACCATATCAGTTACACTCATTCGCTCTTTGGTATCAGTAGTATCTGTTATGTATATGATATATCTGTTTTTGCAATACTTTCAGATATACTACTGCACATCTTTAATACAAACCTCTTAATATCTCGAAACATAAAATATATGACTTATACCACTATCATAACCAAGGGCTCATATGAATGGTATTAAATATATTTAATATGTTTATTTAACACCTTTTTGTTAACAAATTTCATTTATTGAGAAAAAAAGTACGAAAAGCAAAAGTACGAATAAAACAAATGTGCAACTGTGGCATAATAGTTTCTAGATTCATGTAAGTACATGTAGCCACCTAAAAGTCTTCAATAAGTTGCTTAAGCATTTGACAGACTTTTCGTTCATTTTTTGACATTAGCTTAAGCCAGCTTATGCATATTATAGTTGGGCCTTTGGTCTACATCACCTATAAAGAAACAATATGCGAAGGAATGTTAAGTTTTGTTAGTTAAAATGTATTGGAAATAAAATATTCTTTCATACACTTGCCATTAGCATTATTTTATGCAGAAAGTCGCCATCACAGTGTAGCCAACCTAGAGTTGTCAGAAGCCATTTTTATAATTAGATTCCCAGTGGAAATAACACAATTACTTACCCTTTCTCTTGACCGACAAAGGAAATGGTTGACGTCGGCAATGCATTAGGTACTATGAAAAACGTATTAATATTAATAGGTTTCTGTTAAGCGCCCTGGAGACGTTCAAATAATCCCATAAAATAATGCATATGTGTGAGTGTCGTGTGTTTGACGTACAAATAAATTCGTCAATCACTATTTGAATTTTAGTTTCGTAGTGTTTGTTAGAATGTCTTCATCGGAAGACGATTTATTGTTATTGACATCGTGTGCAATTTTATTAAGAAAAAATAAGAAAAATATGAAAACAAGAAAAAAACTTTGGATGAAAAGTTGGTACAAAAAACGAAACCAATGAGTTGAAGTTTCAATGCAATGATGATTACGGAAATTTTTTACGCATGGACTCTCAGACATTTGATGAAATTTTATATGTATATGTATGGTCCAGCCGTTAATTGAAAAACAAAACACGGTAATGCGAGAATCCATATCACCAAGCATGCGTTTGTCTGCAACTTTAAGATATTTGGCGACTGGGGATAAATATGAAGACCTCAAATTTATAACAGCAATTTCTCCAAGATCTCTTGGATTAATTGTTATTGAAACATGCGAGGCTATCAATACATGTCTCTCAAAATATATTAAGGTATACATATGTACATATCGTCACCTAAAATGCAAAAAGCCGTAACTACACTTTTTAGTTTTTTTACAGGAGAAGGAATAAACGTTATAAATTAAAGACTACTTAAAACTTAATATCCACATTTTAGATTCAAACTTAGAAAACAAACATAACACACATTGAAAGATAACTTTGTTTTGATTTTTTTTTTTTTTTTTGGAAAAGTGCAGTTACGGCTTTTTGGCTTAGTTAACGTTGCAGTTACGGCCTTTTGTTTTTCACCATTAAAGTCGTTATTTTTGCACGTATACATGTAAATTTTGCTGTGTAGATGTGTTTCGGTTAAGTTCGTCATAATCAATCAAAAAGAAAATTTTGAATTTTTGAGTAGTTACGGCCTTTTGCATTTTAGGTGACGATATATTCTTAAAAAAAAGTTGGAAGTTGTAGGTTATAGTATAGTCGACGGGGATACCAAATTAAGGGTATAGAAAATTCCTTTCATATGGTGTATAAAAAGTATGGATCCAATGGATCACTGTAGACCTAGAGTCAAAAATGTGATTTTTTAAGCCGAATCTTTTCATAAAATTGCTATTATCTCGAAAACTGGCAGGTAATCCGATTTTTCGATTCATATAACTTTTTTAAGGCCTTTTATTTGACATATCATTTATAGGTGTTACCCTTAAAATGTAGAAGATATAATAAGACAAATATGGAACTTGTGTTTCTTGTTTATATTATATTAAAATTTAATTATTAAATTACAAACTCTAGAAAGCGATCACACGGCTTCACTTACTTATCTCCTTTAATACAGAAAGTATCTTTTTCCATTTTTGGCTTATCATATCTTTGACATTTTAAGGGTAACACCTATATATAACCTATAACTTCCTTTATATATTACCTATAAATTATATACTACTACGAACACAAAGGCTTGTCACCCAGGGATGATTTAAACCAGAAATTTCACCCAAAATAATAAACAAGAGATCTGATTTATGTAGTTATATAATTATATTGCATTTTATTCAAATAGATAAAAAAAATTATAAATAATTCATTAAAAGAGATCATTTAAAAGAAATCATTGAAAAAATTATTCTGAAAAGGACGAAAAGAAACGTGAAATTTGTGAATTGGAAGATGTTGTATCTTCAATATATAAAAATTGGCTGTTATTATGCCCTGTTGTAGAATTGCCATTGTCAATTTGAGTTGATGTTTTGTAGTGGGTGTCAACATTTATCCCTGAATCTTCAATTAATGAAATGTTGCTCATATTATTATGTATTGGTGTAGAACTACTGCTGTTTAATACACTTGATGTTTCGTATTGGGTATCAACATTTATTTTGAGGGAGTTTCTGTGTAGGGTACCCATCTGTCCTTCGAACATAATGTCTTCAATAAATTTTTCGCAGAGAATACGTTGGTCTTTATTCATTCCATCTAATTTAACAGCCCAAGAATCTGTTATAGCAGTTGACTATTTTTTTTCATTTGATGAAAATCTTTTTGCGGCAATTTCCAGTAGAGCTTCAGCAGGGTCAGGTTTCCTTTTGACAGTTTTTGACACAGTTTCTTTGCGCAGATTCTGAAATGATACAAAAAAAAAATATTTTTACTTACAGATGTCAGAGGTAGAATCTGAATGGCAAGATATAGCAAAAGGTTTTTATGAAAATTGGAATTTTCCGAATTGTATTGGAGCAATATGTTTGACGGCAAACATATTGCTATTAAAAAGCCACCCGAAAGTGGTTCACTATTCTACAATTATAAAAGCTTTTTCAGCATTGTTCTAATGGCAACTGTAAACGCAAATTATGAATTTATAGTTGCAGATGTTGGTACGAACGGACGTATTTCTGATGGCGGTGTTCTAAAAAATACTGGTTTTGGAAAGACCCTTTATAATAGATTGCTGCCAATTTCACAACCAACTCTATTACCAAATACTGACAAGACATTACCGTATGTGTTTGTTGGGGACAATGCGTTCCAAATGCAAGATAATCTAATAAAACCATACTGTGGCAACAATTTCTCAAATAAGGAACGCATTTTTAACTACAGGTTAAGTAGAGCCCGGAGAATTGTGGAAAATGTTTTTGGAATATTGGTGTCAAGATTTGGTGTTCTGCAAACGACCATTGAAGTGGCACCAGAAAAAGCACAAACAATTGTCTTGACTTGCTGTTATCTCCATAATTTTCTGCGTAAGAAACAGTCGTATATATTTGGAGACTTAATAGACAAAGAGTGTACCAGCTCTGGTAATTTGATTCAAGGAGCATGGCGAGAAAGCGTCAGTCTGAATTCATTAGAATATACAAAAATTAGAAATTCCTCAAATAAATCGAAAGAAATTCGTGACGCTTTCGCAGACTATTTTCTAAACGAGGGTGCAGTGCCTTGGCAAACAAAATATTTAAATTAATAAATGCATAAGTACGTGCATATGTAAATATATATACAAAATAGTAAATAAATAAAATCAAAATAACATTAAAAACCATTTTTCGTTGCATTATTTTTATTCTACTTACCATTGTGCTTTTTGAAGTAAAGGCGTTTCTACGTCATTCAGGAACTACATTTCAGAATAATAAAATAAATTTGGTTCTTGGGATTCATCCGCACCGGCTCCACTTCTACTGCATTCAATCAGCCTTTGCTTTTCGCGCCGAAAATTTGTTCGTAAGACATTAATTTTTTTTTTTTTTTGACATCATCCACTGTGGCGCATGGGTACTGTTCCTTGTAAAATTCAAGGAGGATATGATATTGTTTTCTTTTTTCATCCCTATTACTATAGGCTTCCACTTTTACGTTCCATAAAGCTGGTAAACACTGGTATTTCTCAATAAATTGCAAAATGAATTTTTTTTTCGTCTGCACATTTCTCCATTGCGCTAACAAAATTTTTTATAAACACAATTTAATTTATACGAAATATATTTTTTTTATAATACAAAATTATTTTTTTAAAATATTCACAATAAAGCACAAAATATTAATTTTTTTATAACAAAATATTATTTTGTGGTTATCCGGGTATATTTTATTATTTATTTTTTTTATCCGTGTATGTGTTCATTACTACAATATCGAAGCAACTGAGAAAGTGCTTGTCAATCACAATAGGAGACGTTCAAATAAAATGAAAAAATCAAGGCCCAACTATAATATGCATAAGCTGGCTTAAGCTAATGTCAAAAAATAAACGAAAAGTCTGTCAAATGCTTAAGCAACTTATTGCAGACTTTTAGGTGGCTACAATGTACTTACATGAATCTAAAAATTATTATGACACAGTTGCACAATTGTTTTATTCGTACTTTTGAAAAATAATAATTTTTTTCTGAATAAATTTAATTTCTTAACAAAAAGATGTTAAATAAACATATTTTATATACCTCATGCCATTCATATACAAATTAATAATTATTTTTAATAGTTTTAAGAAAATTTCGAAAGAAACATTTAAATTTTTTTGTTGTTTTGGTAATTTCGGCCAAAAGTACTAAAAAATACAGCGGTGTGCATCACTCAACCCATAAACAATAAAATGCTCTTTCTTTTTAATTACAATTATTATAAAATGCCTCCCGTTTTTCTTATAGAAACTTCTTTTTTAAACATTTTATATAAAATTTAGATATAATTTGTTCACTTTCGTCCTCCATTGCAATTTTTATGAATGTACATTCATATGTAAAACAAAAAGCACAAACAGCTGTTTCCGTACGGAATGTGCGATCGGTTTCGGACTTTGCTTAAGCAAATGACATTCGACGAAACTCAACGAAAAGTATTGTTAAGTACATTATAGTTTGCCACATATGATTTACATGTAATTGTACAGTTGCTTAAGTTGGCTTAAGCTAGCTTATGCATATTATAGTTGGGCCTTCAGAATTTTTTGATTTTCATCAATCAATGACGACAACATGTATGTGTAAACGAAAAAGTACGAAAACACGCACACATATAAGTGTTGATGATTTTATTTGAACGTCTCCAGGGCGCTTTAAATACATTTAACTCACTTTACTTACCATTAATAACACTTACTTACCATTAAATAAAAAACAAATCTGAGAACATAAAACTATACTTATTGCTGAAAAGCAAATTGGCGCTCCGTTTCTTTGGTTTTTTCGAGAACAATTGGTGGCGTTGGCGAAGCTTCTTGGGAAGCCAAGGACAAAATGTCGGGGCTTTTTGTTAGAAAAGTTGAAAATAGAAGTTGTGTCGAGTGCCCGTTGAGTGTATTTTTTTTAACAATGAACAATTACCTGTAAAAGGAAAACTTTAAAAGTAATAAATCATTAACAATTTGAGTGTTTGCGCTTTATTGTGTAAATCAAAAATTAAACTTTATAACTACAATTTAGTTAAATCTATAAAGTTAAAACTATAAATGATTTTTTTACAAAACTAAAACTTAAAGATACGAAAAAAAAGTGAATGCAAATACAACACTACAGCGAAAAATTAAGCCTCGCTGAGAAGATAATTAAAAGTTGCATCAATTACCATCAACAAGCCTCACATCGCACATCACCTCCAACGAGGGACATCAAGTTGATTTCATCCACCACAGCAGATTGTGTCATCGCCCGGCCAGGTATTTTGCCAAAGACCTTGGACATCCTACTGACGACTTCGAACCTAACAAACGATAAAAAAGGTACATATATATTTTACTTCCATTTTAAATTAAAGTTAGGGAATACAGTTTGAAACTTACGCCAGATAAAAATTCATTCCTCCGGGTAATTCAGCCCGAGAGTGCGCGATCCATAGGGATGAGCTCAGGCCTGATATTTCGTCTCCGCGGTAGGGATTATTAGCTCGTAATAAGAGTGTCTTCCTTAACCTAAAAAGAAAAATTTCATAAAGTTAAATACCTGAAAAAAAAAATCAATCATTTAAATTTTTTAAAACTATTATTATTTTTATTTCCTGAAGATGCTACCCAATGGTGTAGCGAAATATTGAGAAAATAAAAATTATTAAAACATTTTTATAAAAAGACCTTATTAAAAAATAGAATTCAAAAATATAATTATTATATTTATATGAAAATCTAATTTTTTATTTAGCATGGAAGCTTAAAGGTATTAACAAGCTGTAAGTAAGGGTAGAAGTTTGCAAGAGGGGCCCATAGGGACATCCAAACATACGCGTTGATGTCATGGTGAGGTATTACTACCTCTTGTGGGAGGGTTTATTCCTGGCGAGAACACCAGCCAGAAGGTGATTAGGTGTGTGTAAGCAGGGAGACATTCAAGCTTGCTTCGGGCCTCATACTTTTTTAATTTCCATTCCATGTCTAGCTGGCATGATTTTCTTTTTGTAGCTGCTGAAATTTCCCCGAATGCGTTGGTAAAGAACCACCCAAGACGGCGAGCCCTAGCCGGTGCTAAACGCCAGCATGCCAGCGCGGCCAACCATCTGGACACACATATTTTCCTTCCGCCTAGCAGCTGCTACATGTAACCACTTTTTTTGGTTGGGGGCCTTTGGTTAGATAGTGTCAGCAATAAAAATTATTTAAAGACGTAGAGTTTTAAATATAAGCCCTTCTATATATGATTTAATAGAATAAAATATTTCACTATTGTATTGTTAAAATTAATTTTTTTAATTCATTTGTAAATTTTTCAGATGAAAATATAAATGAAACGTTTATTTTTTGCATTTAGCAGTTATGAATTGTATACTCCAACAACTATTAAGTTAACAAACAGTTAAAAACAAGTTGCAACTGAACATTTTTTATACCAAAAAATGATATACGCCCAAAGATACGATGGACTTAAATCTCATTACATTTATTATATGCAAACTATTATATTTTTCAGAGGGTGCCAAAATCGTTTTAAGAAAAATTATGACAGTGCTATCGATGAATTAAATATGACAATGAGATTCAAACTTTAACTTACTTCCTTGTTTTAAAATTAATATAAATATCACCAATTTTAAAACATTGTTATTGAATTTGTTAATCAGATCTTTACAATAATTACAATAAATAATTATTAAGAAATAAATAAAGAACTTAAGCCTGTAGGATTATTAATTCATTTAAATAAATAATTATTAATTAAATTTTTTTCGGCTTTTCTTTGTTCGTCACCCTAACATCAACACGGCTGCGAATCTGGTACTATGGCATCCTTAAGAACCTGTAAATGTAGATAAGTTTTTTATGTTTAATTCATTAGACACAAAATATTTTTTAATAGAACTATTTAAATTCAATAATTGATTGTAATGAATACATTATTTAGAATTTAGGTGCAATTTAAAATGTTGTTTAATACCACCGAACTGCATAGCATGAAACTATAATACAACTTAAGAATAAGCTTATATGAAATAGAAAATATAATATTTAGAAAACGTAAATTCACAATCACTTTTTAGCAATGCTTGATAACTATTATTATACACAACTGCTTCTTAAAAATTCGTTATGTTTCTCTGGGCAAGCTATGTAGTCTCCACTAGGAAGTGTTTCTTCATAGTAGTGTTTTGTACTAAATGTTGTACCAATTACATAGGTAATCTGCTTAACAGCCTCCAATACCATAGACTATTTTGTGCAATGCAATTTATTACAAAAAACACATACACATCACATTAATTCTTTTCTTTTTTTTTTTGGTAATAATACACAGTACACAGTGTATCATATTTCCTTTTTGTTCAGTTTGGAAACAATGTTATTTTGTGGAAACAATTGTAACTTAAACACAGACACATAAAATTCACGATGGATATAGAGAAAGAGGGAAAATTACCATATTTAGATTTTTTAATTATAAGACAACATAATGCAATATCAACGGATTGGTATCAAAAACCGACTGCTTCAGGACGTACCATCAATTTTTATTCCAATCACCCAACATACGTAAAAATCAACACAGCAAGGTTTTTCGCGAAAAGGGTATTTCAAATAAGTGATACAAAATACCACAAAGAAAACATTAAGAAAGTAAGGAAAATCTTACAAAAAAAAGGTTCTCTTTTATGATGGCAACGAACATCATAAAAAACGTCAAAAAAGATCTAAAGAACACACCAGTATCAAAACAGGAGAGAACTTATAAATATGACGCGTATCCCAGGTTTTTCAGAGACAATCATAAAATCGAATATTTACGACAAACAAAACGTCAATATTGCACTAAAATCTCACTTCTCCTTAAACATGCTGTTTTCAAACACTAAAACAAAAATTCGACATATCAAACATAATATACAAAATTCCCTGTTACGGAGATGTGTTGAACGACTATAAGAAAATATATGTTGGAACGAAAAAGTCGAAGTTAAGGACAAGATTGGCTGCATACAAGTCAAATTATAAACCAGAATATATAACCAGAAAGGGGACAACTGAACAAAAAATAGCGTTAGCAGCAAACTGTGCAACAAATAAACATTCTCACAACATAGAAATTTCAAAAATATTACAACAAGAAAATAATTACAAGAAGAGGTACATAATCGAAATGTTACACATTATTAACTCACCCGAGGACAGAAGGATGAATTATAAGAGAGACACAGAAAATTGCACGCACACTTACAGACATGCATACATATATACATATATTATCAAAATATAAAGAAAAAAAAGCTTTAGTAGGCATAATACTCTTGACAGCTTTACTCAAAGTAAGGCAACTTTATAATAATTTTTAATGTTTTGTTTTTCTGTATTATTATTAATGTTGTCCTGTGTGTTTTTAAATTTGTTTATTGTTTTCATATTTTTAGTTCCTGAAGAAGAACATCGAAGGTGTTCGAAATATTGAAATTAAAGTTTTACCATTGTGATTTAATAAAACAAAAAGAGAGTTTTATTTAAATAAATATTTTGACCTAGATCCCAAATAAGGAGTAAATAGAAATTTGCATTTTTAAGGTCGAAGAAACTATAAAATAAACATCTAAAAAATTTTACTTTAGTAAAGCAATTGACGCTTTCTGACTGTAATTTCTTTTTCAACGCAATATTTCCAGTTTTAAAACCACACAAAATTATTTAAATTACCATCAACAAATTTTACATTATTGAGATATTTAAGGGTTTGCGTTTAAATCAATTTAAAAATATTGGCCAACTTTTAACAATTCGAGTGATTTTTTTTACACTATACACCTTTTAAATTTTATTATGAAATAATAATTACCAAAATTATTAAAAAAATTAAATGTTTTTTTAGCTCCACATGGACTTATACAACTTTCAAAAATAACATATTACAAGAAATAAAAACAGGAGCAAATTTAACTCCATATATTTATAGACATAAGCTTTACTAAAGTGGATTTTTATGCAAAAAGTTATAATTAAAATAAAGAGATTTAAAGTTTATTATGAGTTTCTTTTAGTTACTTATATTAAAAGCTAGCTGTGCCCACACAAAGTAATCCACATCAAATTTTAAGAATATTACTTATTTATTTTATATAAAGGTTTAGCCCTGGATTCAATTCTAAAATGTATATAAAGTTCTAAAATTAAAAAGTTATTGCAAAGCTCTGTAAAAGACAGACAGGAAATGAGTTACTCATTATTTTAAAATAGCGCCATCTGTTGCGCAGCATTGATTAAAATATACTGTTTTCAAAAATAAGAGATACCTTATGTATGCAGTACCTTTAAATAGGTAAAAAATCGGTATACTTTCACTGCTTTTTCTCCACTTTCTCTTGGAAATAAGATATTTTAATGGAAAAAAGTAACCTTTATTGGAATCAGGATACTAAGGTACCTCTGCGAATACAAATAAAGAGACAGACAGACGTACAGGAAATGAGTTACTATTTTATTATATGTATAGATGTAAAAATTAAAATTACTTCGTTAAGATCTTTTAATACAGTTAATACAGTCTTTTACAGTTAGTATATTGAAGTATTTGTGCTAAATGCTAAACTCGTGTGGGCGAAAACGAGGTGACGACTTTCGCTGTTACATTGCCTCCCCTCATTCGCAGATCGCAGGACGAATTAGTAGGCTAATCGTAGAAGGGTTTCAGCTCGCTAATATGGACAGTGCGTTCGTCATTATTTTGTTGTCCGCGCACTTTCAGCGAAGTTCTCGTTTGCTTTAGAGAGTGGGTTGTTGATCAGTTTTGTATTCGCATCGGCGCACATACCTGATGACGTCACGCGCCAACTCCGGCCAGAAGTAGCAACTTGCCACTCTATTTACGGTTTTCCTGGTTCCTAAGTGGCCGGCAGTGATACCATAGTGATTCTCCCTTATAACTTGGCGGCGAAGTGGTCCCGGGTAGCACAACTTCCATGGTGTGCAGTCGTCATCGTTGATGCTGCGGCCTGTGTGCTTATACAATTGATGGTCGATTATGATGAAGTTGGGAAATTTTTCGGGGTGTTTTCGAATCTCTTGTATTTGGCGTTTTATCCAGGGGCATTCTTGGCCCTGATTGACTTGCACCAAAAGGGCGGTTTCCACCGGCTGCCGAGATAGGGCATCAGCTACGACGTTCTGCTGACCCTTCCTGTATTGCACTGAAAATTGGTATTGTTGCAGTTCCAAGACCCACCGGGCTAGCCGACCCGTGGGTCAACACCGCCCCCAATCCATGTTCACTGGCGTCCGTTTGGAGTACAAACGTGTTGTTAAAATTTGGGCAAGCCAGTACTGGAGCCTCAGCGAGTCGAGTTTTTAGGGTGGTAAAGGCACACTGTTGCTCTGGTCCCCATTTCCAGTGTTTTTCCTTTTGTAACAATAGCGTCAGGGGCTTGGAGATAGCCGCAACCATATCTGGGTCAGTTTGGATCCCGTCTTGATTAATGACGTGCCCCAGATATTTGGTTTCCTTTTTAAAAAACTGGCACTTTCCGCATTAATTTTTAGGTTCGCTGAGCGCAGTCGTCGGAAAACCTCTTGTAAATTCTCTAGATGTTTTTGGAAGGAAGCACCAATTACGATGATGTCATCCAGGTATGCGCGGGGGCAGAATGCAGGCCGAACGGCATCACACGCCACTGATACAACCCTCGTCCGTTGACTGCAAAAGCCGTATACTGTTTACTGTTTTCCTCAAGCGGGATCTGCCAGTAGCCATCTTTCGGGTCCAGACTACTAACATACGTGGCAGAGAGTACGCATCAGAGACTAATCTGGCATTTAGCTGCCGGAAGTCCATACATGTTCGCCAAGTTCCGTTATTCTTTTTTACTAGCGTTATCGGGAAACTTCGAGAGGGTTCAATACAACCGCGATTGATCAAGGTATTTATCTCGTCATCGATAATAGCTTGCATCGCGGGGTTACGTGGGGCGTATCTTAATTTAATTGGCCGGTCGTCCTTCATCACAATTTGGTGTTGCGCAATGTTTTTGACCCCTAATTTGGTCGAACAGCACGAGTTCCTTTTCCAAGAAACGATTAACTATCTCTTGGTTGTATAAGTTTTCGGCCGGGTCTTGCCGGACGGATGAAGGACTTTCTAGATTGCGAAAAAAATTAGAGATGGTACTTACTTTAACTTTCCTAGCTCGTTTGTTAGTGTTCGGCGGTGGAAATCGAACCGGCTCACACCTGGCCACCAAGCCAGCGCAACTGAACGAGGCCTTTAGTGCTTGTAGCGAGTCCAACCCCAGGATGAGGTCTTTCATGGCTTCTTTCATAACCAGAAATTGGCAGGACACGGCTCTAGTACTTAGGGAATTTCTAAGCCTGACCGTCTCCGTAATAAGCTTTTTCGAGCCATCGGCCAGCAATACTTCAATGTTTACGGGTGGGTGAAATTAAACTTTTGGTGGCGCCGGTATCAACGATAGCCGCAATTAGTTGATTTTCTAGGCGTACGATTGCCTTTAATTTTTAATTTTTTTGTTCCCACACCAAACTAGTTTGCCCCTTTCCCCTGTCTGCAACTCGATTATCAGAGGTTCGGTTAATTTTTTGGTTTCTATCGGTTTCTATCACGTGTGCCCCGTGATGCTGTTGTGAGGTGGATGAAATGCATTCTAGATCATCGGCTAGCTGGGTTAGTTCGCTCAATGTTGTAAAGTTGTAAAGTTTCGACGGATATACCATTGATAATCTGGTTGAGCGTTTTGAAAAATCCTTTCTAGTTTCTGCTGCTCAGACAAGTTGGTGGGTCGAATCAAATTTTGTATTGCCAATAAATAGTCCTTAAACGCTTCTTTAGGGCGTTGTTTACGCTTGCGGACCTCATTTCTTGAGGACCTCGTTTCTCGAAATAACGAGGAGGAAGGAAAAACCCATAAAAATCTTCTTTGAAGTGTTTCCACTGACTCCAGTGACGGTTGTTGTTTCGATACCAAATCTAGGCACGTTCTCGTGGTATTTCATGCATTATTCTTGGCAGTTGGTTACAATCTAATTGATACATTTCTGCAAGCTCCTCTAGTCGCTCGATGACAATGATGCAGCCAGAAGCGGTACAGGCGGCAGCGGCGGTACAGGCGGCAGCGGTACCTGGCAACGGTAAAGGCAGCGGGGGTACCTAGCAACGGTACAGGCGGCAGCAATACGATTGATAACGCTAAAAAAAACACTGAACTTAGCAGCAGCAGCGCCTCTGGGAGTTCTCGGCCGTGCCAAATAATACTTCGGGAATTTTAACTTCCTCCACCAGTAGTAAGCACACGGTCGAGCCAACACCGGTAGAAGTTAAACTTCTGTGGTATTGGTACTTCCACCAATAGCAGTTGTAAAGTAAGAAGTTACCGGGAATTTTAACTTCTTCCAATAAACATCTTAACTCGTATCGCAGCTTTCATTGTTCTATGCCATATAGCCGGAATGTTAGCGGCTTCATATATTGCACGTGTCGGTGTGTTGAGGGTGATAACATGGGCAAACTCATCATCAAGTACGCGGTGGGAATATGCGTCCGTTATATCTAGGTGAGCAAACACTGGGGGGCTTCATTTTATTGTATATATTTTCTGATTGCAGGTTTGTACCCGTAATACATATGCCGCCATTTTTCTTTGTCACCACGTGCGTCGTGGAGGACCACTTAAGTGTATTCCACTCTCTTAAAAAATCTAGCCTCGATTTTGGCGTCTATCTTTCTTGCATACAAATCTCTCAACGCAAAAGGAATTTCGCGTGGTCTTACAAATTTTGGTCTAGCGTCGGGTGTTACAAAGAAATAACAAACTTTTCAGAAATTTACAAAAATGTCATAAATAACAACACAAACAATTGCAGTCCTACCATACTTTATTAATTTTTCTATTTGTTTTTGATAAGGTTTCTTCATCCTTTCAATATTTTCAAGAATACGAATTTAGGAAGGTAACGACCATAAAAACGACAACGATATAGAAACGACTATTAAAATAAAAACGCCAACGGGAATAGGGCCGATTAAAAAGTAGTTGTTACCGCCGTCAACTGATATGTAAATTTTTTACACAGTGTATTTTTAAATTCCTTAAGAATTCTTCTTTATTTTTGTATTAAATTTTTTATTGTTCTCTTATTTACATATTAACTCCATATATGTATATGTACATATGTATTAATGTTTGATCTTATTGTTTATCTTTACTTTTATTTATTGAATTTATTTTCTCCTGAAAATAACGGTTCTTTCGTGTTTCTCACGTAGACCTAAATTCTTGTTTTTTATATTTAAAGAACAATACATAAAACTTACTTCCATATATGTATTTTATGTCTATTTAAATTACATGAATTTGCGGATTTAATTTTAATAGTATTAAAAACTTCAAACGCGTCGGAAGAAAATATTAAATTTTAAATTTTTCCTACATATAAGTTACATATATGTTATATTAAAGTGAAATAATATATTGAATTAAATTAAATATTAAAGAGTGTTTTTATTTTGAGGATTCTTCGAGTGCTCTTAAAAAGTATTTTATATTATTTTCACGTTGTTCAAAACAACAATTCTTTAAAATTTAATATTGTGTGAAAATTACAACGATGTGGAGGATACTCAACATAATTGTGGAAAGTGTAACGAGTTGGATGACAACCGAATGGTTATGTGCGACAAATGTGATAAGTGGTATCAATATGGTTGCGTGGGAGTAGATAGCAATGTGGCTGATTACGACAGGAACTGCGAAGTTTGCGACAACAGATCTCCCGCCGCTGCTAACCCAGGCCAAGCAAATGGTCATAAGGCTCATCTTCACCATTAGTTCCATCAACAACAATCGCACCGCCACTCTTTGTTGCCAATACGGGTACAACGTGTCAAATCCCGTCGGCTCAAGTTACAATAGCACCAATTAGTACTGCTGTATCAACAGGTCTCACGTTGCCGAATTGGTCCACAGTACCAACAGCTATGGTTACATATCCACAACTGTATACAGCACCTCATCAATATATATTTGTGGCTCCTACAAACTTTAAATATAGACGAGACTATTAAAAATATCCTCATTTGAAGAACTTACCAATACAAATATATAGCGATGCTAAGCCTATGCTTTTAATTGGAGCTAACAACTTGAAGTTGGCCTTTTACACAAAAATTCGAGAAGGAGGTTGGCAACAGCCAATAGCTACAAAAACACGTCCCGGGTGGACCCTACAGTGTGGCAACAGTAGTCGCTCAACAGATCCCAGGCTAAATAAATATACATACTTGCGCCTGTCAAAAAAAATTACGTCAGGAAAAATCCCGACGTACAACTGCCAGAGAGTTACGATAGCGCCTATCGCCGCCTGATATGCCTTCACAAAAAACTTGCCAAAGATGATTCGTTATGACAGAGCATGCAGATGCAAATCGATAACCTAATCGAAAAAGGATATGCCAAGAAACTGAGTCCAGCTGAATTATAAGTCCCCAACAAAAAGACATGGTATCTGCTAATATTTTTAACTTTTAACCCAAACAAACCTAGCAAAGTGCGACTGGTTTGGGACACCGCAGCAAAATCAAATCAAACATACCTTAACGATTTTATACTTGCCGGCCCTGATCTACTCAACCCCCTAGTCGACATACTTTTAGCATTCAGAATTGGAAAATTTTCTATTTGTGGAGATATTGCGGAAATGTTCCACAGAATCAATGTACGAGAAAGCGTCATGCAAGCTCAACGGTTCTTATGGTGCAACAAAAATAATAGTTTACATCAACCCAGCACATATGTAATGAGAGCTTTAACTTTTGGAGTAAGTTGTGCCCCATTACGTACGCGACACAAACGCGGATGAATTCAAAACACAATTTCCACGTGCTGTGGACTCAATACAAAACCATCACTATGTGGACGATCTTATCGATAGCGAAGACACTGAAGAAGCCGCAGCAGAGCTAGCCCTTCAAGTGGCTGAAATTCATGCCGCCGGCTTCTTCTGACAACTCTCCAGTCGGTAAGCATTGATATTCAATTAAACTTTTACCATGAGACAAAATCTTATGAACCGTATGAGTAAGTAAGTTTCTTCTCAGGGTACATTTGAGCTAAAAGTTGGGAAGTTTTTGATGCATAATCATCAAACTTTGGGCCATTTACCATTTCTCTAGAGTTTATAACATTTAGGATAACTGTCAAACTTTTTATAATATTATTGACGACCCCAGTAATTCGGGCGGTTACCTCATCACTTTCTCTAGTATTTCCATACCCCTGCTTGGGGCAGTCTACTTTCAGCCCCAGCTTCTTAAGAAATTCATTTTGTAAAATTTTTTTCGAGCAGATATACATATATGTCCTTTATTTACTTATATATACATATAATGAAATATATTATGTCTAAGTAAAAGTTCACGAGGAACTTTCTGTTGCGTTCATATCAAACCATTCACCTTCACTTGGAATTTTATACGCTAGTTTTAAAATAAACTCCATGCACCTAATTCTGACATGTAATGGAGAAATTCCATATTCATAATTTTGCTCATCACTTGAGACATAAAAATTTTGAAAGTCTTTCTGTGACTTTTTGCAAATTGCACACTTTAAAGTTGACGAGGTATCTGTTATTACATTTAAGACTTTGCCATCATTCATTGTAAGAAAAATTTCATAATTAATCGAAACCATTTTTCCATTCTTTATTTCAATAACAGAAGGCTTTAGTTCAGAAATTTGCTTTTTTATATCGTTCACTGTAGATTTGATTATTTCTCAAAACTCCTTTGCATATTGAAAAAATATCGGACGGCAAAAGTGAACTGATGATGGGCGAGGATTTTTCTAATGCTCAGCGATTTCACTTCTCAGTAGTAAAGGAACTACTGAAGCCAAAACATATTTGTATCTGTAATAGTTGTGTCATTTGCCGATATTGGCAAATGACACAACTAAGGCTTCTTCTATATTATACATTGTGGGTAAAGCATTTGGTGGAGTAGGAATACTCCTTTTGATTCTCTGCAGTCGAACTGGGCTTGCAAGCACCACAGCTTTTGACATGTGTCCGACATTTATTATTTTTTCTTTTCTTTTTACAAACTTTTCTTTTACAAACTTAAGACATTTTGCACACATCTTTGTTACATACTTTAAAAATGAGAAAACAATTTTTCTCGTTTTCGCTATGAGGTTGTTTTCTTCTTATTTCACCTACAGCGGCAACTTGAGGCGGTCAAACTTTGTTAAATTATTTAAAGTATTATGTAGCAAATACGCTCAGAAAATATGGGCGAGACCATTTTTAGATATGCTCTATTTTATTTGTAAAAATGACCTAAATATAGGGTGCCTAAAAAACGGCTACTACCGAAAAAGTAGGGCATCTGCTAAACATTTTACTACTTCTTTTAATAAAAAACAAACATACCTTAAAAAATACCAAAAAAAAGTAGTAATCAAACGGCAATGTTTCTGACACTTTAATTCTAAAGTGCATTTATTTTTTCAAGATCACCCATTTTTTTGCTTTCTAAAAATTGTCGACTTTGAGCAGCTCCACAAACTATAATTTATTTGCAATTAAGAAAAACGTTTTTGAATTGTGATCAGTAAGTAGTTTTTTATACGATGTTTTCATTCGTTTCACAAAATTTTGTCATGAAATTTTGTATTTTTGCCACGGGTTTTAAGAAAAGGCGCCACTGGTTTTTACATAAGGAACTGGGCGTCTAATTCAACCAAGGGCAGTCTTTTACTTGCTTTTATCAAGTGAAGTTGTTTAGCGCGTAATTGTATTTTGTTCTTAGTGTGAAATTAGCGAGCTTAATTTGCTTTCTTTTCTCTTAAGTTATTCTGTTTTGTTTTTTATTTGTTCATTTTAATTACAAGCAGATTATTTATAAATTCCCACGTGTACCTTTGGTGACAATCAAAAAGAACCAAAGGTTCTAGGTCAGCTACATATGACTGCAATGGATTTGCATCTGAAAAATAAGGAGTAACATATCATGGTGTTAAATGTATTGACATCAAAGAGATAATTACTCAAAAATCGTCACTGAATGATGCCTTGTATCTACTTACTTTTAACCGCATGGAAGTAAACAATAAAAGTACTCTTTAAAATAAAATACCTTCAAAATATATCCATTTCTTGGAAAAATCAAAAATCAGCTCCGAACAGAGGCCCAACTCAATGTCAAAAGTGTGGTATATATGGTCATGGCACTGAAAATTGTTTCAGGCGAGACGTTTGTTTCTTATGCTCTAGTAAATCTCACGATTCTAGTAAAAGCACAATGCAAGAAGCCCTCGGGGGGAAAATCTACAAATGTTTTAATTGTATTTCCAAGGGATATACTGATGCTGCCCATAAGGCTGATGATCCCAATTGCCCGTGCAGAAGTAACTACTTAGAAGCACGCCTGAGGGTCACTAGTAAAAGTTGTACTAATCAGAAAAAAATGTTCCGAGATACCAATATTTAACGCGAGCAGTCACAATTTTCCAAATTTACCAAATTCTGCCGCTCCACATGTTTTTAATGCAAGTGAAAAACCATCATATGCAAATTAATTTAAACAAAATAACACCGCTCAAAATGGTCTTTTTTTCAATGGATCATTTGTTCTCTATTTTTCAAAAATCTACATTAGAGCTTAATATATGTTCGACAAAGTTAGATCAACCTAATTCTCAATTAAGAATCATTTTTTGGAATGCGCAGGGCATTAATTCTCTATCCAAAAAAATACAATTACAACAAGTAATGGCTCTACTTTGCGAAACCTTTTTAAACGAAGATTCTAGTTTCTCTGTACCAGACTATCGAATTTACAGGCAAGACATAACGGGGGCAGGAGGTGGCGCACACTGTGGCCACTGCGGCAATAAATCAATTTGGACCTGCTTTTCGATTTTGATGATTTTTGCACAGATGGTTAAAAACTATCTAAAGGTCATGTGTGAAAAATTTCATGCAAATATCTCCATTGGTTTTCTGTCCCGAGCAGCGCAAATTTGAAGTATGTGAACAAGTCCCAAATGTGATAGTTTTCTATGTCATATTCAAAAGCCTGTTACTTATAAACTATACACCGAATGTACCTTATAAGTATTTTTTCAATTAAAATGGACATTAAGCATTATATGTAAATTAAAAAAAAAAAAAATTTTTAAAAATTTAAAAAAAAATTGTTTTGACAATATATTTTAAACCAAAAATAAAAACATTTATGATTTTCCGTTAGACTTTTAGTTGTGTGCGAAGCAGTGCGACACATGGAGTCCTATACCAAATTAAAGCTGAGAGTCTCAGCTAACAGACTAAAAAAAAAAATTCTGCCCCAATTTGCCCGCCACCGAAAAAACAATGAAAAACCAAAAAATTACAGTAAAAAATATGCGTTATGCGTTATTTTACGCATTTCATTGCATGTGTACTATATAGAAAAAACTTAAATTTGAGTCCCGATTACAAAAACAAATGTACACAAAAGTATTTATCAAAGTAATATCGGTACATTGTTTACGTAGACTAAACAACAAAAAATCTAAATGTAAACTTACTACACATTAAATGAAGAGCTTTACGTATAACTTAATCAATAACTTAACATTGTTCACATTTTTTCTCTTAAAAATTAACTCCGTTATCCGTTATAAACATTATTTTATATTATATCTGAGAGTGGTATAGTGATAAGTAAGTGTTTATTAAGCAATTAAAGCCAATTTATATAATAAGCAATGGAAAAGCTAAAAATATCTTTCAGCACGCTTTCGGAAATTGTTTTTCAACGTAAAAAAGATATTGATCTTATAATTGGTGTAGTTTTCGGAATTATAAAATAGTGTCCGAGAAAACTCAAGAAAAATTCTGACGGTTTTTGAAACAAACATTTATGTCTCAATTTTTAAAGTAGTGGAACAAGAGTCAGCGTACTTCAACAAGATTTTTTAATGACAATGAAGAATGGCTAACACATTCTTATACGTTGACTGATGAAGTAGTGGATGATACAGTGGATGGTAAACGTGGACGTCCAACGAAAACCTTTGGGGAGAGCAATGCCAGAATGAAATCTTCGGTTCAAAATTATATTATCCACAATTAGTTGCAGTCAGGCAATAGACGCTGAGAAATTCCAAATATATTGTATAGACACGGCAAAATTGTAGATTGATTTGTATGGAAAATTTTTATATTGGAGTTGTACGAGGGGTGGGTGTTACAGTCGGCGGATTTTCTTCATATTTTCAAAACAACATTTAATAGATGTTATATGCATTTTTGCGAAAAATAAACATATTGCATATAAAGATATTGCATTTTCGAAATATCGTTTGTATGGGAGGTGGACGTAAAAGTGGGCGGATTAAGTTCATATTTTCAGGAGGTCATTCTACAATTATAATATTAACGTTTTATGAAAATTGAGTTAACATATTTAAAATCATGGAAGTTATGCCACATTTTCTATTTAAGTTGTATGGGAGGTGGGCGTAAAAGTGGGCGTATTTTTGTAAAAAAAAAAAATTGAAATTCATAAAAAATTTAAAATAAATGTGTGCAAAATTTGATGAAGCTCCGCAACCTCCTTGATTTAAGACCATTAAATACACTACACGGCCACAGTGTGTGGCGTTGCTATAGCTGTAAAAAATAACATTAAATCCAATAGCTGCCAAAATTATGTTACATTTGGAATTGAAAATGTATCAGTGGAACTGTTTTTGTAAAATCGACCGCTAATATTTACTGCTATATATTCTCCAAGATATTATGGTACTTTTAAACGATATATTCTTAGAATAACTCCGTCAAATAAAGAATATATAATTTGTGGTGACTTTAACGCAAGACACTCAAGCTGGAATTGCAGTAGAGCAAACACAGCGGAAAATGTTTTATTCAATTTGCAGTTAAGATAAAACTTTTTTATACATTGCCCAAGTAGTCCCACCCGCTATTCTCCGAGTAATATTGGCCAACCTACTACCATACCTGATGCTGAGTAAATCAAGTTTTTTAATATCACCTCTGTTATCACATGATAATATTTTGCCGTCGGAACACTGCCCAGTTACCTTCTCAATTGAAGCTAAAGCCAGAAAGGTAAATACATGCAAACTAGATCGAAAAACGTAAATTGGAGTCTGTTTAAGCATACAATAGAAAGTACATTACTTCAAACTAATTTCAATTCAATCCTCAACAAACTGCATAGATAATCACTTTAGAATATTCAACCATGCAATAGAAATAGCAAAGTCTTCAATGCCAAAAAAAAGTTTTAAACCCTACGTATTTAAAATATCTGACAACACTAAGCTGTGCAATTAGGCGCGAAACAAATTTAAAAGACAGTGGCAAAGAGCTAACGATCGTAATGTTACAACCACAATTGTTAAATAAATCAATAAACTCATTGAAAATAATGTTAGTATAGATAGAAATCACAACTGGAATAAGTTTCTCTCCCATCTTCCAACCGGCTCCAAAAGATTTTGGCATATAGCAAAAACTTTTCGATGAAAAAAAAATCACATATCCGCTCTTAAACAAAATGATCAAAATTTTAGTTCTGACTCTGACAAAGTAAAACTAATAGCAAGCAGATCAATTTGAAAAAGCTCATGAATTAACAGCACACATGACATCTAGTGTAGAGAGAAAAGTTGCAAAAACAATAAGACATATACATCATGAACATATAATTAATTTTAATAACGACAATCTTGTTACGGTGGATGAAATTAAATTACGGTGGATGAAATTAAATTATATATTAAACAATTAAAAAAATAATAAAGCTCCAGGTTTTGATTTGATCTTAAATATATTTATGAAAAAATTGCCAGACATTGCATACGAATATCTAAAAACTATACATAAACGAGGAAAAAACCATACATTACCAAGTAGCTACAGACCTACAAGTCTTTTAAGTTGTGTAGATAAAATATTCGAAAAAATAATTCTTTCGAGGATAAGCGTATTCGTAGTCTTCTAAATAACCTTATAAATGAAGAACAATTTGCTTTCGTCGCCAGCACTCGACTGTTCACCATGTCAAAAGAATAACGAACATTTTTTTTGTGCAATTTTTATTTATTGTATCTTCATTGAACTATCAATAATTACTCATATCTTAAGTCTAAAAATATACTTGTTAAGTCCAACCAGTGCTGGACAAAAAAAATGTATGTTTCACGGTTACTGTAATTTGTGGGTTATCCCTCTGATGTACGGATGAGAGAAGCAGTGTCCCTCCTTCTTAGTCGAATGTAACCAGGTTCAGTTAGTATGTTATGGGCCAGTGGATTCGGATGAGTTTCAAGCTTCTTTAAATACCTTATGGCACGTTTCGCTATTTCTGCTTTAACTGATGGCACGTTTAGATCTTTATGGATGTTCGAATTTTTTATTTACCAGGGAGCAGATGTAATAATACGTAGAATCTTATTTTGGCGCCTTTGAATTTTTTCTACGTTGGTAGCCTCATAATTGAATGCCATAACATCAAATCGGTTTTAGAATTGACTTGTATAATAAAAGTAAAATAAAAAAAATAACAAACATGATCAATAAAAACAAACGTCAAAGGCTATCAACTGGAATTGTATCGATGGACATTGAAAAAGCATTTGACAGCATATTGCATAATGGGCTTATACATAAGATTAAAAACTATGGATTTCCACTGTACATTGTAAAAATCATACAGTCATTCTTGACAGAAACAACATTTAAAGTTCTTATCAACAATATATCTTCCTCTGGTTGAACTATTAAAGCAAGAGTCCCGCAAGGTGCAGTTCTTTCTCCAACTCTATACTCGCTTTACGTCGCAGACTTTGTTCATAGGAGAGACTCAAAGATAGCACTATATGCGGACGATATGGCTATAATTGTGAAAGGCAAAAGTTCGAACGCTATTGTCAAAAAATTGGAAAAAAATCTTCACTCCTGTGTTAAGTATTATAATAAATGGAAAATTAAAATTAACACGAACAAGTAAAAGTGCTATATTCGGCCGTGCCGAATCTTCTATACCCTTCACCACGGTGATTTTATTTATACAGACATGTAAAGCATTATCCATATTGTAAAAAAATAGAAGACAAATGAAAACAAATTCCGTTTGCTACAATCGTCGCCGTGTTGTCAGCTACTTAATGATATTGAAGCCGACTTAATGATATTGTCAGCTACTTAATGATATTGAAGCCGACGATTTTGCTTTTATAAAATTAAAAAACTTTTTCAAAAACTTTTAAATATTTCCTCCAATACTTCTTGTTTGTATATGAATTTGTAATTTACAATTTTGTGACATTTTCTTTTGTTGAATAAAATAGAAATTAGCCTAAGTTGACGACAGCCACAACGGTGGTCGTGTAGCCATGTAGCTTTGCTGGCTTCAAAAGAATCGTTTACCTATAAACGTGTGTATTTTATTTTTGACAGTTTGTAGTCGGTATCCTGATGATGTCTATGTGTTTAATGCACCTAGGTTTTAAAACAGAGATATCATCTATTTAAAAATCAAACGCATTTAAAAAAATATGTTACTCTATATACACACATACATACATATGTATAATCTTAATAATTATAATTTAATTATTATAACATATAATTATATGTTATGTTACAGTCATGATTTTCATTTTCAAAGAAATATTGAAATTTTTGTTTTAATATTTCGAAAATTGTATGTAAAATTTTTTTTTGTAAAAATAATATTTTAAAAATTTTTTGTAAAATTTTATTCGAAAATTATTTGGAAAATTTTTAAAAAAAAAATTTTTTTGAATATTTATCTGTAAAATATATTTTTGAAAATGTTTTGTAAATTTTTTTGTAAAAATTTTTTTTTGTAAATTTCTTTTTTAAATTTTATTGAAATTTTTTTTTGTTAAATTTAGGACCTTTCTGCAGTCTATATTGAGATAGAATGGTCAGACTAAAGCAAAAAAAAAAATCCTTACAAAAAAAAAATGTCCTCATATTGACACATGGTCGGTCCTTTTAACTGCTCCTATTTATCAGTGGGTACCCTGTGGGTCCATTGGATACCTCTATGTGTATTGCTTTCTATTAAGGCCACTAATACAAATCAAAGCAGAAAAACCCTACCAATCTAAAAACAAACAAGAGATCTGTATGCACTCCTTGCGATCTACCTGTCGCAGTCTAATATTTATTTGAGAAAAAAGGCAAAACAGAATCATTAAAGCTGAAAAAATTTAAAAAAACCTGAAAAAACGTGAAAAAAATATATGTGGGCGTGGTTTTTGGCCCGTAGCCTCCAAAGGAATGATCCGATGTTGCTGAATTGCAATACCAAAATTTTCGAAACTATGCCTGACAGATTGGTGTGCTTAAATTTTTTGTATCTCTTCTGGTGCCTTGGCAAATGACAGTACCACACTAACACGGACAGACGGACGGACGGACAGACGGACATCGCTTAATCAACGTCTCTATGTATAAGGATCCAGAATATATATACTTTATGGGGTCGGAAATGAATATTGTAGAAATTACACATGGAATGACAAACTTATATATACCCTTTCCACCTGTGGTGAAGGGTATAATAAAACACAGGCAATTTCATTTCCATTTAATAAGAGCCCAAAACATTTTCCGACGATGCAATTACGTAGCGAAAATACGATAATTCCATTTCAAGATACAATAAAATATCTAGGAGTTTACCAAGATAAAAAGTTAACGTTTAAAAACCACATTGAACACACAGTTGATAAAGCTGTCAAGTGCTGCATAGCTTTATTTCCTCTTCTCGGTAAAAGATCCCATTTAAACTCCGAAAATGAGATCATAATATTTAAGACTGTAATTAGACCTATATTACTGTATGAGTGTTACGTTTGGGGCAGTGCAGCTGAAACCCATATAAAGAGACTTCAAGTAGTACCAAATAAAACTCTCAAAATTATTTACAAACTCCCTCGCTTATACCGTACACAAGATCTACATACAAGGTACTCACAGCAGACCGTAAAAGAATATATAGAAACTCAGAACCTGGCATTTTCATGGAAATGCTGTTTTTCCGAGTATGAATTAATAAAAAGACACTTCATAGTTTACTGCAGTAAACTATATAAGTGTTATTGATAACAAATGGATATATTGTCCCACTGGTACATTTGAAATCCAGATACCACACAAAGTTTTTTCTATCATTTTTCCTTTACTTAATTATATTCTAGTCACTGAATTTAAAAAATTTTACTTTTGATCCATATGTTGAAATATCTTATACATTTAGATAAAAACTTTAATGTATATTTAAATCTGATAAATACATATTTTTTTTACATAATTTATTTATTGTATCTTCAATATTTTTGAACTAACAATAATTACTCGTATCTTAAGTCTAAAATAAAATATTTTTTTAAGTCTAGCCAGTGCTAGACAAAAATAATGTATGTTTCACGGATTCTGCAATCATTTGCGGGTCATCCCTGTTTCTGCTTTAGCTGATGGCATGTTTAGGTCTTTGTGGATGTTCGAATTTTTTATATACCAAGATACGTAGTATCTTATTTTGGCGCCTTTGAATTTTTTCTACATAGCTAGCTGAGGCAGTGCCCCATAACTGAATCCCATAACACCAAAATGGTTTGAGGATCGACTTGTACAGTAGAAGTTTACAATCTAAGCTCAGGGTGGAGTTCCTGCCAATAAGCCAATTTAGTTGTGGCTTTTCCAAGTAAGGCGACGGTCAAGATGTATATCCAGGTATCATTTGGTTATTTATGCGAATAGGGGGGCATGAGTCCCTACGCAGTGTGAAAGTTATGTACATTTTTGTTCATTCACTTTTATTCTCCATTTTTCTAGCCACTTTTCCAAATTGAGTATGTGGTCTTGTAAAAGTTGTGATGCTTCTTGGGCACTTTCATGAATACTTAAAAAAGCTGTGTCATCTGCAAAAGTTGATGTGTGGACTAGAGTGCTAATTGGCATATCTGATGTGTACAGTAAATATAAAATTGGTCCCAAAATACTACCTTGGGGAACTCCGGCTTCAATGAGATTAAAAAGTCACCTTCTTTTAGTAAAAACTTGCGATTCGTTAAATAATCTTTTAAGAGCTTATACAAGTTTTCGGGCAAGTTTAGCTATAGCTTAAATATTAGGCCTGAGAAACGTCGATAAAAAGCGCAGAACAGTATTTTTTTCTTCAAAGTAATTACATTTACTAATCTGTGTGTTTGTTGGATCGTACTATGTTGTTTTCTAAAGCCGAATTGATGGTTCGGAATACATCCTTTCGCGCTAAGAATTGGATTCAGTTTAGTTATTAATATTCTCTTAAACAACTTTGACACGTTTGATAAAAGGCTTATAGGTCTATATGATTCTACTTTTGTGTGGTCTTTTCCTGGTTTAGGAATCATAATTATCAAAGAGACCTTCCAATTTGTGGGAAAGTACTTAAGATGTAAGATGGCATTAAAAACAAAAAGAATAATTCTGCGACCTAAACGGGGCAACTCTAATAACATCTTGTTACTTGTTTTATCAACGCCAGGGGCTTTTTTGGTATTTAAAGCGCCATGGCCACACTCCTGCTTCAAATTTGCGTATGTATTGGTAATATTTCATTTTGCTTAGCACAGCCACACATCAATCTCATTCCATCAAACTTCATTTTAAAGTTGATTTGCAAAGGGCAACAAGTACATTTTAAACGCAAAATGTTTTAAAATTTTTTAAAGTTTTTTTTTTGGTTAAAAATGAGCAAAATATATTATTTTTCAGTTATGTTACTGTATTCTTCACTTTTCACTTGCCATAAAGCAGGAAAGTCGGTATAAACTTCAAATAACTCTAAAATAAATTTTTCACCTCCATTTTGATTATACCGCGTCGAAAAAAGTAGTAGATGTTGTCGCTTTTGTGTGGCCTTTTCCTGGTTTAGGAATCATAATTATCAAAGAGACCTTCCAATTTGTGGGAAAGTACTTAAGATGTAAGATGGCATTAAAAACAAAAAGAATAATTCTGCGACCTAAACGGGGCAACTCTAATAACATCTTGTTACTTGTTTTATCAACGCCAGGGGCTATTTTGGTATTTAAAGCGCCATGGCCACACATCAAACTGCTGCTTCAAATTTGTGTATGTATTGGTAATATTTCATTTTGCTTAGCAAAGCCACACATCATACTCATTCCATCAAACTTCATTTTTAAGTTGATTTGCAAACGGAAACAAGTACATTTTTAAACGCAAAATCTTTTAAAATTTTTTAAAGTTTTTTTTTTGGTTAAAAATGAGCAAAATAGATTATATTTCAGTTATATTACTGTATTCTTCACTTGCCATAAAGCAGTAAAATCGATATAAACTTCAAATAACTCTAAAATAAATTTTTCTCCTCCATTTTGATTATACCGCGTCGAAAAAAGTAGTAGATGTTGTCGCTTTGCAAATTATGTAAAAATGAAATTTGAAGTAATTACGCGCACACACATCAAACTGGCTTCAAATTTCTATGGCGACGGTAGTAAAAATCATAAGTATTTAGATTTTCTTCAAACTCACACCGACATATACGTGTGAGTATTTTTTACTAACACAATCACAAAAGAGCGAGTTTGAAGCAGCAGTTTGATATGTGGCCATGCTGCTTAAATTCGCTTAACTCAACTATATCAGTACATACCATATTTGGAGTGAAAACCTTTTTCAAATGTTCAACAAATAAATTACCTTTTTCGGTATAATTTCTTGCCCAGTCTTCACAAGAAGTTCGCAAGGGAGGCTTACGTACGACTGGCCTTTTAAGGTTGCTACATGCACGCCATAATGAATAATCTGATTGTGCAGTTGCGTCGAGGTTTTCCAAGTCATTTTTCAGAGATGCTACTCTTCGATATTCTAGAAGCTGTCTTAGCCGTTTCGTGCAATCTTTAAGTCTAGATTTGAGTTCAGGAGAACTTCGTGATTGCCACTCTCTTCGAATTTTTCTTTTTTCAGCCAAGAGCCGCTCGACATCTACGGAATAAATTTAATTGTATCTAGCTGATTGTCGGGTTACTGTTGCATGTTGGGCAGCTGATTTAAGGATATGATCAAAATTAATAATACTTTTATCCACGTTTTTTGGTGTTCTTAGTTGTATATTTTCCGAACAGTGAGTACTGAGATACTTTCTATATTTTAACCAATTAATGCTTATGCTAGTTGTTGGTGACACAATATTTTGCTGGTTCCATATATAGATAATAGTGGGTGAATGATCTGTGAATAATTCAAATGACGCTTCGACTTTAATAATTGCTCTCGGAATACCTTTAATCACGCCAAAATCAATAACATCCGGTATTTTTTGCCGAGCAGCACATTCAGACGCATTTTTGAAATTGTATCAAACAAAACACGACCTTTTGGAGTTATTAGGCGTGATTCCCAAAATGTATGTTTAGCGTTGTAGTCGCCTGATGCTATGAAACAGGGACTTAGTGATTTGAAGAAGTCGCTATACTGACTATCTTATACTTGAAATCTAGGAGGTGAATAATTTGAAGAAATAACAAAGTTTTGATGAAATTCTTCAAGGCAGATATTTGTTGCTTGAAGGTAATCCTCACAAAAATCACACAGTAAATAATGTATGATTCTGGCCTTTATGAGTATTGCAGATCCACCACATGCTCGTCCGCGAGAATCCTTGGTATTATATAATATATAGCCATTAATTTTAAAAAAGCTATTTCTGAAATTTTATCAAACAAAACAAGACCTTTTTGAGATATTAAGCGTGATCCCCAAAATTTATGTTTAGCGTTGTAGTCGCTTGATGCTATGAAACAGGGAAACAGGGAAGTCGCTATAATGACTATCTGATACTTGAAATCTAGGAGGTGAATAAATTGAAGAAATAACAAAGATATTTGTTGCTTGAAGGTAATCCTTACAAAAATCACACAGTAAATACTGTTTGATTCTGGCCTTTATAAGTATTGCAGACCCACCACATGCTCTTTCGCGAGGGTCCTTGGTATCATATAATATATAGCCATTAATTTTAAAAAAGCTATTTGTTGTTAAGTGAGTCTCTGTAATCAGCATGACATCAATTTGTTGATTATTAAGAAAGTACTCGAGTTCATTTTTGTGTTGACGTAAGCCGTTTGCGTTCCAGAAACATATTTTTAAACAGTTCATGGTTTGTTAAGTACCGCCTGCAACATCATAGATTGCATGCGAACCATTTCTTGCATCATGCTGCTCATTGAGCTCATAAAACTGTTTAACGAATGAATCGATGCTTGCTTCAAGACGATTGTAGCTACCAGATGGTGTTTGTTCTTTAGCTTCTGGGTGCAAATTTGGCGTAGAATTGGTTGTCGGTGTCGCTTCGTGTGCTGAAATATGATTGGATTTTAACATATCCGCGTATGAAACATGTTTGGTTGTGGGTTGAGCTAACTGAGGGTAATGAGCATTTACTTGGTATTGGGTCTGCCTAGCAGGAGTATTTAATTTCTGAGTTGACTTCCTTACCATAGAAAAAACTGGACAGCCTCTGTAGTTAGCAGTGTCATTTCCACCGCAATTGCTACATTTTTTAACCTTCGAGTCATCCTTTGGTTTGTTGCAGTGGGCGGAACAATGTAGCTCTCCACACAACGCAAACCGGAGGCAACTTGCAGTAAGCCCTTGTATGACCATATTCTTGGTAATTTAAACACTGGAAAGGTCCTGATCGCTTATGTGGTTCCTCTACACTTATCCTGCAGTGTAACAGGTATTTTAGATTATAAATGGGGTGCGTTTCGTTCTTTTTCAATCTAGTATCCCCAGGTTCCATTTCAACGCAAAACAGAGGTTGAGGGACACGCTCTCGATTTCTGAGATTGTCAACGCTTTTAACCTTAAATCCTGCTTTTTGGAGGACAGCTTTTATATCCACTGTATTAACATATGAGTCTACACCTTTGATAATAACCTGTAGGCCTTTGCTACTCTTCAGCTGATAGGTATAAAAGTTCTTTTTGCAGCTTTCCTTTACTGCTTTACGATAACTACTTTCATCTATAAATTGAATTTTAGTTTCATCAATGTTTTATTATTTAAATTATATAAATTATATAAAAAACAAACAACTTTGTTGTTGTATTAAAACAGGTTTGGTTTTTTGTTTTTGTGTTAAATTTTTCACACAATGTATGTTTTGTTTTTGTAAATGCGAGCTTATAAAAAGTCGCGTCCGCAAATATCAACGCCAAAAACAGAAATCGATAAATAGATATAAAAAAAATTCAACAAAGGTTTTAGGCCAGCTATCCGAGTCTTCAAAAATAACTCAACATGCTAAACAATGGGGAGCCACCGAAAAAGTTTTAGGTATGTATTGGGACCCAGTTACTGACGTTTTTAAATATAATTGCAGATTTGCACGTCGAAACGTGATTGATGAATATATCGTACCCACCAAGAGGGAATGTCTTCAGGTTTTGATGTCAATATTCGACCCTCTTGGATTCCTGTCATGCCATAGCATAAGCCTTAAAATTTTAATTCAAGATGTCTGGCATGCCGGAATTGGTTGGGACGATATGCTTAATGAATATTTATACGCAAAATGCTGTCAATGGAGAGCGTCCATACCATCTCTGATGTCGGAATTCCAAGATGCTACTCCAAGTTATTATACGATGCCAAAGATGTGCAGCTTCATACATTCGTTGATGCTGGAGAATACGCCTACGCTGCCGTTTCTTATCTGGTTGTATGTGAGCGTCTAACTGTTTCTTTAGTAGCAGCTAAGTACAAGATAGCGCCTCTTAAACCACTCTCGGTACCTCGAATGGAGCTTCAAGCCGCAGTCATCGGAGTCAGACTAGCAAATTCAGTGCTAAAGGTTCAACGCTTGCGAATATCTTCAATATATTGGTGGTCAGACTCTAAGACTGTGCAATGGCTACGGATAGATCAAGAAATTTTCAACATTTCGTAATGCACCGGGTAGGAGAAATCTTAGAGCATTCCAACGTTACGGATTGGAAATGGGTACCCACAAAAATGAACCCTGCGGATTTCGCTACAAAAATAACAGCGCAGAAGAATATGGACTTACGGTTCAACGGTCCTGCATTCTTGTACAACGACCCAAGCCAATGGCCAACATGTGAAGACTTGGGACAAATGCACACGTTGGAGTTGAAGCGCCATGTGCTATTAATTGACAGATAACTCAAAAAATATAATTTTTTGAATATTGAATACTTCTCGAACTGGAGAAGGCTCTACCTACTATACATGAATAAATTAAAAACCACTTACAAACAATCAGATTTCAATTCTACAGTGACTTATGAGATGGTACAACAAGCAAAGCATTATATTATAAAAGAAGCACAACATAGCGAATTTCTTCAAGAAATTATTGATCTCAAACATGGAAAAACTGTAGCTAAATCTAGTAAATTATATAAACTCAATGTCTATTTGGACGTAAATGAGATTTTAAGATGCAACACCAGAGCAAAACGTCTTAACAATCACGAAGATGAAATCGTATTACCAGCTGGGCACCTCGTCACTTTCTTATAATTCGCTCTTTCCACGAAGATTACCATCATCATTTCCACGAAGCAGTAATTAAAAAAATAAAAGACCAATATTATGTGCATCGTCTACCGGTCGTATATGAAAAGGTTCTTAATTCCTGTCAAAAGTGCAAGAATTCTTCTGCACCACAACCCCCTTAAATGGCGCAACTACCAGTTGCCGGTCTAGGAGCTTTTCAACTCCCATTTACTTTCATTGGCATTGATTTTTTTGGTCCATTATTGATTACAGTTGGAAGAAGAAAAGAAAAGCGTTGGGGAGTTATATTTACTTGTCTCACAATACCCGCAATCCATATTGAAGTAGCTTATAATTTGGATACCAGTTCGTCTATTCTATACATCCAAAACTTTATTGGCAGACGAGGTACACCTTGTGAAATATATACTGACAACGTTACCAACTTTAAAGCAGTTGAAAAATCCTCAAAGAAGAAATCAAACAAATTGATTTTCCCAATATATCATGCAAGTTTGATAAAACTAAATGGTATTTCAACCCACCGGGAGAGCCACACATGGTCGGTGCTTGGATCAGATCTGTTAAAAATGTTTTATACAGTCTTTATCCCACACTAAATTTTAACGACGAAACCTTAAAAAGTGCACTTTGCCAAATCAAGTCTATTGTTAGTTCTCGACTACTCACATTGGTTTCCGTAGAACAGGAAGACGACGAAGCCATAACTCCTAACCATCTCCTCTTAGGTTCTTCTGAGGGCTATAAACCGTTACTCAACGATAGCGGAAATATACACCAACGTTGGCAGCAAACACAAGCATTCGCAGATCACTTCTGGCGCAGATGGGTAAAATAATATGTGCCAATAATATCAAGAAGTAAATGGTTCACCAAAGTACCACCAGTAAAGATAGGAGCTATAGTCATCATAACTGATGAAAATCTTTCAAGAAGATGCTGGCCAAAAGGTAAAGTCATCGACACTGTAGTAGCTACAGATGGACATGTGCGAAGAGTGACAGTCAAGACGCAGTTTGGCGTTTTACATCGACCGGTGACGAAGGTAGCAGTCTTGAACGTCGGTAATGATCATGAGCAAGCTCGCATCCCTGACTCGCTTACGGAAGGAGGAATGTTACCGCCGTCAACTAATATGTAAATTTGTTACAAAGTGTATTTTTAAATTCCTTAAGAATTCTTCTTTATTTATGTATGTTTTAAATTTTTTATTGTTCTCTTATTTACATATTAACTCCATATATGTATATGTACATATGTATGTATGTTTGATCTTATTATTTATCTTTACTTTTCTTTGTTATATTTATTTTCTCCTGAAAATAAAGATCCTTTCGTGTTTGTCACGTATACCTAAATTCTTGTTTTTTTATATTTAAAGAACAATACATAAAACATACGGTACTTACATACATGTATTTTATGTCTATTTAAATTACATGAATTTGTGAATTTAATTTTAATAGTGTTAAAAAATTCAAACGCGTTGGATGAAAATATTAAATTTTAAAGCGCTCGCTCGTTCCTCGCTCGCTCACCCTACATATTTATAATTATATTAAAGTGAAATAATAAATTGAATTAAATTGTATATTAAAGAGTGTTTTTATTTTGAGGATTCTTCGAGTGCTCTTAAAAAGTATTTTCTTATTTCTTATCCGTTTAAAAAATCCAATTTTTTGCACATAAAATTAATGTGATCTTAAAATTTATTTACCTTTGATAATACAATTCGTTCTTTTACTTAAAATCGAGAAGTAAGTGTTTTACAAAAAAAAAAAAAAAAAACAATGAAGATGGCGAAAACCAAGTTTTGTTATCGTTAGCGGTTTTACTTGTTAGAATTCAATATACTCCCAAAAAATACAAATTTTCCAAAGGAGTAGAATTTAGATCCAAACAGAGTCACATTTATTTAGTAAAATTCATAACTAAAAGGTTCAACCTAAACATTGCCTGACACCTTGCAATAACACAGTTAAATGCAACATAAAAAGATAAATTTTAATTCGGGTTTTTTTTATTTTCAAATTCAAAGTATGGTTTTTACTACAGATCTACCAACTGAGCCCAATTAAGGGATAGTTTTGAGCAGACCCATGAACTGATTAAATACAATTTGATACGATTATATAGGCGATTGGCCAGATTTAACCCACCCAAAAATTGTATATTGGGCCAGTGGACAGCCCGGACACGAATAAATTTTTCCGGTTAAAATTTGTGAGCTCAGTTCCGGACCGAGCACCGGTGCAACCTGGCCTGAGTGGTAGAAAGTTGGATCTGCCAGCTGCATGCCAGGAAAATATTCCCGAACAGTCTCTTCAACGTCCTCTATTGGAGTTTTTATACCCTTCATTTTTCAACTTTTGCCGTCAGGGACACTCTTTTTAGAGGATCATATAAGGATTGAATGGTTATGCGGCAATAGGACCCCGTGACAGCAATTTTGAGATTTCGAACTACTGGTTCGCTTATATAACTAGTGCTACAGCAGAAGTCTAGTATCAGATGAAGCTTCACCTGCAGTGTTGGCGAAAAGTTCACCACATGGCGCAGTGGTAACGATGTTACACTTGCAATGGGTGAAGGCACAATATTCACAATTTTATTTTTCCGACCTTTCTTTAATTTTTTCGTGCCCTTTTCTTCAACCTGTTTCCGGGAATGCAGCAGAGTGTTATGATCCCCTGACACTTGTTACATTTTCGCACGCTTTGGCAGGACTTCAACGTGTAATTGCTGGCCAAGCAACGTGAACAATGGCCCCAAATCAACACGTGACGCAAAATCTTCTCGTGGGCTAGCTGGCGAAAACGAAAGCACGCCCTGAGAGGATGCGTTTTTTTGCGGATGCTGTAGCTGGGTGCACTGGAACCTGCCCTTTTCTTCGCCCGCAAATCATTTTCCGGACCAGAGCAGAGATTTACTAAACCTATGGGCGACTCGTATACAGATGGTTCTGGTGGGACCAATATCAGACCGCCTATTAGGAAATGGCCAGGGGGTAGAGCTACGGGCTCATTAGGATTTTCTGACATAGGGCATAAGGGTCGGGAATTCAAGCAAGCCTCTATTCGCGCAAGTATAGTAGAAAGCTCTTCGAATGTATATTTTACTGATTGAGCTTCCTTTCGAAAATGGTGCTTAAAACTTTTAACAGCAGCTTCCCATAGACCTCCCATATGAGGCGCATCAGCAGGGATAAACCGCCATAAAAGACCCTGAACGCCAAAGGTAGACCACAGTCGAGCCTGGCTCTCCGCCAAAAACGTTCGGAAATCTCTCTCAATCTCACGCGGAGCTCCCACGAAATTAGTGCCATTATCGGAAAATATTGTCAATGGACAACCACGTCGAGCAATAAACCGATGTAAGGCAGCCAAGAACGCATCTGAAGTTAAATTAAATCAAAGGGACCGGCAAAATCCCCACCAGTAGTGGTAAATGGCCGTCTAATTTAGTGCGTTCTGGAGGTAATGCTGCCATTATCTGACTACACGAACGTTTTTAATCTAATATGCAGCGTTTGCAACGATTTATTATAGTTCGAACTAGGACCTTAAGACGGGGTACCCAATATTCAATACGCATAATTCTCAACATCAACTGATTTCCACCATGAATCGAAATATATGTACGAATTCTGCTAACAGGACTGTACAGGGTAAAATAATCGGATATTTTTCTGTATGACACAAGGATAGCAATTTTTCTAACCGACCATTTAGTCTCATTACTCCATTAGCATCTAAGAAAGGATTACGCGATTGTAGTGAGCTTTCTGATGAAATAGGCTCTTTTGATAAGGGAGTTTTATATTCCTCTGCGAAATGAACCTTTTGAGCCAAAATTGCTAAGCGTAACTTGACTTTTATAATCTCATTGCTTGAAAGTGAAGTGGTATCAAAGGTTTGCTTGCCTTCATGCCACGAATGTGTCATAAAATAGAATCGAAACATGTAGGCTAATACTCTAAGAGCGTGATCTAATTTAGAAAATCGGTCAAGAACATCTTCATAGTCCGAGAAGAAAGATGCGTGTACCTTGACCGCTTTGGCTTCAACATCTGTGTCATATGGGGAAAGATCCCTTATGCTCCAGTGAGCTTTAGGCTCACGAAGCCAAGTGGGTCCATGCCACTTCTTGCCAATTCTGAGGGCGAAAGACCTCTACTGCCTAGATCCGCTGGATTTTCTTCCGACCTAACATGATACCAATTATAGTTCCCTACATTCTCCTGAATCCTACAAATTCTATTAGCCACAAAGGTTGTCCAGCTATTAGGTGTTTTTCTCAACCAACAAAGAACAATAGTAGAGTCGGTCTAACAATACACCTGTTTATTTGGTATGTCAATTTCATTAATCCATATTGAAGTAGCTTATAATTTGGATACCAGTTCGTCTTTTCTATGCATCCGAAACTTTATTGGCAGACGAGGTACACCTTGTGAAATATATACTGACAACGTTACCAACTTTAAAGCAGTTGAAAAATCCTCAAAGAAGAAATCAAACAAATTGATTTTCCCAATATATCATGCAAGTTTGAAAAAAGTAAATGGTATTTCAACCCACCGGGAGGGCCACACTTAGTCGGTGCTTGGGAAAGATTCATCAGATCTGTTAAGAATGTTTTATACAGTCTTTATCCCACACTAAATTTTAACGACGAAACCTTAAAAAGTGCACTTTGCGAAATCAAGTCTATTGTTAGTTCTCGACTACTCACATTGGTTTCCGTAGAACAGGAAGACGACGAAGCCATAACTCCTAACCATCTCCTCTTAGGTTCTTCTGATGGCTATAAACCGTTCCTCAACGATAGCGGAAATATACACCAACGTTGGCAGCAAACACAAGCATTCGCAGATCACTTCTGGCGCAGATGGGTAAAATAATATGTGCCAATAATATCAAGAAGTAAATGATTCACCAAAGTACCACCAGTAAAGATAGGAGCTATAGTCATCATAACTGATGAAAATCTTTCAAGAAGATGCTGACCAAAAGGTAAAGTCATCGACACTGTGGTAGCTACAGATGGACATGTGCGAAGAGTGACAGTCAAGACGCAGTTTGGCGTTTTACATCGACCGGTGACGAAGGTAGCAGTCTTGAACGTCGGTAATGATCATGAGCAAGCTCGCATCCCTGACTCGCTTACGGGAGGAGGAATGTTACCGCCGTCAACTAATATGTAAATTTGTTACAAAGTGTATTTTTAAATTCCTTAAGAATTCTTCTTTATTTATGTATGTTTTAAATTTTTTATTGTTCTCTTATTTACATATTAACTCCATATATGTATATGTACATATGTATGTATGTTTGATCTTATTATTTATCTTTACTTTTCTTTGTTATATTTATTTTCTTCTGAAAATAAAGGTCCTTTCGTGTTTGTCACGTATATCTAAATCCTTGTTTTTTTATATTTAAAGAACAATACATAAAACATATGGTACTTACATACATGTATTTTATGCCTTTTAAATTACATGAATTTGTGAATTTAATTTTAATATTGTTAAAGAATTCAAACGCGTTGGATGAAAATATTAAATTTTAAAGCGCTCGCTCGTTCCTCGCTCGCTCACCCTACATATTTATAATTATATTTAAGTGAAATAATAAATTGAATTAAATTGTATATTAAAGAGTGTTTTTATTTTGAGGATTCTTCGAGTGCTCTTAAAAAGTATTTTCTTATTTCTTATCCGTTTAAAAAATCCAATTTTTTGCACATAAAATTAATGTGATCTTAAAATGTATTTACCTTTGATAATACAATTGCGTTCTTTTACTTAAAATCAAGAAGTAAGTGTTTTACAAAAAAAAAAAAAAAAAACAATGAAGATGGCGAAAACCAAGTTTTGTTATCGTTAGCGGTTTTACTTGTTAGAATTCAATATACTCCCAAAAAATACAAATTTTCCAAAGGAGTAGAATTTAGATCCAAACATAGTCACATTTATTTAGTAAAATTCATAACTAAAAGGTTCAACCTAAACATTGCCTGACACCTTGCAATAACACAGTTAAATGCAACATAAAAAGATAAATTTTAATTCGGGTTTTTTTTATTTTCAAACTCAAAGTATGGTTTTTACTACAGATCTACCAACTGAGCCCAATTAAGGGATAGTTTTGAGCAGACCCATGAACTGATTAAATACAATTTGATACGATTATATAGGCGATTGGCCAGATTTAACCCACCCAAAAATTGTATATTGGGCCAGTGGACAGCCCGGACACGAATAAATTTTTCCGGTTAAAATTTGTGAGCTCAGTTCCGGACCGAGCACCGGTGCAACCTGGCCTGAGTGGTAGAAAGTTGGATCTGCCAGCTGCATGCCAGGAAAATATTCCCGAACAGTCTCTTCAACGTCCTCTATTGGAGTTTTTATACCCTTCATTTTTCAACTTTTGCCGTCAGGGACACTCTTTTTAGAGGATCATATAAGGATTGAATGGTTATGCGGCAATAGGACCCCGTGACAGCAATTTTGAGATTTCGAACTACTGGTTCGCTTATATAACTAGTGCTACAGCAGAAGTCTAGTATCAGATGAAGCTTCACCTGCAGTGTTGGCGAAAAGTTCACCACATAGCGCAGTGGTAACGATGTTACACTTGCAATGGGTGAAGGCACAATATTCACAATTTTATTTTTCCGACCTTTCTTTAATTTTTTCGTGCCCTTTTCTTCAACCTGTTTCCGGGAATGCAGCAGAGTGTTATGATCCCCTGACACTTGTTACATTTTCGCACGCTTTGGCAGGACTTCAACGTGTAATTGCTGGCCAAGCAACGTGATGAACAATGGCCCCAAATCAACACGTGACGCAAAATCTTCTCGTGGGCTAGCTGGCGAAAACGAAAGCACGCCCTGAGAGGATGCGTTTTTTTGCGGATGCTGTAGCTGGGTGCACTGGAACCTGCCCTTTTCTTCGCCCGCAAATCATTTTCCGGACCAGAGCAGAGATTTACTAAACCTATGGGCGACTCGTATACAGATGGTTCTGGTGGGACCAATATTAGACCGCCTATTAGGAAATGGCCAGGGGTTAGAGCTACGGGCTCATTAGAATTTTCTGACATGGGGCATAAGGGTCGGGAATTCAAGCAAGCCTCTATTCGCGCAAGTATAGTAGAAAGCTCTTCGAATGTATATTTTACTGATTGACCTTCCTTTCGAAAATGGTGCTTAAAACTTTTAACAGCAGCTTCCCATAGACCTCCCATATAAGGCGCATCAGCAGGGATAAACCGCCATGAAAGACCCTGAACGCCAAAGGTAGACCACAGTCGAGCCTGGCTCTCCGCCAAAAACGTTCGGAAATCTCTCTCAATCTCACGAGAAGCTCCCACGAAATTAGTGCCATTATCGGAAAATATTGTCAATGACAACCACGTCGAGCAATAAACCGATGTAAGGCAGCCAAGAACGCATCTGAAGTTAAATCAAATCAAAGGGACCGGCAAAATCCCCACCAGTAGTGGTAAATGGCCGGTCTAATTTAGTGCGTTCTGGAGGTAATGCTGCCATTATCTGACTACACGAACGTTTTTAATCTAATATGCAGCGTTTGCAACGATTTATTATAGTTCGAACTAGGACCTTAAGACGGGGTACCCAATATTCAATACGAATAATTCTCAACAACAACTGATTTCCATCATGAATCGAAATATATGTACGAATTCTGCTAACAGGACTGTAAAACGACATGAACAGGGTAAAATAATCGGATATTTTTCTGTATGACACAAGGATAGCAATTTTGCTAACCGACCATTTAGTCTCATTACTCCATTAGCATCTAAGAAAGGATTACGCGATTGTAGTGAGCTTTCTGATGAAATAGGCTCTTTTGATAAGAGAGTTTTATATTCCTCTGCGAAATGAACCTTTTGAGCCAAAATTGCTAAGCGTAACTTGACTTTTATAATCTCATTGCTTGAAAGTGAAGTGGTATCAAAGGTTTGCTTGCCTTTATGCGACGAATGTGTCATAAAATAGAATCGAAACATGTAGGCTAATACTCTAAGACCGTCATCAAATTTAGAAAATCGGTCAAGAACATCTTCATAGTCCGAGAAGAAAGATGCGTGTACCTTGACCGCTTTGGCTTCAACATCTGTGTCATATGGGGAAAGATCCCTTATGTTCCAGTGAGCTTTAGGCTCACGAAGCCAAGTGGGTCCATGCCAATTCTTGCCAATTCTGAGGGCGAAAGACCTCTACTGCCTAGATCCGCTGGATTTTCTTCCGACCTAACATGATACCAATTATGGTTCGCTACATTCTCCTGAATCCTACAAACTCTATTAGCCACAAAGGTTGTCCAGCTATTAGGTGTTTTTTTCAACCAACAAAGAACAATAGTAGAGTCGGTCTAACAATACACCTGTTTATTTGGTATGTCAATTTCATAACTAACAGTTTTTAAAAGTTCAGAAGCAAAACTGCTCCACAAAGTTCTAAACGAGGTAATGAAATAGATTTAGATAGATTCAGTGTTTTAGAACTGCTGGATTCAACAAATATCAACATTTTAGAATCTACAAGATGACTTGAGGGGAGGTCCCCTAGGATTTTAATTTCGTTCGAAGTCCATTTCCTTAATTCAAATTTCGCTGAAGACAAAACAGTTCGTAATTGATCCAACAGGTAAAATATCGTGAGCCCCGGTTAATACGTCGTCAACGTACATATCCTTGCACAATATGTTGGCAGCAAGAGGGTACTCAGCCTCTGAATCTTCTGCTAGCTGTAACAGTGTCCTTATTGCTAGATAAGGAGCAAAGTTGACACCGAAAGTTACAGTCTGTAACTCATACGTCTTTACCTCTTCAGTTGTCGAGGATCGGAAAAGTATACGCTGATGTGGCGTATGAGCGGGATCAAGACGAATTTGTCTATATATTTCAGTAATATCGCAATTAAAAACATATCTAAATAGCATCCAACGAAGAATAAGTAGCACTAAATCTGTTCGCATTTGTCGAAAGTGCGTGCAGTGTCAAACCGTTTCTTAAATGTTCAGATATAAAAGAAGTCTCTGAAGCTGGGTCAATAAGGGCGCGAGCGGGGTATGTCATACCCTGATGAATTATGTTTACCATAGCTGTTCCCAGAAGCATTTTTCTGTTCTGAGAGACATGAAAAACCTGTCGAGTAGCATTTTCATTATTATATATGCCAGTCGAAGTAGAAGGTAGGGATGAATTTACATTCGCATTTTGGGCTATATTACCATAAACTGGAACCGATTTCTCCCTAGCTGAAAAGTCCGAACTATTTTCGTTACGATGTAGTAACATATGATGCCTTTTATTACACGTCGTGCAATTAAAGTCACTTTTGCAATTCTTCACTTCATGTTCTCGCGACGGACAATTAACACAACAGTGAAATTTCTTCATCGTTGAAAATCTTTCGGAAATCGAAAGATTTTTGAAACGTTTACAGTTTCTCAAAAAATGTCCCGAAGCACGACACAAAACGCAAGAAGATGAAGATGAGTTCACTATATGAGCTTTGACCTTCTGTCCAGAAGGTTTGCTAGGTTGTTGTGAAACTTTAAGATCACAAACGCATTTTAAACTCTAAATTCTTTCCGTCAGAAATGTATCAAACTCTTTCCATGTGGATAATAGTGATTTGTTTCTAACCCCTTGTTCCCATAAACTAACCGTAGACGTAGGCAAACGTTGAATGCACATAAAAATTAGAGTTGGATCCCAATTTTTAGTGCACACCTTATATACCGAAAGAGAAGTAAGACAATTATTAATACCACGCTGAAGAGTCTTAAACCCGGCACTAGATTTTTTATCAACCGAAGGATTCTCATATGCTTCTTTAAGATTTTCCCAAGCTTCATCAAACCCTTCATTACTTAACGCACACTCTGACACTTTTTCATTCGCTTCACCGGCGGTTTTGCGTATCAAATATCAAAGCCGTTCAACATTACTAAATACTAATATATATTGCCGTACATAAATCCCTAAATGCAGGCCATGCAATATAATCCCCTTCAAATGTTTTGACATCACAAGGAGGCAAGGTTAAATTGTGGTCAGAATTACCTACATTAGAGTTCATTGCCTTAGAACAAGTAGCTTTTGGGTCCTCTTGGAAATTATGAAGTTTCTCATTAATTTTCGCAGAAAATTTTAAATAAGCTACATATGTAGTTTAATATTTAGACGAAGCTACTTCAACATCAGCAGGCTCCGCCTTAACATTGCTTTCAAAATAATCTAAGCAACCATCATATGTCAACTTTACCTTTTCCTATAAACTTTCTAATTCTACACCTTGAATCCCCAAGGTATATACGGTATGCATTTCGTCACGAAAATTATTAAAATTCGATTCAAATCTATTAAGAGCATCCGATGCTCTTATAAATCGATTATTTGTAATTTCGACATTATTTTACTTAATTATTTAAATGAATATAAACTTGTTGCTATTTATTTAAATGGCAGACAATTTCAGTTAAAAGTGTTTTAATTTACCACTCAGAAATATTTTTGATTAATTAAGATTTATTTAAAAACAGCAAATCTGTATATTAAAAATTAATAAATTAATTGATTGAAACACCGAATTAATCAAAATTAATCACAATAAGTTTAAAAAATTAAAAACCTTTAAACCGAAAAAGAAAATCACTAAGTATATCAACGTACCGACCCTATTCAAATTGTTCGTTGGGCGATTAAACCAAAAAGAAAATTTCGTTGATTAAACGAGTATATATGTGACTAAGAGTACATACATATATAGCTCTATTATTATGAAAATATTCAATTAGATTCACGAATACTCACTAAATATTTGATTTTATTTAAAAAAGAACAAAAAATTTTAATTTTATAAATATTTTAATATATAAATATTCCGTGAACAATTTACTGCGGTTGATTCTCTTTAAAAAGAACAAAAAGGGTTGCAAACGATCAATCACAATAGGTAAAAATTTATGTAAAACAATTGTAAGTGCATGTACTAATACAAACACATATACATTCATACACTTTTTCTTCTTTTACACACTTTTTTTGTTTATTAACTTTAAAACAAAAAAACATAATAAACCAAATTACGCAACTTTTAAAAAAATAAAATTGATGAAAGTGGCGTAGATTCTTTAAAAGTGGAGTAGATACGTGATGATCCTTGAAGAAAAAAGAAAGTAATTGTTCCTTTAATTATAATCCTCAGGATCCGGCTCGAATGGACCAAATGTTTGTGTGTGAAAAACAGCAGAAGAAAACGTGAAATAAAAAACAATTGTTTTAGTTTTAAGTTT
>OX451218.1:47644163-47780612 GCA_949628195.1 Phasia obesa
AGTCAAATCGATGGAATAGATCGAAAATGCATTTCATTGTTTTATTCGTGTATTTTCTTTTATTTTATATTTTATTATTTAAATTTATTACAACATATAAAATAAGGAAATAAATAAATAAATATTATAAACTACTTATAAACTTTGGAATTTTCTTTTATGACATTTTCTATTATTGAATAACGAAGTGTTGCTCTGAATACTCCAGCAAAAATCTGCCATCATGTGTGCATCCCAGCGACCCTGGTATCTTTCCTCCATTGTCCGAATATCTTGGTGAAATCGTTCGCCCTGTTCCTCACTTAAGTCTCCTAGATTTTCAGGAAAACGATCTAAGTGACTGTGAAGGTAATGTAACTTGATGCTCATGTTGCATCCAAGATTCTGGAAGTGAGTTAACATCTCTTCAACGTGCGCAACATAATCATCATCCTTGTTATTTCCTAAGAAATGTTGAATAATCTATACAAACGAATCCCATGCATTTTTCTCAATTTCTGACATTGAACTGAGAAAATCGGTATCTTTGACCAATTTGCGAATTTGTGGGCCGTCAAATATTCCTGCTCTCAGCTTTTCCATACTCAAACTTTTAAACTTCCTTGAAATATACTGGAAACATTCACCATCTTTGTTAAGTGCTTTAACAAATTGTTTCATCAGACCAAGTTTAATGTGAAGAGGGGGTAATATGATGCGATCTCGGGGCACCAGAGGTACATTTATAACATTCCTCATACCTGGGTCCAGTGTTTCCCTATAAGGCCATTGTTTTCTCTTCCAGTGTTCTGACTTAGCTCTGCTGTCCCATAAACATAAAAAACAAGGGTATTTGGTATAGCCACTTTGTTGACCTAATAGGAAATTTACCATCTTAATATCAACACAAATTACCCAGTTATGTTCATTATACTTTATCTTCTTCATGACCAATGCAATTACAGAGTATTCTTCTTTTACCTTGGTTGAATGTGCGATTGGCAAGGAGTGAAATTTATTTCCATTGTGCAAAAGGACACACTTCAAGCTGCGTTTTGATGAGTCAATAAATAAACGCCATTCGCTTGAATCATATCTATGTAAGCCCATGGCAGTCATCAAACCAGGAATATCCGTGCAGCAGACAAAATCGTCCTCTTCTGCAAAATAGTGAAGTAAGCCTTTTTCTCGGGTACGGTAATACGAAACTTTAGTTTCCTCCGTTATGAGATTTGATTCCTTCATCCGGGATGCAAGTAATTCCGAAGATGATCGTAAAAATTAAAAAACTTTGCCTTTATTGCTTACTTTTTTTAATTCTGAAAATCATAAAAATGCCATAAAGATCTGTTCCAAACAATTTTCTACATTCAATACTGTATTTCCACAGTAACACGTGTCCACAGAAATACGTGTTTTGCCCAAAACAGTATTTCGCGTACTTGTTTTGCCATACATTTCTCATTCATCCAAAACACTTTGGCAGTACCTGGATATTGTATAGTGGTTTCAAAAGCATCTAATTTTTTTATTTTGTTGCGTTGTGTAATAGGAAGATATCAGTCAATTTTAGCGAAATTTTATATTTTATTGTTAAAAAAGAAAAAAATAAAAAATTTTAAAAGTAAAATGTTTTTGTAAATTGTCTTCGGCAAGTTCTCAAGGACATATAATGGCCAGTGAAAATTGTAATAACTCGAAAACTTAAAGACATGTAGCTTATTGTAAATCTTATTGTGTTTGCCCTAAGGACCAGGATCCACTTTTTTGCAAAAGGGGAAATAAATAGCGTTAATTTTGCAAAAACTGAAAATTTGTCAATTATTTTCGATTTAAACGCTTTTTTTCAGATTTGGGGCCTATGCGCTACGTGTTAACGTTGTCGAATTCGACTAAAATTTTGTGGGTGGAAGTTTCTCATCAAATCTAACAATAATCCGACATGCACCCCTTGAAATTGGAAAATTTATGTTTTTCACACATTTGAAAACCCGCTATAATGCGTATATCAAGCAAAAAACTAAAATTTTGTGAAAATGAGCGAATTCACTAAAATGTGAATAAATTCGAAAAAAATCAATCGATTTTTATGGTCGATATCTCATTTTGTTGCTATTATATGTCGCTATGCGATAAAAAAATGAATCTGGAAGTTTTTTGCCGTTTTCGATTTTTTATGATTTTTTTAAAACGAAAATTTTTGCCATTTTTACGTAAAAAATATATTTGTTTCTTAAGTTTTTTATTATAACTCCGATACTATTGATCCGATTGAAACGCGATATATAGACGAATTAAAGGCTATGCAAATCTTAATTTTTCTGAATTTATTTTAATAATATCGGACTAGTAGTTTTTGAGTTATCATTAATTATTTGAAGAAACGTCTCAAAAAATTGCAATTTTAAAAAAAAATTTTTAAAAAAAAAATCTATCCATAGAATTTAAAAATTTTACCATTTTTGTACAAAGGTAGTCATGATACATCAAAATTATATAGTGGTTTTAAGAGCACATGAAATTTTTTTTATTTTGTTGTGCTGTGTAATCATCCACAAAATTTAACAAATATTCGTTTAGTACACGGTGGTTACGTTCAACAGAACCTATTGATTGATGGTGATAGGGTGTTGAAAATTTCTGGTTTATGTTAAGTAAATTGCAAACTTCCCTCAATAGTTCATTGTTGAATTCAGTTCCTCTATCGGATCTCAAAATTTTAAAAAGACCATATTTCAATATAAATTGTTCAACTAAAGTTTTGGCAATGCTTCTAGCATCCTTTGTTTCAATTGGATGTGCTACTACATATTTTGTCAATTCACACTGCATCGTTAGAATATATCTGTACCCATTAGATATTCGCAAAGGACCTACTGTATCTATTTCTACTACTTCAAAACTGTTGTTAGGAGTCTCAGTTATAACCATTTCTTCTTTCACGTACTTCGTTTGTTTGTTCCTTATACATTTGTCGCATTTGTTGATATAATCCTTAACCATCCTTCGCATGTTCTTCCACACGTAACGTTGTTTCAATTTTAGTACTGTCTTCCTAATACCAAAATGTCCTGAGAGTGGCGAATCGTGAAATTCTTTTATAATTCTCATTTGTAATTTTCTATCTTTAATATGTTGCAATGGTTTATACACTATGATATTCAATTCATGATTCCTATATTTACTTGCCTTTAATATTCTCCGGTGCACCTCATTATAAATTCTATTTAAATGATAAAGCATGATAAAGCGAGATTCTTAATATTCTGTCCATGCATATAAATTATTAATTTCTCAAGGGACAAAACGTATTTTGCTAGATCTTCATTAACATTCAATACATAGGTATTATCTTTACTTTCCATGGTACCATCTTTCGGTCCATTTTTCCTATTCATACCGGTTTTAATAATATTAAACTTTAATTCGTGCACATTCTTTATATCTCTTAATGATGTACATTCCCACATATGATTATCTATATGTTGGCCTTGGGACATGTCATTCTTGTTATTTTTCATTACTTCATTATTAATTTCGTTTGCTTTCATTCCGCGTGTCGTTACTAAGATTTTAGATGGTTTGTTATTATCGTCTTCTACAGGAATCATACTCTTCAACATACTGGAATCCAATCTTATTCTGGATAGTGCGTCAGCGTTGGTATTTATTCTCCCTTTCTTATAAATAATTTCAAAGTCATAGTCAGATAGATCTACTCTAATTCGTGTTAATTTCGATGAAGGATTTTTGTGAGTAAAGAGTGAGACGAGTGGTCTATGATCAGTTACAACTATAAATTTTCTACCAAACAGGTAAGGTCTAAAAAATTCTATTCCCCAGTGTATTGCGAGTAACTCCTTTTCTATTACTGGCTTGTTCAAATCATGTTTCCCTAAAGTTTTGCTAGCGTAAGAAATTGGTAAATCTTTTCCTATCTCTCCCTGTGATAGTACAGCGCCCAATGCATAATCTGATGCATCCGTGGTCAATATAAAAGGCCTATCAAAATCGGGGTATCTTAATATTGGTGCATTAACCAATTTTGATCTTAGTGTGTCAAAAGCCTGTCGACATTCATCTGTCCATTGAAATTCTTTTCCTTTTTTAGTCTGATCATTTAAACACTTTGTAATTTCTGCAAAATCTTTTATAAAACGCCTATAATAGTTACAGAATGCAACGAACCTCTTAACCTCCTCCTTGTCCTTTGGAATTGGGTATTATTCAATGGCTTTATGTTTCGAAGGATCCGTACGTATTCCATCCTTTGTTATCTGGTGTCCTAAGTAAATTACCTCCGATTTCAGGAATACACATTTCGACGCGTTCAGTTTCAAATTGTACTTCGACAAACGTTCAAATACTCTTATTAGATTCTCATTATGGTGCCTCAAACTGCATCCGAACACAATAATATCGTCTACGTACAAGAAAGCTTTAGAGTCTAGCCCACTCAGTGCTATTGTTAACATTCTCTGAAAACTATTCGATGAAATCTTTAAACCAAATGGTAGTCGTTTAAACTGATAATGTCCATTATTAGTTGAAAATGCGGTCAATTTCCTCGAACCTTCGTCCAATTCTATCTGATGAAAAGAGCTGGTCATGTCTAAAGTTGAAAAATACTTCGTTCTTCCGAGACGATCTAAAACATCTTCCAGTCGTGTTAATGGAAATTTATCATTTACTATTCTTTTGTTAAGTTGTCGGAAATCTACAACCAATCTCCATTTCTCTTTCCCGTTTTCACCCTTTTTTGGCACTACCAATAATGGTGAATTGTATGCGCTGGTTGAGGGTTCGATGATACCCTTATCCAGTAACTCCTGTACTTGGCTATTGATTTCGTCTTGTTGAGAATATGGTAACCTATAATTCTTTACGTATACTGGTGTTTCGTCTGAAACTCTTAAATTCTGAGTGTAAAAATTATTAGAAGTCAATGTCTCCCCTTCCAAGTGAAAAATATCCTGATAGTCCTTTAATACTTGTATCAATTCTGTCTTTGCTTTGTCGTCTTTAACGTCAATTTTCAACGTGTCCATTAGTTTGTTGAATCTGTCCTTACTGAAGTTTCTCTCTCTTGGTCTTTGTAACGCTGTGTAATTCCGTAAAGGTTCTATCTCTAGATCAATTTTTCCCAAGATTACGTCTTTATCCGTCGTATTCAATATTTTAATGTGGTGATTCCCGTTTCCTGGTACTATAGTATTGCTAACAAATATGCCCGGTTGAATTTCCTTGCTGAGAACAATGCTATCTTCACAAATACTCAAATTTATAGGATGAATAGTCTCCGATCGTTTTTCTACCTTTATACAATAGTCCCTATCTAACTGTGAGTTCAATGGTATGACTATATCTTCCCTTTCCAAGGTAATTGTCAGCGTAAATGTCTCATAATCAATTTTGCATAGAAATTTTGAAAAGAAATCTCGTCCCAAAATTCCATCTGTTGGTATTGGAAATTCTTTGTCAACAATGTGGAATTCATGCTTTTCTTTTATATTATTTATGTTGAAACTTAAATCTGATGTTCCTAAAGAGTTAAGAGTTAAGTAAGTGTGTAATTGTTCTCTAAAATTAAGTCTATGAAATTTGTCTTGTTATTTGAGATGTGGAAAACGTTATCTATTCTTATTTTTGCTCCTCCGGAAAGTTTGTTTGTACAGTTCCTTGACTCACATCCGGGTCTTGGTAGTTTTCCTGGACGTAATGTACGTTTCGTCGGTTGCCGTGGAAATATGTATTTCGATTATTTCCGTTATGATTATGGTTGTTATGACTGTTATTATATCGGTTACCATTGTTATTGTTTCTCCGATTTTTCGTATAGTTATTATTACCCTGATTACTCAAATGGTTGCTGTTGTAATATTGTGGTCTGTTATTATTTTTATTCGAATTATTATTGTTACCATTGTTCCTATTATGACCATTATTGTAATTCGACCAATTATTGCCGTAGAAGTTTCTTTCATTATTTTGATTAAAATTATTTCGTCTATTATTATTGTTGCTAAAGTTCCCTGACTTGTTTCTCCTGTTGTTATTGTTCGAGAAATATAAAATTCTGTCCGAATTACTAGAAAATTCTTTCTCTAACTCCAAAGCTAATTGAAGTGCTTCACTTAGTTCTTTCGGTCTGGAGGCAAAAACTGTTTGTTTGAGCTCCCCTTTCAAGCCGTTCTTGAATACGTTCAAAGCATAGCTCTCATTCAGTTGTTTTATGGTGTCGGCTTGTACCGTACTGCAATTTTGCATTTCTTTAATTTGTAACTCATTTAATTCTGTTATCAGTTTCAAGACCTTTTCATGGTATGTGTTTACGTTCATGTTCTTTTGTGAGAGCGTGCTGAGAGTAGTCTGTATATGTGAGACCGTTTTCGTTGATTTGTACTTATTAGTTAAAATATTCTTTAATTCTATAAATGTCGTGGGTACTGATATTCCTACCGAGGTTCTTACTAAACTACTTAATTTTGCATTGTATACAAAAGATACTAGAATCTTCCTTTGTTCCGTTTCCAAAGTATTGTTTATTAGTTCAACGATAGTAAGAAAGGAATTCAATTCTTTATAGTTTCCTGTGAATTCAGGGATAACTTTTATGGCCGTTTCCAGATTGAAAGTCGCCATGTTTGCCACGTTTTGGTTCTGATTAATGGATTTCAAAGCTTTTTCAAAGAGTGTCCTTGCCTTATTGAGACATATGTCAAACCTATCTATTTTCCTTTTTATATCTTCTGTAATTGTGTCTGTGTCCACTAATTCGTAAAATGATTTTTCTAATAAGTCTATTTCTTCAAGTTTAGTTCTTAATGTTATTTCCTGGTAACCTCTAGTTCCTGATTTCTTAAAATTTATTAAAATCCTTTCTAACTTATTTATCAATATTTCCATTAAACTAGTTTATTTCTTTATAATATATTCAAATTTGTCTTTATTTCATACTTATAATGGTTTAGTTAATGCAAAAAAAAAATAATGATAATAATAATATAATATAATTCTTCTTTTCTCTCTCTTTTTTTTTATACTTGTACTGCAGCTTTCTTTTGTACATAATTTTTAAAGTATTTGTTAATCCTGAATATTAAAAATACTATTAATATAACACAAAAAATTAAAAAAGTGTCTAAATTAACAGTGGTGTCGAACTCCATATCTCTTTGTTGATTGTTGTTGTTTATGGTGATGGCCTCTTGCTTCTTAGTTTGTTGGTTTCCCATTTAAGGCTCTTATTTGCATATACAGTCGCCTTTTCTGCTCACCTTCAGTCAAGCCTATTAGACGTAGCAATTCTTTTTTCTTTTTTTTTTAGTTGTAGTTTCTTTCCTCCCCTTTTCACCTTCTTCTTTTCAATTTTTCTATTTCTTTTCTTGTATTCCTCTACTGTAATCGGCTTCGGTCCACAGTTTGTTGGTGTGGGTTTGTATTGAGGATAGTTCGCAACTGTTCCTTGTGGCTCGTACTCGTCCACGATATTTTGGTACTTTTCAAAAATGCTATTTATTTCTTCCTCTGTAGGAGTGTTGTCGTATGAGGACATCGGAAAAAGGATTACAAAATTTTTTTTTTGTATTATGGAAAGTATGGGCAGGATTTAGAGGTCTGGTCTGTAAGTTCTATCGCATCTACAGGTTGGTCGGCAGGATCGCCATATTATGTTTCCCTAATTTTGCTAAGAAAGTTTAGGATGTTGCACTTAGCTGCAACACGTTTTAATTCCGCTAAGCTATCGGTTAAGATGCTCAGTTAGAATAATTGAGAACACTTTTTTTTTCTTTATATCACAAAATTAGTTCTAATCTTTATTTAAATTTTTCTTACTATTTATACTAAATCTAAATAATTTACAATATTTCTTATACTTCTATAGTTTGCTCTTTCTATTACAAAGTAAGACTCACAACAATTGCCACCTTACGATTGGTCAAAACCTTACTCAATATTTTTAATCAGTTCTGTTTTTGGCGTTGATAAGTGCGGACGCGATTTTTTTTAAGCTCTCGCATTAACAAAAAACAAAACATACATTGTGTGAACAATTTAAAACAAAAAACAAACCTGTTATAATACAACAACAAAGTTGTTTGTAAAATATTTTTTTTTCTTTTTTTCCCCTTTTCTTTATTTTGTACAACGGCATATTGAATTGCTACTTTTAAAATAAAATAAAAACAATAAAGGCTAATGAGCCTGTTTAATTTAAGCAACAAAAATGTTGACAATGTTGCAATAAATAAAAACAAAAAAACTAGTGACTATTTGTGTATAAATGCCACGCCAGTATTACGTGCACAATCTTGTTCTTCACTTTTACTAAGCGATGACAATAAAATAAATACAAACAAATCGCCTTCTGAACACAGTGTTGCCAAAGATAATATGGATAGTGTAGAAAAACCCAAGACGCAAGTGGGAATGGACAGATACATAACTGTATTGAAAAGAGGTCGAAGCCCTAAATCTTCGCAGATTGCACCAATGGCTAAAGTACAAAAAGACAAGGACTCTACCGGAATAAATTCCCATAATCGTTTTGCTATCTTGGATAGTGAAACGAGTGTACATAAAACGGCAATTAAGTCGTTCAAACCACCTCCAGTTTATTTAAGGGAGAAAAATTCAAATGATTTAATAAAAAATTTAATTACAATTATTGGCGAGAACTCATTTTATGTAATTCCCATAAAGCGCGGTAACATTGATGAGTCAAAAATACAATTTATTGATGAAAGTAGTTATCGTAAAGCAGTAAGCGAGTTTGAAAACTGCAAAAAGAACTTTTATACCTATCAGTTGAAGAGTAGCAAAGGTGTACAGGTAGTCATTAAAGGTGTAGATTCATACGTTGATCCAGCTGAAATAAGAGCCGGACTCCAAAAAGCGGGTTTTAAAATAAGAAGTGTAGATAATCTCCGTAATCGGGAACGTGTCCCCCAACCACTATTTCGCGTTGAACTGGAACCTGGAGATATCAGATTGAAGAAGAACGAAATGCACCCCATTTACAATCTGAAATACCTGTTACACCGTAGAATAACTGTAGAGGAGCCTCATAAGCGTCCAGGACCTGTCCAGTGTCTAAATTGTCAAGAATATTGTCATACTAGGGCTTACTGTAAGTTGCCTCCGGTTTGCGTTGTATGTGGCGAGCTACATTGTTCCGCCCAATGCGACAAAGCAAGGGATGATTCGAAAGTAAAAAAATGTAGCAATTGCGGTGGTAACCACACTGCTAACTACAGAGGCTGTCCAGTTTTTTCCATGGTAAGGAAAACCACTCAAAAACTAAATACTCCTGCTAAGCACCAACAATATCGAGCAAATGCTCATTATCCTCAGTTAGCCCAACCTACAACACAACATGTTTCATACGCTGATATGTTAAAAACCAATCATACTGCAGTACATAAAGCGACACCGACAACTAACTCTACTCCTAATTTGCAATCGCATCCTAAAGAACAAGCACCATCTGGTAATTTTAATCGTCTCGAAGCAAGCATCGAGACGTTAGTGCATTCGATAAACAGTTTTATAAGCTCTATGAGCAGCATGATGCAAGAAATGGTACGCATGCAATCTACTATGTTGCAGGCGTTACTTAACAAACCATGAACTGTTTAAAAATATGTTTCTGGAACGCAAACGGCTTGCGCCAACACCAAAATGAACTTGAGTACTTCCTTAAGAAGGAACAAATTGATGTCATGCTGGTTGCAGAGACTCACTTAACAACAAATAGCCTTTTTAAAATAAATGGCTATATATTATTTGACACCAAAGACCCCCGTGGCAGAGCATGTGGTGGTTCAGCAATACTAATAAAGGCTCGAATCAAACATTATTTACTGTGTGATTTTTGTGAAGATTACCTACAAGCAAACAAACATCTGTATTGAAGAATTTCATCAAAACTTAGTTATTTCTTCGATTTATTCACCTCCTAGGTTTCAAATATCAGAAAGTCAATACAGCGATTTCTTTAAATCACTAGGTCCCTGTTTCATAGCATCAGGCGACTACAACGCTAAACATACGTTTTGGGGATCACGCCTAATAACTCCAAAAGGTCGTGTTTTGTTTGACACAATTTCAAAAATGCGTCTGAATGTGATATCGAGTGGACAACCCACCTATTGGCCTACTGATCGACAAAAAATACCGGATGTTATTGATTTTGGCGTGATTAAGGGTATTCCAAGAGAAACGATTAAAGCTGAAGCGTCACTTGAATTATCCTCAGATCATTCACCCACTATCGTCTATATATGGGACAAACAAAACATCATAGCACCAATGACTACCACAAGCATTAATTGGTTGAAATATAGAAAGTATCCTAGTACTCATTGTTCGGAAAACATCCCGCTAAGAACACCTGAAGACGTAGAGCGGAGTCTTATTGATTTTGACCAAAACCTCAAATCAGCTGCCCAACATTCAACAATAACCCGACAATTAGCTAGATACAATCAAATTTATTCTGCAGATATCGAACGGCTCTTGGCTGAAAAAAGAAAAATTCGTAGAGAATGGCAATCACAGAGATCTCCTCAACTCAAAAGCAGACTTAAAGAATGCACGAACCGGCTAAGAGACATGCTGCAATCTCGAAGAGTAGCATCCCTGAAAAACTATTTGGGAGACCTTGACGTAACTCCTCAATCAGATTATTCGTTATGGCGTGCTTGTAGAAACCTTAAAAGGCCAGTCTTACGTAAGCCTCCCTTGCGAACTTCAGCTGGAGGCTGGGCAAGGAGTGATACCGAAAAAGGAAATTTATTTGCTGGACATTTGAAAAAATTTTTTACCCCAAATATATCTACTGATATAGTTGAGTGCCAGTTGTCGAGGCTAGTGCTGCAGTACCGATAAGATTTGGATTTGGTGATCTAGAAAAGGCAATAACGGATTTGAACACCAAAAAAGCCCCTGGCGTTGATAAAACCAGTAACAAAATGTTAATTGAGTTGCCCCGTGTAGCTCGCAGAATCGTTCTTTTTATTTTTAATGCCATTTTACGTTTTGAGTACTTTCCCACAGATTGGAAGGTGTCCTTGGTTACCATGATTCCTAAACCAGGAAAAGACCACACAAAAATTGAATCATACAGACCTATAAGCCTTTTATCAAATATGTCAAAGCTGTTTGAGAGGATGTTAATAACTAAGCTTAACCCTATTCTAAGCGACAAAGGATGTATTCCAAACCATCAATGCGGCTTCAGGAAAAAACATAGTACGATCGAACAAACTCACAGGTTAGTCAATGTTGTTAAGAAGACATTTGAAGAGAGAAAATACTGCTCTGCGCTTTTTATCGACGTTTCTCAAGCATTCGATAAGGTATGGCATAAAGGCCTAATATATAAGCTAAAACTGAATTTGCCCGTAAACCTATATAAGCTGCTAGATAGTTATTTAACCGAACGAAAATTTATTGTGAAAGAAGGAGATTTTTTGAGCTCACCCCAGCCAATCGAAGCCGGAGTTCCCCAAGGTAGTATATTGGGGCCCTCTTTATACTTATTGTATACTTCAGACATGCCAACTAGTAACCGAGTTCACACATCGACATTTGCTGACGACACAGCGTTTTTGAGCATTCACGAAAGACCCGAAGTAGCATCACGATATTTACAAGACCACATATCCAATTTAGAAAAATGGTTGAAGAAATGGAGAATAAAAGTGAATGAACAAAAATGTACTCACATAACTTTCACACTGCGCAGAAAATCTTGCCCCCCTATTCGGATAAATAACCAAACGATACCTCAGCTTTCAGATGTCAAATATCTCGGCATACATCTTGACCGGCGCCTTACATGGAAACGGCACATAGAAACAAAGTTAACGCAAATGAAGTTGAAAGCAGTCCAACTATACTGGCTAATTGGCAGAAATTCTACTCTAGCTTTAGACTGCAAACTTTTATTATACAAGTCAATTCTAAAACCAATATGGTGTTATGGCATTCAATTATGGGGCACTGCCTCAGCTACCAATGTAGAAAAAATTCAAAGGCGCCAAAATAAGATTCTACGTATTATTACATCTGCTCCCTGGTATATAAAAAATTCGAACATCCATAAAGATCTAAACGTGCCATCAGTTAAAGCAGAAATAGCGAAACTTGCCATTAGGTATTTAAAGAAGCTTGAAACTCATCCGAATCCACTGGCCCGTAACATACTAACTGAACCTGGTTACATTCGACTAAGAAGGAGGGACACTGCTTCTCTCATCCGTACATCAGAGGGATAACCCACAAATTACAGTAACCGTGAAACATACAATTTTTTTGTCCAGCACTGGTTGGACTTAACAAGTATATTTTTAGACTTAAGATATGAGTAATTATTGATAGTTCAATTATATTGAAGATACAATAAATAAAAAAATGCGAAAAAAAAATATTTTTAATAGTTTTATTTTTCATTTTTAGAAACTGAGTTACTTAAAATGTTTTATTTTCTTTCTGATCATTTCCGCTATCCAAAACATAAATGATCCCTTTCAAGTGCTTTGACCCATGTTAATCATTTTTATTGCATTTATGTGTGGTCTTGTTTGTGTGTCGCTTATGAAGTGTGTCATACTTTGATATACTTTTTCGTTTCTTAAGGTTTATTGTTACATTTGAAATTATTTAAACATATGTAAAGCAAGTGTAATTAGATTCCCTTTTCTGTTTATTTTATTTGTGTAAAAAATATGTGGTGTGTTGTTTATTGTAGTTATGACATGATAAACACTCTACAATGGTATTAGCGGCCACAAATTTCCCCTGGGATATTGATGAAGCGCTAAGGCGTCGTTTAGAAAAACGTATTTATATACCGCTGCCGTCAGATGAGGGAAGGGAGGCCTTGTTAAAAATTAATCTGAGGGAGGTTAAAGTTGATGATAGTGTAGATTTAGGAGATATAGCAAAAAAAACTAGATGGTTATTCTAGAGCAGATATAACAAATTTGTGCAGGTATGTTGTCGGCTTGATTGGATGCATTGATTGGTTTAAAATTTATGTTTTTTTGTATATAAAAGGGATGCTAGTATGATGTCAATGCGTCGCAGAATTGCCGGCTTAACACCGGAAGAGATACGTCAGCTGGCTAAGGAAGAAGTCGATTTACCAGTATCAAATCAAGATTTTACAGAGGCCATAAGTCGCTGAAATAAAAATGTTTCGCAGGCTGATTTAGATAAATATGAAAAATGGATGGCTGAATTCGGTCCATCATGATGGCCTCAACAGAGCAACAAGAAAAACCCCACTAACAGCAGCTATGCCAACCTTAGTTGTAATAGCAACAATAAGCGACGCATGCTGTTGTAAAACGTTTCTTATTGATATTTCAACGAAAAAAAGAAGTCACCAGCAAAATATCCATTTGCATAAATTTTTAAGTTACTTTGTGAAAATCTTAGCCAAGCTAAAATACTCTTTTGAACTCATTTGCATGTGGTGTGGTAGAGAGACGCAGAAACACATAAAATTTTTTTAGAACAATAACAACACATTTTCTAAAAGTGAATTTTTAATTTTATTCCTATTCCTGCCTATATACACTAACAAACAAATAGTAAAAGCAATAAAAAATGCAGAATACAGGGTAATAAAAACAACTTAAACAACACATAGATGCAAACGCAAACATTAATTTTATAATTAAAAACCTATAAAGAAGAAGAAGAATTATAAAAATGAATAGAAAAAAAACTATTTTAACATATTAAGTAAATTACGTCAATAACAATAATAACTACTACTTTGTAATCATTTCTTTTTACTAATCATTCACATCCACTGATATTTATTTATTAATTCAAAATAATTATTCGTCATGAATTAAAACAACACATTAAATCAACAGCCAACAACCATTGTTCGTATTATATTTTAATAGTTTCTCTTTTATATACCTATTTTTTATTAAATATTTGTATTTGTTAATTATAACACTTTTTTTCATTATGATTTTTTCTATTTTTAATTTGTTTTTTGCCCTCCCCCCTTCATTTGAATAATAAAGTTTTTATTTGCATATTTTTAACACGTTTCTTTTCTCATTTTTTAATCTTTTATCTAAGTAAGTTTGTGGTAAATATACTTATACATACATACATATACCCGTAACATATATATGATAGATAAAAATAACAAAATAAAACTAAAAAAGATTCACTAAAAAATAATGTTTTTTTCATACTTAGATCTGTTTTTAAGGCAAGGGTCAGAAACTTAAGATTTTACATTTTAAGATCGAGAATGTAAACCACTTTCAGATAGATGCAAAACCAAAATAAAGGTTATAAAGAAAACAGAAACAAAGATTCACACACGTAGAGTACCGCACTCTGTTCAATATACATCTTTAAATGTACAAGGTTTTCATTTTTTACTTCTTTTATGGGACCTCTATTTTTAACCGACTTCAAAAAAGAAGGAGGTAATCAATTCGTCTGAATGTTGCGTTTTTTTATGTATGTAACCGCAGAACTCAGCCATTTCTGAACCGATTTTAAAGTTTTTTCTTTAGTTGAAAGGTTATGCTTTCAGGTTGGTACCATTTTAAAAACAGTTCATTATATTAAAAATTAAAAGGTGTCCCATACAACATACATGTTTTTTACGTGTATTAAGAACCGTAAAGGGCACCAAATTAAAATTACGGTTTATAAAATAAGGCTATTTACGTAAAAATCGTGTCACTGTCGGAACACCCTTTTATTTTTATTGTTTTTTATAGAAGTTATAGTATAGTAGATAGATATAGTACAAACAGTAATTAAAACTTAGTTCGCTATATAAACAAGTATAAAAAATAAACTTAAAAATTAAAGGGGTGTTCCGAGAGTGGTGTGATTTGCATGTATAAGGTCTAAGTTTTGAACCATAACACAGGGCAACAGCAAAAATATGCTCGAGTAACTACTATATACACTTGATGTATCATGGCTACCTTAGTACAAAAATGGTAAAATTTTTAAATTCTATGGATAGATTTTTTTTTAAAAAATTTTTTTTTAAAATTGCAATTTTTTTGAGACGTTTCTTCAAATAATTAATGATAACTCAAAAACTACTAGTCCGATATTATTAAAATAAATTCAGAAAAATTAAGATTTGCATAGCCTTTAATTCGTCTATATATCGCGTTTCAATCGGATCAATAGTATCGGAGTTATAATAAAAAACTTAAGAAAAAAATATATTTTTTACGTAAAAATGGCAAAAATTTTCGTTTTAAAAAAATCATAAAAAATCGAAAACGGCAAAAAACTTCCAGATTCATTTTTTTATCGCATAGCGACATATAATAGCAACAAAATGAGATATGGACCATAAAAATCGATTGATGTTTTTCGAATTTATTCACATTTTAGTGAATTCGCTCATTTTCACAAAATTTTAGTTTTTTGCTTGATATACGCATTATAGCGGGTTTTCAAATGTGTGAAAAACATAAATTTTCCAATTTCAAGGGGTGCATGTCGGATTAATGTTAGATTTGATGAGAAACTTCCACCCACAAAATTTTAGTCGAATTCGACAACGTTAACACGTAGCGCATAGGCCCCAAATCTGAAAAAAAGCGTTTAAATCGAAAATAATTGACAAATTTTCAGTTTTTGCAAAATTAACGCTATTTATTTCCCCTTTTGCAAAAAAGTGGATCCTGGTCCTTAGGGCAAGCACAATGAGATTTACAATAAGCTACATATCTTTTAAATCGGTTAAACAGTTTTCAAGTTACTTGCCGAAGGCAATTGACAAAAAAATGTAACTAAGTCAAATCGATGGAATAGATCGAAAATGCATTTCATTGTTTTATTCATGTATTTTCTTTTATTTTATATTTTATTATTTAAATTTATTACAACATATAAAATAAGGAAATAAATAAATAAATATTATAAACTACAAACTTTGGAATTTTCTTTTATGACATTTTCTATTATTGAATAACGAAGTGTTGCTCTGAATACTCCAGCAAAAATCTGCCATCATGTGTGCAACCCAGCGACCCTGGTATCTTTCCTCCATTGTCCGAATATCTTGGTGAAATCGTTCGCCCTGTTCCTCACTTAAGTCTCCTAGATTTTCAGGAAAACGATCTAAGTGACTGTGAAGGTAATGTAACTTGATGCTCATGTTGCATCCAAGATTCTGGAAGTGAGTTAACATCTCTTCAACGTGCGCAACATAATCATCATCCTTGTTATTTCCTAAGAAATGTTGAATAACCCATACAAACGAATCCCATGCATTTTTCTCAATTTCTGACATTGAACTGAGAAAATCGGTATCTTTGACCAATTTGCGAATTTGTGGGCCGTCAAATATTCCTGCTCTCAGCTTTTCCATACTCAAACTTTTAAACTTCCTTGAAATATACTGGAAACATTCACCATCTTTGTTAAGTGCTTTAACAAATTGTTTCATCAGACCAAGTTTAATGTGAAGAGGGGGTAATATGATGCGATCTCGGGGCACCAGAGGTACATTTATAACATTCCTCATACCTGGGTCCAGTGTTTCCCTATAAGGCCATTGTTTTCTCTTCCAGTGTTCTGACTTAGCTCTGCTGTCCCATAAACATAAAAAACAAGGGTATTTGGTATAGCCACTTTGTTGACCTAATAGGAAATTTACCATCTTAATATCAACACAAATTACCCAGTTATGTTCATTATACTTTATCTTCTTCATGACCAATGCAATTACAGAGTATTCTTATTTTACCTTGGTTGAATGTGCGATTGGCAAGGAGTGAAATTTATTTCCATTGTGCAAAAGGACACACTTCAAGCTGCGTTTTGATGAGTCAATAAATAAACGCCATTCGCTTGAATCATATCTATGTAAGCCCATGGCAGTCATCAAACCAGGAATATCCGTGCAGCAGACAAAATCGTCCTCTTCTGCAAAATAGTGAAGTAAGCCTTTTTCTCGGGTACGGTAATACGAAACTTTAGTTTCCTCCGTTATGAGATTTGATTCCTTCATCCGGGATGCAAGTAATTCCGAAGATGATCGTAAAAATTAAAAAACTTTGCCTTTATTGCTTACTTTTTTTAATTCTGAAAATCATAAAAATGCCATAAAGATCTGTTCCAAACAATTTTCTACATTCAATACTGTATTTCCACAGTAACACGTGTCCACAGAAATACGTGTTTTGCCCAAAACAGTATTTCGCGTACTTGTTTTGCCATACATTTCTCATTCATCCAAAACACTTTGGCAGTACCTGGATATTGTATAGTGGTTTCAAAAGCATCTAATTTTTTTATTTTGTTGCGTTGTGTAATAGGAAGATATCAGTCAATTTTAGCGAAATTTTATATTTTATTGTTAAAAAAGAAAAAAATAAAAAATTTTAAAAGTAAAATGTTTTTGTAAATTGTCTTCGGCAAGTTCTCAAGGACATATAATGGCCAGTGAAAATTGTAATAACTCGAAAACTTAAAGACATGTAGCTTATTGTAAATCTTATTGTGTTTGCCCTAAGGACCAGGATCCACTTTTTTGCAAAAGGGGAAATAAATAGCGTTAATTTTGCAAAAACTGAAAATTTGTCAATTATTTTCGATTTAAACGCTTTTTTTCAGATTTGGGGCCTATGCGCTACGTGTTAACGTTGTCGAATTCGACTAAAATTTTGTGGGTGGAAGTTTCTCATCAAATCTAACAATAATCCGACATGCACCCCTTGAAATTGGAAAATTTATGTTTTTCACACATTTGAAAACCCGCTATAATGCGTATATCAAGCAAAAAACTAAAATTTTGTGAAAATGAGCGAATTCACTAAAATGTGAATAAATTCGAAAAAAATCAATCGATTTTTATGGTCGATATCTCATTTTGTTGCTATTATATGTCGCTATGCGATAAAAAAATGAATCTGGAAGTTTTTTGCCGTTTTCGATTTTTTATGATTTTTTTAAAACGAAAATTTTTGCCATTTTTACGTAAAAAATATATTTGTTTCTTAAGTTTTTTATTATAACTCCGATACTATTGATCCGATTGAAACGCGATATATAGACGAATTAAAGGCTATGCAAATCTTAATTTTTCTGAATTTATTTTAATAATATCGGACTAGTAGTTTTTGAGTTATCATTAATTATTTGAAGAAACGTCTCAAAAAATTGCAATTTTAAAAAAAAATTTTTAAAAAAAAAATCTATCCATAGAATTTAAAAATTTTACCATTTTTGTACAAAGGTAGTCATGATACATCAAAATTATATAGTGGTTTTAAGAGCACATGAAATTTTTTTTATTTTGTTGTGCTGTGTAATCATCCACAAAATTTAACAAATATTCGTTTAGTACACGGTGGTTACGTTCAACAGAACCTATTGATTGATGGTGATAGGGTGTTGAAAATTTCTGGTTTATGTTAAGTAAATTGCAAACTTCCCTCAATAGTTCATTGTTGAATTCAGTTCCTCTATCGGATCTCAAAATTTTAAAAAGACCATATTTCAATATAAATTGTTCAACTAAAGTTTTGGCAATGCTTCTAGCATCCTTTGTTTCAATTGGATGTGCTACTACATATTTTGTCAATTCACACTGCATCGTTAGAATATATCTGTACCCATTAGATATTCGCAAAGGACCTACTGTATCTATTTCTACTACTTCAAAACTGTTGTTAGGAGTCTCAGTTATAACCATTTCTTCTTTCACGTACTTCGTTTGTTTGTTCCTTATACATTTGTCGCATTTGTTGATATAATCCTTAACCATCCTTCGCATGTTCTTCCACACGTAACGTTGTTTCAATTTTAGTACTGTCTTCCTAATACCAAAATGTCCTGAGAGTGGCGAATCGTGAAATTCTTTTATAATTCTCATTTGTAATTTTCTATCTTTAATATGTTGCAATGGTTTATACACTATGATATTCAATTCATGATTCCTATATTTACTTGCCTTTAATATTCTCCGGTGCACCTCATTATAAATTCTATTTAAATGATAAAGCATGATAAAGCGAGATTCTTAATATTCTGTCCATGCATATAAATTATTAATTTCTCAAGGGACAAAACGTATTTTGCTAGATCTTCATTAACATTCAATACATAGGTATTATCTTTACTTTCCATGGTACCATCTTTCGGTCCATTTTTCCTATTCATACCGGTTTTAATAATATTAAACTTTAATTCGTGCACATTCTTTATATCTCTTAATGATGTACATTCCCACATATGATTATCTATATGTTGGCCTTGGGACATGTCATTCTTGTTATTTTTCATTACTTCATTATTAATTTCGTTTGCTTTCATTCCGCGTGTCGTTACTAAGATTTTAGATGGTTTGTTATTATCGTCTTCTACAGGAATCATACTCTTCAACATACTGGAATCCAATCTTATTCTGGATAGTGCGTCAGCGTTGGTATTTATTCTCCCTTTCTTATAAATAATTTCAAAGTCATAGTCAGATAGATCTACTCTAATTCGTGTTAATTTCGATGAAGGATTTTTGTGAGTAAAGAGTGAGACGAGTGGTCTATGATCAGTTACAACTATAAATTTTCTACCAAACAGGTAAGGTCTAAAAAATTCTATTCCCCAGTGTATTGCGAGTAACTCCTTTTCTATTACTGGCTTGTTCAAATCATGTTTCCCTAAAGTTTTGCTAGCGTAAGAAATTGGTAAATCTTTTCCTATCTCTCCCTGTGATAGTACAGCGCCCAATGCATAATCTGATGCATCCGTGGTCAATATAAAAGGCCTATCAAAATCGGGGTATCTTAATATTGGTGCATTAACCAATTTTGATCTTAGTGTGTCAAAAGCCTGTCGACATTCATCTGTCCATTGAAATTCTTTTCCTTTTTTAGTCTGATCATTTAAACACTTTGTAATTTCTGCAAAATCTTTTATAAAACGCCTATAATAGTTACAGAATGCAACGAACCTCTTAACCTCCTCCTTGTCCTTTGGAATTGGGTATTATTCAATGGCTTTATGTTTCGAAGGATCCGTACGTATTCCATCCTTTGTTATCTGGTGTCCTAAGTAAATTACCTCCGATTTCAGGAATACACATTTCGACGCGTTCAGTTTCAAATTGTACTTCGACAAACGTTCAAATACTCTTATTAGATTCTCATTATGGTGCCTCAAACTGCATCCGAACACAATAATATCGTCTACGTACAAGAAAGCTTTAGAGTCTAGCCCACTCAGTGCTATTGTTAACATTCTCTGAAAACTATTCGATGAAATCTTTAAACCAAATGGTAGTCGTTTAAACTGATAATGTCCATTATTAGTTGAAAATGCGGTCAATTTCCTCGAACCTTCGTCCAATTCTATCTGATGAAAAGAGCTGGTCATGTCTAAAGTTGAAAAATACTTCGTTCTTCCGAGACGATCTAAAACATCTTCCAGTCGTGTTAATGGAAATTTATCATTTACTATTCTTTTGTTAAGTTGTCGGAAATCTACAACCAATCTCCATTTCTCTTTCCCGTTTTCACCCTTTTTTGGCACTACCAATAATGGTGAATTGTATGCGCTGGTTGAGGGTTCGATGATACCCTTATCCAGTAACTCCTGTACTTGGCTATTGATTTCGTCTTGTTGAGAATATGGTAACCTATAATTCTTTACGTATACTGGTGTTTCGTCTGAAACTCTTAAATTCTGAGTGTAAAAATTATTAGAAGTCAATGTCTCCCCTTCCAAGTGAAAAATATCCTGATAGTCCTTTAATACTTGTATCAATTCTGTCTTTGCTTTGTCGTCTTTAACGTCAATTTTCAACGTGTCCATTAGTTTGTTGAATCTGTCCTTACTGAAGTTTCTCTCTCTTGGTCTTTGTAACGCTGTGTAATTCCGTAAAGGTTCTATCTCTAGATCAATTTTTCCCAAGATTACGTCTTTATCCGTCGTATTCAATATTTTAATGTGGTGATTCCCGTTTCCTGGTACTATAGTATTGCTAACAAATATGCCCGGTTGAATTTCCTTGCTGAGAACAATGCTATCTTCACAAATACTCAAATTTATAGGATGAATAGTCTCCGATCGTTTTTCTACCTTTATACAATAGTCCCTATCTAACTGTGAGTTCAATGGTATGACTATATCTTCCCTTTCCAAGGTAATTGTCAGCGTAAATGTCTCATAATCAATTTTGCATAGAAATTTTGAAAAGAAATCTCGTCCCAAAATTCCATCTGTTGGTATTGGAAATTCTTTGTCAACAATGTGGAATTCATGCTTTTCTTTTATATTATTTATGTTGAAACTTAAATCTGATGTTCCTAAAGAGTTAAGAGTTAAGTAAGTGTGTAATTGTTCTCTAAAATTAAGTCTATGAAATTTGTCTTGTTATTTGAGATGTGGAAAACGTTATCTATTCTTATTTTTGCTCCTCCGGAAAGTGAGTTTGTACAGTTCCTTGACTCACATCCGGGTCTTGGTAGTTTTCCTGGACGTAATGTACGTTTCGTCGGTTGCCGTGGAAATATGTATTTCGATTATTTCCGTTATGATTATGGTTGTTATGACTGTTATTATATCGGTTACCATTGTTATTGTTTCTCCGATTTTTCGTATAGTTATTATTACCCTGATTACTCAAATGGTTGCTGTTGTAATATTGTGGTCTGTTATTATTTTTATTCGAATTATTATTGTTACCATTGTTCCTATTATGACCATTATTGTAATTCGACCAATTATTGCCGTAGAAGTTTCTTTCATTATTTTGATTAAAATTATTTCGTCTATTATTATTGTTGCTAAAGTTCCCTGACTTGTTTCTCCTGTTGTTATTGTTCGAGAAATATAAAATTCTGTCCGAATTACTAGAAAATTCTTTCTCTAACTCCAAAGCTAATTGAAGTGCTTCACTTAGTTCTTTCGGTCTGGAGGCAAAAACTGTTTGTTTGAGCTCCCCTTTCAAGCCGTTCTTGAATACGTTCAAAGCATAGCTCTCATTCAGTTGTTTTATGGTGTCGGCTTGTACCGTACTGCAATTTTGCATTTCTTTAATTTGTAACTCATTTAATTCTGTTATCAGTTTCAAGACCTTTTCATGGTATGTGTTTACGTTCATGTTCTTTTGTGAGAGCGTGCTGAGAGTAGTCTGTATATGTGAGACCGTTTTCGTTGATTTGTACTTATTAGTTAAAATATTCTTTAATTCTATAAATGTCGTGGGTACTGATATTCCTACCGAGGTTCTTACTAAACTACTTAATTTTGCATTGTATACAAAAGATACTAGAATCTTCCTTTGTTCCGTTTCCAAAGTATTGTTTATTAGTTCAACGATAGTAAGAAAGGAATTCAATTCTTTATAGTTTCCTGTGAATTCAGGGATAACTTTTATGGCCGTTTCCAGATTGAAAGTCGCCATGTTTGCCACGTTTTGGTTCTGATTAATGGATTTCAAAGCTTTTTCAAAGAGTGTCCTTGCCTTATTGAGACATATGTCAAACCTATCTATTTTCCTTTTTATATCTTCTGTAATTGTGTCTGTGTCCACTAATTCGTAAAATGATTTTTCTAATAAGTCTATTTCTTCAAGTTTAGTTCTTAATGTTATTTCCTGGTAACCTCTAGTTCCTGATTTCTTAAAATTTATTAAAATCCTTTCTAACTTATTTATCAATATTTCCATTAAACTAGTTTATTTCTTTATAATATATTCAAATTTGTCTTTATTTCATACTTATAATGGTTTAGTTAATGCAAAAAAAAAATAATGATAATAATAATATAATATAATTCTTCTTTTCTCTCTCTTTTTTTTTATACTTGTACTGCAGCTTTCTTTTGTACATAATTTTTAAAGTATTTGTTAATCCTGAATATTAAAAATACTATTAATATAACACAAAAAATTAAAAAAGTGTCTAAATTAACAGTGGTGTCGAACTCCATATCTCTTTGTTGATTGTTGTTGTTTATGGTGATGGCCTCTTGCTTCTTAGTTTGTTGGTTTCCCATTTAAGGCTCTTATTTGCATATACAGTCGCCTTTTCTGCTCACCTTCAGTCAAGCCTATTAGACGTAGCAATTCTTTTTTCTTTTTTTTTAGTTGTAGTTTCTTTCCTCCCCTTTTCACCTTCTTCTTTTCAATTTTAATGGGAGTCTCTATTTTTCTATTTCTTTTCTTGTATTCCTCTACTGTAATCGGCTTCGGTCCACAGTTTGTTGGTGTGGGTTTGTATTGAGGATAGTTCGCAACTGTTCCTTGTGGCTCGTACTCGTCCACGATATTTTGGTACTTTTCAAAAATGCTATTTATTTCTTCCTCTGTAGGAGTGTTGTCGTATGAGGACATCGGAAAAAGGATTACAAAATTTTTTTTTTGTATTATGGAAAGTATGGGCAGGATTTAGAGGTCTGGTCTGTAAGTTCTATCGCATCTACAGGTTGGTCGGCAGGATCGCCATATTATGTTTCCCTAATTTTGCTAAGAAAGTTTAGGATGTTGCACTTAGCTGCAACACGTTTTAATTCCGCTAAGCTATCGGTTAAGATGCTCAGTTAGAATAATTGAGAACACTTTTTTTTTCTTTATATCACAAAATTAGTTCTAATCTTTATTTAAATTTTTCTTACTATTTATACTAAATCTAAATAATTTACAATATTTCTTATACTTCTATAGTTTGCTCTTTCTATTACAAAGTAAGACTCACAACAATTGCCACCTTACGATTGGTCAAAACCTTACTCAATATTTTTAATCAGTTCTGTTTTTGGCGTTGATAAGTGCGGACGCGATTTTTTTTAAGCTCTCGCATTAACAAAAAACAAAACATACATTGTGTGAACAATTTAAAACAAAAAACAAACCTGTTATAATACAACAACAAAGTTGTTTGTAAAATATTTTTTTTTCTTTTTTTCCCCTTTTCTTTATTTTGTACAACGGCATATTGAATTGCTACTTTTAAAATAAAATAAAAACAATAAAGGCTAATGAGCCTGTTTAATTTAAGCAACAAAAATGTTGACAATGTTGCAATAAATAAAAACAAAAAAACTAGTGACTATTTGTGTATAAATGCCACGCCAGTCTTACGTGCACAATCTTGTTCTTCACTTTTACTAAGCGATGACAATAAAATAAATACAAACAAATCGCCTTCTGAACACAGTGTTGCCAAAGATAATATGGATAGTGTAGAAAAACCCAAGACGCAAGTGGGAATGGACAGATACATAACTGTATTGAAAAGAGGTCGAAGCCCTAAATCTTCGCAGATTGCACCAATGGCTAAAGTACAAAAAGACAAGGACTCTACCGGAATAAATTCCCATAATCGTTTTGCTATCTTGGATAGTGAAACGAGTGTACATAAAACGGCAATTAAGTCGTTCAAACCACCTCCAGTTTATTTAAGGGAGAAAAATTCAAATGATTTAATAAAAAATTTAATTACAATTATTGGCGAGAACTCATTTTATGTAATTCCCATAAAGCGCGGTAACATTGATGAGTCAAAAATACAATTTATTGATGAAAGTAGTTATCGTAAAGCAGTAAGCGAGTTTGAAAACTGCAAAAAGAACTTTTATACCTATCAGTTGAAGAGTAGCAAAGGTGTACAGGTAGTCATTAAAGGTGTAGATTCATACGTTGATCCAGCTGAAATAAGAGCCGGACTCCAAAAAGCGGGTTTTAAAATAAGAAGTGTAGATAATCTCCGTAATCGGGAACGTGTCCCCCAACCACTATTTCGCGTTGAACTGGAACCTGGAGATATCAGATTGAAGAAGAACGAAATGCACCCCATTTACAATCTGAAATACCTGTTACACCGTAGAATAACTGTAGAGGAGCCTCATAAGCGTCCAGGACCTGTCCAGTGTCTAAATTGTCAAGAATATGGTCATACTAGGGCTTACTGTAAGTTGCCTCCGGTTTGCGTTGTATGTGGCGAGCTACATTGTTCCGCCCAATGCGACAAAGCAAGGGATGATTCGAAAGTAAAAAAATGTAGCAATTGCGGTGGTAACCACACTGCTAACTACAGAGGCTGTCCAGTTTTTTCCATGGTAAGGAAAACCACTCAAAAACTAAATACTCCTGCTAAGCAACAACAATATCGAGCAAATGCTCATTATCCTCAGTTAGCCCAACCTACAACACAACATGTTTCATACGCTGATATGTTAAAAACCAATCATACTGCAGTACATAAAGCGACACCGACAACTAACTCTACTCCTAATTTGCAATCGCATCCTAAAGAACAAGCACCATCTGGTAATTTTAATCGTCTCGAAGCAAGCATCGAGACGTTAGTGCATTCGATAAACAGTTTTATAAGCTCTATGAGCAGCATGATGCAAGAAATGGTACGCATGCAATCTACTATGTTGCAGGCGTTACTTAACAAACCATGAACTGTTTAAAAATATGTTTCTGGAACGCAAACGGCTTGCGCCAACACCAAAATGAACTTGAGTACTTCCTTAAGAAGGAACAAATTGATGTCATGCTGGTTGCAGAGACTCACTTAACAACAAATAGCCTTTTTAAAATAAATGGCTATATATTATTTGACACCAAAGACCCCCGTGGCAGAGCATGTGGTGGTTCAGCAATACTAATAAAGGCTCGAATCAAACATTATTTACTGTGTGATTTTTGTGAAGATTACCTACAAGCAACAAACATCTGTATTGAAGAATTTCATCAAAACTTAGTTATTTCTTCGATTTATTCACCTCCTAGGTTTCAAATATCAGAAAGTCAATACAGCGATTTCTTTAAATCACTAGGTCCCTGTTTCATAGCATCAGGCGACTACAACGCTAAACATACGTTTTGGGGATCACGCCTAATAACTCCAAAAGGTCGTGTTTTGTTTGACACAATTTCAAAAATGCGTCTGAATGTGATATCGAGTGGACAACCCACCTATTGGCCTACTGATCGACAAAAAATACCGGATGTTATTGATTTTGGCGTGATTAAGGGTATTCCAAGAGAAACGATTAAAGCTGAAGCGTCACTTGAATTATCCTCAGATCATTCACCCACTATCGTCTATATATGGGACAAACAAAACATCATAGCACCAATGACTACCACAAGCATTAATTGGTTGAAATATAGAAAGTATCCTAGTACTCATTGTTCGGAAAACATCCCGCTAAGAACACCTGAAGACGTAGAGCGGAGTCTTATTGATTTTGACCAAAACCTCAAATCAGCTGCCCAACATTCAACAATAACCCGACAATTAGCTAGATACAATCAAATTTATTCTGCAGATATCGAACGGCTCTTGGCTGAAAAAAGAAAAATTCGTAGAGAATGGCAATCACAGAGATCTCCTCAACTCAAAAGCAGACTTAAAGAATGCACGAACCGGCTAAGAGACATGCTGCAATCTCGAAGAGTAGCATCCCTGAAAAACTATTTGGGAGACCTTGACGTAACTCCTCAATCAGATTATTCGTTATGGCGTGCTTGTAGAAACCTTAAAAGGCCAGTCTTACGTAAGCCTCCCTTGCGAACTTCAGCTGGAGGCTGGGCAAGGAGTGATACCGAAAAAGGAAATTTATTTGCTGGACATTTGAAAAAATTTTTTACCCCAAATATATCTACTGATATAGTTGAGTGCCAGTTGTCGAGGCTAGTGCTGCAGTACCGATAAGATTTGGATTTGGTGATCTAGAAAAGGCAATAACGGATTTGAACACCAAAAAAGCCCCTGGCGTTGATAAAACCAGTAACAAAATGTTAATTGAGTTGCCCCGTGTAGCTCGCAGAATCGTTCTTTTTATTTTTAATGCCATTTTACGTTTTGAGTACTTTCCCACAGATTGGAAGGTGTCCTTGGTTACCATGATTCCTAAACCAGGAAAAGACCACACAAAAATTGAATCATACAGACCTATAAGCCTTTTATCAAATATGTCAAAGCTGTTTGAGAGGATGTTAATAACTAAGCTTAACCCTATTCTAAGCGACAAAGGATGTATTCCAAACCATCAATGCGGCTTCAGGAAAAAACATAGTACGATCGAACAAACTCACAGGTTAGTCAATGTTGTTAAGAAGACATTTGAAGAGAGAAAATACTGCTCTGCGCTTTTTATCGACGTTTCTCAAGCATTCGATAAGGTATGGCATAAAGGCCTAATATATAAGCTAAAACTGAATTTGCCCGTAAACCTATATAAGCTGCTAGATAGTTATTTAACCGAACGAAAATTTATTGTGAAAGAAGGAGATTTTTTGAGCTCACCCCAGCCAATCGAAGCCGGAGTTCCCCAAGGTAGTATATTGGGGCCCTCTTTATACTTATTGTATACTTCAGACATGCCAACTAGTAACCGAGTTCACACATCGACATTTGCTGACGACACAGCGTTTTTGAGCATTCACGAAAGACCCGAAGTAGCATCACGATATTTACAAGACCACATATCCAATTTAGAAAAATGGTTGAAGAAATGGAGAATAAAAGTGAATGAACAAAAATGTACTCACATAACTTTCACACTGCGCAGAAAATCTTGCCCCCCTATTCGGATAAATAACCAAACGATACCTCAGCTTTCAGATGTCAAATATCTCGGCATACATCTTGACCGGCGCCTTACATGGAAACGGCACATAGAAACAAAGTTAACGCAAATGAAGTTGAAAGCAGTCCAACTATACTGGCTAATTGGCAGAAATTCTACTCTAGCTTTAGACTGCAAACTTTTATTATACAAGTCAATTCTAAAACCAATATGGTGTTATGGCATTCAATTATGGGGCACTGCCTCAGCTACCAATGTAGAAAAAATTCAAAGGCGCCAAAATAAGATTCTACGTATTATTACATCTGCTCCCTGGTATATAAAAAATTCGAACATCCATAAAGATCTAAACGTGCCATCAGTTAAAGCAGAAATAGCGAAACTTGCCATTAGGTATTTAAAGAAGCTTGAAACTCATCCGAATCCACTGGCCCGTAACATACTAACTGAACCTGGTTACATTCGACTAAGAAGGAGGGACACTGCTTCTCTCATCCGTACATCAGAGGGATAACCCACAAATTACAGTAACCGTGAAACATACAATTTTTTTGTCCAGCACTGGTTGGACTTAACAAGTATATTTTTAGACTTAAGATATGAGTAATTATTGATAGTTCAATTATATTGAAGATACAATAAATAAAAAAATGCGAAAAAAAAATATTTTTAATAGTTTTATTTTTCATTTTTAGAAACTGAGTTACTTAAAATGTTTTATTTTCTTTCTGATCATTTCCGCTATCCAAAACATAAATGATCCCTTTCAAGTGCTTTGACCCATGTTAATCATTTTTATTGCATTTATGTGTGGTCTTGTTTGTGTGTCGCTTATGAAGTGTGTCATACTTTGATATACTTTTTCGTTTCTTAAGGTTTATTGTTACATTTGAAATTATTTAAACATATGTAAAGCAAGTGTAATTAGATTCCCTTTTCTGTTTATTTTATTTGTGTAAAAAATATGTGGTGTGTTGTTTATTGTAGTTATGACATGATAAACACTCTACAATGGTATTAGCGGCCACAAATTTCCCCTGGGATATTGATGAAGCGCTAAGGCGTCGTTTAGAAAAACGTATTTATATACCGCTGCCGTCAGATGAGGGAAGGGAGGCCTTGTTAAAAATTAATCTGAGGGAGGTTAAAGTTGATGATAGTGTAGATTTAGGAGATATAGCAAAAAAAACTAGATGGTTATTCTAGAGCAGATATAACAAATTTGTGCAGGTATGTTGTCGGCTTGATTGGATGCATTGATTGGTTTAAAATTTATGTTTTTTTGTATATAAAAGGGATGCTAGTATGATGTCAATGCGTCGCAGAATTGCCGGCTTAACACCGGAAGAGATACGTCAGCTGGCTAAGGAAGAAGTCGATTTACCAGTATCAAATCAAGATTTTACAGAGGCCATAAGTCGCTGAAATAAAAATGTTTCGCAGGCTGATTTAGATAAATATGAAAAATGGATGGCTGAATTCGGTCCATCATGATGGCCTCAACAGAGCAACAAGAAAAACCCCACTAACAGCAGCTATGCCAACCTTAGTTGTAATAGCAACAATAAGCGACGCATGCTGTTGTAAAACGTTTCTTATTGATATTTCAACGAAAAAAAGAAGTCACCAGCAAAATATCCATTTGCATAAATTTTTAAGTTACTTTGTGAAAATCTTAGCCAAGCTAAAATACTCTTTTGAACTCATTTGCATGTGGTGTGGTAGAGAGACGCAGAAACACATAAAATTTTTTTAGAACAATAACAACACATTTTCTAAAAGTGAATTTTTAATTTTATTCCTATTCCTGCCTATATACACTAACAAACAAATAGTAAAAGCAATAAAAAATGCAGAATACAGGGTAATAAAAACAACTTAAACAACACATAGATGCAAACGCAAACATTAATTTTATAATTAAAAACCTATAAAGAAGAAGAAGAATTATAAAAATGAATAGAAAAAAAACTATTTTAACATATTAAGTAAATTACGTCAATAACAATAATAACTACTACTTTGTAATCATTTCTTTTTACTAATCATTCACATCCACTGATATTTATTTATTAATTCAAAATAATTATTCGTCATGAATTAAAACAACACATTAAATCAACAGCCAACAACCATTGTTCGTATTATATTTTAATAGTTTCTCTTTTATATACCTATTTTTTATTAAATATTTGTATTTGTTAATTATAACACTTTTTTTCATTATGATTTTTTCTATTTTTAATTTGTTTTTTGCCCTCCCCCCTTCATTTGAATAATAAAGTTTTTATTTGCATATTTTTAACACGTTTCTTTTCTCATTTTTTAATCTTTTATCTAAGTAAGTTTGTGGTAAATATACTTATACATACATACATATACCCGTAACATATATATGATAGATAAAAATAACAAAATAAAACTAAAAAAGATTCACTAAAAAATAATGTTTTTTTCATACTTAGATCTGTTTTTAAGGCAAGGGTCAGAAACTTAAGATTTTACATTTTAAGATCGAGAATGTAAACCACTTTCAGATAGATGCAAAACCAAAATAAAGGTTATAAAGAAAACAGAAACAAAGATTCACACACGTAGAGTACCGCACTCTGTTCAATATACATCTTTAAATGTACAAGGTTTTCATTTTTTACTTCTTTTATGGGACCTCTATTTTTAACCGACTTCAAAAAAGAAGGAGGTAATCAATTCGTCTGAATGTTGCGTTTTTTTATGTATGTAACCGCAGAACTCAGCCATTTCTGAACCGATTTTAAAGTTTTTTCTTTAGTTGAAAGGTTATGCTTTCAGGTTGGTACCATTTTAAAAACAGTTCATTATATTAAAAATTAAAAGGTGTCCCATACAACATACATGTTTTTTACGTGTATTAAGAACCGTAAAGGGCACCAAATTAAAATTACGGTTTATAAAATAAGGCTATTTACGTAAAAATCGTGTCACTGTCGGAACACCCTTTTATTTTTATTGTTTTTTATAGAAGTTATAGTATAGTAGATAGATATAGTACAAACAGTAATTAAAACTTAGTTCGCTATATAAACAAGTATAAAAAATAAACTTAAAAATTAAAGGGGTGTTCCGAGAGTGGTGTGATTTGCATGTATAAGGTCTAAGTTTTGAACCATAACACAGGGCAACAGCAAAAATATGCTCGAGTAACTACTATATACACTTGATGTATCATGGCTACCTTAGTACAAAAATGGTAAAATTTTTAAATTCTATGGATAGATTTTTTTTTAAAAAATTTTTTTTTAAAATTGCAATTTTTTTGAGACGTTTCTTCAAATAATTAATGATAACTCAAAAACTACTAGTCCGATATTATTAAAATAAATTCAGAAAAATTAAGATTTGCATAGCCTTTAATTCGTCTATATATCGCGTTTCAATCGGATCAATAGTATCGGAGTTATAATAAAAAACTTAAGAAAAAAATATATTTTTTACGTAAAAATGGCAAAAATTTTCGTTTTAAAAAAATCATAAAAAATCGAAAACGGCAAAAAACTTCCAGATTCATTTTTTTATCGCATAGCGACATATAATAGCAACAAAATGAGATATGGACCATAAAAATCGATTGATGTTTTTCGAATTTATTCACATTTTAGTGAATTCGCTCATTTTCACAAAATTTTAGTTTTTTGCTTGATATACGCATTATAGCGGGTTTTCAAATGTGTGAAAAACATAAATTTTCCAATTTCAAGGGGTGCATGTCGGATTAATGTTAGATTTGATGAGAAACTTCCACCCACAAAATTTTAGTCGAATTCGACAACGTTAACACGTAGCGCATAGGCCCCAAATCTGAAAAAAAGCGTTTAAATCGAAAATAATTGACAAATTTTCAGTTTTTGCAAAATTAACGCTATTTATTTCCCCTTTTGCAAAAAAGTGGATCCTGGTCCTTAGGGCAAGCACAATGAGATTTACAATAAGCTACATATCTTTTAAATCGGTTAAACAGTTTTCAAGTTACTTGCCGAAGGCAATTGACAAAAAAATGTAACTAAGTCAAATCGATGGAATAGATCGAAAATGCATTTCATTGTTTTATTCATGTATTTTCTTTTATTTTATATTTTATTATTTAAATTTATTACAACATATAAAATAAGGAAATAAATAAATAAATATTATAAACTACAAACTTTGGAATTTTCTTTTATGACATTTTCTATTATTGAATAACGAAGTGTTGCTCTGAATACTCCAGCAAAAATCTGCCATCATGTGTGCAACCCAGCGACCCTGGTATCTTTCCTCCATTGTCCGAATATCTTGGTGAAATCGTTCGCCCTGTTCCTCACTTAAGTCTCCTAGATTTTCAGGAAAACGATCTAAGTGACTGTGAAGGTAATGTAACTTGATGCTCATGTTGCATCCAAGATTCTGGAAGTGAGTTAACATCTCTTCAACGTGCGCAACATAATCATCATCCTTGTTATTTCCTAAGAAATGTTGAATAACCCATACAAACGAATCCCATGCATTTTTCTCAATTTCTGACATTGAACTGAGAAAATCGGTATCTTTGACCAATTTGCGAATTTGTGGGCCGTCAAATATTCCTGCTCTCAGCTTTTCCATACTCAAACTTTTAAACTTCCTTGAAATATACTGGAAACATTCACCATCTTTGTTAAGTGCTTTAACAAATTGTTTCATCAGACCAAGTTTAATGTGAAGAGGGGGTAATATGATGCGATCTCGGGGCACCAGAGGTACATTTATAACATTCCTCATACCTGGGTCCAGTGTTTCCCTATAAGGCCATTGTTTTCTCTTCCAGTGTTCTGACTTAGCTCTGCTGTCCCATAAACATAAAAAACAAGGGTATTTGGTATAGCCACTTTGTTGACCTAATAGGAAATTTACCATCTTAATATCAACACAAATTACCCAGTTATGTTCATTATACTTTATCTTCTTCATGACCAATGCAATTACAGAGTATTCTTCTTTTACCTTGGTTGAATGTGCGATTGGCAAGGAGTGAAATTTATTTCCATTGTGCAAAAGGACACACTTCAAGCTGCGTTTTGATGAGTCAATAAATAAACGCCATTCGCTTGAATCATATCTATGTAAGCTCATGGCAGTCATCAAACCAGGAATATCCGTGCAGCAGACAAAATCGTCCTCTTCTGCAAAATAGTGAAGTAAGCCTTTTTCTCGGGTACGGTAATACGAAACTTTAGTTTCCTCCGTTATGAGATTTGATTCCTTCATCCGGGATGCAAGTAATTCCGAAGATGCTTTTGACAATCCAAGTTCTCTTATTACATCATTTAGCTGGTCTTGATTCCATGGTCTCGGTGAGATATTTTTGTGTGGGATGAACTCGTCATTTTCAGATATAGGTAGTTCTGGATCTGAACTTCCTGATTGAGAACACATGCTTGAGGTTGAGTGTCCTTGTGAAGATGAAAGCACTTGACTACAGCTTGGTCCCTGATCTTGTGCATCCATAATTTCCTGTGAATGTAGAACTGCAAGTTGAAACCCATCAGCAGACCTCGTAGGGTAAGACCATCGCAAATGTTTTCCAAAGCCGGTTTTTGTAGTTAAACAAAAATAGCAATCAGATTCATGATTCGTTGTTTCTCTCCATAGCATAGGCTTCGAAATTCCCCAGTGTGGTCTGAAAAATGTTTATAACAGAAAATTAAAAATTTTATAAAATATTCCAAATGTATTAACCTACACTTACTTTTTGTTAGATGAGCTTAGAGTTAAATTGAATCGACATGAAGTACATATAGTACTCGGCGTCCAATGTTCGTTAAAATTCTTCGGATTTATATTAAAGCAATCTTCATATGACTTTTGAAATGAAGCTGAGAAGCATTTCCGTTTTTTTTCGTTAATATATTGGCCGCACACATAACAAAATGAGTCCGGATTGTTTTTACATAAAAATGTTCTAGTTTTCTTGCTCATGGCTGATTGAAAATTATGCTTCTGTTACCGCAAACACTTGTTGAATGAATAGAAATGGCTCAAGGAGCTCTTATAAATAATGATACCAAAATTTCGAACAACCCTTAATGTGGTCCTATTTTTTACCTATTCCCAAGAATCGTAAAAAACATTAAGGAATGCTATGCAAAAAATCAATCTTTACAGGTAGCCAGCGGAAAAACCCAATTCGGCGTGCACGCAAATTTATGAACGTTTATTACTTTGCCGCCGCAATTGTCAAAATGAAGCAAGGGCGACAGGTAGCCAACAGAAAAGGAGCATTTCATCGTTTATCAGATTTCTACTGAAATCGTAAAAATTAAAAAACTTTTCCTTTATTGCTTACTTTTTTTAATTCTGAAAATCATAAAAATGCCATAAAGATCTGTTCCAAACAATTTTCTACATTCAATACTGTATTTCCACAGTAACACGTGTCCCACAGAAATACGTGTTTTGCGCAAAACAGTATTTCGCGTACTTGTTTTGCCATACATTTCTCATTCATCCAAAACACTTTGGCAGTACCTGGATATTGTATAGTGGTTTCAAAAGCATCTAATTTTTTTATTTTGTTGCGTTGTGTAATAGGAAGATATCAGTCAATTTTAGCGAAATTTTATATTTTATTGTTAAAAAAGAAAAAATAAAAAATTTTAAAAGTAAAATGTTTTTGTAAATTGTCTTCGGCAAGTTCTCAAGGACATATAATGGCCAGTGAAAATTGTAATAACTCGAAAACTTAAAGACATGTAGCTTATTGTAAATCTCATTGTGTTTGCCCTAAGGACCAGGATCCACTTTTTTGCAAAAGGGGAAATAAATAGCGTTAATTTTGCAAAAACTGAAAATTTGTCAATTATTTTCGATTTAAACGCTTTTTTTCAGATTTGGGGCCTATGCGCTACGTGTTAACGTTGTCGAATTCGACTAAAATTTTGTGGGTGAAAATGAGCGAATTCACTAAAATGTGAATAAATTCGAAAAAAATCAATCGATTTTTATGGTCGATATCTCATTTTGTTGCTATTATATGTCGCTATGCGATAAAAAAATGATTCTGGGAGTTTTTTGCCGTTTTCGATTTTTTATGATTTTTTTAAAACGAAAATTTTTGCCATTTTTACGTAAAAAATATTTTTTTTCTTAAGTTTTTTATTATAACTCCGATACTATTGATCCGATTGAAACGCGATATATAGACGAATTAAAGGCTATGCAAATCTTAATTTTTCTGAATTTATCTTAATAATATCGGACTAGTAGTTTTTGAGTTATCATTAATTATTTGAAAAAACGTCTCAAAAAAATTGCAATTTTAAAAAAAAATTTTTAAAAAAAAATCTATCCATAGAATTTAAAAATTTTACCATTTTTGTACAAAGGCAGTCATGATACATCAAAATTATATAGTGGTTTTAAGAGCACATGAAATTTTTTTTATTTTGTTGTGCTGTGTAATAGATAGACTCTTGAAATTTTCACAGAAGGTGTATAACTATGGCCGCTATATTAGAAACACTAAAACTTATAGGGTGTTCCATAGAGAGGTGTTATTCACGAATATGTGTATAATTCTTAAACTGTAGGAGGCATAAAATAAAGATTTACAAACAGTAATTAAAACTTAGTTCGCTATATAAACAAGTATAAAAAATAAACTTAAAAATTAAAGGGTGTTCTGAGAGTGGTGTGATTTGCATGTATAAGGCCTAAGTTTTGAACCATAATAGATAGACTCTTGAAATTATCACAGAAGGTGTATAACTATGGCCGCTATATTAGCAAACACTAAAACTTATAGGGTGTTCCATAGAGAGGTGTTATTCACGAATATGTGTATAATTCTTGAACTGTAGGAGGCATAGAATAAAGATTTACAAACAGTAATTAAAACTTAGTTCGCTAATAATAACTTTTGTACATAGCTTTTTAATTTGTCAGGGCTGGTAAAGTTAGTGCATTTTGTAGCGTCACCTTCAACTTAATGATAATGCCAAACTTGAAAAAATGTAAATAATTTCCATTAATACTAATGGTTTTTTAATTTTTAAAAGGCATATTTTATAGAATATAAAAAGTAATATTTATGAAAATTAAAACTGGCCAATGATTACAAACACCTAAATAAATTTAATTTTCCATCTCGGGTTGTTTTTCATTTCTTCTTTCTGCTTCTTTACGAAACAGAATTAAAAAATGTGCTGCCAGACCTATAATGTAACAAACGGATGTGAAACAAAAAAAAAATTTACTTACGCTGACAAACTACTTTAATATATGTTTTGAAAAAATTATCTGATTTTCAGAAGTTAACTACACAATAACTTTTGTCAGAAAGTTTTTTATAGTGCGATATGTGCGCGCGACTTAGTTTTAGAGTAACGAGTGAACAACTATTTTATTATCTTTTCACGATTTTTTCCAATTTTTAAAAGTTTGCTACGTAATAACTTTTGTCAGAAAGTTTTTCAAGAAACAACTGATACCGCGTTAGAATCGTATTTAAGCTCTCTATCGATTGTATATAGTGCGATATATGCGCGCGACTTAGTTTTAGAGTAATGAGTGAAAAATTATTTTATTATCTTTTGACGATTTTTTCCAATTTTAAAAAGTTTGCTACGTAATAACTTTTGTCAGAAAGTTTTTCAAGAAACAACTGATACCGCGTTAGAATTGTATTTAAGCCCTCTATCGATTGTATATAGTGCGATATGTGCGCGCGACTTAGTTTTATAGTAATGAGTGAAAAACTAATTTAATACCTTTTGACGATTTTTTCCAATTTTTAAAAGTTTGCTACGTAATAACTTTTGTCAGAAAGTTTTTCAAGAAACAACTGATACCGCGTTAGAATCGTATTTAAGCCCTCTACCGATTGTATATAGTGCGATATGTGCGCGCGACTTAGTTTTAGAGTAATGAGTGAACAACTATTTTATTATCTTTTGACGATTTTTTCCAATTTTTAAAAGTTTGCTACGTAATAACTTTTGTCAGAAAGTTTTTCAAGAAACAACTGATACCGCGTTAGATTCGCATTTAAGCCCTTTATCGATTGTATATAGTGCGATATCTGCGCGCGACTTAGTTTTAGAGTAATGAGTGAAAAACTAATTTAATATATTTTGACGATTTTTTACAATGTTTAAAAGTTTGCTACGTAATAACTTTTGTCAGAAAGTTTTTCAAGAAACAACTGATACCGTGTTAAAATCGTATTTAAGCCCTCTATCGATTGTATATAGTGCGATATGGTCGCGCGACTTAGTTTTAGAGTAATGAGTGAAAAGCTAATTTAATACCTTTTGACGATTTTTTCTAGTTTTAAAAAGTTAGCTACGTAATAACTTTTGTCAGAAAGTTTTTAAAGAAACAACTGATACCGTGTTAGAATCGTTTTTAAGCCCTCTATCGATTGTATATAGTGCGATATGTGCGCGCGACTTAGTTTTAGAGTAATGAGTGAAAAACTAATTTAATACCTTTTGACGATTTTTTCTAGTTTTAAAAAGTTTGCTACGTAATAACTTTTGTCAGAAAGTGTTTCAAAAAACAACTGATACCGCGTTAGAATCGTATTTAAGCCCTCTATCGATTGTATATAGTGCGATATGTGCGCGCGACTGAGTTTTAGAGTAATGAGTGAAAAATTATTTTATTATCTTTTGACGATTTTTTCCAATTTTTAAAAGTTTGCTACGTAATAACTTTTGTCAGAAAGTTTTTAAAGAATCGTATTTACGCCCTCTATCGATTGTATATAGTGCGATATCTGCGCGAGACTTAGTTTGAGAGTTATGAGTGAAAAACTAATTTAATACCTTTTGACGATTTTTTCTAGTTTTAAAAAGTTTGCTACGTAATAACTTTTGTCAGAAAGTTTTTCAAGAAACAACTGATACCGCGTTAGATTCGTATTTAAGCCCTCTATCGATTGTATATAGTGCGATATGTGTGCGCGACATAGTTTTGTTATTATTAACAAAATAATGTATCAAGAAGTTTTAACTAACTGATATTTTTTGCTCTAACTGGCATATATATAACTAAACTGATTAAAGTGACAACCGTTAAATTTGATATTAGCACCTTAGAGGCTTTTAATTTCATTTTTTAATTTAAAAATCATTAATAGATTACTTAGATAAATCACATTATATAATGCGATTTTTTTCATAATTTATTTTTAGGTAGCACATGTTACTAATACACTCTCAAAAAAAACGTGCTTCACATGTACACAACTTATAGTACGTTTCATGCAACTCTGCAAAAAGTTTGCCAAAACAAAAAAAAAGTTTGCCAAAAAGTTTGTTTTCTTCTCGGCGCATGAGAAAAAAACAAGCTCTGGGTTTCCAACAACCTTTTTTACAGGGTTGCAAAAAATGGAGTATTTGGCGCAATTTCTAAGAATTAATGAAAAATGTAAACAAATTTTTGCAAAAATATTGAAACTTTCAAAAGGCTGATAAATAATAATATGTTGTTGAGTTAAAAAAACATCAACAGAACTTCAAACCCTTACTCCTATAGAACCTAATTTTTCGAATGTCACTTAAATCATTTAATATTTAAGGGTGCTGCATGGAAGATAAATTTTCGCAAATAAAATCATAAACTATTCATGGTACCATATAGCGACCTATATCAAACGATAGATATTAAAAGCACAATTCAGAATTGGTATAGATCGTTTTCTGAAATACTAGCATTCAAAAGTTATTAGGCAACAAACTTTGGTAAAGTGAAAAAATCGCGAAAATTAGGAAAAAATGTTTGTTGCTTATAACTCCTAAACTATTCGTGGTACCATATAGCGACCTATACCAAACGATAGATATTAAAATCACAATTCAGAATTGGTATATATCGTTTTCTGAAATACTAGCATTCAAAAGTTATTAGGCAACAAACTTTGGTAAAGTGAAAAAAATCGCGTAAATTAGGTAAAAGGTTTGTTGCTTATAACTCCTAAACTATTCGTGGTACCATATAGCGACCTATACCAAACGATAGATATTAAAACCACAATTCAGAATTGGTATAGATCATTTTCTGAAATACTAGCAATAAAAAGTTATTAAGCAACAAACTTTGGTAAAGTGAAAAAAAATCGCGAAAATAATGTCGGTAATAGTGTTCCTACCGTTTAAAGCAAGAAAGGTAAAAGGAGTGTGTTAACCCATATCCGTCACATAAATCGCGTTGTATGCATTTGGGTTTGGATGCATTAGAAACCCGTCATTATTTGTATTTTGCAGTATACTTTTGAAAAGGATTCCTTTTAATATACCAAATAGGTTTCTTCGTTACAATCATTTGTTCTATGAACATCTATTTAACTATTTACTATTTAATATGAAATCGTTATAATTTCATATTAAATAGTCCTTTAGTTAGAACACTTAATTATTTTAATTAATTAAATAATACTGAAATGGTTTTATTTGATTCATCAAAACAGAACTTTAAAAATTAAATTTTGCATTTATTAGATAGTTTAACATATTTTTAAAAATAATTAATTAATTATTTTAATTTTATTTAGAAATTGTGTTAATTACTTTATCCTAGTCTGTAAGGTCATTAGTAGACCTTAAATAAATAACCAATTGAACAAAATTTGTATTTGATTTGTATTTTTACTTTGTTACAGAGCTCTTACAGAACTTTACAATCATTTTTAGAATTTTATATAAATTTTAGAATTTTATCCAGGGGTGGGTACTGTCTTTCAAAGCAAATTTGAACAAATTGTTGTCAGGACGCATACAACGTGTGTGGGCGCAGCTGGTTTAAAAATAAAATAGGTCCGCAATCTTGCACTGGTTACCTAATAGATTAATCTCTCTACTCATTGCAAAGCTTCGTTTTAAATCTCGTTCAATTATTTTAACATCAAGTGATAATTCTTCTCATGGCTTAGTTTAACTTAGTCGGAGCTTTTAGAGTATGTAACTGTTATCAGTCTTTCGCAGCTTAGTCTCTTATATGCCATAGTCGGCATATTAGTCACTAAGCTGCTTCAGTTTATGCTATTTCACATTAAATTAAAGCACTGCTTGATTATTTACCTTATGACATTAATAGCAGACAGCAGCTTCTTATTGTTAGCAGTTTGATACAAAAAAAAGCAAAAATTTTTATTGTAGTATTGGTCGTAATAAAATACTAAAACTTATAGGGTGTTCCGATAGAGAGGTGTTATACACGAATGTGTGTTTATTTCTTGAACTGTAGGAGGCATACACTAAAAATTTACAAACAGTAATTGACACTTAGTTCGTTTTATAAACAAGTCTAATAAAATAAACCTAAAAAATATAGGGTGTTCCGATAGTGGCGTGATTTGCATGTATAAGGCCTAAGTTTTCAACCATAATAGGTAGACTATTGAAATTTTCACAGAAGGTGTATAACTGCGGCCACTAGCAATAAATACTAAAACTTATCGGGTGTTCCGAAAGTGAGGTGTTATTTGCCTTTATGTCTTTATTTCTTTAGCTATAGGAGGCAACCACTTAAAATTTGCAGACAGTAATTAACTCTATGTTCGCTTTCTATTAAATTGAACCTTAAAATTAAAGGGTGTTGCGAGAGTGACGTCCTTTGCGTGTATATGGCATAAGTTTTGAACGATAATAAGTAGACTCTTGAAGTTTTTACAGGAGGTTGCTTACTATGGAAACTATAACATATATGAATATATAACATAAAGTATAAAAGTCCAAAATAGGTATATTCGAATCGAAAAAACAATTATTTTCGGTTTGGGGTGTCAAACCGATTATGCCAAAAACTATACATCTCTTCATCAGCATATACCAAAAGGACATACTGCATTTCATTTCATATGTTCATCGGTATGAGCTTTTGAACGTTCACAAATATAGTGGCACATACACACCCCACACACATCATCGCGAAAATAGTAAAAATGGTTTCAGAAAACCTCAAAACGTTAAGATCCGTTGAAATCCCGACATCGATTTTTTGACGTTTACGACCAATACTACAATAAAAATTTTTGCTTTTTTTGTATCAAACTGCTAACAATAAGAAGCTGCTGTCTGCTATTAATGTCATAAGGTAAATAATCAAGCATTGCCTTAATTTAATTTGAAATAGCATAAACTGAAGCAGCTTAGTGACTAATATGCCGACTATGGCATATAAGAGACTAAGCTGCGAAAGACTGATAACAGTTACATACTCTAAAAGCTCCGACTAAGTTAAACTAAGCCATGAGAAGAATTATCACTTGATGTTAAAATAATTGAACGAGATTTAAAACGAAGCTTTGCAATGAGTAGAGAGATTAATCTATTAGGTAACCAGTGCAAGATTGCGGACCTATTTTATTATTAAACCAGCTGCGCCCACACACGTTGTGTGCGTCCTGACAACAATTTATTCAAATTTGCTTTGAAAGACAGTACCCACCCCTGGATAAAATTCTAAAATTTATATAAAATTCTAAAAATGATTGTAAAGTTCTATAAGAGCTCTGTAACAAAGTAAAAATACAAATCAAATACAAATTTTGTTCAATTGGTTATTTATTTAAGGTCTATAGACTAATGACCTTACAGTCTAGGATAAAGTAATTAACGCAATTTCTAAATAAAATTAATATAATTAATTAATTATTTTTAAAAATATGTTAAACTATCTAATAAATGCAAAATTTAATTTTTAAAGTTCTGTTTTGATGAATCAAATAAAACCATTTCAGTATTATTTAATTAATTAAAATAATTAAGTGTTCTAACTAAAGGACTATTTAATATGAAATTATAACGATTTCATATTAAATAGTAAATAGTTAAATAGATGTTCATAGAACAAATGATTGTAACGAAGAAACCTATTTGGTATATTAAAAGGAATCCTTTTCAAAAGTATACTGCAAAATACAAATAATGACGGGTTTCTAATGCATCCAAACCCAAATGCATACAACGCGATTTATGTGACGGATATGGGTTAACACACTGCTTTTACCTTTCTTGCTTTAAGCGGTAGGAACACTATTACCGACATTATTTTCGCGATTTTTTTTCACTTTACCAAAGTTTGTTGCTTAATAACTTTTTATTGCTAGTATTTCAGAAAATGGTCTATACCAATTCTGAATTGTTGTTTTAATATCTATCGTTTGGTATAGGTCGCTATATGGTACCACGAATAGTTTAGGAGTTATAAGCAACAAACCTTTTACCTAATTTTCGCGATTTTTTTTACTTTACCAAAGTTTGTTGCCTAATAACTTTTGAATGCTAGTATTTCAGAAAACGATCTATACCAATTCTGAATTGTGGTTTTAATATCTATCGTTTGGTAGAGGTCGCTATATGGTACCACGAATAGTTTAGGAGTTATAGGCAACAAACTTTTTTTATTTTCGTAAAACTATCTTCTGTAAAGCACCCTTAAAGCTTAATTGATTTAAGTGACAGTCGCAAAAATAGGTTCTATAGGAGCGAGGATTTTAAGATCAGTTTATGTTTTGTTAATTTCTCAAAAAATTATGAGTTACTAGCGTTTTGAAAATTGCAATATTTTTGCAAAACCTTGTTTTCATTTTTTTTCCCAGAAATAGTACTTTTTAAGCAACTCTGCAAAAAGTTTGCTAGAAGAAAAAAAAAGTTTGTTAAAAAGTTTGTTTTCTTCTCGCCGATATAAAATCTGCCTCTTTACCACGAATGAGCACAAAACAAACTCTGAGTTACCAACAAACTTTTTTACAGGGTTGCAAAAACTGGAGTATTTGGCGCAATTACTAAAAAATGGAAACAAAAATTTGAAAAAATGTAGCAGTTTTTAAATAGCTCATAAATCATAATTTTCTGTTGAATTAAAAAAAAAAAAAAAATAAAACGAACTTAAAAGCCTTACTCCTCCAGAACCTAAGTTTGCGACTGTCACTTAAATCAATTAAGATTTAAAGGTGTTGTACGGAAGACAATTTTTCACAAATCAAAAAAGTGTTTTGCCAATAACTCATAAACTATTTGTGGTACCACATACGCGCCTATACCAAACTATAGATAGCAAAAGCACAATCAGAATTGGTATAGATCCTAATTTTAGCGATTTTTTCACTTTGTGAAAGTTTGTTGCTTAATAACTTTTGAATGCTAGTATTTCAGAAAACTATCTATATCAATTCTGAATTGTACTTGTATTATCTATCGTTTGGTATAGGTCGCTATATGGTACCACGACTAGTTTAGTTGTTATAAACAACAAACTTTTTTGATTAGTGAAGAAATATTTTCCGTACAACACCCTTTAATCTTAATAGATTTAAGTGACAATTGCAAAATTAGGTTCTACAGGAGTAATATGCATAAGCTAGCTTAAGCCAACTTAAGCAACTGTGCAATTACATATAAATCATATGTGGCAAACTATAATGTACTTAACAACACTTCGTTAAGTTTCGTCAAATGTCATTTGCTTAAGCAAAGTCCAAAACCGATTGCACATTCCGTACGGAAACAGCTGTTTGTGCTTTGTGTTTTACATATGAATGTACATTCGTAAAAAATTGCAATGGAGAACGAAAGTGAACAAATTGTATCTAAATTTAAATAAAATGTTTAAAAAAAGAAATTTCTATAAGAAAAAAGGGAGACGTTGTATAATAATCGTAATTAAAAAGAAAGAGCATTTTATTGTTTATGAGTTGAGTGATGTACACCGCTGTATTTTTTAGTACTTTTGGCCAAAATTACACAAACAGTAAAAAAAATTAAATTTTTCATTCGAGGATTCGTAAAGTAGCTCTGGGTGGAGGAACACGTGCGCGCGTCATTGTCGTTATCGTTTAAAGTCAATCAGGCCGTTCTTGTTGCTAGGCGTTCGAGTGGTTTACGTCTCACTCTCGCACTGTGTGATTGGCTTCCACGATTAGCTGTACTTTAGTACAGTTAATTGGTGGTTGCATTAATCAGCCATGTGCAATCGTTCTGGTTATCGTGTATAACCTCAATAATACAAGGAAAATTAATAAATGAAAAGAAACTTAAAATATATAATGAAAATAATAAATAAAATACATATAAACTAATTTAAAAGAAATAAAAGAAAATTTTACAAACTAACGAAAACTAAAATAACGAAAACTATAAAATATAAATAAATATAACATAAATTAAGTAAAGGCTTCACTATGGATTTATTGTCTCCAGAAGCCTTTTTTCATCATACTGCCGTTCTAGGTTGAACTAATTAAAGAAGAAGAAATTTTTCATTCGAAATTTTCTTAAAACTATTAAAAATAATTATTAATTTGTATATAAGACCTTGATTTTGAAAGTGGTATAAGTCAAAAAATTTTTAAATCTAGTTTATCTGCTATTTCTAAAAAAAAAATCTCCATAGAAAATGTTTTATAAAACTTCTTTGGATGACAATTCCTAATTCAAAGCGTTAGACCTTTCAACTAAAAGAGGAAGGCCAAGAATATACGAAAATATTGATTTGCTTTCAGTATATATAACCATTAGACCAATAACAGAAGAAAAAAGATATGATGGTTTAATGATCTTTAAAATTTATTTAATTTTTATTTTCTTAATCAAAATTGCGGGTGCACGCTTTTACAAGGTTTTCTAGAATGATCTCAAAATGGCGGTGAATCTGAGATGGATTGTGGTTGGTCTTACTACCATTATTATCAAATGTGTTTAAAACAGTTCTTAGAGTTGCCAGATGAGATCATAACAATTTCGGCCGACCTGACATTGCAATCGACCCCGATTGCATCATCTGGGCCACCTCAATCCATCTCTTCCTCATCCTCCAAGTATTCATAATCAGTACATTCGTCAGTATTGCCTTCTAAGCCCAAGTCAAAATTATGTTCAGTATTCCCGAGTTTCAGCCACTTTCTCAAGCGTGTAGAATCAATTCTACCCCTATAAGGAATCTGGGTCACCTGGCAATTCTCTACATCAGCGACTTCATAACGGTCGTTGCCAACACTTTTCTGGATAATATAAGGTCCTCGATATTTGGGAAGAAACTTCTTGTTAGGCCCTGCAGTACTGTCAACGTTTCTAATTACTACCAAATCCGCAACTTTAAATTCCTTGGGAGGCCTATGACCCCTTTTATAGTACTCTGAACTATATTCCTGAGACTTGTGTATTGCCCCCTCTGCTGCAGACCGCACCTCACCTAAGTTAACCCCTTGTTTCTCAGTCTTGTCTCTCAGATGCTCAGTAAGTTCATCCAAAACTTCTCTCCTTTGCTCTACTCCAAACAACATCACACTGGGTGTTTGTCTAATCATACTGTGGACAGTATTGTTAATGGCGAATTCCACTTGATTCAATTTTTCAACTCAATCTGCATGGTCTACTGGTTCCGTAAGTTTAGACAACATTTCTTTTAAGTCCCGATTCACCCTTTCCACCTGGCCATTCGACTGCGGTGAGGCTACCGACACCTTCACATGGATGATGTTTCGCTCAGACAAAAATCTGTCAAATTCGCCAGACGTAAAACCCGTTCCCCGATCACTAACAATACGATTGGAAATATTTTTCCAAAGCACAACACACCTCTTTGGTACCCGGCGTATTTACGGCGTATAGCTTTACAAATTCGGTAAATGAGTCAACAACCACTAGTATATGTTTCCTCTTGGAACGCACAGATGGAAGCGGACCGAAGTGATCAATATGCAACGTGTCGAAGGGTATAGGTTTTTTCTCAATACTATATAAGTGTCTCTCATAACCACTATTTGGGGCGGAATAATAAATACACTTCAGACAGTTTCGAATAAAGCGACTAATCTTCTCTCTCATACTGGGAAACCAGTAATGCTTCTTGATTTGGTTAATACACTTTTCGATCCCGACATGACCATATTTCTCATGAGTGAGCCTAATTATATTGTCTTCCATTTCTTTGGGAACGAACAATTGATTTTGTCCCCTCTCTCCCCTTCGACAAACTAACCCACTTTCCAAAAAATAACCCTCTACCTCCCCATTCTCTAAACCTTCACGAATCTTCAGTATTTCCGGATCTCTACATTGTACAACCTTGATATTTCTATCAACATCTGCTGCATCCATAATCACGGCTATTGGTACACGGCTCACTGAATCCACATGTGCCATTCTCTCACTTTTCTTATGCTCAACTAAATAGTCATAGTTTTCTAGCTCCAAGGCCCATCGCGCGATACGGGGATTTATTAATTTCTTGTTCAAAGTAAGGGTCAGTGAACTACAATCAGTGACTATGGTGAATTTTTTGCCCTCTAAAAACATTCTAAATCTTCTCAATGCGTATATAACAGCCAATGTCTCCAGCTCAAAACTATGGTATCTAGACTCGGCCTCAGAAGTAGATTTCGAATAATAAGCAACAGGATGAAATTTACCATCATCCTGCCTTTGAAGGAGCACCGATCCAAATCCCCTAGAACTTGCATCAGTATGCAATTCTGTATCACGCGAAGGGCTGTATACCGACAGTACAGGTGAATTAATCAGTCGATCCCGAAATTCGTAGAAGGCCTCGGTACAAGATTCTGTCCACTCGAAATTACAGTCCTTCTTGGTAAGGTCCGTAAGAGGCCTTGCGATCCTTGAAAAATTTGGCACAAACCGTCTAAAATACGAAAATAACCCTAAGCATCGCTGCACCTCTTTGGAGTTGGTGGGGACCGGATAATTCTCAATCGTTGTTATATGGTCATTATTAGGCCGAATTCCCAATCCATTAACCCTATATCCCAAATAGTCTAACTCTCGATAACCAAATTTGCACTTTGCTAAATTCAATTCCAAACCATGGCCCTTCAACAACAGCAGAACCTCTCTAAGTATCTCAACATGTTCATTAATAGTTTTAGTTGCGATGACAATGTCATCTATGTACACAACTAGTATCGATAAGCGGGCGCAGTACTGTGGTTATGAATCGTTGGAATACTGCTGGAGCATTCCGCAGTCCATAGGGCATATGACAATACCCATATTGCCCAAACGGGGTGACAAAAGCAGTATATTTAATAGAATCTGGATGAACCCTGACTTGATGAAACCCTTCTTTCAGATCAAGGGCACTAAAATACTCCTTACCCCCCAAGTAATCGAGGCAGTCCTCAATAACCGGTAATGGGAAGTTATCCCGCAAAGTAACCCTGTTAAGTGCGCGGTAGTCTACACACATACGCAAAGAGCCATTCTTCTTCCTTACTAGAACCAGTGGAGATGCGTAAGGGGAGTCACTGTGTCTAACTATACCCTCCTGCAATAAACGTTCAAGAGTCCGCTGAACTTCTTCACGTTCCCTGTGGGATAATCGTCGGGGTGTGCTAAAGACCGGCGCATCGCTAGTAAGTCGTATCCTCATAGAGTAGTCTAATGTCTCTCTTCTAGCCCTCGCCCCAACAATATAACACTCAGATATGGTGTTTCTTATTAGGTCTGTCTCGGTCAATCCTAACTCAGCATCGACATTAATCATCCGAATCAAATCACACTTATCTGTTCCCCCTGAACCCTCACTGAAATTATTACATGGACCACCTAACTGCCCATAGTCCAGAGTGGTGGCACGGATGTCATCCATCATATAACTATTATCTGCACATTCAGATTTATTTAATTGAAAAGGAAAATTAAATATCCCATGCTTGTCGCCAATAACTGGAACCCACTCATTATTTTGTTTCGGCCTCTTCATCCGGTAAAATTAAAAATTTATGCTCTATTTCACAACTCTTAAACACGACTTTACATTTTATGCTTCCGAAAACACTTATCTTATTGGGGCCAACCCCACGAAATGACGAAACTATTTTCTCATTATTGATATAGGCTGGTACCATCGACTTTTTGACGCAGCTAACCGGACTGCCCGAATCAAAAAGAGAGATACTAGGTGTTAGCTCTGTGCACTTATCTCCTATAAAGAAGGCAATACTTACCGTTTGGAATGCGTCTACCAAGTCAACATCCGGAGCACCATCCTCAAACACTGAGCTACACTTCGTCCTCGCTTCGGGCAATCCTTGCGATAATGGCCGACAACCCCACACTGGAAACACGAGTTAACAGGCCGAATGGGTTTGGGGCACTTACTTTGGTAGTGCCCAAACTGAGAGCAGTTATAGCACCGTACCGTCTCATCATTTGTCTTGGCGGCGCCCGATTGTACAGCCGAAGTAGTCCTGTTGACTGCCTTACTTACTGTTCCCATTTTCCTCAACTCTGCCGCAGCATAGCAACGTTTCTGCTCGAAGCGGTCAAGTCGTCGGATGAGATCATCCATTGAATGGGCACCATAGAGGAAAGTAACGTGGCTTCCCGAATCTGGAATGCCGTCGACGATCAGGTCGACCAGCTCCTGTTCATCAATATTAGCTTGGTTAGCTATAGTCTGCATCGCAATTACATAGCTTAAGGCGGTTTCTGAGAGTAGGAGTTTGCGCGTCTGGAGCTGGCGGTAGACTGCTTGCTGGGTTATCGTTCGCTTAAACAGTTTAATCAGCTTAGCCTTCATTTCTTGATAACCAATGGAGCCCAAATTAAACACATAACTTTTAGCAGCTCCTGTCAGCCGACGTCGCAGTCCACAAATTTCGGTGTAATCTTCGAACTGGTGAAACCACTTGATAATATCATAGTGGTCTTCACCGTTAAACGGTGGTATGACTGCATCAATCTCGCTTAGGTCGCAGTGACGTGGCTGACCTACTATTTGCTTACCTACACCTGACTCGAGGCTACGTATTTGCTCTTGAACCCGTAGAATCTCGAGTCTCAGCTGCAACTTCTTCAACTGATCTTCCAAAGAATCTACTCCACCAGCAGTTCGATTCATTGTAGCACCAACCATCAATGGCTTTTGTTTGTACATCTTCACCGAACGGTGTGGAACCGCAGCCTTCAACTTCAGACAACAGTTTACCCTCATGTACGTTTGTATGGTTCACAACCACATTGTCAGCAGGCGTCATTTTCTCCTGTTCAACTCTAAGAGAATGACCTAAAGCAGCAGGATCCTCACACTCTGGTACCAGGACAGAAGCTAGATCATCGTCAGTTTCACCTGCAGCAGATTTATTTCCGGCAGACTCGTTTTCAGCAGTTTCGTTTCCAGCAGGCTCGATTGCAGCAGTTTTATTTTTAGTAGCCATGACATTTGTTCTGTATATCTCATTTTCATCACTTAAAGACATCATGGTGATCGCCAGGGTCTTTTCATAAAGAGTTCGCAACTGGGCAATAGTGGCCGTCGAAGGAAATTCTATTCCTTCCTTCTTCAGAACATCTATAATTTCTTGGCGTGTAAGGCGCGTATCCATTTTGTCGGCAAACGCGAGTGTACCCCACACCTGAATTTTAATGATCTTTAAAATTTATTTCATTTTTATTTTCTTAATCAAAATTTCGGGTGCACGCTTTTACAAGGTTTTCTAGAATGATCTCAAAATGGCGGTGAATCTGAGATGGATTGTGGTTGGTCTTACTACCATTATTATCAAATGTGTTTAAAATAGTTCTTTGAGTTGCCAGATGAGATCATAACAATGGATTTACTACCCTATATCCCACAAATTTTCCACAAACTCTTTATTTTCCCTAAATACTAAAAATAAATTACTTACAATGTAATGATTTTGAATAAAATGTTAATTTCTAACAAAAAATTTATTCTTGATGGTTTAAGTTATTTATAAAGTCATGCAGTGAATTTTGAAAATGGTATAAGTCATTTCAACGTTTTAAAACCACACTACCTTTTAAAAATGGTTATAAATTTCACAATCATAATAAATACCCTTTTGTTGGCACTATTTAATTGTCAAAATATTTTATTCCATAATACAAAAATATTTTCTAATCCTTTAAAATACAAACCTCTTAATATCTCTAAACATAAAATATATGACTTATACCACTATCATAATCAAGGGCTCATATGAATATACCATATAAGTATATTTAATATGTTATTTAACACCTTTTTGTTAACAAATTTCATTTATTGAGAAAAAAAGTATTATTTTGCAAAAGTACGAATAAAACAAATGTGCGCAACTGTGGCATAATAGTTTCTAGATTTATGTAAGTACATTGTAGCCACCTAAAAGTCTTCAATAAGTTGCTTAAGCATTTGAAAGACTTTTCGTTCATTTTTTGACATTAGCTTAAGCCAGCTTATGCATATTATAGTTGGGCCTTAAGGCTTTTAGGTATAGTTTATAGTTGTTTTATTCAACAAAAATTATAAGTTACCAGCCTTTTGAAAACTGCCTTATTTTTGCAAAAGTTTATTACATTTTTTTTCAAATGTAAACATGAAATAGTACTTTTTAAGCAACTCTGAAAAAAGTTTGCTAGAAGAAAAAAAAAGTTTGTTAAAAAGTTTGTTTTCTTCTCGCCGATCACTTTACCAATGCACATTACCCTCACTGATGAGAAATTTTTTCTCATTGCGTAAAACAGAGCTACCATCACGTTATTAAGGACATGTTACAAAAATGAGGGAAACATTTGTTGACGTGTGATATTGCATCTCTCTCGAACTTATTAACTCTTTAACTAATGAGCATATCTCTGTACTGCTCACTCTACTGCTGTTTACTAATCAACTATGTTGTAAAAATTAATCAACGGTGACTACTCAAACTAGATAAATAAACCCCTCACAGCTGACTAAGTAAATTTGTGCAGAAACAGATTCAATATTTTTATATTTATTGAAATACATTTTAAAATTAGTTTATAAATATTATTTAATATATAATTTAATATAATTTAATATATTTAAATATTTTTATTCGCTCAATAATGACTGCGTTCTACTACCATTCGAAGGCTTTTTTGAAATTCAATCGCTCCCTGCTACTGTAAAGCATCTGAAATATGAAGAAATATACAAGTTATAAAATATTTTAAGTGGACCATGTATGTATATCCCTCTAGGATGATTATCAACTCACATAAGCTTCCCAGAAGCATATTTTTCTCATCTACCTTCCGCATTGTACTTCTCCAGCAGGTCTTCCGAACAGATTGCGCGGATGTCAGCAGTATTCCCCGACGTTGATTTTAGCTTATGCAAATATGTATGTAGTCTGTGAAGAATAAAATAATACTTACAGTAGCTATTGCTTTGTAGGTGCTTCGCAGTTCATTTCGACGCATTGTTTTTCAGCTTCTTTTAGGTGAGTGTCAATGTACCTTCTTTTGTCAGCCCTTGCCGATCTTTGTACCTCGCAGTTAAATTTTCCATGTTTTTGCCGTGATTCTCCTGTATTAATGCGCGGATCGGCGCTGTTTATCAAGATGTGTATAGCCTTCCGTTCTGCAATCTTGTCCCAAGTTCGGTCTGAGATCCATTCCTTCCTGTTTCTGTTTGTTTTGCTGCTGACTTGGGTGGTTGTGGTTGTAAATATATTCATTACCATTCCCACTGCATTTAATTGCCGATTCATCTCATTCCGAAAAGTATTTGCTGTGGCACTATTGATTAAGTTGGTTGTATTCAATTTGACTCTAGTAATTCGTTTACTATCTCTAGCTCGTAGCTAGATCATAAGTCTAGTAACCATTCGCCATTGTCATTGCATTCTTTTTCGTAACTATTTGGTCCTACATATTGTCGTATTGGCGTGCTTGAAGCTACCTTTACATTCAAATCGCCAATGATGATATTTACGTCACCAAGGCGGATCATCCATATTACATATTACTGTTGGTAAAATTCGTCTTTATCTTTATCGCTGCATACGTCTGTAGGGGCATAGCATTGTATGAAGGACATGACTTTTGTCTTGGTACGAAACCTTGCCGTTATTATCCTGTCGGATATTGGATGTTAGTCGATTAGTGCACTCTTTTCTGCTGGTGACATTAACATACCAACACCTTTTGAGTGAATATTTTCATTTTTACTGTATAAAAAATTACATCCATTCGATATCATTTCACCGGTACCCTTCCACTTAACTTCATTTATTTCTAAGATTTGGAGGTTATTTTTTCACTTATAACCTGTGTAAGTCTTGAAGTATCCAATAATGTTTCTACGTTTCATGTTCCAAAGAGTATCCATTTTCGTTTGCGTTTGGTTGTTGTCGATGTTTCGAGCTCATTTGTATTTTCATATCTTATTTTCATATCTTATGGAGTTTTCTTGAATCAGGGAGTATTTTCGAGTGGATAGACGATTGGTCTTTCGCACCTTATCCCGATTACTGGGACAGTCTTTCCGCGCTGAGGGTTTTAAAGTTTTTAGGTGCACCTAACCTGAATATGTCAGAATGGCTCTGGAAAAAGCTCCCTCTCTCGTTAACCCTGACCAAAAGATCTACAAGGGTTGAATACCTTGTCTCACCTGAGGTTGCTCAAGGTTTCTAGGGGGTACGATGCATCTTGCTGGTGAGAGTAGGAATTGGCTAAAGTTGGCTTCTGGTACCAGGTTTCACCTGAGTGGCACCTTTGTCCCATTAACAGGTGTTCGTTTCAGAATGACCTGTGGCTGATTATATGATTATAATTTTGGATTTTATAAATTGAAAATCGTCGAGTTTTTAATTTGGCTCGCTAAGTACGATACAAAATTAAAAAAATGGTAAAAATTGTACCCAATATTTTGAAAAAACTGAACCAGGGTAGCGAAAAATCAAACATTTTATTTCTTAACATGCTTATAACTCAATCATTTTAAATTATTATTTTCAAATTTAGATACCATTTTGTAGGTATTGACAAGACCTTAAAATTTCAAACCTTTAATTTTAAAAAACTCAGAATAAAACTGAAGAAATAGCAAGCTGTAAAAGAACTTTCAGGTGCGAGGTTCCTAACTTATATACCACATAGCGCTACCCCTGGAGGGTGTATGGTACCCACCTTTAAAACCGTTTCTAAATGACTAGGTTATTTTTTCCAAAATATTTTGATTCTGCCCCACTGTGCAGCGTGATCTACATATGTTTTGTAAACGTTATAAATGTACATACATATCGTCACCTAAAATGCAAAAGGCCGTAACTACACTTTTTAGTTTTTTACAGGAGAAGGAATAAACGTTATAAATTAAAGACTACTTAAAACTTAATATCCACATTTTAGATTCAAACTTAGAAAACAAACATAACACACATTGAAAGATAATCAAAGCCAACTTTGTTTTGAATATTTTTTTGGAAAAGTGCAGGTACGGCTTTTTGGTTTAGTTGACGTTGCAGTTACGGCCTTTTGTTTTTCACCAATAAAGTCGTTATTTTTGGACGTATACATGTAAAATTTGCTGTGTAGATGTGTTTCGGTTAAGTTCGTCATAATCAATCAAAAAGTAAATTTTGAATTTTTGAGTAGTTACTGCCTTTTGCATTTTAGGTGACGATATCCTGCTAGCGAGAATGAAGAATTTTGATTTAAATCTAGCGCTGCACAGAGGGATTTTTTTGTGCAATAAGTAGTTTTTTCGACACATAAAATTTAAAAATGTAATGATGCAGTCTTGTAGAAAATTGATTCAGTATGAAGAATCCATAAATTGTATGCCAAAAAAAGTTCATTTGTCTTTGGAATAACGAAGTAAAGTCACATGTATATGTTGGTCCAAAATATTGAAAAGTGTTTACGCACTTCTATAGTGTTTGTACGTAAGATAGTTTTATTGCTCTGATTCAAATAGGGATTTTTTCAAACATATCCTTTTCTGCGTATTTAAAAAAAAATTGTAAAGTTCGCTCATATGGTTTAAAAGATATGATAGAATAAAATTTGTTCTATAACGTGCCGTGATTACAAACTTCCTTGGAAGAAAAAAAAGGTTGCTCGGTCGTACTCGGTGCTCCCGCTATAATAAAATGAAAGGTAAGACTCCATACTATCAATTAAAAAAAGTTTAAATAATGAATAATCTTTTATAAAATCATTAAATTTGTCTCCAAATACATGAAATTTTTAATTTTAAAAAATTACAAAATTAAATTACAATTTGTGAAAAAAGCAAATAGAGAAGTGAAAAAGGTATTATTAAAATGAGTTTATTTTTTGTGTTATATAGTGAACTGAGTTACGAACTCACTAATTGCAATGTATAATTTTAAATTAGTTTCAAGCAAAGCTATTGATGCTGAAGCTCAGAAATGGGTGTTTCCTCCTTACATGCTCGCATAAAATTTATGGAGTGCATAGTACAAACATACAACAAACCATTTTAAAGATTGCCGGCGCTCAAGGACGAACACAAAACTCTAAAACTGGAAAACAAACTTCGAATTCAGAAGGCCTTAAAGGAACAGATGGGTATACGAGTGGATGCAGTTCAAAAAGGAACTGAGTCTACTAACGATGGAAATACGTCCAGGCGTTTCTTTTCTAACCCCGCACTTGTTGCAGATGTGACTGGTGTAGTGGAGCAACTAATTAATCGATTTCGCATTATACTACAAATAATAACTTGTGGCAAAAAAGTTAATTCCTTGAAGTTCAAGAATTTTGGTCTAGATACAGCAAAACTTTTTGTAGAAAAATATAGTTGGTATTATATCCAAGTAACAGTACACAAAATACTGATACACGGAAAGGATATCATGGATGTGGCAATTCTTCCTATTGGAATGATTTCTGAAGAAGCCAGAAATAAAGATTATTATAGATTAAGGTTCTCCAGAAAGTGTGATAGAATTGCAACAAATACAGATTTTTTTCATGGACTTCTAGTATCCTCATATCCTTTTATAAGTAGCATTAGATGTCAACCCCGTTAACAGGTTCTGGAACTTGATGAAATGATAGAGAAATTTATTTATAAAATAATTAGTTTTGGTAAAGAAACAAAAAGTTGTGGGAAAAAATATAATATGGGTTATATGGGAGGTCGGTAGTGGGCGTGGCCGATTTTGACGAAACTTTATTTTATTCTTAATTGAGGTAATAAAAGGCTCTATGCCAAATTTCAAAAACTTTGGGCCAAAAATAAATTTTGAGTTCTATGAGCGGTGGGTAGTGGGCGTGGCAAATTTTGATAAAACTTTATTTTATTCTTAATTGAGGTAATAAAAGGCTCTGTGCCAAATTTCAAAAGCTTTGGGCCAAAAATAAATTTTGGGTTCTACGGGCGGTGGTAGCGGGGGTGGCCAATTTTGATGAAACTTTATATTTTTCTTAATTAAGCTAACCAAAGGCTCAGAGCAAAATTTCAACATTCTACGGGCACTCCTTATATTTTTTGCCAAACATTGTATGAACAAATCCCACTGTGCGCTCTTCCAACTTTAGCAGAGGAAGCAAATAGTAAATATCCCCCGAGGGATATTAACTGTCTGTGCTGTGTTGCATAAGCTCTGACAAAGTTTTTTTTTTCGCAATTTTTATTTATTGTATCTTCAATATAATTGAACTATCAATAACTACTCATATCTTAAGTCTAAAAATATACTTGTTAAGTCCAACCAGTGCTGGACAAAAAAAATGTATGTTTCACGGTTACTGTAATTTGTGGGTTATCCCTATGATGTACGGATGAGAGAAGCAGTGTCCCTCCTTCTTAGTCGAATGTAACCAGGTTCATTTAGTATGTTACGGGCCAGTGGATTCGCTTCTTTAAATACCTTATGGCAAGTTTCGCTATTTCTGCTTTAACTGATGGCACGTTTAGATCTTTATGGATGTTCGAGTTTTTTATATACCAAGGAGCAGATGTAATTATACGAAGAATCTTATTTTGGCGCCTTTGAATTTTTTCCACGTTGGTAGCTGAGGCAGTGCCCCATAATTGAATGCCATAACACCATATTGGTTTTAGAATTGACTTGTATAATAAAAGTTTGCAATCTAGAGCTAGAGTAGAATTTCTGCCAATAAGCCAGTTTAGTTGGACTGCTTTTAACTTCATTTGTGTTAACTTTGTTTCTATGTGGCGTTTCCATGTAAGGCGCCGGTCAAGATGTATGCCGAGATATTTGACTTCTGAAAGCTGAGGTATCGTTTGGTTATTTATCCGAATAGGGGGGCAAGATTCTCTACGCAGTGTAAAAGTAATGTGAGTACAATTTTGTTCATTCACTTTTATTCTCCATTTCTTCAACCATTTTTCTAGATTAAATATGTGGTCTTGTAAATATCGTGATGCTACTTCGGGTCTTTCGTGAATGCTCAAAAAAGCTGTGTCGTCAGCAAATGTCGATGTGTGAACTCGGTTACTAGTTGGCATGTCTGAAGTATACAATAAGTATAAAAAGGGCCCCAATATACTACCTTGGGGAACTCCGGCTTCGATTGGCTGGGGTGAGCTCAAAAAATCTCCTTCTTTAACAATAAATTTTCGTTCGGTTAAATAACTATCTAGCAGCTTATATAGGTTTACGGGCAAGTTCAGTTTTAGCTTATATATAAGGCCTTCATGCCATACCTTATCAAATGCTTGAGAAACGTCGATGAAAAGCGCAGAGCAGTATTTTCTCTCTTCAAAAGTCTTCTTAACAACATTGACTAACCTGTGAGTTTGTTCGATCGTACTATGTTTTTTCCTGAAACCGAATTGATGATTTGGAATACATTTGTCGCTTAGAATAGGGTTAAGCTTATTTATTAATATCCTCTCAAACAGTTTTGACATATTTGACAAAAGGCTTATTGGTCTGTATGATTCAATTTTTGTGTGGTCTTTTCCTGGTTTAGGAATCATGGTAACCAAGGACACCTTCCACTCTGTGGGAAAGAACTCAAGACGTAAAATGGCATTAAAAATAAAAAGAACGATTCTGCGAGCTATACGGGGCAACTCAATTAACATCTTGTTACTGGTTTTATCAACGCCAGGGGCTTTTTTGGTGTTTAAATCCGTTATTGCCTTTTCAAGATTACCAAATTCAAATCTTATCGGGACTGCAGCACTAGCCTCGACAACTGGCAACTCAACTATATCGGTCGATATATTTGGGGTAAAAACCTTTTTCAAATGTCCAGCAAATAAATTTCCTTTTTCGGTATCACTCCTTGCCCAGCCTCCAGCTGAAGTTCGCAAGGGAGTCTTACGTAAGACTGGCCTTTTAAGGTTTCTACAGGCACGCCATAACGAATAATCTGATTGAGGACTTGCGTCTAGGTCTCCCAAATAGGTTTTCAGGGATGTTACTCTTCGAGATTCCAGCATGTCTCTTAGCCGGTTCGTGCATTCTTTAAGTCTGCTTTTGAGTTGAGGAGATCTCTGTCATTGCCATTCTCTACGAATTTTTCTTTTTTCAGCCAAGAGCCGTTCGATATCTGCAGAATAAATTTGATTGTATCTAGCTAATTGTCGGGTTATTGTTGAATGTTGGGCAGCTGATTTGAGGTTTTGGCCAAAATCAATAAGACTGCGCTCTACGTCTTCAGGTGTTCTTAGCGGGATGTTTTCCGAACAATGAGTACTAAGATACTTTCTATATTTCGACCAATTAATGCTTGTGCTAGTCGTTGTTGATATGATGTTTTGTTTGTCCCATATATAGACGATAGTGGGTGAATGATCTGACGATAATTCAAGTGACGCTTCAGCTTTAATCGTTTCTCTCGGAATACCCTTAATCACGCCAAAATCGATAACATCAGGTATTTTTTGTCGATTAGTAGGCCAATAAGTGGGTTGTCCACTCGATATCACATTCAGATGCATTTTTGAAATTGTGTCAAACAAAACACGACCTTTTGGAGTTATTAGGTTTGATCCCCAAAATGTATGTTTAGCGTTGTAGTCGCCTAATGCTATGAAACAGGGACCTAGTGATTTGAAGAAATCGCTGTATTGACTCTCTGATATTTGAAACCTAGGAGGTGAATAAATCGAAGAAATAACTAAGTTTTGATGAAATTCTTCAATGCAGATGTTTGTTGCTTGTAGGTAATCTTCACAAAAATCACACTGTAAATAATGTTTGATTCGAGCCTTTATTAGTATTGCTGAACCACCACATGCTCTGCCACGGGGGTCTTTGGTGTCATATAAGATATAGGCATTTATTTTAAAAAAGCTATTTGTTGTTAAGTGAGTCTCTGAAACCAGCATGACATCAATTTGTTCCTTCTTAAGGAAGTACTCGAGTTCATTTTTGTGTTGGCGCAACCCGTTTGCGTTCCAGAAACATATTTTTAAACAGTTCATGGTTTGTTAAGTAACGCCTGCAACATAGTAGATTGCATGCGTACCATTTCTTGCATCATGCTGCTCATAGAGCTCATAAAACTGTTTATCGAATGCACTAATGTCTCGATGCTTGCTTCGAGACGATTAAAATTACCAGATGGTGTTTGTTCTTTAGGAGGCGATTGCAAATTAGGAGTAGAATTAGTTGTCGGTGCCGCTTTATGTACTGAAGTATGATTGGTTTTTACCATATCTGCGTATGAAACATGTTGTGTTGTTGGTTGGGCTAACTGAGGATAATGAGCATTTACTCGATATTGTTGGTGCTTAGCAGGAGTATTTAGTTTTTGAGTGGTTTTCCTTACCATGGAAAAAACTGGACAGCCTCTGTAGTTAGCAGTGTGGTTTCCACCGCAATTGCTGCTTTTTTTAACTTTCGAGTCATCCCTTGCTTTGTCGCATTGGCGGAACAATGTAGCTCGCCACATACAACGCAAACCGGAGGCAACTTACAGTAAGCCCTAGTATGACCATATTCTTGACAATTTAGACACTGGACAGGTCCTGGACGCTTATGCGGCTCTGACAAAGTGCTCTCGGGGCATATGGAGAGAAAACAAAACTCTCTTAGGACAGTTTCGCAGGACAGCTGCTTTCGATGCACAGTTCTGCTGGCACCGGCGGTTGCTGCCTGGTGAAGCTAGTTCTATAAAAAAATCCCCAACTCCACGGTGGAACTGCATACGCCAGGGATGCATGGTCAAGGGGGTGCTTGGCTCTTAGTATGCGAACTCTGGATACCGGTCGACCTCCAGTTTCAATATAGATTTACCCACGCATAAGGGGCTTTGTGTGGACCCTATAAAACCCCATCATTCGTGGGAATCGAAATTAAAAATAATAAAAACAAAACTAAAAACAAAAACACGACCGTGGGGACCGAAAGGGACAAGCCTGGAAGCCTCGCAAGATGCTGAAGGGCTGGTCTCTCAGGAAACTCCGGTATTAACTGGCCTAAGAGGGACCTCAGAAGAGATGGTCAGGTTAATCTCTGAAGAGTCTCCTATGGCGTCCAACCGGTATATTCCGATAGGGATGGACAATAAAGCCTCGTTAGAGGTGGAGAGGTTAATCTCTTTAGGAGTTCCAGTTGTCACTGGTCAATAGAGGTTATCGGAAGAAATTGACTAAGGAACCCTACAAGGGGTGAACGGGTCAGTTTGCGAAGATACTCCTTTGGCTATGGAGGTGAATGCGGATGAGCCGGACGCACCTGACCCTATGGGTACAGGTAAATCCTTATCGGAAGTAGGCACTTCAAAACGATCCTTCATCGTCGAATCGGAGCAGCTGCAGCTCATGTCTAAAAATGAGAAGCAAAGGCTGAAGAGGAGACGGAGGAAGGATAGGAAGGCTATCGAGAAGGTGACAAGTCGGATCGATAGTCTTAGTATATACCATCTTAATCTTCATCACAGTAGGGCAGCTTCAGCAATGTTGATGCAGTGCATTGTTGAGGATAAGGTGGATATAGCGCTGTTACAGGAACCCTGGATTGTGCACAACAAGATCGGGGGCCTATCTCAACAGACCGCCAATCTGTACTACCTACAGACTGATGGTAAATTGAGGTCATGTATCCTGGTGCGGCATGGAGTACAAGTAGTACCTATGCAACATCTCTGCTCGCCGTATCTTACAGTGGTAATGGTCGGTAGTGGTTCGGGATCATTTCTCATTGCATCAGCATATCTTCCCTATGAGACGCCAGGTCCACATCCTCCACAGGAGGTGGAAAATTTGGTAAGTTTCTGCAGGAAGAGAGACATGGCGTTGGTCATTGGCTGTGATGCTAACTCGCACAATACGGTGTGGGGAAGCACAGCTGACAACTACAGAGGACAACAACTGTTGGAATTTGCAGAAAGATGCGATTTGCTGGTGCTGAACAGGGGGGTAGAACCCACTTTTGATGATTCACGAAGGGCAGAGGTGATCGATATCACCCTGTGTTCCGTTGATATGCTAGATAGGATTAAGAACTGGAAGGTCACGGACAGATTAACCATGTCTGACCATAGAGCTATGCAGTTCGAGATTCTGTACGGCAAAAGACGGAAACAAGCCCGCAAACGTATAAGAATACCGAAGAATACTGATCATACCAGTTATGAGAAGTATCTTTCGGAACATATGCGAAGTGCTCCTTTCCGGGCACCTCGTAATACTGTCGAAATCGAGCGAACTGTGGAGCTTCTAAATTCCACAATGAAGCTGACTTTCGAACATTCTTGTCCCTTGACAGTAGTGGATGAGAGGGATCTGACACCTTGGTGGAATGGAAAACTTGAATCCATGAAAAAGGATACAAGAAAGGCCTTTAATCGATACATGAGGGAGAGAGACTCAAGCTCATGGGACGATTACAAGGAAAAGAAAACGATACGAGTATGTGGAGGGAATTCTGCTCTAATATAAGGGATACATCTAAAGTATACCGAATATAGAAGATAGTATCTAATGACCCTGTCTCCAAAATTGGTCTTATTCGCAAAAGCGATGGTCAGATGACGGAGACTGTGGGTGAGACATTGCAGTCGCTTATGGAGATTCATTTTCCTGGAAGCTTCAGGTTTAAAGAATCATGGACTCCCATTATTAGGGGGCAAGTGAGAGAAAAAGGACTGAAGCTGAAAGGATAATTACTCTAAATGGTGTAAGAAGTGGTGTAAGAAGTGCAATATTATCATTTGCACCATTTAAAGCGGCTAGAATGGATGGAATTTTCCCTGCTCTATTACAGTGGAGTGGATTAGGGACATTTTCATAGCCTGTCTAGCGACGGGATATATCCCGGTAGGTTGGAGGGAGGGGAAAAAATATAATTTTTCTTCCCAAACCGGGTAAAAGGGACTATACGGAAGCTAAGTCCTTCAGGCCAGTAAGTCTTACATCTTTTCTGTTAAAGACAATGGAGAGGGTGTTGGCTGACTTTCTGGAGAACCACACGCTGACGGATAGGCCCTTGAGTAGATACCAACATGCATACAGGGCAGGTAGGTCTACTGACACCGCTCTGCATGAACTTGTCAGGGTGGCGGAAAGAGAAATTTTCAATGGCGACGCTGCTTTGTCCGTTTTTATGGATATTGAATGTGCCTTTGATAAAATCTCTTTCTCCAAGTTGAGAGGTGCTCTTAACGAGCGTGGGGTTGAACCCATTATTGTAAAATGGATCAACACTTTGCTAAGGTCTAGAGTTGTGAATCTCAAAAATGGGAGTTCTAGAATCCGGGGAAGGGTAGTCAGGGGTTGCCCACAGGGTCTAGAGTTGTGAATCTCAAAAATGGGAGTTCTAGAATCCGGGGAAGGGTAGTCAGGGGTTGCCCTCAGGGAGGAATTTTATCACCTCTTTTGTGGAACATTACTGTTGATGGCCTTCTTTGGAAACTGGACTCAATGGGCGTCCATACAGTTGCGTATGCCGACGATCTGGCACTTATGGTTGGTGGAAAGTTCATCGATACCATCCAAGGATGTATGAGATAAGGATCATTCATCAGTGTAAACGAGTTTGTGGCCGTAAGTGGGAAGTCTCGCCAAAGGCTTCATACTGGACTTACACAATGATGGTGCGACCCATAATAACTTATGCTTCAGTGGTTTGGTGGCCTAAAGCCTCTCAGACAACAATAAAGCGTAAGTTGGATGGGGTTTAAAGAATTGCTAGTATGAGCATATGTGGCACAATGCGCAATGCGCACTGCTCCAACACAGGCAATTGAGGCAATGGGAAGGGTTCTCATTGCACTTGACAACCAATCGGTTATAAAACGCATGAAGCAGGTGAACGTGTACTTCAAACTAGTGCTGGAATATGTTTTAAAGCTTAAGAGATGTTCCTCAGTTAACGAGGTAACATTAATGTGGGTTAAAGGACACATTGGCACTGCTGGGAATGAAGAAGGAGATCAACTAGCAAAAAGGGGATCTGCTGAGAATTTCTGTGGACCAGAACCCAGAGTATCACTGGGTAATGGCCTAATACGAGCAAAAGTCCTACAATGGCTGAACTCACTAAACCTGAAAAGATGGAGGGAGGCTACTACATGTAGACAGCCTCGAATGGTGTTCAAAGAGCCCCTTGGCAGGAAGGTTCTTAGATACAATAGAAATACCTTAAGCTGGATAACTACGTTTATGACAGGTCATGGAAACTTCAAGTATCTAGTATCTAGCCAAGATGAAAATCGAAGAAGATGATACTTGCAGACTATGCCTAGAAGACGCTGAGACGGTAGCGCACATCGTGTGTGAATGTCCAGCACTGGCTAGCGTAAGACTTAGGACCACGGGCAGAAGCTTTTTAAATGTGGATGCCATGGGGGAACTAAGCCTTAGGCAAATGCTATCAATCACTAAAGACACCGTGATGAGAAAGAATGCCGATAATTCCCAGTCGACACTCTGAAATCACTAGAGTCTAGATTATAGGCTGGTTGTAGCACGAGACTCAATGATAGAAAGATTGCCGCAAGTTATGTCGGTTGTCTATAGTTATTGAGGACGGAAGGGGGGCGCAAAGGGACCCATTTAGTAGTGGTCTGCTTCGTTATTCCCCCTACATTAATAATAAATAATAGACTTCATTAATGCGATTTCTTTAAATTTTTGTAAACAATATGATATTGTTTAATGAATAGGATATTGTTAATCTCTCATCCGACTATGGAAAATTATTTGATGAGTTTGCTGTTCTAAATAATATTAAATCTCCCGTACAATATTCACCAAAGATGAGTAATGCATCTAATACACGACATATATTTTACATCTGACTTTTACCTTTGTGAGTCATATGTAATTCAGCATGTCTGTCAAATTTGTAATATTTTCTCACAAACGTACATGTATACTTATGTCCGACAACAAATTAAATCCTCTTCTGTCTCTAATGATAATGAAAACAAAGGCTAGAACTTATAATTACTCACGTTTAAACTTTATTTCTAAATGTTTGCGTGAACGATGAAAAAATCAGGGTTCCCAAATATTTTTCGAGCCCCATTTCCAATTGCAAAATTTTCACCCCCGAAGTTCCACAAAAAATATTTATATTATTACCACAATACCCAATACTGCTTTCATTTTAATTAACACATAAATGCTTTATTTGTACTGTAGTTAATTTAATTAATAAAATATAGTGTTTTTTTATTTAACAAATTAAGTTGATTGAGGTTTTTCCTTACCGTTCTTACGGATGGATAAAATGTTTTACAACAAATTTCTTTATTTTTAAAATGTATATTATTTCGCAACAAAGTTTAGAGTTTCTTGTTATGCAATTTAATTATTTTTAAACTAGCTTTCACCCTAAAACCCATCCTCAAAAAATACAATAAACAATTGGGGGTAAAAGTATAGCCAAGCTTTAATTTGAAACGCACGCAAGATAAATAAGTCGAACTAAATATGTTTCTACATAACGACTTGCGTAATTACATAATCACCCTTATTGTATATGGCGTCGTCAACATCGTCGTCAATTTTGTGGCAACACCACATAAAGGCAACGTCAACACCATCTCAGCACTAATTTGGTATTCCCTAACAGTTTGACGATGACGTCGACTGTTTATCGAAACAGAATACACATATCTAATTTTGTTTACAATTTTTATTTGAAAGTTTTTGTTAAAATTAAAATTAAAATTAATTGAATTTCAAATGTTTTTTTTTAAATAATGCGATCATTTTTTTTATAATAGATAGACAGTTTAAGCCTTGAAGAAGTAATCGTATGGAGTTGTTACAAAGAGTTTTGTTAAGTAAGACACATTGATGGATATATTAGTTTAGCCTTGAACGTTTTTGTTAAGTAGCTCAAGTAGCTTTTCCTTGATGGACAATTTAATTTTTTTAATTTTTAGTTCAGCTTTATTCATCTCTTTCTCTCTTTCGTTTCTTTCCATTGCTAACTTTAATTTCTTTGCTTTTATTTCCAAAACCTCTTTCTGAAACTTATGCATGTCTCTCAGGCTACGTTTTACTGACGACATAGCATTTGATATGTCCGTTAATAGTCTTGCCTGATCAGAACTATGCTTTTCAAACAGATTATGGTGAGTACTAGTATTTTTTGTCTTTTTGGGTGTAGAAAAATTTAGCTTTTTCTTTAAAGGGGTACAGTTTTCATTCTGATGAGAGGGGGTAATAGGTGCTAACTGCCAACGTTCTTTAAAACAGTTCCCCTGCGAAATCCCCTTGCAAGTGGGGGATTTTTTTTTTCAATTCTTCGATTAATTTTTCGAATTGGCTTGGATTTGTTAATTTATTTTGTACTTTTTCCATTTTTTATTTAATTTTTTTTATTTAACACACAAATAAAGCAACTTCAACATCAAAAATAGTAACGACAATATCAGAGTGAATTTAAATAAATGGCAACTTCACATTTTCTTACAATATACCAAATAAAGGTTGACAGTCATCGATAAATGGCAATATTGACAACGGGAATACCAATTTACAACAAACGATAAAAACGGCGTTATTTGGTGTTGACGACGCCATACGTTTAGTATTTAGGTCAAATCTGTGAATATATCTTCATATTTGCGATATATTTGTTAATTTTAAATGGATTACCCATCTGTGATTCATTAGCTTTAATCACGCATACCTGACGGGTCATAACCAAGAGCCCCCACGCGAACCCTTAAGGGTCTGTGAGCACATACACAATCTCAACGAGAATCTCACAAAAAGAACAAAACATGCAAAGTTTTAAATAAGTACTTTGCTAAATATTTAGCAAACCAATGCATTTTCATTTTAACCACTTTTTTTGGTTGGGGGCCTTTGGTCATAACCCATCTCCTATTACATTTTAGTTTGTCAAAAAAATTACTCAGAGAAAATCTGAGAATATTTCAAAAATTGTTTAAGAGAACCAAAGAATATATTTATTACCCATCCTGAAATTTGCCGTATGTTCCGAACTTCCAACTAAAATATTTTTATTTAATAAATTATCAAGGAACTATGCGTGTTTAAAAATAAATAATGTTTAAGGTATGTATATTTTGTTTGTCGCAAACCTGAAGAGATGTTTACAGATTTGTCCTAAATACGAAAAAAAAAAAAATTAAAAATATGTCACAAACACAAGATATTTATGTATACAAATTTATTTTTCTTTATCTCTTTATAATTAAGAACTTAAGCCTAAGTAATTAATTTATTCATTTAAAAATAGTTCAAATAAAATAAAATTCATATAATTTATTTTTTATTGCAGAAACTAGCAAAAAAAAATTCTTCAAAATTTTTCGTATTTGTCTACTTAGGATTGTGTTAATCTATTTAGCCAACCAAACTCAGATAATAGAAAATGAGAAATTTTTATTTAATCGTCTATCGTCAGTTGGTGAAAACTGTATTTTATAAACTTTGAAACATTTAAAGAACCGTCAGTTATTTCAAGAGGACAGATTGCAGTTATTATTTTCCACTTTCAATTAATAACGAGTATGCTCAAGAATATGGAAGGAGTGTTTTACAATTTTTCCTTTTACTGCTTTCAACGATTTCTTGATTTTCTAATAACAACTTATCATCTACTTTTTTAAGCCTCTTTAATTATTTTTAAAGCAGATTTTAAATATACAAAGAATTTTATATGTAACATCTTTAAGAAATTGTTTCGAAGATTGAGTTAGAACTGTTTGACAGCAATTATCAGTATCCAACTAAATACTTTTTCCATTAAAATTTACTTTTCTTTCCAAAACGTTTTTACTTTTCAGTCTCAGAATTACTATAATTTATATTATAAATAACGTTGTTGGTAACTTTAGGCATGTCTAAACCAGTTTACATTATCTTGTATTTTTCTAACAAGTATTTTGACATTATTTTCAATTTTATATTATTTTGCTTTTTGTTTATAACATTTGGGATTGTCCTTATGCATTTTTCCGATGTGTTTTTTAATCTGCTCTCAATAAAATTTAATTTTAAACATGCCGATAAACTTTATGGCATAACAAGAGCCTTAAAAAAATGTACTTTTCCATTGTGTTTTAAGAGTGACATTAAAACAGCTTATATTTTATAATTTCATAAAATTTGTGATTGATAAATATAGCTGATAGAATCTACATCAAGTCTTCATTCGGCTTAAATTTAATTTAGCTGGTGCCTGCCAGCGAATTAATTAATTTTAAAATAATTAACTGCCAATTGCGGGAATTCCTGTCAGAAGTGAATGACGCGATTTCCCACAATTTAGCTGAATGGGTTCCTCTGCGATGGGTGGTCACCTTGAGTCTTCAGACACGGTGCAGGGTCTTAAACATCAAGTTGATGTGAAATAAGAACCACCCACCCATAGCTCGCGGCGTCTGTACTCCAGGTTAGGGGCCGCCGTGGGCAAACTATGACTTCTCCTTCTGGTCGACTTGGTCGGTCAATACCGCTCTGGTAGCGTCTGTTCATAGTGTCTGACTCATAGTGAGCGGCATCTTGGTCTGCGTCTGCCTCCAGTGGAGCGGCAGTCTTTCACTACACCTCTGGTGGAGGTATAAAACAACCACCCCCCCCCAAAATGAAAATTAACAATAAAAATAATGGCCCTATGTCCTTGGTCGAGGGTGCTAAAATCTCCAAGGGTAATAACGTGAGTACTCAGGCGGAGGCCACAGGCCTGAGTGCCACTGATATTTCTGTGCCCACGACTGACCGGATAGGTAACCAGGTTCGGTTAGTCGTACTTCTATTTCTGGGCGTGACAAACGCTTAGACCGACAACTCAGTCTAAGCACGGACGAATCTGACCACGTGTCGGGACTCGAAGGGTTACACCTCTACGAGACCGATGAGGAGGACCTTAGCATTGTCACCTCCGTGTCGCCAATTGCGAAAACGGACGGAAAACCGGAGGCCCATGGCCCTGAAAAGGGTGACAAGGAAAGAGACGACTCGGACAGGACGAACGAAAAAGGCTAGCTGGCTACAAACGTTCTCTTAGGTACTTAAGGTCACTGGAATCTTGCGATCCAGCGTCCTTAACTGCTCGGGAGAAGAGTTTGAAGTGGAAGCACACCTACGACGTTCGGAAGTATGAGGCTATGCTTAATACAACCGTCCTGGAGGTCAAGATTAACAGGACGGATAGTAACCAGGATAAGCATGCGAAGAAGGTAATAACCGTGCCCCATGCTACTCCTGGACCGAACACTATCGTCACCTCCGCGATTCTGGATGAACGCCCTTCTAGTTCTAGTGGGGCCTCATCTGAATCAAGGAAGGGCGATGACCAATGCGGTAAAGCGAAGTCTGCTAGCAAAGGCTCCAAGCTGCTGGCTGCACAAACCTCTAAAGGTCAAGCACCAGTCTCGAAGGGCCCCGCAAACAGACCTAGCGGTAAACGGCAAAGGTCGGGTGATACGCAGGTACCTGACGGAAAGCGGTTGAAGCCTCGTTACAGCGGAGTTACAAGTAGCCATTATTGATCGTAACCACCCCGGTGGTAAGATTACCAATGAAAGATGGCTGCTCTTAGAAGAAAAGATCCTACGCAGATTGATCGACGAACTCACTCATAATGAGGACGACTCGTTCACTGCGTTTGACGGCGCTAAGTGGTCAAAGGGCGTCAAGACCATTGGATGCGGTAATGAAAAGGTCTTAGGCTTCCTCAAAGACTGCATCCGTGATGTTGGCGAACTATGGCCATGTGCCAAAATAGAAATCGTCCCCTTGAACCAGGTTCCGTTTCAGACGACAGTTAAGGTATGGGTTCCTCCTCCTATTTTGGAGGATGAGGCCATCCTTACACTGATCAAGCGTCAGAATAAGGGCCTTAGCACCGAGAGTTGGACGATTGAAAGAGGACGCGCAAGGGACAAAGGGGAAGGAAAAGATCTCTGGATCAAAATCGATTCAGAATCCCTCCGTCTCCTACGTCCCTCTAAAGGCGTCATCAAATATGGGCTTAATTAGGCTTGGGCCTAAACCCTGGAAAGAGCGAACTTGTTCTCTTCACCAGAAGATATAAAATTCCGGAATTTAGTCTCCCAAAAATGGGTAGCATTACTCTGGAATTATCAAAAAAAGCGAAGTACCTCGGTGTTATCCTAGACTCAAAGCTCTCGTGGAAACGTAATGCTGAGAGCAGAATGAATAAGGCCCTATGTGCCTTTTACGCATGCAAAAGGACCTTTGGCAGGAGATGGGGCCTAAAACCGTACATGGTACACTGGATGTACATGGTAGTGATTAGGCCCATCCTCACCTATGGAGCACTCGTCTGGTGGAGAGTGGTGGACACTAAAGTTCACCTCTCTCTTCTGGATAAGGTCCAAAGATTAGCGAGTCTCTCCATTACTGATGTGATGAGGTCAACTCCACAGGCTAGTTTGGGGACAATGTTGGCTCTGACCCCTCTAGATGTCTATATCAAACACGTCGCTGCCAGGTCGGCCTTAAGACTCAGGGAGTCGGGCGAATTAAGGCATTGTCGTGTTGGACATGGCACCATCCTGCGACAGGTGGGTGGCAATATCTTGAGGGAGCAGACTGATTACTAAACCCCTGTTATGGACCTCGACTAATCGTTTGTCGTGAAAATTCCTAGCAGGGATGAATGGAAGGAGAACTCTGTAATTCGGAACAATGCGGTTTAAATATTTACGGATGGCTCCAAGATATACACGGGGACCGGATCGGGGATCTTCTCTGAGGATCTTGATCTTTCAATTTCACTTAGGCTTCCCGATACCTGCACCGTGTTCCAGGCTGAAATATATGCTATATTGGTAGTGGCAAGGAAAATTGGAGAACTTGCAACGGAGACGTCGGCTATCGATATTTTCGTAGATAGTCTAGCCACCATTAAGGCCCTTAATTCAAAAGTAGTGAAATCTAAATGTGTGTTAGCTTGCATACAATCTTTAGCCCTACTTGAACGACATCGTATAAGGATAGTGTGGGTTCCAGGACATGAGGGCATTCGTGGAAACGAGATGGCAGATCAATGTGCAAAGAAAGGTTCGGAACTAGTTCCCTAATCTCAGCAGAGCACATTCCATTGTAGTAGCGATAAAACAGCGAAACACAACCCACATTGCATCGATGTTCAAGAGAGTCAATAGAGTTGGATACCCTACTGTCACCTATGAGCTTCTTCGCTCTCTCCTGCACTCGGTCAAGTAGTTCCAAAATAGACTTTGGAGCACCGGCCCATACATGAGAGTTGTATTCCATTTTTGGCCGGATGTAAGTGATATAAATAGTAAGGAGATCAGATGAGGTGAAATATGTTTTACACCGTTTGAGAAAACCGAGACACTTGAAAGCTTCTTTTGAGACTTGAAAAATGTGCTTAGTCCATCGAACGTCACACTGGATTTTCATGCCAAGAACATCAAGAGCTTCTGATTCCTTAATACTTATACCACCCATAATTACAGATGTAACACCATTATCGGCCGAACGCCGGTGCGTTAGCATACAACATTGAGTCTTACGAGCGTTAAAGTCGACTCTATTTGCCCGGCCCCAATTAGATATTGTTACGAGATCGTGATTGAGCGTATCATTCATGTTTTGCCGCTTGGCCCCAATCTCTAAAAGGCTCGGCCGTCTGCAGAATGAATACGAATGGCAAATGCTGCTATCATCTGCAAAAGAGTAGATAGGGTTGGAAGTTTGACAGAGAAGGTCATTTAGAAAAATAGGAAACAGGGTAGGAGAAAGAACAGAGCCTTGCGGTACCCCTGAATAAATCTTGAACTCGTTTGATGAAATTCCATCTATAACAACTCGTATAGTGCGATCCCTGAGAAAGCTCGATATAAATCGAGAAAAGCTATCACCGACACCAAAAGCAATAAGTTTTGACAGGAGTGCACCATGCCACACTACCACCTTACTTTCGCCGAAATGGTGAATGGATTGACACCATTTTTCCGAAAGGAAAGCCAGTAAGTCCCCTGTAGAGCGCCCCCTACGAAAACCATACTGGCGGTCGCTTAGTAAGCTGTTGGACTCCAGATACTTGACAAGATGAAAATTTAACATACCTTAGAAAGAGTAGAACAGACTGCAATTGGGCGGTAATTTTCAGGGTTGTTAGCCTCTCCTTTTTTGGGGATTGGCGTTACATTAGCTAACTTCCAGCACATTGGAAACTCACCAGCATTATACAAGGTGCGGAAAAGAGTCGCTAATGGACGTGCTAGCGTCGAAGAGCACTGCTTCAAGACCAGTGCTGGAATGCCATCCGGCCCAGAAGACTTGTTGATATTAAGATCTGCTAAGACCTTTTTAACTGCACGTGCTCGAAAGAATATCTTTGGGATAGTTACTGACACTCTGTCAAGCACGGGTAGTGGCTGATTGCTTTCCGGCAAGTAGGAATTTCTTGCAAATTGACCAGCCAGAAGGTTAGCTTTGTCAGCCGGGTCAGTGAATATTTGGTCATCTTTCAAAAGAGTCGGAATTGAGGAACTAGCATTATCCTTTACTCTTTTGACAAATGACCAAAAGCTCTTACTGCCCCGAGGGGCAGAAAGAACTTTAGCACGAAGACGCTGATCGTGTAGACCTTTTTCACGCCTAAGTACTTTAGCACACGAAGATCTCGCTCTTTTGCGTAGCGAATCAGTGTCTGCGTTTTTATTTTTACCCCAGGCACTGAATGCTTCCTCTCTGAATCTGACTGCATTTTTACACGTCTGTTTAAACCAGGATTTCATTCTAGGTTTAATCGAAATATGTTTTGATGGAATAAAAGCTTTCATTCCTAGCAAAATTATGCTTACAACCATTTCCGCCATGGCATCAGTGTTACTGTCTAGGAAACAAAGTTTCCAATTAAAATGCCGGAAAAAATCGTTGAGCTCAGCCCAACGAGCCTTATCGTATATGTATTTTAAACGTTTCGTGGCTGCTTTTGAAACGCTTCGAAGTTCGGAAACCGAAAAGGAGGCGGATATGGTGCAGTGATCCGAGTTACCTAGAGGTGCATTAACGTTTACTTCGTACTTTTGAGGGTGCGAAGTTAAAAAAAGATCGAGAGTATTATTATGGTACCCTTCAACACACGAAATATGCGTTGGCTCATTCACTAGTTGCGCAAGGTGGTTGTGCGCGGCAAATAACTCAACATACGGGCCTTCTGGAGATGTATGGCTCGAATGGGGAAGCCAAGATGAGTTGTGAACATTGAAATCACCAGCAACAACAATTTCACTGTTCGGACAACTATCAAGTATCTTCGATATGGAATCGGAAAGGGAATCGAAGCCGGATAAAGTTTTGTCCCTTCCCGCATTTGGACTTCTATAAAGAAACCTGAAATGCAAGTAGTGCGACTTGATTTTGAATTTAACCCATAGACAGCTAAATTCAGGATCAGACGTGCCTAATGATTGCTGGCACTGGTACACAACTTCATTGCGTATGTAAAACACAAGGCCCCTATGGAAACTAAAAAGTGATAGAAGGTGATACCCAGGTAAGTGAAAATCCTGTGGATCAGCATCTTCAGATACCTGTGTCTCACATAAAGCGAAAACATCCGGACGATGGAGACAAACGTGAGCATATACAGAGAAAAAATTACCTCGTAACCCACGTATGTTGCAGAAGTCAATTTTAAATCGTTCTGACATAACAGCTGATGTAGAAAACTCAAATCGATGGTCTATTTTATAATACCGGTAACCAATGAAATGACTGCTGTTGTTATGAATACCAAGTGGCCAGTGTTATACCTTCGCCGCTAAGAAGTCCAACAACAGTTAAGACACTGCCACCAGTAAAATAAAATGAAACTTGTTAAAGACTGAAAATTAGGAAAATGGCAAAAAGATCACAAAAAAGAGCCATAAAAGCCCTGATCTGGTCCTTTTGTTAGGAGCGGCCGGTAGTGCCAACACTGTTGTCATGTAGATTTTGTTGATGTTGTTGTGGAATTTTATTGTGTTTCGTTTTGTTTTGGTTTTGTTTAAATTGTTTTTGTTGAATTACAGTTATTTTTTTATTTTTTTTTTATTATATGTATGAATGTTTTGTTTCACTTTTGTAAAATTATATTATATTATATGTTGTTTTTAGTTATTTTACTGCACGTTTTATTGTTTGTTTTACTTTATTTTTATTAAAATTTAGTTTAAAATATTGGTTTTAAAAAACATTTGTCAACTATTTAAAAATGAAAAACGAACGAACATAAAGTTAAGACAAATAAAATGATACAAAAAGAGACGTGCGGACGATTCAAAAGACAGAACACTACTCAATTGGCCCTCAATTGATAAAAAAAGACAAAGGCACTACTGACCCTCGAGAAAAGCTCGTTAGCACTTCTGGTAGGTGTTATAACGGGACACTGTATGATTGGACGTATGGGAATCTCTCGTGGAGGGTGCTGCAGAAGCTGTATGTAAAGTAGTCATGATTTTAAATTTCCCGTTTCCCGGAAAATTAGCAAAAAATCCCGAGGGAGAATTCCAAACCCTATAAACTAGTATCACAGTTGGTGCAAAACTACTAAACTACATTATTGCAATCATATGATGGTCTTCGTTTCTATTTATTGCACTTGTTGTTCTTTGCTGAATTCTTAAACTTTCCAGAGTATATCGCTTGTTCTCTTTTACTTCTTTGACCAGAATTTTTATTTATTACTTTTCCCCTTCGTATGTTGGCTTCATGTTCATAAATTCTCTTCATTAAACTTCTTTTTATTTTTCCTACGTATACTTTTCCACATTTCTCTTCACTTATTCCCCTTACATGTTATTTCATAAGCAAATTTACTTTGTTAAGGTTGTTCTATTTTAGTTTTTGTGAATAATGTATTAATTTTTTTGTATTTAGTATGTCTTGCATTTTTTGTTTTCTGTTTTTCTGCCTTGACTTGTTTTATTAAATTGTTTGTTATTTTTATTGGATAACTAGCTGTGCCCGCCACTTCGTCAGCGTCTTTGCAAAATTTTGGTCGATTTTGCTTTGAAAGCAATCCACACCAAATACCCTTACGTTTCTAGTTTTTTTTTTAGAAAAGTAACACTCAGCCAATTAATGCCCATTGCCACGTTTATACGTAGTCTATTAGCAAATAAAAACTTTTCGCAAATAATTAACTCACTCTTTATGCGGAAAATTTCTCTGTTTATGCGGAAAATTGCTCTGTTTATGCGGAAATTGCACTGTGATCGAACATAATAATTTGTTTTTTACAATCTATATATATAAATATAAAAATAAGCTGCATTGTGTTAGTAATTGATGTTCTCTGGAATGCCTGAACCGATTTTGTTTCTGCAAAGTTTATATGAATGGTGACGTCAATACCAAGGTTTTCATGTAGAAAAGGTCTTCGTGTTCATGGCGCACTGCAATAGATAACGCCTTGAAACTTTGGAAGAGTAGCCTTTGTGCTAAGGCACATAGTCTGCCAAAATACAGAATGGATTGGGGCAATGGGCGTGGTACCTCCCATACAAAGTGAAAAATTATTATTGTGTATAAAGAGAACTATAATAGGTATGGTCTTCAAAGCAAGTACAAGTAAACCCCATAACCATGCGTATAGTCTAGAAAAACATAAGCTGAATTGAGACAGTGAGCGTGGTACCCTCCATACAAAGTAAAAAATTATTATACTGTATCTAGAGAACTGCAATAGGTAGCGCCTTGGAATTTTGCATCAGTAACCCCCATATTAAGATACATTGTATAAAGAAACACAGACTGGATTGGAATGGAGGACGTGGTACCTCTTATACAAAGTGAAAAATTATTATAGCCTACCTAGAGAACTACATTAGGTATAGAAACTTTGCACAAATAACCCTCATACTAATGTGCATAGTCTAGCAAAATACAGACTGCATAAGAATACTGGGAGTGGCACATCCCATTGAAAGTAAAAAATTGTGATCGTGTTAATACGTATAGTCTAGCAAAAACAGGTTGGATGGGAACATTTTTAACTTTAATTAGGAATCACTTTTAATCAGGAATTGCTTTTGTGAGTTAACTATTCGCAAATAAAAAACTACTTCACTGTTTATACAGCAAATTTTTTTATATGCAATATTTTTATTTGTGTATAAACGTAGTATGTATTAACTGTGTTACTTCCTTTAGAAAGGGATAGTAGTAGTAGATAAGACAAGACGGTTAATGTGATAGTAAAACTTCGCTTATAACAACACTGCAATTGCAGGTTATGATTATTTTCGCCGGCGACTTAGTGCTATACGGTAATACCAGCGAAGGCGTTTTTAGTTCCGCCTTAAACTGTGCTGCATATCAGTTTGTGTATTTTTTACTTTATGCATATCCGGTTAGTTCAACTGCGTACTTTCACTGCTTTTTCTCGACTTTCTCTTGGAAATAAGATATTTTTGCATCCCTGTGTAATTTAATATCTAAATATGGAAGAGATTACTGGAAACTACAATTCACAATGGAGAAGGAAACTGACAATCCTTTTAATAATCGCGTCCTCGTCATCTTTTTTCATAATTGCGAATAAATCATCAATATGCTTAGTCAGAAATTTAATTTTTATGTTTTGTATATTTAATTCCTCCAGTGTGTTCTAAGTAGTGTGTTCTTAACACTATATTAGCGATTGTGGGTAATAGTAGGTTTCTCATAGGTATGCTATATTTTTGTTTATAATATGTCTTATCGTAAATGAAATAATTGTTGTATTCAAGGCAAAATTGAATAAGTTTAAGGAATTGTCGTCTTGGTATTTATGTGTGTGCTTGTAATGTGCTCCATTGTCTCATTAAGTTTGTGATTGCCAAGTGGATCGGAATATTGATAAATAGCGATACCACGTCTACGGAAATTAGAATTTGATATTCGTCGAGGCATACGTTATTTAATTTTTTAAGTTCCTAGGAGCTTTTACATTATATTTTTCCAATATAATGTTTTTAAGTATTCCTCCCATGTGTTTAGCTAATTTGTGTCTGGCACTTCGACCGAAGAAGAGATTGGGCGTAGAGGTGTATTCGGCTTATGCATTTTAGGAAGGCCATACAATTTTGGGGCTATGGCTGAATTGGCGGTGGGTGTGGTTTTTTGCGTAGTAGTTTTTGGATTAGGTCTGTCCTTATAGTCTTATATGTGCTTCTGTCCTCCAATAGTTTCTACGCACAACTGTTTTATTTCCTTTATCCGATTTGGTAATTATTATTTCATCTTTATATACATATTCTAAAAAATCTTTTCGTTTAATCGTATATGTTAAAAAAATCAATTTCTTTTGCTGAATGTGATTTTTAAATACATGTAATAAAATTATTTCTAGGATTGAATTTGATATTTGTTGAGATAAGTATCGCAGATTTCAGACCCTGTAATGTTGATGCATAGAAAAATATTTTAAAGTACTGTTTCGCCGTATGCAGGTTTTAAAGGGAATGACGAGTAGTTATGGATTACGAACCTGCTTACGTAAGAAATGATATTTGTTCGCGATGTCTCACTTAGTATCATTTTCTTTTAAGTGATTATTTAAGCACAGTGTGGATGTCCTAAAATCAAAGCGTATTATACCTATTCATAACTCGTTGTAATTCCTCATATTTTTACAATTTGTATCTCTGCTACAGATGTGATTTTTAGAATGCACTACTGCAATGGGAAATTAAAAAATTCGTTGTTTTGTATGAACTTAACATTTATGCCATACAAAATTTAATTTCTTTAGGCAACTATTACTTACTATTAAGAGCTTTTGTATGGCAGGAAAAGAATGTACTGCTTACAAAATCTAAATTTTTTGTGCTGGAATATTATATAAGAGTGAGCAAAAGCTTACATAATTGCTTATTATATTTATGAATCTGCTACGAAATTCGATCAGCGTATATCTTGCTAACGAGAATGAAAGAATGTTGAAGTTGATTTTAAATCAGTTTTTAGTTCCTTAATATTCAGTTACATTTATAACTAATATTCATTAATAATGTTTTAACTTAAATTTTGTCAGAAAATGACAAACAAATATGTACCAAGGAGCGGGGGACAACTCCTTGGTACATATTTTGAGAAGGGGGCATAAATCTTTGTTTATAGTTTTAAAAGCTGTTTTTGACTCTAATGTGTGAATTTTGAGTTGTGACTGTTTGTGATTTTTTGTGCGATATGTATGTATGTGCCTGTGCAAATGCAACATGTTCATACAATCTTTTCTTTAAGCTTTCTTAATTCTCTTCTATATACGTTTTTATTTATGTATATTTTTTATGTACATACATACATATGTATGTATGTACATATTTTGGGGAAATAAATTTATATTTTTTGACAATTTAATCAAATATTTTTCTTAGTCAAATATTTTCTTTAGTCTGACCACAAGGCAAATATGTTTTCCCAAATATCTATTTGCTTTTGTTTGAACAAACAAAAATGTGCAAATAAATGTGCCTGGTGTAACCACAAAACAAATTTTAAAATGTTTTAAGAAAATTTAAATCAAACACCAACAAATAATTTTGAGGCAAACATTTTCCTAATGTAACCTTACCTTAAGATTGTATTTATACATACAGAATAACACTTTTTAACGAATACTTTTAATTTATCAGGGGTGTTCTGAAAATCACTTTTTGTCAACGTGATTTTAAATCACGCAAAAGGTGTTCTGTACACAAAAAATATTGAAATCACGTGATTTAAAACGGGACAGCTAAATGCGTACTGGTTTGAAATCACTTGCTTATTTATTCTAAGTAATTCGTTTGGAATCTATAAAAAATATTATTATATACTTCATATGATATGTTTTCTATTTATTTTTGTAATAAAATTATATTTTATACACACAAAAACGTAAATATTAACAAATATTTAAGTACACTGCTTGTTTTGTAAAAAAATATTTTGCTTTGTTTACCAATGTTCGTGATTTACTTTTTCTAAAGAAATCCATGCTGGACACAAGTTTTCCTCTAACGCTTGCAACACATTCCACAAGATTTTACAAAAAGTGGACCGCCCCATACTAACATTAACATCATTAGCAATAACCGCTTGATAAGATCCGACGGCTAGGAATCTAAGCACAGCCGCTAGCTGTATATTTGCAGGAATACTGCTCTGTGGTAACTTCGGTGCTAGATCTTTCAATACCATTTGGAAAGATCTTCTGTTAAACCGGTAAAACGAGATGAAGCTGGAAAAGAATTGGACTAGACCTTTTACATCAATTTAATTGTGCTTACTTACAAGGTTTCGCTTGTATCCATAAGATTTGAAAAGTCCCGTAAATGACGTTTTTTAATACGCTCATTTTTTAAATGCTGTTTTCTTAAAGCAATTACTGCCAATAAAGTAGCTCCCGGCATTTTTTTACCTAATTTCCACCTTTTATTGTAATTAAAAATGTAAGAATATAAACAAACAAAGCATAAATGTAAAAAGTCAGCTGTTTTCTCGTGTTTTCGAAAATTTAAAAGCACGCCGAAAACCGTAAAATCGCGTGATTTGCAGAACAGCATCAAATCGTCTGCGTGATTTTAAAACAGTTCGTGCTTTGAACCACGCCGTTTTCAGAACAGGCCTGTATATTTGTTTTTCAGCAAGTAAGCGCATTTCCGGTACTTATAAATAAGCCTGGACAAAGTTGTTCACTTGTTGAATGATGGAATACAAATTCCATTGTACTCACAAATGCTGCTGCTTTTATAGCAGTTCTAAACGTTTGTGTGTGCACAGTTGTAAATATTAGTACTAAAACATAAGTTGGCAAAATAGAGTCGTATTTAGAAAAAAGGCGTTAAATTTAAATATTGTCAGTTAAATCAGTTAAATAATAATAATTTTGTACATATGACATTAAAAGAAGAAGAAAGTTAATTTTAAATATAATAATATAATATATAAAGGTTTAAAATATATATATGCTACAGACTCCCCTCTGATGCCGATGACGTCCCGGTGAGGCAGCAGCTAAGTTTTTCGTGGGCGTCCTCGTTCTATAGTGGAGTAGTTTTGTGGTAAATAGTGGAATTAATCATACAGATTTCATTGAACTTAAAGTATGTTATACATACTTTAGATATCAGTATATATCTGGAGTATTTTTACTTAATATCATATTCTAATTGAATTTTATGTATGGATATCATTTTATAATTTAATGTAATGTCAGCACTATGACTGCAATTTAAATTTAAATATATAATTAATTGATTTTAAAAAATAAAGACAGAAAAGATTTAACCAACAAGATTGAATGTTGTTTTATTATTATATGGCGACCGTGACAGGACATTGGTGTGGGTTGGGTGTGAAATTTTTCTTTTTTTAAATTTAATTTTTGTTCTCCCCATAAAAAAAAAAACATTTAAGTAAAAATTAATTACATTTCCAAAAAGAATCTGAAAAAACAAAAGGGACAAAATTGTATGAAAAAACTAAGAAAAAGCGAATGGAAAATGTGCTCTGTAAAATATAATACAAAAAAATATAAAAACTGCAGTAATTTCAGATATTGAAGCAAAATTGACGTAAAGAGTTAGTGTAAAGACTAAATAAAGAGAAACAAATAAAAGTAAAGAAAAAAAGAGAAATAATAAAAGAAGTGTGTAATAAAAAAAACTTACAAAGCAATTTTGAGAAACAATACCAGTTTCAAATAAAAGAATATTAATTATTTAATATTATGCTAATTACCCATAACGTTTTATAATAAAAATGCAATTTATTTGTTGGGGGAAGAATATTATACAGTCGAACTTTTCTGTCTTTTTGCACACAGTGAGCTTATACCTACAAAAAAAAACCAAAATCACACACGGCTGACTTCGAAAACGTCAATAGCATTGCGCTCCAACTAATATCAAAACAACACACACCAATAAACCATCCAACTAAAACATCAAGCAACGATATCAACTCCCAAACCATCAAATCAACCATCCAACCACAACATAAAATTCAACGATTTCAATAACATCAGAAGCAACAGCGTCATGCGTCAACAGCATATGTTCAGAAGGCTGGTTTCACATGTTAGGTCTATAATATAAATGTATGTATTTTAATAATCATTAAAATAATAATTTTTCGTATTTATACAATTAACGATAATTATATTCATATACAGTGAAACTTTTGAAACTTTAAACTTTTGTAAACATTTTAAACGCGATACCAGTGCTTTTCGTTGGTTATGAAATAGGGAAAAATGACAATAAAGAAATAGACGAACATAGTAAACAGTTAGAAAAAATATAGAACAAACGTTGAAGATGGAAAATGAACATGAAAATGAGGACTTAAATATATTTGAGGTGAGCTTGAGAACTTTTTAAAAAAAAAAAACGCATAAAATTTGCAAAATCTCATCGGTTCTTTATTTGAAACGTTAGATTGGTCCATGACATTTACTTTTTGAAGATAATTTCATTTAAATGTTGACCGCGGCTGCGTCTTAGGTGGTCCATTCGGAAAGTCCAATTTTGGGCAACTTTTTCGAGCATTTCGGCCGGAATAGCCCGAATTTCTTCGGAAATGTTGTCTTCCAAAGCTGGAATAGTTGCTGGCTTATTTCTGTAGACTTTAGACTTGACGTAGCCCCACAAAAAATAGTCTAAAGGCGTCAAATCGCATGATCTTGGTGGCCAACTTACCGGTCCATTTCTTGAGATGAATTGTTCTCCGAAGTTTTCCCTCAAAATGGCCATAGAATCGCGAGCTGTGTGGCATGTAGCGCCATCTTGTTGAAACCACATGTCAACCAAGTTCAGTTGTTCCATTTTTGGCAACAAAAAGTTTGTTAGCATCGAACGATAGCGATCGCCATTCACCGTAACGTTGCGTCCAACAGCATCTTTGAAAAAATACGGTCCAATGATTCCACCAGCGTACAAACCACACCAAACAGTGCATTTTTCGGGATGCATGGGCAGTTCTTGAATGGCTTCTGGTTGCTCTTCACTCCAAATGCGGCAATTTTGCTTATTTACGTAGCCATTCAACCAGAAATGAGCCTCATCGCTGAACAAAATTTGTCACATTTGAACATTTCGAACCGAACACTGATTTTGGTAATAAAATTCAATGATTTGAAAGCGTTGCTCGTTAGTAAGTCTATTCATGATGAAATGTCAAAGCATACTGAGCATCTTTCTCTCTGGCACCATGTCTGAAATCTCACGTGATCTGTCAAATACTAATGCATGAAAATCCTAACCTCAAAAAAATCACCCATTATTAGCTTTAATGGTAATTGCCTACATTACACGACTATTGTACTCTCTGGTAGAACTTGTGCTGGAATTCAAATATATTTCCTTTACTCGCCTGTATATGCACTAAAATAAATGCAGTATTATTAGCTTTTTATGCAATAAAATTCTTATTTTATTTGTTCTGGTGCGTTGATTATAAATTTTGCCACTGAATTACAATTACTTAATTTATTTTATATAAAAGAAATTTTACAAGGATGAAAAGAATATTTATCTCAGTAATGGTTTTAAGTCAGTAATGGCCACCAGGAAAAGAAAAGAATTTTACATGGCTTTCGCGATATTTATACGCGGATTAACAGGCCAAAAGTTTGGAAAACATGCGTTAATTCAGCGATTGTTTTCTTTTCTTTTATGCACCTATTTTCTCTTATACGACGTTTTATTAAAATGTACTGTTCTACCGCAGAGTCGTATCAACGAGATAATCAAGTATTGACTGTTATAAAAAATATTTTTAAAATTTAATTTAAATATGGTTGATTCAATCGCCTCTACAATGTCAAACCTCTTAAACAAAAAATTAGAAATTACTTCTGAACTGATTTAATATGATTGCTGTGCACATTATATTGTGGATCCCATATTATTCACCCATATTTTAAAATTGGTCTCACAAGTGAAGTGTATAACTGTTTTGTTATGTACGAATCACTGAACTCTTTAGCCCACCTTTTAATGAATGCAAGTACGTCTCTGGTTTTATTGACGGTCATGTGAGTAGGAGATATAAAAGTTAATTTGGCGTCCATCAAACTTCCCAAGTCTAAAAAGTTGTCTACCAATTGCAGCTGATTTTTTTTTTACATAATTTATTTATTGTATCTTCAATGTTTTTGAACTAACAATAATTACTCGTATCTTAAGTCTAAAATAAAATACACTTTTTGTACCAGGGAGCAGATTTAATCATACGTAGTATCTTATTTTGGCGCCTTTGAATTTTTTCTACATTGCTAGCTGAGGGAGTGCCCCATATCTGAATTCCATAACACCAAATTGGTTTGAGGATCGACTTGTACAGTAGAAGTTTACAATCTAAGCTCAGGGTGGATTTTATGCCAATAAGCCAATTTAGTTGTGGCTTTTCCAAGTAAGGCGGCGGTCAAGATGTATACCCAGGTATTTAACGTCTGAAAGCTGTATCATTTGGTTATTTATGCGAATAGGAGGGCATGAGTCCCTACGCAGTGTGAAAGTTATGTTAGTACATTTTTGTTCATTCACTTTTATTCTCCATTTTTCTAGTCATTTTTCCAAATTCTTTCAGGTTGGAAGGTTTCGTTAATAACCATGAAAAGACCACACAATAGTTGAATCATACAGACCTATAAGTCTTTTATCAAATATGTCAAAGCTGTTTGAGAGGATGTTATAAATAAGCTGAACCCCATTCTAAGCGACAAAGGATGTATTCCGAACCATCAATTTGGCTTCAGAAAACAACATAGTACAATTGAACAAACTCACAGGTTAGGTAACGTAATTAAGAAGACCTTTGACGTTTCCCAAGCATTCGATAAGGTATGGCACGATGGCCTAAAATAAGTTAAAACTGAATTTGCCCGCAAAATTATATAAGCTGTTAGAAAATTATTTAACTGATCGGAAATTCATTGTTAAAGAAGGCAATTTTTAAGCTCATCTGAGCCAATTGAAGCCGGAGTTCCCCAAGGTAGTATATTGGGGCCGATTTTATACTTGTTGTATACTTCAGATATGCCAACTAGTGATCGGGTCCACACATCGACATTTGCTGACGACACAGCTTTTTTAAGCATTCACGAAAGTTCCGAAGTAGCATCACGATATTTACAAGATCACATTAATTTTAGAAAAGTGGTTGAAGAAATGGAAAATTAAGGTCAATGAGCAAAATGTACTCACATAACTTTTACACTGCGTAGGGCATCGTGCCCCCCTATTCACATAAATAACCAAATGATACCTCAGCTTTCAGACGTGCAATATCTCGGCATACATCTTGACCGGCGCCTTACTTGGAAACGCCAATAGAATCAAAGTTGACACAAATGAAGTTAAAAGCAGTCCAACTAAACTGGCTTATCGGCAGAAATTCTACTCTCGCTTTAGATTGCAAACTTTTATAGTACAAGTCAATTTTAAAACCAATTTGGTGCTATGGCATTCAATTATGGGGCACTGCCTCAGCTAGCAATATAGAAAAAATCCAAAGGCGCCAAAATAAGATTCTACGGATGATCACAGTTGCTCCCTGGTACATAAGAAACTCGAACATCCACAAAGATCTAAACGTGCCAACAGTTAAATCAAAGTTAGCGAAATATGCAGTAACGTATTTGAAGAAGCTTGAAACACATCCAAGTCCGCTGGCTCGCAACATGCTAAATGAACGTGGTTACATTCGTCTAAGAAGGAGGGACATTTCTTCTCTCACCCGAACATAAGAGGGATGACCCACTAATGATATAAGCAACCGTGAAACATACATCTTTCTTTTGTCTAGCACTGGCTGGACATAACAAGTATATTATTTGTATTTTAGACTTAAGATATGAGTAATTATTGTTAGTTCAAAAATATATTTGAAGATTCAATAAACAAAATATGGAAAAAAAAATTTTTCCAAATTGAGTATGTGATCTTGTAAAAGTTGAGATTCTACTTGAGCACTTTGATGAATACTACAAATGTTGATGTGTGGACTAGGGTGCTAATTAGCATATCTGATGTGTACAGTAAATATAAAATTGGTCCCAAAATACTACCTTGGGGAACTCCGGCTTCAATGAGCTGTGGCGAGCTTAAAAAATCACGTTCTTTTAGTAAAAACTTGCGATTCGTTAAATAATCTTTTAAGAGCTTATAAAAGTTTTCGGGCAAGTTCTGCTTTAACATAAATATTAAGCCTTCGTGCCAAACCTTATCGAGTGCTTGAGAAACGTCGATAAAAATACAGAAGAGTATTTTTTTCTTCAAAGGTTTTTTAATTACATTTACTAATCTGTGTGTTTGTTGGATCGTACTCTGTTGTTTTCTAAAGCCGAATTGATGGTTATTAAAATTCTCTCAAACAACTTTGACATGTTTGATAAAAGTCTTATAGGTCTGTATGATTCTACTTTCGTATAGTCTTTTCCTGGTTTAGGAATCATAGTATTCCAGGAGACCTTCCACTCTGTGGGAAAGTACTGAAGACGTAATATGGCATTAAAAACAAAAAGAATAATTCTGCGACCTATACTGTGCAACTCTAATAACATCTTGTTACTTGTTTTATCTACGCCAGGGGCTTTTTTGGTGTTTAAATCCGCTATTTCCCTTTCAATATCGCTAAATTAAAATCTTAGGGGTACTTCGGCACTAGTCTCTACTGGTGGCAACTCAACTATATCAGTTAAGTTCAGGAGATCTATGTGATTGCCACTCTCTTCGAATTTTTCTTTTTTCAGCCAAGAGCCGCTCGATATCTACAGAATAAATTTTATTGTATCTAGCTGATTGTCGGGTTACTGTCGCATGTTGGGCATCTGATTTAAGGTGTTGGTCAAAATAAATTAGCCTCAGGTTCACGTCTTCTGGTGTTCTTACCGGTATGTTATCCGAACAATGAGTACTGAGATACTTTCTATATTTCAACCAATTAATGCTTGTGCAAGTTGTTGGCGACACAATATTTTGCTGGTTCCATATATAGACAATAGTGGGTGAATGATCTGAGAATAATTCAAATAACGCTTCAACTTTAAGCATTTCTCTCGGAATATCCTTAATCACTCCAAAATCAATAACATCCGGTATTTTTTGCCGATCAGTAGGCTAATAGGTGGATTGTCCACTCGATATTACATTTAGGCGCATTTTTGAAATTGTATCAAACAAAACACGACCTTTCGGATTTATTAGGCGTGATCCCCAAAATGTATGTTTAGCGTTGCTATGAAACAGAGACCTAGCGATTTGAAGAAGTCCTAAACTGACTATCAGATACTTGAAATCTAGGAAGTGAATAAATTGAAGAAATAACAAGGTTTTGATAAAATTCTTCAAGGCAGATATTTGTTGCTTGAAGGTAATCCTCATAAAAATCACACAGTAAATAATGTTCTGGCCTTTATAAGTATTGCCGATCCACCACATGCTCGTCCGCGAGGGTCCTGGGTATCATATAATATATAGCCATTAATTTTAAAAAAGCTATTTGTTGTTAAGTGAGTCTCTGAAATCCAGTTCATTTTTATGTTGGCGTATGCCGTTTGCGTTCCAGAAACATATTACAGTTACGAAACGATTACAGTTACCAGATTATGGTTGTTCTTTAGGTTCTGGGTGCAAATTTGGAGTAGAATTATTTTTCGGTGGCGCTTTATATACTGAAACATGATTAGTTTTTAACATATCCGCATATGAAACATGTTGGTTGGGCTAACTGAGGATAATGAGCATTTGCTCGATATTGCTGAAACATGATTAGTTTTTAACATATCCGCATATGAAACATGTTGGGTTGTTGGTTGGGCGAACTGAGGATAATGAGCAATTGCTCGATATTGCGGGTGCTTAGCGGGAGTATTAAATTTTTGAGTGGTTTTCCTCCCTATGGAAAAAACTGGACAACCTCTGTAGTTAGCAGTGTGATTTCCACCGCAATTGCTACATTTTTTAACCTTCGAGTTATCCCTCGATTTGTCGCATTGAGCGGAACAATGTAGGTCGCCACACACAACGCAAACCGGAGGCAACTTTTTCTTTAATCTCATATCTCCAGGTTCCAGTTCAACGCGAAATAGAGGTTGAGGGACACGTTCTCGATTTCTGAGATTATCTACACTTTTAACCTTAAATCCCGCTTTTTGAAGGCCAGTTTTTATTTCAGCTGGATCAACGTACGAATCTACACCTTTAACTACTACCTGTAGGCCTTTGCTACTCTTCAGCTGATAGATATAAAAGTTCTTTTTACAGCTTTCAAACTCGTTTACTGCTTTACGATAACTGTTTTAATCAATAAATTGTATTTTTGTACAATAGTGTTAATGTATTATTGGTAAAATCCATTAAAAAATGATATCAATCTAATGTGATTTTTGTTTAAGAATAAAAATAAACAAGTTATTCTTAGCCCCGTCTTCATTACACCCCAGCCAAATTTTTACTCACAAATTCTGTCGGAACAACTTCTTAAATGCATTACTTAATAGCTCTATTCGCCACTCGCTGCATTAACTAGAAGCTATTTTATAACTACTTCCTTATAATTATATAACTCATTATTTTCTTGTATAAAATAATACATTTAGTTTAAAAACGAAAATTGATGTTTTACGATATAGCTTTTAGATCTAAATTTTTTAGATATGCTAATTTTCCTTACAAATAATATGTTATTAAAAAAATTATTTTTAATACATTTGAATGCAATTTTTTTTCAAAATACCATTAACGTGTTTTTCGTGAGCAAATCAGCTATATGAATATTCATACGCAATATAATACACTATGTTTTTTTATCTATTTAGAGTAATAAAATAAATGTTGGGATGAATTGCTTTTCTATTATCTACGCATTTTTATGCATTTTGTATTTCAAACACATTTGTATAAATATAGGTATGTATATGGACATGCCCTCATGTGATATTAGTATTTTTTCTGTGTATAAATATTTTTACAACAGAATTAATTTTACAAATGACATCGTATTATTTTACCCATCGTGAATATTAAAATTTTTTGATAATTAATAAATTTATTTTTAAAATTGTATTTAGCTTATTCTTTGGATCCTAAGCAAGTTGAATGGTAACAAGATGATTCGCTTATGTTTGTTTATGTTTTAAAATGTTTATGGAATAAATATTCTTAGCATATATGTAGATATTGTTATACAGAAGGGTGCTGTAGCTCAAGTGGTTAGCACGTTGATTGCAAAAACGATGATCATCACTCAGCCGTGGCAACATAAAAAAATAAAATAACGTTTTCTGATATGATAACATTCTATTCTCGCAATAATTCAAGCGCGCCATCCTTTGCAATAATTATAATATAAATTGGAACTAATGCACCTAAATAAATAACACTAAGAGTAAGAGGGCGCACAGTGGGATTTTTTGTGCAATAAGTAGTTTTTTCGACACATAAAACACAAATCAGACCAGATAAGACACGAAAATTGTAGTGTTGCCAGATCACAGCTTTCGTTGGAAAGGGATTGCAAGAGTTAAAGCTTATTTTATATTACTATCTCTTTCTGGTTATAGCTGCAATTTGACATTTTATTGTTTACAAAACAATTTGTGAAATTGTTGGAAAATTTTAATTAGTGTGAAAAATTAATTGTTTTATAAATAGTTTTATGTTTTAAAATAATTTGTCCCTAAAATAATATTTGAAGAAAAACCACCCGGAGTTGTATGTTTTAACGATACTTGAAATTAAATTAATTAAAATAATTATTTAAGTAAGAACAAAAAATTTATTTATTTATTTATTACCGAACTACCTTACAATTAAAATTAGCTCTGCATTTTATAAATACAAAACAAACAAAAACAATAAAAAAATTTAACAAATCAATTAAAAAAAAATAGTACAAGAAAAATATTAAAACAAAGATTTCAATTTAATATTATACTTTGTAGGTACATATGTATAAAGAACTTATAAATATTTTGAGTCAGACAAAAATATCTAAATTTATGTATCTATAAGAATGACTTTATATAAAACGTGAAATAAAAACTTTAACAAATAAATATTCAAACCGAAAATAAATTCTTTTATTTAAATTCAAATAAAGTAAAAATGTTTTTTTTTTTTTACTTGAAGATATTTAATAATTATGATTAAGATTTTAACTTGGGCTTCATAGGCGTAGTATTTTCAAGTGGTGCAACATGACAACCCATTGGAGCGATTGAAACGTCAACCGATCCATTGCTTGCAATTCGTTTTCGTTTCTGGCTTTTTCACAAAAGAACGTATCGTTTTGATTTCATAGGTTGCGTACAATGCGATAATACTAGTGGCCCAATTTACCTTCAATGAAAATGCAATTTATTAGCCTGTGAATTTCAATCACAGGGTATTGAAATTGTCTTGCTTACCTTAATTTTTATCGAGAAATACGCATTTATATCATAAGGCAATCGCGGCTGATTAATAAGAGCAATGAGTACTCGATAAAAGCATGTGGATCATTGCTTGGCTCACGTATATATTAAAACTTTCCACCGAATCCATTAACTGAAACGAGCAATTGTTAAATCGATACGAATGCATCCAAATACACTAGATAAATATATTTATTTATATATTTGTAAAATATATACATGTATATATTATCTATTAAGTTTCCACCATAATATTCAAAAACATTTCTTTGCAACTTTGTACATGAAGCTAACGTGCACTTCGCCGGACAACCATTCATGAAATGCATATAAGCATCTACATATATTGCAGAATTCTTACGAAGTCCCATACATATTTAAAGTTGTTTATCATAAGACCTCTAATAATTTAACTAGGACTTCTTCTTTATTTCCAACAGCATTTGTGTTCAATTTGTTCCTGAATTCAGTTCAATTGAGACTTCTTGAACAAGTACCACTAGGAAAATTTTGATTGCCAATTTGTGTGACAACCTTATGCACATGTTGTATTTTTTAGCTTTTAATAGCACTTTGGAACCACCGCAATATATTTTTATAAATTTTAAGTTATTTACTTCACGGAAATTTATATACTTTTAACTTTTTTTACAAAAATACAATTTTTGCTACAGTTCATTTAAAATTTTTTTGTTTACTTCATCGATAACATATGTTAGAAATGGCTATGTATAGCTGTTTCTGTTAACTCATTGCGATGAATATTATTGGTTATTTTTTTATTCACTCTATCGAAAGCTGTTAGTACGTATGATAATGTACTTTTTTAAACGTCACAAGTGGGTAATCTGGTTAGTAATCTGTGACATAAAATGTAAAAATGTAATGATGCAGTTTTGTAGAAAATTTATTCAGTATGAAGAATCCATAAATTTTATGCCAAAAAAAACGTTCATTTGTCTTTGAAATAACGAAGTAAAGTCACATGTATATTTTGGTCCAAAATATTGAAAACTGTTTACGCACTTCTATAGTGTTTGTACGTAAGATAATTTTATTGCTCTGATTCAAATAGTGATTTTTTCAAATATATCCTTTTCTGTGTATTAAAAAAAAAATTATAAAGTTCGATCATATGGTTTAAAAGATATGATAGGATAAAATTTGTTCTATAACGTGCCGTGATTACAAATTTCCTTGGAAGAAAAAAAAGGTTGCTCGGTCGTGCTCGGTGCTCCCGCTGTAATAAAATGAAAGGTAACCCTCCATACTATCAATTTAAAAAAAAAGTTTAAATAATTAATAATCTTTTATAAAATCTTAAAATTTGTCTCCAAATACATGAAATTTTTAATTTAAAAAAATTTAATTACAATTTGTGAAAATAGCAAATAGAGAAGTGAATTATATAGTGAACTGAGTTACGAACTCACTAATTGCAATGAATAAGGCCTTAAAGGAACATTTGTGGAACAATATTAACGTGAGTACCTGCCATACTCGGCCTAACCTCACGGTGGTCTTACCACCGAGTGAAACTTAGGCGTAGACTAGCGCCCCCATTGTGTAGTATAACAACACTTTACGATTGCCACCAATCGCTTTTTGTGTGTGATACAGTCACAATGAGTAGCAATTTATATAATATGGCAAGCCTTTCCAAGGCAAGCCTAGATCCATATTATAACCTCTTGCTTACGGGTTTGGAGACTATCCAAACTCCGTCTGTTGAGAGTGCAAAAGCACACTTGATCGACCTTGTACCTTACCTACTTAATCGATCTTAAACCACAACCACCATGTGTACCCCCGAAGGGGACCTCACCAATAACCGGTCACAGAGAGGATAGGCTCTCTGTGGGGCCACCGATTCCCGTGGTACCAGTCCTTTGGGCACTGGTCAGGCCTCGAAGAGGACCCGTGTTATAAAACAGCAGACCTTTTCTTCCAAATTTAGGCTCTAGGGACCCTAGCGTATGGTGCCTCTATTTTCCCCGAGTGGACCGCGTCAAAGCATTTGCCATATTCCTGCAGTGACAATTGGAACCCCCGGGGGTAGCCTTAAAGGAACAGTGGGTATACGAGTGGATGCATTTCAACAAGGAACTGGGCCTACTAACGATGGATATACGTCCAGGTGTTTCTTTCTAACCCCGCACTTGTTGCCGATGTGACTAGTGTAGTGGAGCAACTAATTAATCGATTTCGCATCATACTACAAATAATAACTTGTGGCAAAAAAGTTAATTCCTTGAAGTTCAAGAACTTTGCTGAAGATACAGCAAAACTTTTTGTTGAAAAATATAGTTGGTATTATATCCCAGTAACAGTACAGAAAATACTGATACACGGAAAGGATATCATGGATGCGGCAATACTTCCTGTTTAATAAAACGCAATTGCAAATAAAACACTTGATTAAGATGCAAATGTGTTTATATTAAAATTCCTTAATAAAATATAACAATTCATTAGTATATATAATTATATTAATACTAATAAGTACATACTTTTTGGCTCGCAAAGTTTAGACAGGAAATGGCGAAGGCGCCAGAACTTGACTTGGCAATTACACGCTTCGTTAAATAAAAAATGTACATTTTAATGATATAGCCAGGTACATGTCAATTTGTACTAAAAAATGATGCCAACTTAATATAAATAAAATAAATTATGGAGATTTTATGCTTTCTGAAGAAGCCAGAAATAAAGATTATTATTAGGATTAGATGTCAACCCCGTTAACAAGTTCTGGAACTTGATGAAATGATAGATGATGAATAAAATTGATGAAACTTTATATTTTTCTTAATTAAGCTAACCAAAGGTTCAGAGCAACATTTCAACATTCTACGGGCCCTCCTTATATTTTTTTCCAAACATTGTATGAACAAATGCCACTGTGGGGCGCTACAGTACGTACTGTTCTAAAAATAAGTATGTTGCGTGCCGGAACTAATAAAGCTTAGTTGTGACACGAAGTATCTGTTTTATCTACTCCTACAAAAAATGTTTTTTTATATTTACCTAGTTCAAGTACTTATTTTTTTGATTATGATTATTTAAATTGTATTGGCTTCTTTTAGCGACATCTCGAACAAAAATAAGTAGTTCTTTCATTGGAATTGTAAGTAGTTGCGACAACGATTTCTCATTATTAAATAGCTTCTTGGTAAGTGAAGTTTTTGCTGGGACATAAAATGAAGAACATTACCATCCCGACTTCACTAGCTATCGATTACAACAAGACATTAAAATAACGCCGGCAGATCAACATTATTAATTGTTTCATGTTCTTATAGGTGGCGAATACGTGTTTATATTCAAGTTCAAATTGACCATAATTCTCTGCTTTTTATTAATTTTGTTCGAGGAATTATTCTGTTGCTGAATTCATTGAATGAAAAATTAAATTTACTTTAGGCAACGCTGATTGTTAATCGAGTCAGTTTTGCACTTTGAAATTCTAAAACTATTGTAACGTAGTAATTTATAGCAGCCAAGCCATTTCTGCACTTTTCTAATATTATAAAAACTACATATCTAGGCCATCCACATTAAATTTCTTTTCGTCACAGTATAATGATTTTTTCCATGAACGTATTGTATCTAGCAAATTGTAATCGACCGAACCCATGTTCGGGAGCCAAAAAATTACTACTCTATTTTTACTATATCACAGCGAATAGGGTGATCCAAAATGGACTTTTTCAGTAATTTGCTAAATTTAAAAAATATTTTAGAAAATTTTAATTTTTAAATGACTATAATTTTTTTGTTTAAAAGATTTTAATGCAAAATAAATTTTTTATTATTATTTTATTATTATAAAAAATAAAAACTTTGTATCCTTCAGAAATTTTTAAACTATTTTCAAAAAAGTTCCAGATTGCTCTAAAAGCTCATATGTAATAGAGCATAACTTCTTGCCGTCAAATGACGTTAAAAAAACCTTGCACCATATTGCGGCCGTATGCACCAGAACAATTCTTCTGACTCAAGGTTAGATATTTTGTTTAAAATTTATGAATACAAAAGTTTTACAAAACAATTATTTTTCTGCACAGCTTTGCAACGTTCCTTTTTGAAGTATATACTTCTTCTTAACACAAATCTGAAGACCTTTTATCAAATCGTCTGAGTGTTGGGTCCTCTAACTTTTGGCGGAGCCTGCCAATAAAAACAACATGTGACTCAATATTAGAGTAATTAATATAAAAATTATATAAAAAAATAATTGTGTTTTAAATAAAAATATGTACATTTAAATATAACGAGTTTTTACCCGATAGTGGAATATTAAATTTTCTGAAAATTATACAGTCGAACTTTTCCGTTTTTTGCACACAGTTAGCTTATACCTAAAAAAAAAAACAAAATCACACACGGCTGACTTCGAAAACGTCAATTGCATTGCACTCCAACAAATAGCAAAACAACACACACCAATAAACCATTCAACTAAAATATCAAGCAACGATATCCACTCCCAAACCATCAAATCAACCATCCAACCACAACATCAAATTCAACGATTTCAATAACATCAGAAGCAACAGCGTCATGCGTCAACAGCATATGTTCAGAAGGCTGGTTTCACATGTTAGGTCTATAATATAAATGTATGTATTTCAATAATTATTAAAATAATAATTTTTCGTATTTTTACAATTAACGATAATTATATTCATATATAGTGAACTCGCGAAACGTAAGCAAACTTTTCTTTAAACTTTTATAAATTAATATTTTTACGAAATAAAATATAGTGGCATGGTGGAAGAACATTTTAAAAGCGATACCAGTGCTTTTCGCTGGTTATGAAATAGGGAAAAATGACAATAAAGAAATAGACGAACATAGTAAACAGTTAGAAAAATATATAGAACAAACGTTGAAGATGGAAAATAAACATGAAAATGAGGACTTAAATATATTTGAGGTGATAGTCGCAATAATATTAGCTTTAATGGTAATCGCCTACATTACACGACTATTGTATACAATCTTAAGAAGAAGACAACAAATATAATTTTATTAAGTATGCAATGGCAGGATATAGTTGAGGGTATAAAGCCTTTTGAAGAGGACTTTAATAAAGCATTTAAATGCGTTAACAAGAAAAGAACAATAAAGGAAGAAACATTAACTAAACACATTAAAACACTAATAAAGACATACAACACTATCAGAGTTATCTTACATGGACACTACCATTTATATACAACAGAACACAAATAGGGCTAATGAAATTTTTTTTAAGTTAAGAGATAAACATTTAAAAATAATTCATTTATATAAAATTAACATTAAAGTCCCACTAAATTTGACCAAAGAGATCACTGAACAAATAACAGAAACAGACGAAAGTGATAGTGAAGAAACGGAAAATATAAGAACTTCCACCATGACACAACAGAAGATGAAGTTATAGACAGAACTACAAAAATTGTGCCTGTATTTTACGGTAACCTAAACGAGCTACAAAGTTTTCTAGATGCCTTAGCTCTGATCAAGGATGGACATAAGATAGTTGCAATAGAAGTTATAAAAACCAAATTAACAAATTTTCAAATTCTCCATAAATTCCATGTAATTCCAGATACATCTCCAATACCATTTCAAGGTATACTGGGTTTAGACTTTTTAAAATCAAATAATGCTATTATTCAATATGGACAAAATGAAGAATTGAATTTCCTTTCGGTGAGACCATACAATTTTAACTATCCTATAAATATTCCACTACTTGAAAGACTAGCCGATGGCACTATAACACTACCAGCACGTGCTGAAGCTTTTAGATCGGTAACAATGTTTGACCTAGTAGTTCCTAATCAGACAATACAAGACGGTGTCTATGTAGCAGGTGTTATAATTTCCAAAAATTTCCCATACATAAGAATCGTTTACATAATATATCTATCCGATTATGAGATCCATGATACGTCTAAAGTTTAAATTAATAGAAACAACCTAATCCTAAAGAAATTAACAAAAAATTTCCCCGAAATTGTCAAATTTGAATTATGTACAAAATATATTGACATTTTGCGTTGGAAAGTGATAAAATCAGTACAAATAATTTCTATCCACAAGAATTAAGAGTTTCTGATCACAATCCCGTATACATTAAAAATTATCGAACTCCACACTCACAAAAAGAGGAGATAGCTAAACAAGTTGAAAAATTGCAACAATATGGTCTGATCGAACCTTCGACGTCAAGCTGTAATAGTCCTATTAAATCAAAGAAATCATTACCAAATAATCCTGAAAAGCGATGGTGTTTTGTAATCGATTACCGTCAAGTAAATAAATAATTAATCGCAGATAAATTTTCTCTACCCAGAATTGAGGATATTTTAGATCAATTGGGAAGAGCGAAATTTTTTTGCTGCTTAGATCTAACCTCTGGATTCCATAAAATCGAGTTAAATAAAAAATCTTGGGACATTACTTCCTTTTCCACGGAAAATGGTTCATTTCGCTTTACTCGTTTACAATATGGGTTAAAAGTAGCCCCGAATTCTTTCCAAAGAATGATGAATTCAGCGTTTGCGGGGATAACACCATCAAAAACTTTTATACATATGGACGATGTTATTGTCACTGGATGTTCAATAAAGCACATGCTTAAAAACTTGGAAGCATTTTTTCAAAGATGCAATTTAAAATAGCATCCAGATAAATGTATATTTTTTAGTTCGGAAGTTACTTATTCAGGCCATAGATGTACGGACAAGGGAATTTTACCAGACAGCAGCAAATATGAATCCATTAAAAACTATCCAAAACCAACAAATAGCGATGAGGTTCGTCGATTTGTAGCTTTCTGTAATTATTACAGACGCTTTATACCACATTTTGCATTTTATTCAATACATTTAACAAAACTTACTAGAAAAAAAGTACCTTTCATATGGTCCACTGACTGTGAAAATGCTTTTAAACATCTCAAGACAGCATTGTTATCCCCTAGAATCCTTCAATATCCACACTATGAAAAAACTTTTTACCTCACAACAGATGCTAGTAAAGTAGCTTGTGGCGCAATATTATCACAAGAGAATGATGGTATACAGCTTCCAATAGCATATGCATCTCGAGCATTCACAAAAGGAGAATCAAATAAAGCTCCAATAGAACTAGAATTAATATCAATCCAATGGGCAATTAATCACTTTCGACCATATTTATATGGCAAAAAATTATAGTCCGTAGTGATCATAAACCATTAACATATTTATTTTCTTTAAAAACATCCATCCAGTAGACTAACAAGAATTCGCCTAGAAATAGAAGAATATGATTTCATTATAAAACATAGAGGAAAAGATAATTCAGGAGCGGACGTGCTATCTCGAATTGCTTTTAGTGATATTAAATCAATCCCTGAAATAAACAAAACTTTTATGGTAACAACACGTGCACAATCTAGAAATAAAACTGCAGAAAAAATTATAGAAAAGAATAATGTAATTCAAAAAAAGCCTAAAGTCTTCGAAGCTATTGGCTTCGATTGCGTAAGAAAATGGATTAAACTTAAGGGTCGACCTAGATAAAGCCGTTCCCAGATTTCATTTCAAACATGGAAAACAATTATTATTACGAAAAGTTTGTATACAAAATACTATTGGAAATATAGATTTAGATCAATTTTTTCCAATTCTTGAAAAAGAAGCACTTAGTAGAAATATAAATAAAATACAATTGAATCTAAACGACAACATATTTAATCTTGTATCCATTGAAAATTTTAAACTTAAAGGAATTCAGCATATAAATATATTACAAATAGCGCTAACACCAATAATATCTATTATAACTAACAAAGATGAACAAAAATATTTATTAAAGAAATTTCATGACAATCCTCTTTGTGGAGGTCATCCTGGAACAACCAGACTGTGTAAAAAACTCAGACAATATTATTATTGAAAAAATATCACCAAAGATGTGAGCCGATATGTAAAGCAATGTATTCAGTGCCAAATCAATAAAACAACAAAGCATATATGCTTGTCACGCAAACTCCTCAAAAACCTTTTCAAACTATAATCATTGATACGGTTGGCCCACTTTCTATAACGGTAAAAGGAAATCAATATATATTAACAATCATATGTGATCTAACAAAGTATCTAGTAGCAATTCCGGTAATTAATAGTAGAAAAGTAGAACAATTTGTATTAATTTATGGACCCATGAATAAAATACTTAGTGACATGGGTACCGAATACAACAATCAAGTCCTTTCTGAAATTCTTACACTTCTCAAAGTGGAAAAAGCAACATCAGCCCCTTACCACCACCAAACTCTGGGTACAGTCGATAGATCACATCGCACTTTCAACGAATACATTCGCTCATATATTCACGCATCTCGAAATGATTGGGATGAATGGCTAAAATACTTTGCATATACCTTCAATACTACCCTATCTACGGTACATGGATATTGCCCTTTTGAACTAATTTTCCCTAATAACCCAAATAATAATCCATTAACAGCGATAGATAAAATAGACCTAATATTCAACTTCGACAATTACACAACAGAAGTCAAATTACGACTTCATACAGCATTAAGTAGAGCTCAACTTTTAATTATCAAATCAAAACTAAATCAAAAACATTCACATGACCAGAACATAAAGAATACTGACATTTCTATAGATCAGGAGGTATTCATTAAAAATCACGCAGCACACAAATTACAACCAGTCTATAAAGGAATATACAAAGTAATTGAAATTGACGATATAAATAATGTCTTTATAGAAATAAACAATAAAAAACAAAAAATTAATAAAAACAATATTAAAATTTTTAAGAAATAATTTTACAGATTTTTATACTTTACTTTGAAAAAAAAAAACAAAAATATATATAGAAATAAACAAAAATAGTTATAATGATTACTAAATTAAGAAGAAAACTAATATAATAATACTTAACTATAAAATTTTTTTATAAACTTTAAGAAATTTAAATTTGTAAAGAAAGCTCCTACTGATATCACTTGATCAATGATCTCAGTAGGATCTTTCTCTTCCAAGAAGGGAGGTGTGGTAAATAGTGGAATTACAGATTTCATTGAACCTAAAGTATGTCATACATTCTTTAGATATCAATTTATGTCTGGAGTATTTTTACTTAATATCATATTCTATTTGAATTTTATGTATGGATATCATAATTAATTGATTTTAAAAAATAAAGACAGAAAAGATTTAACCAACAAGATTGAATGTTGTTTTATTATTATAGTTTTGCTGTGCATTAGACAGAAATATGCTGGAAAATTCTATGGGGTGTTCATCTGCGCCCTCCCCCTGGAGAAAAACTGCATCAAGAGCATAACCACTAGCATCTGTTTTTAGTATGAAGGGTTGGTCATCAACTGCTTGTTTCAAAATAGGTGCAGATGTTAGCAGCACTTTTATATGATAGAAAGCATTTTTTCTGATCGGCGACAAGCGATATGGAGGAATCGCTATTGCGTCATGCTGCTCAGTGTGGATGCGATGAACAGCATACGGAGTAGCTGCAGTTGGTTCCCTGAAAATATCTTCATGGGAGACAAGAAGTTTGTCCAAAGACACACGCTCTTCGTCGGATAGCCCAATACCATCTGATTCTTTTAAAATGTGGATATCCAGTGAATATAAGGGAATGAAAATTTTATCCAAGTAAGCATTTCGATCGGGTTTATAAATTTGTATAGGGGGACCGAATAATGTTGATGTGTTTTCAGTTGTCTTCTCTCCAGTGGGAATTTTATCTCTAAAAATGTTCTGAATCTAGTGTGGCGAATAATCGTTTGAATGCTTTGGTGTACTGGTTGAAATGGTGAAATGGTATTTTTGCTTTCAACAAAACTGTTAAGATTAGAAATTTCTTTGATAGCCTTTGTGCCTGGAGAGATTTTATCGTTACTAAGATCCATACTAAAGACTCCGATTTCAAGAGGATTCGTAACATGAATCTTGTTTTAGGTATATCTTCAAAAAACCAGCATCGTTGTGCCATGTTTAGTACAATTCCTGCAGATAAACAAGACTAATTTTTCGAATTCGATCACCAATTACGACATCACATTATTACTTTGCATTACTTTGCCGATTGTAGTGTATCCGTTGGCTAAAGTTATCTCTGCACGAACATCTTGAAACACGCAACCATTTTTTGTGAGAATTTTCTTCAAGTTTAGGCTGGCTACACTTGTCTTTGCGCCGGAATCAAACACTGCATCTCCTCTCAGACCAAAAATTTCGATGTGTGTGGTAGGTAGTGAGTGACAAATAGTGGTAGAAGTAATTGTATTAACAGCTAAATATTGAGGACTTTCTTTGGAGTGCTTACTACATGTGGGACAATTTGCACGGTACACTCCCGATGTTCCACATCCGTAACAAGAAAACTTTGGCTTTTTTAACAAAACTTGTGGTTGGTTTACTTGTTTTTGCTGAACCTCTATTTGTTTCATAGCTTCATCATCTCGATTTTTCTTCTTGTAACAGTATTCAATACTATGGCCATTCATACGGCAAAAACAACAGAGATTACTAGTTGCATTTTCCTGTTTGATGACTACGTTATTTGTTAATGGTCGCATTTCCGTAATAAACATTTCTGCTTCTCTACTTGCGAAAATGAGATCCCCAAAGATACTTAGTCTTTCAAGATGAACACGTTCACGAATATTTATATTGAACAATTCATAAATCATATTAAGCTGCACCTCTTCTGTCAGAGAAGTTTTTGCATATAAGACTATTCGTTGGCTCTCTTTTTTGTTTTTTTTTTGTGTCGAATATATTGGCAAAAATTCGCCAGTCAGGTATTGGCGGTGAAAACGTGGTACGAATGAGTGTTTTTGCTTCTTCAAAACTATTTACCGTGTCCTTGACACTAATCCACCAATTGGCTGGATATTCTTCGAGTAACAGGGGTATTCCACGTAATGCATCTTCGTCTGAAATTTTTTCAATATCTTTGTATACGCAGATGGCAGCTAAAAATTCCTCTACAGCAGCGGGAGCCCTTTGTATCGTGCTATACATTGAGTGAACGAGCGGCTAAAATTGGTTTGAGGTTTGACTTCCTTCACTTCAGAAAAAGTTGCTTCGTCAGTTTCAACTGCTATAGATGACGTGGTTTTGTCGGCTTCGGACTAAAACAATCTTGTTTATTCATACAGAATTACACTTTTTAACGAATACTTTTAATTTATATTTGTTTCTCAGCAAGTAAGCGGTACTTAGAAATAAGCCTGGACAAAGTTATTGACTTGTTGAATGACAGAATACAAATTCAATTGCGCTAACAAATGCTGCTGCTTTTATAGCAGTTCTAAACGTTTGTGTGTGCACAGTTGTAAATATTAGTACTAAAACATAAGTTCGCAAAATAGAGTCGTATTTAGAAAAAAGGCGTTAAACTTAAATATTGTCAGTTAAGTCAGTTAAATAATAATAATTTTCTACATAGTTGCAAAATATGACATTAAAAGAAGAAGAACGGTAATTTTAAATATAATAATATGATATATAAAGGTTTAAAGTATAGATATGCAATATGTTCCTAATTTTTATTAATTTGTTCATATATTTTAGGAAAATATTTTAAACGCAGACGTTATGAAAAATTTATATTTTTTAATGCGATGTTCATAAAATAAAAAAGTTTGCGAAAAAAGTCATTATCGTTCATAATATTTATGGAAAAATTCATAGGACATAAGTATTATTTTTTCTGTGTTCTTGATTGTTCTTGATTTAAAATTACTTCAAAAAGCAATGTTGAAAAGCTGTGCAGAAAATAATTGGTTTTGTAAAACTTGTGTATTCGTTAATTTATGCATAAAATATCGGACCTTGGGTCATAATAATTGTTCTAGCGGAACATGTAATAAAATAATAGTCCGAAGACTACAAACTGGTGAAAGATTTTTTTGACCTGGTTTGACCACAAGGAGTTATGTTCTATAAAGTCGGAGATTTTAAAGCAATATGAACCTTAAAAAAAAAGATTACAAATTTCTGAAAGACCAATGACTTTATTTTTTGGGAACTAATAGCTATATATAATTATAAGCATTTAAAATTAAAAATATCTAAAAATTTGTTAGTTTTAACGACATGCAGAGAAAATCAATTTTTGGATGATCCTGTTCGCTGTGATAGTGTTGAAATAGACCAGTAATATTTTGGCTCCCGAGGTACCTTGGTATTTACTTTCAAATGAGTAATATAACTTTGAAATCGGTAACCATAAAAAACTGATTTTTGGCCGACTTCTCGAAATATATGCCAGAGTGCGCCATTCCTACTTTAACAGAGGAAGCAATTTTTTATTCATGGCTATAATATAAATATATTATTAAATTGAAATTTTTGTTTTAATCTTTTTCTTATGTGTTATGTTATTTTCTTTTACTTGATTTCTAAAATTTTTTATTTTAAGTTTTTTTTTTGTTGTTTTTGTGTATTTATAAAATGTAGGGCTAAAGGCCGATGTAGCTAAAGCTCTTTGCTTTATTATCTTGTAATGTTAATTCTAAGCTTGTACAATAACAAATAAATAAACAAACTCAGAAACAATGAATACAAGCAGAGTTCAGTTTTCGATGCAAATAGTCTTGCAAAAGTGCAAGTGCATCATATCATAACTTTTTTATAAAATCCAACTACAAAATAACTATTGTTTTTCTTGAATTTGAATGATCGCAAGACCATTTGCACCAAACACTTAATACCGCTACAGTTTTCTTTATATTATTATACTAATTAATAAATTAATAATAAATTATATAAAGATTAATAATAAAGTTCCAAATTCAAATAACATAGCAATTTAAAACAATTTCTTAATCACTAAAATAAATTTCTGAGTCTGAATCAGTGTTAATAGATTCATCTATTATGAACTACTAAGATTCATCTAAATGTTATTACTAATTTCTTGATTATTGTTGAAAGAGCTGCTTGTATTTATTGTATTTCTATTAGATGAAATTAATGGATCAGAAGAAATTAGGAGTTTATTCAATAAATCTTGATTATAATTTTCTCTGCTATTTTTTCGAGTGTGCTCAAGTCTGTTCTTTGTGAAGGCATTCTAAAGCATTCGTCCGTGCACTCACCTTGTATTAGTTCGCCCTGGTTTAAAGCTATGCTATGCTTTTATACATTTTCAAATATTAAAAATATCAACTGATAATTTTAATAAAAATATCCAATATGGATGATATTTGAAATCATTATATTTCAAAAGTTGGTATAGAAAACACCTAAGCGTTTGTATACATATTTTAGTATATATAACAGAAAATAAGATCATTGGTGCATAAGAGTATTTTTTGATGTGCCTAGTTTTTCGTGTTTATCGAAGCTATAAGTTTTGTATAAATAGAGCAAACCAAGACGATTTATGATGATTAATCAATAATTTTTTAAATTCGTTCTTTTCCCCCCTGCTGCATGCAAAATAACCCTATGAAAAATCGCCCAAAAGCATAAATGAAAAATTGCCCAAGAAATCTTCATACAAAATTGGGTAATATTTAATATGAAAAGTAACCCAAAAATTTTGGGTGCTTTTTCGTCATTTTTGGAGAATAATTCATTTTTATATTTTTTTCATTATGAAAAATCGCCCAAATATTTTAATGAAAGATCACCCATTTTTGATAATAAGACTGAAAAAAACAATGGTTTGTCTTAAAAGCGATATATTTTTAATAAGAAATTATCACTAATATAAGTAGTTATAAAGTTTACCTTAAACCGCAGAAGTGTTAACATTAAAAATTTATTAGGATTTAAACTGAAAAATAAGCAACTTAGTTTCGGTCTCTGCTTTTCTAAAAAAACTGATTAATTTACAGAAAATGTATTGCCATCACATTTAAGGTTGTACCAAAAAGTACCAGCTCCTTTGTTTCTTTTATACTAGTAAATATTTCTAGTTATGTTGTTAAAAATAAGTTACTAATATGAGTTGAAATATATAATTATTATTATTAATGTTTTAATTGTTAAACTTTAGAATTAGGAGCCGCAGACAAAAATTATTTGCCTGCGGCACCTAATTCTAAAGTTTAACAATAAACAATAATTAATTTAGTGATTTAAATAATTAATTTCAACTCATATTAGCAAATTATATGTATTATTTTTTTTATTCACATTTTCTTTTATATTTATTTTAATGAACGCATACAATATTTATTTGCGTACATTGGCAACAATATATTTAACTTGGTACCAAAACGCTTCCTAACAGAGTGTGATCACAGATTACATACAATTTCTTCTCAAAGCTTGCTCGATGAATTCAATCAACGGTTTAATTAATTTAAATCAACGACTTAGCAAGGTTTGTAGCGACCGTGACCACGGTTACTCAGAGTTCCTTTGGCAGCATCCCCAAGAGCAGCAGGTGTCACAGCTTTCTTGGATGTTTATCAAAGATTACATACAGCAGTTGCAAGCTGAAAGCTTTCTCGATAAATTAAACCAATATCAATGCCCTTACTAAAACTATTGACATTTTTATATTTAATAAGAAAACTATTATTTATCAAATCATGATCATCATGATGATCATGACCATGATCATAACTTCTGATCATGCAAAGAATTGATTATTATCTTGATTTCATGAATTTCTGTATACATATTGGTTTAGTATAGTTTTGAGGGTTTTTTTGTATAGATGTATTTAGAAGTTGATTCTCTCTTTTTTGGTATAGTTTAGTTTCATTCACTTTTTTTATATCTGTGTATTGAAATTATATTTCTCTGTTGCTTTCTATTTTACTTTGCTTGAGTTTTTTTCTGTAGATTTTCTCAAACTAAAAATTACAACAGAAAAACAACTAACTCAATCGCTAAAGATTCCTTATCAACATCTCTATTTGCCCTACATAAAAATAATCCGTCCGTCTAATCCATGCGTCTACCTATTTGTCAGTCTGTTCATGTGTCTGTGCAGCTCTGTTGAACGAAAACCAAAAACCAAAATTCAATGACCTTCTCTTAGATTGTTAAATAATAATCATGTAATGATCATGATTTTTGAGCATGAAAACAGGTTGATTTTTTCGGTAGATTTTCTCAAACTAAAAATTACAACAGTAAAAGAACTAACTCAAACGCTAAAGACTCCTTATCAACATCTCTTTTTGCCCTACATAAAAATAATCTTCACAGTTCGCAAATAAAGACAAAATGATATCATCTACCAAAATAAGGTCTTTGGTCATCCGTTTACCTATTTGTCAGGTTGTTCATGTGTCTGTGCAGCTCTGTTAAACGAAAACCAAAATTCAATGACCTTCTCTTAGATTGTTTATTTTTCCTAGTTAACACAGACTTAAATATACAAATAAACTCCAGACTCGAAAATACATTATTTCTGTCTGTCCACTCCTGTCTCTGTCTATGCAGTTCATTATTAGAAATAGATATTATGTTTTTTCCATCAAATGACCTACATTATTTCCACACACACACATAAGATCATTACACTCATAAATTCTTACTATCTACCTAATATTCCACCGCCTTTTTTCCAACACTTTCTTATTTTATTTGATTCACAAATTTTAACGCTCTTTAATGCGCTTATACTACAATTTTTAAAAATTATCTCCATGAGAGAAAAAATTCTTCCTTATGGTTTTTGGTGTTTCCGTACTTTTGTGTAATTTCGTCTCTTTATAAGAAAAAAATATGCTTGCTATCATTTTCACGAACTGTACATATATATTTTTAGCTTTTAAATCTGCTTTTCCATGTTTTCCGAAATTTTTACATTTTTTTAAATTAATTTTTTTTTAATAGAAAAAATTGCCGCCTATTTAATCTTTTATTTGATCTTAAATAAGTGTTAATAAGTTAATTTACTGAAATTGTGTTCGCAAGCTGAAACGGTTAAAGGAATTATTAAAAATATCTTTAAACTTGTTCCACAATTTTGGCATACTTGCATATGCATACGAGTATGTAGGCCTTTAAGTTTTATAAAATTGAGAATCTCTGAAGGACTGCTAAGATTTTCAGGAAACATGTTTTTGAAAGATATAATTCATTCATTAATTCAGTACCATCAATATCATTTTTTTATTCTTCTTTTAAAAGGAAATTTAAATTCATTCAACATTTACGCAATTCTTCATTATTTACTTTCTTTTTTAAATTTCATAAAAATCTAAAATTATTTAAAAAATCATTGGTTTGTTCAAAACGTTCTACCAAAGAAAACTTAATTTGATCTATTAATATGTTGAATATATTTTATTTTAAAATGTTCTGTCACATCAATAAAAACATTATCAATAGTTTTATAATCATGCTGTGTCTTTATACGACGAATGCGTTTTTATAGTATATAGTTTAGTATCTACTAATGCTCTACTCTCGCGTCTACCAACATTTTCGCTTACTGGATCGATATTTTTTAAGATATTTAGAACAAGATTGCAATAAATTTACAACATTATTTTGATACATTGAATTGGCCTTTAAGGCTTTACTAACAATATTTATGTGAGACAACAGGTCATACCAAATAATGCTAGAAATGAATATTGGTATATTTGTTCAATCAATTCGGCTTTCCCAGCGAGTTTAGCATAAATATTTTAAAGATAATAGTACATTGTTAGTTAAAATTTTACATCGCCTATGGAAATACTATACTAAATGACATAAAAATAAGAGCGCGTGGATATACTTTATAAATACAATACGAGCTTGACTCGTCATATGCTTTACCTCTACAATCATCTAAGTTCAATTTAATATCAATTATTAATTGATTCATTATCTCATATAATGAACGACCTGTTATTTGAGGATGTTGATGATTATTGTTATAAATTTATTGGATAATTATTCATAGGATTTTTTTTATATGTACACTCTTCATATATTTTAATTGTGTCATTATATATTTTTACAAAGAAATCTTTTTCATTTAATAAAATACATTTATTGTAATCAAAAATCTTATTTTGTGATGGTATACAATAGTTGAATATAATAATACGATTTTGCATATCACTATAAATTTAATTAATAATCATTTTAATGTCTGATCGTATCCGTAATTTTCTTTTCAACATATTCCTAATGAAAGGAATAATTTTACAGAAAAATAGCACCACTAAATATTTTGATCTTTGTAGATTCCTTCTAGCATTTGTTGGAATCTTATTCCTTCCATCGGTTCACCGTTTTCCTTAAAATAGAATATACATATGTGTATTCTCCTCAGCCGATATTTTTGATTTATCACTGTACGTATTAATATAATTTAATTTTTGAATTGTCGACTTTACTCTATTTATACAAAACTTATAGCGATTAAACATCACAAACAAAAAATCCTATTGAAAACATTTTTTATACATTAATGCATTGTAAGCACTAATTTCATTAACCACGTCTACTTTTTAAATTTTAAATAAATATAATATGTAAATTTTCTAACTTTGCACTGATGGGGACAAATTAAAAAATTATTGGTTCATCAGCACAAATCTATATGATCAAATACACACGAGGATCATACTTTTAAAATTTTAAATAAACATAATGTTATGTGAATTTGTTGATGTCGTACTATTTTTAACAATTCAAGTTGATATTCATACACTTCTCATGTATGTACAAACATATGTATGTAAATAGTAATTCCTTGAAATCTTTTGCACTATGAAATCTTGTGAAATCTAGTTTAGCTTCATGTTAAAATATTTTAGAGTGGCGAAATTTCAGTTTTATTGGGGAGGAAAGGCTGCATGCAAAATAGTCCCATGAAAAATAGCCCAAAAACAAAAATGAAAAATTGCCGAATAAATAATCACCCTAAAGAAAGGAAAGATTGCCCAAAAAGAAAAATGGAAATTTGGCCCAAAAATTGTGAAAAAATACCAAAATATAAATGAATTATCGCCCAAATTTATTTATAGTTTTCTTATTAAATATAAAAATGTCAATAGTTTTAGTAAGGGCATTGATATTGGTTTAATTTACCGAGAAAGCTTTCAGCTTGCAACTTCTGTATGTAATCTTTGATCAACATCCAAGAAAGCTGTGACACCTGCTGCTCCTGTGGGTGCTGCCAAAGGAACTCTGAGTAACCGTGGTCACGGTCGCTACAAACGTTGCTAAATTAAATCGTTGATTTAAATTAATTGAACCGTTGATTGAATTCATCGAGCAAGCTTTGAGAAGAAATTTTATGTAATCTGTGATCACAGTCTGTTAGGAAGCGTTTTGGTACCAAGTTAAATATATTGTTGCCAATTTAGGCAAATAAATATTGTATGCGTGCATTAAAATATATGTGAATAAAAAAATAATAAAGGTACAAATAGTTTGCTAATATGAGTTGAAAATAATTATTAAAATCAATAAATTAATTATTGTTTATTGTTAAATTTTAGAAATTTAATATTTTACAATTATATATTTAGATTTTTAATATTTTATAAAAAATTTTTGTCTGCGGCGCCTAATTTTAAAGCTTAACAATAAACACATTAATAATAATATATTTCAACTCATTTTATATAGTAACTTATTTTTAACAACATAACTAGAAATATTTACTAGTATAAAAGAAAGAAAGCAGCTTGTACTTTTTGGTACAACCTTAAATGTGATGTCAATACATTTTCTGTAAATTAATCAGTTTTTTAGAAAAAAGAGACAGGAACTAAGTTGCTTATTTTTCCAGTTTAAATCCTAATAAATTTTTAATGTTAAAACTTCTGCGGTTTAGGCAAACTTTATAGCTACTTATTATTAGTGGTAATTTTTTATTAAAAATATATCGCTTTTAAGACAAACCATTGTTTTTTTTCAGTTTTATTATTAAAAATTGGTGATCTGTCATTAAGATATTTGGGCGATTCTTCATAATGAAAAATATAAAAATGAATTATTCTCCAAAAATGACGAAAAACACCCAAAATTTTTGGGTTACTTTTCATATGAAATATTACCCAATTTTGTATGAAGATTTCTTGGGCAATTTTTCATTTATGCTTTTGGGCGATTATAGGGCCATTTTGCATGCAGCCGGGGGGAAAAGAACGAATTTAAAAAATTATTGATTAATCATCATTTTTTGGGCAATTTTTCATTATGAAAAATAGCCCAAAAATATAAAAATCAATGATTCTCTAAAAATGACGAAAAAGCACCCAAAATTTATGGGTTACTTTTCATATTAAATATTACCCAATTTTGTATGAAGATTTCTTGGGCAAATTTTTCATTTATGCTTTTGGGCGATTTTTCATAGGGTTATTTTGCATGCAGCAGGGGGGAAAAGAACGAATTTAAAAAATTATTGATTAATCATCATAAATCGTCATGTTTGTGCCTTCAGAACTCGGTCATTTCTGAACCGATTTTAAAAATTTTTGCACTATTAGAAAGGTTATGGCTACAGATTGGTCTCATTTTAAAAAAAGTTCAAAATATTAAAAATTAAAGGGTGTCCCCATACAACATACATGTTTTTTACGTGTATTATGAACATTATAGGTCACCAATTTAAAATTAAAAAAAAGCGCGTATCACTGTAGCTCCCAATAATAAAAAATAATTAAAAAATAAAATTAAAAATTAAAGGGTGACCCCATAGGTGACTTAATTTCACCTTTATTCTCCTATCTTTTGAACCGTTATAGACAAACACTTGAAAGTTGCACAGAATGTTCGTTACTATGTCTGTTATAATAAGTATAATTATTTAAAATTATAAATTACAGGGTGTCGCAATAGTTTATGTAATTTGATGTATATGACCAAACTTTTAAACCGTTACAGACAGACGGTTGAAGTTTACAATGAACCTGTATTGCTACGACCGCTATAACTAGTATAAAATTTGAATTACAGGGTGTCGCAATAGTTACCGTCTTAAAGAAACATGATTTTAAGTTTGTCTGTTTTGAAGTCGGTTTTTTTTTTTGCAAGAATTATTAAAATTTTAAATAAACATAATGGTATGAGAATTTGCTTCTGTGGTACTATTTTAAACAATTCAAATTGATATTCATACACTGCTCATGTAGGTACATACACATATATGTATGTATATGTAAATAGTAATTCCTTGAAATCTTTTTGAATTATGAAATCTTTTGCAATCCAGTTTAGCTTTATATTAAAATATTTAGAGTGAGGAAATATTAGGGATGGTGAACAAATTTCAAAAAAATTATTGATTCATCACCATAAATCTATATTTATTAATCATCATAAATCAACTCGGTTTAGTTTCATGCTCTTTCACATATTAAATATTTGGTGCGAAAATTTTCACCGCGTAGTTGCAATCTACTAATATTTACTCCAGCGAAGATCGTATTAACGAGAGATGAATAAACCGTTGTTTATCAAGAAATGACTACCAATGACATAGATAATAATATGTAAATAATAATAATATGTACAATATGCTTAATTGAACCCAGACAGAATTCAGGTATATAGAATATCTTGCAATTTATGAGGAGCTACTTCAAACCATTGTCAAACAATTGTCCCTGTAATAAAAACTATTTCTTAATTTTCGTACTATACGAACTATATCAAATGTAGGAATTTACAAAAACAATTTTTATTTATAAATTTATTTAAATATTTTATTTTATTTTTGTATTTATATCCAGATTATATTTATATAATTTGAAATAAGTAGCGGAAGTGATGCTATAGCACCACTATATACAAAGAGTACAAAAATAATGTTTACAATCTCAAAAAGGTATTGAAATGTGTGGCAAATAAAGTAAATATGTTTCATAAAAACAATTTAGAATTATTTCTTTTTAGCTTTTAAATCTGCTTTTCTATGTTTTCGGCAATATTTACATTTTTTCAACTCAATTTTCTATTGATAAAATTGCCAGTCTATTTAATCATTCATTTTTAGTTTCTTTTTTAAATTTCATAAAAATCTCCCATTACTTAAAAATTTTATTATTGGTTTGTTCAAAACGTTCTACCAAAGAAGACTTAACCCAAAGAAGACATAAATCCATTCCGATTCATCAGCATAAATCCAAATCGATTCAATAAACACTAGTGACCTGCTTCTGTTAATGTTGAGGATTCACATTAGCTATGTAAATAGTAATTCCTTGAAATCCTTTTGATTTAGATTCTGCTACCATATGCTCTAGCGAAGATCGCATGAACAACATAAGAACAGTGTATGAAGACTCACCACCGCACAGCAGAAATCTAAAACTATACGATCATATATAATGTTTATATGTGATGACAGATGGCGCCACAATCATCAAATGGTGAGTCCTGTTAAAAGGATTGGCAAGAATCATGATTAATCAGCATAAATCTACTTGGTTTTGTTTCATGCACTTCCATGTATAAAATACAATATAGAGCACTCGCTATAATATGAATACTCTATTTTATGAAGACCCCAAAATATGAACACTTTTTTTCATTTTTTTTTTTGTTTTTAACCGATTTTTATCTAAGCAGTGAAGAAATCTTTGTAAACAGGATTGAAGATAAATTCTGGTTCAACTGCATAATCATTTTGGGATTTCCGTAGTTGATTGCTTTACAATGAACTTCATATGTCAATCAAAATTTCTTACATACACTTTAAGTTCGTGCTTATATTCAGCTGGAATTCCCATTCATTTTTTAATATATGTACATAAATTTAACGTTAAAGGTTTTTAAATATATGTGTATAAAAAAGCATAAGTTCTTAATTTTAAAAGAAAAATCAGAAGTTTTAAAACATTTACTAGTTTACCGAATAAATGATATGAACGATATAAATGATATTAAGGCCGTTTGAAAGGTGAACGCACAAAAGAAACAGCAAAGAAAAATCATGGATTTGTTCACATGACTTTGTTTTTTTTTTTCGGAGGTGGATTTTGAATATAGTAGACAACATATGAGAAAATTAAAATAATAAGCTTTTATTTTTATGGAGAAAACGATTTTAAGAGGAAATTAGATGCCAATCGTAAATATGAACAATCTTGAAAACAGAACCGGCTTGTAATTAATTAGCGCACTATACTTGGTGCGAAAATTTCACCACGTAGCTAGAATCTACTAATATTTACTTCAGCAAAGATGGCATTCAAATTTCATAAGTGACAATAAATGGCATCACAAACTTCAAATGGTATGTATTGCTAAACAGTTGCTTAGCAAGAATCATCACCACAGTGTGAGTAATAGCAATCCATTACAACACCATAAGATGAGAATTACAAAATATCATTTAGCGAGAATCACAACCACACGGCGAGTAACTTAAACAGCTGTTCAACGACAATTTCTGTTTTCTACTATTTAATAAAACCCTGTAATAAGACTCACCACCATTTACCAAAACTATAGTACTACTATTTCCAACCCTTTCCCGGTATAAGATTTTACGGCGTAGCTAGAATCTACTAATATTAACTTCCGCGAAGATCTTATATAATTTTCATAAAGTGACGACATATAGCATCACAAATGGTGTGTTTAGCAAGAACTAAAAACCACAAGCTGGGTATTGCCAAACGATCGTCAAGCAAAAACCAACACCACAAGGTGAGTGTTGCCATATGAACTTTTAGCAAAAACCAACACCACAAGGTAAGTATTGCCATACGATTGTTAACAAAAACCAATACCACAAGGTGAGTAATGCCATACGAGTTCAGCAAGAAGCAAAATCACAAGGTGAGTAATACCGAACGAATGTTTAGCAAAAGCCAACACCATAAGGTAAGTATTACCATACCAGTATTTAGAAAAAAACCAACACTACAAGGTATTTCCATACGATCGCGTAGCAAGAATTACAACTGTCTGGTAAGTACCGAAAAACAGTTGTTTAACAAGAATTACCACCACTTTCTACTACTATTTAATACAAATCGTAACAAGACTCACTACCATTTACCAAAAATATACTACTACTTTTTCCAACCCTGAAACACGTCGTCCCTCCCCATTTCCAATCTACTAGAATAAATAAAAATCCAACAAGCTTCTTACAGAAAAGCAATAATGAATTCGTCGAATTTAAATTATTGAAAGCAAAAAAAACTTTAAACTGACGTGGCTTCTGCACCGAGAATTTATGGTCCTCCTAAAATCCCTAAAGAAATCCATAAGAGAGACTGATAGTAAAATAAATAAAGTAATAAATAAAATAATGAACTATAATGACTGTCTAAAAAAAATACGAAGAAATCCATATATAATGTTAAAGAAATTTAAAATTTGTAAGCTTTGATGTAGAGAGTATATTAAGATAGACTGATATTAAAAACCAACTGCATCAGGTTTATTAATTATTAATTATTTTTCAAAATATCCGAAGAATATTATTACAAATACTGCCTGTAACCTAATTAAACCAGTTATTAGCATCAGTGATATGGAATTTCACTATAAAAACTTATGCAAAATAAGAAAAAAATTTTAAATCAAATAATTTAGTACCACATAGATACTTTCAAATCAATGTATAAACATTCCCGACATATCAGAAAGATTGGCTAATTCAAAACTCTTTGATTCTAAACACTATAAAATAGCTTATAGAACATTGGAAAAATTCTTCAGAAAAACCAAAGATAAAATTGACAAATTTGAAAAATCTAATGTTGTATTTAAAATATCTTGCAATGGAATTGGAGCAGAGAAATGTAAAATGATATACATGGAAACAACGGAAAATAATATCCCTATTGTCGTTCTCAACTCAACTCAGTTTGATTGTCTACGAGTCGTAGTATTGTGATACACAACTGTTTTTAGTAGAAATTGTTATGGCGTTACCAACTTAAAATATCCAGTTTGACAGAAAAGCCGACAAATTAATTAAAAAATTTAAGAAAATAATTTCAAATAGAAATGTGTGTTGATTTATTTTATGGAGATGAAAACGAAGATTCGAAGGTAGATATGCTACGTATAAGGAGGAGAATTCGTGATGGATCTAACCCTCTTGAACTACCAACTGCAAAGTAAAATATTCAAACTATAACTTACAATCAAAGTAAAATGTTTTTTACAGATTTATGAGCTATTTCCGACTGAGCAAAGAAGCATTTTGTTATTTACTGGCTGACATAAAAGATGAATTAAGGAAACCTGTACGTACATCAGCTATACCACCAATATTGAGACTGTGTGCTGCCCTTAGATTTTTTGCTGGCGGGAGCTACCAGAAGTGGTAAGAGTAGCTCAACCTACAATTCCACTGGTTTTAAAAGAAGTCTTAGATGTGCTAGAGCACCATATATGCAGGAAATGGATTAAAACACAAATGAGTGAAGAGGAAACAAATGAGTGTAAGGTTTGGTTCTTTAAAGAAAGTGGTTTTCCCGGTGTGTTGGGCTGTATTGATGGTACACACATCCGGATTGTTGCTCCCCGTAAAGATATACAGCATCTTTACTTAAATCGGAAGGGATACTATAGCATAAATGTTATGATTGTAAGATATAATACGTTCATAGTACATACATACAGTGGATCAATAAAGTCTAGGCACAACATGATTTTTAAAAGTGTTTCGCCAGTAACTTTGCATCTGCATAACTTGATAAAATTATTTTCATGATATTTTCAAGATTGATAGGTTTATTGACCATTTAACACGAAAAATAATTCATATCTTATTATTTCTAATATACAATGGCTTTTAAACTAAAAAATAAGGTAAGTCTATGTAAAAAAAGTTTAGGCACACATGTGAAAATTTTCGGTATATTCGGGGTTTTTGCATGTCTAGTATTTGGTTGAACCTCCTTTAGCTTGGATAATTGCTTCTAAACGTCTACTCATACTTCTTACTAGGTTAGATGTTTCATCAGGAGTAATTTTTTCCCATTCTAAGCGAAGTGCCGCTTTAAGTGATTCTTAGGATGTAATGTGATGTTTCCGTATTTTTTTCTCTAGTAAGTGCCAAATATGCTCTATAGGATTCGTGTCTGGCGATTGCGGAGGGGTTTTTAACTATTTGCAGTGGTATATGAGCCATTCCTGCACAAGATATGAAGAATGTTTTGGGTCATTATCTTGTTGGAACAAGAATTTCCCATTTAAGCCCAGCTTCGCAACACTTGGAGATAAGTTTTCTTTTAAAATATTTAAATAAGAGTGCTTGTCCATTTTGTCGTCTATAAAGACAAGATTTCCCACTCCAGATGCCGCCATACATCCCCAAACCATAACATTGCCACCACCGTGCTTCACAGTCTTAATAATATTATTTTCTCTTTGTTTGCTTTTCGCCAAATTTTTTGTGGACCATCTGAACCAAAAATGTTAAACTTTGATTCATCACTAAATATCACACTGTTCCAGAAGGCTTCAGGGTGATTAATGTGGAGTTTTGCGAACTCTAACCGCTTTTTCTTGTTTATGTCTGAAAGACAAGGTTTGCGACGGGGAACTCTTCGATGATATCCAGCTCTGTGCAGCGTATTTCTTAATGTTTGTGGATTAAGGTCTTCACCAAAACTTTTCTTCATTTCCCGACACAATTCTACAGCTGAAATCTTTGGATTTTGAGCCACTGCAGCAACAATGATACGCTCCTGACGAGATGTAAATTTTTTTGGACGTCCTCTTCTCTCACGCTCTAATTTGTTGGTTTTTTCATAATGTTTTATGATGTTTCTTACACTGGTATAGGGCCTCTGTACAATCACACCAATTTCGCGATAGGATTTTCCCTGTGCATGAAGATTTATTATAAATTTACGGACATCTACGGAAATTTCTGAACGATTGCTCATTTTGCTGTTTTCGTCACGAATTAAATACCAAGAATATTTTTTACATTTAAAACTCTCGCTTACTGAGGATTTAACATGTGCATAGACATGAATTGAAATAAAAAAGTGAAAATTTACCGTTATACAAGGGATTAAACGGCATTAATGCAGTACGTGCCTAAACTTTTTTTAGATAGACATAGCTTGTTTTTTAGTTTTTAAAGCGTTGTATATTAGAAACAATAAGATATAAATTATTTTTTGTTTCAAATGGTCAATATAACTCTCAATCTTTAAAACGATATCAAAATTATTTTATTAAGTGAACCAGATGCAAAGTTATTAACAGAACACTCTTGAAAATCATGATATGCCTAAACTTTATTGATCCACTGTATTTATTTTTAGTTAACATTTTGGGTTTAAATTTTCTTTATCTTTTTTAGATGTGTGATTACAAAATGAACATACGATATATTGACGCGAGACAACCGGGGGCGAATCATGACTCTTTCATTTTTAATTTAAGTAATTTAATAACTCATTTGCAAAGGAACTTTCAGGAAAATTCATGGGTTTAAGGTAAAATAATCTTTATTTTATATCTTTAAAAACCAATTTTATCCATTTTTACATTTAAGCTGATGCCGGATATCCCCTCCGACCGTACTTAATGACACCATTCCGAATGACAGACGTAGGTTCTGCACAAGCTCGCTATAACACTTTACACGCCAAAGGTCGGAATATCATTGAACGTACGATATAGTCTTGCATTACTCTACCGAAAAAGCAACACAAATTGTAAATGTTTGTTGTGCTCTGCATAATATTAGTCAGCACTTCCAAGTAGAATTTCAAGAAGATGAAATAGTTATTGATAGCGGAGATACGAATGCACAATCCATGAACTCAAATATGGAGGACACAGAAATGGGAATAAGTATAAGAAATAATATAATGCTTTCTTCTCAATCTTAATAAAAATATTTTATTTATTCTTATTGAATTCAGTTTAACAATGAAAAGATATATATTTATGCTATAATACACATACATATGTATTTAACTATAAAAAAGAATTAATTATTTAGGTTTAAGTTCTTTATTATAAAGAGATAAAGATAAAATGGAAACTAGCAGAATGTAATACATTTTCTGGATGGCTATATCCGTCTTCAGCATTCTTCGTATCTATGTACAAGGTAGTTTCTACTTAAACTTATCAAAGAAATAGGATATGAGAAACTTTGATTTGTTTATATTATATTTGACCTTTGAAATATAAAAAAAAATAAGTTTCTCAGATCCTATTTCTTTTATAAGTTTAAGTAGAAAAATAATTTCAATTGAAACTACCTTGCACATACATAGATACGAAGAATGCTGAAGACGGATGTAGCGATCCAGAAAATGTATTACATTCTGCTAGTGTCCAATTTTTCTTTATCTCTTTATGATGAAGAACTTAAGCCTAAATAGTTAGTTAATTCATTTCAAAATAAAATTAAAATTCACATAAATAAAAAATAAAATTTTGTTATTCTCTTCAAAATCATTTGTTTCATTTTGACTGTTAACAAAATATGGTTTCATGATTATATATTACATTGAGTCTGTGTTTTGGATTTATACATACATACATACATATATACATTTAAATGAAAAAAATAAAAATAAAATATATAAGAAATAGTAATTAAAAAATAAATAACATCACTTCGTGTGGCCAAACTTAAAAATTAAATATTTTCCTACCTACATGCTATAACAAATCACTGCGTCAACTCGTTTCTTAACTCTTCAATCTTAATTTTTTCGCACTCTACCCTGAGATTGTGAAGCTCAGTAGCTTCATTCATTTGCCTTTCGTACAAGGCATTTTTTTCTGCTTTAATTTTAAAAGCTGCTTGTTGACCTCGTAGTTTTTGTAGGCCGTTTTTTTTTTAAGTTTTTATACTTTTTAAAAATGCAGCTTGTGTCTCAGCTTGTTTTCTCAACAGCTCGAGACGCTCCTCTTCGGGCAAATTACGGCTTCTTCTCCTGGTTGGAACGCTTAATGATGCCTCGGGTGCCTGTATTGCAGCTTGGTTTAGTTCCACGGTATCGTCATTCAACGTTGGAGCAACATTTTCTAAACCAAAGGTTTCAAAGGATTAAAGATGCGACACAGAATTTTCAAGACTGTTTAAGGGAAGTTCTTGCGAAGGGCCACCTCCTGTCGTCTGAGTATTTCTTTTGTTGTTAGTAAGTTTTTTCTTAATACTTGCTTTGTAATGTATCCAAACCTGTGTGAAGTAAATTGCAATAAAAAAGTACGTCACAAAGCATATACTTACACGTTGCCATTCTGTCATCGGTCATAATGTTTATGGAAGAATTCATGGGATATAAGTATTATTTTTTCTGTGTTCTTGATAGTTCTTGATTTAAAATTACTTCAAAAAGCAATGTTGAAAAGCTGTGCAGAAAATAATTGGTTTTGTAAAACTTGTGTATTCGTTAATTTGTGCATAAAATATCGGACCTTGGGTCATAAAAATTGTTCTAGCGGTACATGTAATAAAATAATAGTCCGAAGACTACAAACTGGCGAAAGATTTGTTTGACCTGGTTTGACCACAAGGAGTTATGTTCTATAAAGTCGGAGATTTTAAAGCAATATGAACCTTTAAAAAAAAGATTAAAAATTTCTGAATTAAGAATTTCTGAAAAATTTGTTAGTTTTAACGACATGCAGAGAAAATCCAGTTTTGGACCATTCTGTTCGCTGTGATAGTGTTGAAATAGACCAGTAATATTTTGGCTCCCGAGGTACCTTGGTATATACTTTCAAATAAGTAATATAACTTTGAAATCGGTAACCATAAAAAACAGATTTTTGACCCACTTCTCAAAATATATGCCAGAGTGCGCGGTTCCTACTTTAGCAGAGGAAGCAATTTCTTTACATTTTGTAAATAAGAAAGGAATCATTTCCTGTAATTGAATAGGATATTGTTGATCTCTCTAACCGTCTATCCTATTATAGAGAATAATTTGATGAATTTGCTGTTCTAAATAATTTTAAGTCTCCCTTACAATATTTGACAAAAGGGCGTAAAGTACACGACATATCTTTTAAATCTGACTTTTACCTTTGTGAACACATTTTCTATTGTATCTTACCCAACGGAAAAAGGTAATCAATAAGAAACGAGTAGGTAATACAAAGAATGTATAATATTCTGCTTCGAGTATACATAACTCTTAACACGGAGCATGTCCTAGGAAAGTAATGCATTATTTCAATTTAGCCTTGATGTATACATTTATATTATTTATTTTACTTATTATTAAAACTAGTATAAAAAACATTTTAAATTATTAAAAACTTAAGTAACAGTGAAATTAAGAAAAAAAATATATTTCCAAATTATATAATAAATTTTTTACTAATATTTATAATCTAACTTAACTTGTAGAAAATGTATTTTGCCTGACACAAATATATTTGTAATTTCTTTTTTCATGCCTATATACATAAATATATTACTAAATTGAAATCTTTGTTTTAATCTTTTTCTTATGTGTTATCTGTTATTTTCTTTTACTTGATTTATAAAATTTTGTTTTTAATTTTTTTCTGTTGTTGCTAAAGATCTTTGCTTTATTATCTTGTAATGTTAATTGTAAGCTAGTACAATAACAAATAAATAAACAAACGCAGAAACAATAAATACCGCTACAGTTTTCTTTATATTATTATACTAATTAATAAATTAATAATAAATTATATAAAGATTAATAATAAAGTTGCAAATTCAAATAACATAGCAATTTTAAACAATTTCTTAATCACTTAAATAAATTTCTGAGTCTGAATCAGTGTTAATAGATTCATCTATTATGAATTACTAAGATTCATCTAAATGTAATTACTAATTTCTTGATTATTGTATTTATTGTATTTCTATTAGATGCAATTAATGGATCAGAAAAAATTTGGAGTTTATTCATTAAATCTTGATTATAATTTTCTCTGCTATTTTTTCGAGTGTGCTCAAGTCTGTTCTTTCTTAATTGTTTTGTGAAGGCATTCTAAAGCATTCCCCCGTGCACTCACCTTGTATTAGTTCGCCCTAGTTTAAAGCATAGCATACTATTATCATACATTTTCAAATATTAAAAATATCAACTGATAATTTTAATAAAAAAAATATCAAATATGGATGATTTTTAAAATTCAAATTTTCAAAAGTTGGCATAGAAAACACCTAAACCTTTTTATACATATTTAGCATAAAAGTATTTTTTTGATGTGCCTAGTTTTTCGGATCCATCGAAGCTGACTATTTTTTTTAGTATATATTTTGGCTAAAAACTTCAAAATATTTATTACAGTGTTGTTATAAATATTTGAAATTTAGGATTTTTTCATTGTGCCTGCTACATTTCTGAATAAAGCAAATATAATTGCATGCATTTTTATAAAAAAATAAATTTTTGATATTTATTTTTCCAAACCCATTTTATGTTACTTACGGCCCTTTTCACAATGTATGATTATAAGTTAACATGAACTTTAACCGCAGGTTAGGTTAAAATGTATTTCACAAAGTATGATTAATTTTTAATTGACACTATTTAACAAAAAATTGGCTGTTAAATTTAACCGAAGAAAATATTCCGGTTAGTATTTTAATTGACAGAATTTAAAACAAAAATATAATAAATAAAAAATAGTAATGGAAAGACAACATTTATATTTTTGTAACGTTTTTAATTTTGAAAATATAAAGTGCGAAAAAAAATTTTACACGTCGGGAACATTTTGGTTTATCTGAAGAAGAATTTAGATAAAGGTTTAGAGTATCAAAGGCCACAGCAAAGTATGTTATTAATCTTGTTGGCAGAAAAATACAATCTACATCAACTAGGTAAGCTACTTTTAAGCACACACAATCATATTCCTTAATTTTATTTTCAAAGAAATCATGCGCTATCTCCCACCCAAATGGTATTGTTATTCTAAGCGATTATTGTTATTCTAAGCGATTATTGTGGAGTATCTATTGCAACTGCTAGTTGTGTTGTAAAAAAAGTATCAAAGGCAATTGCAAAACTTTCTAGGGAATTTATATCCGTGCCAGATTCTCAAGAGGATATGATGAAAACAACCACACATTTTTATGACATCGCGAAGTTTCCTAAAGTAATAGGCGCTGTTGATTGTACTCATGTAAAAATACAATCTCCCGGAGGACTTGATGCTGAAGTATTTAGATGTCGTAAAGGTTATTTTTCAATTAATGTTCAGGTTAGTTCTATTTAATTATTTAATTTTTCTGAAAAAAACAATATTTATATTGGTATAGGCCATTTGCAATGCAAATCTTGAAATAACAGATATAGTGGCCAAATGGCCTGGATCGGCGCACGATAGCCATATTTTTAACAACAGTCGAATCAAAGCTAGTGGCGAGTTTGCATCCTACATACTGTTAGGCGATGGAGGCTATGGTGTTAAGCCATATTTGATGACTTGACACAACTATGGCAATAATAGTATCGTGTACTATTTTGCACAACTTTTGCCGGCTGCTAAAAGACGATTATGACTACGAAAGCTATTGTATATCCAGTGACGAAGAGGATATCATTCCAGATCAATTTTCAAGATCACGTAACAATATTATTGAAAATTATTTTTTAAGATTATAAAAATATTATTATTATTATTATTAATGAATAAAAACTTTTCCATTCCATCGGTTATAAAATGTTAAACACATTTCATTCAGTTTTTTTATTTATTGGTACACAACATTAAAAGATTATAATAAATAATGTGATATTAACATTTAAACAACAAAAAAGTAATTAAAAACAAAAGCAAAGTATTCAGGGTAAAAAAACTAACAAAACAATTAAACATGTGGTAACAGAGTTCGCAGCATATAAGTTTAATTTTTTGAGTTGGCTCTATTTCTTGAGATAAGCAGATATGTGGAGCCTGCTCCACATGTATAATTATAATTCAATAGTTTTGGAAATATTCTATTAGCAGAATGAAAAATTATATTACTTTGAGATTATAACTTAATTATGGTTATACTTGTGAAGCAAGCTCCACCATAGTGCCAACTCAAAACAATGTAACTAATATACTGTGAACTCTGTTTTTACAAAAAAAAAGTTAAATTAAAAATCCGACATTGTCATTCTTAAATTTCTCGAGTTCCATTTTTTTCAAAGATAATTCTAATTTTAATATTTCTTCTTTGAAGCAAAGCTCACTTAATTGTAGTTGATGTCGTTCTTCCGCTCTTCTGTCTTCGTTTTCGAAAAAACATGTTTGTTTCTCTAACAGTTGGTCACTTTTATTAAAACTGCATTCTTTTTTAAATGCTAACTTTTTCGAAATCGGCCTTTTTAAACTTGATGGATTCCATTTACTCCATGAGTTGTTCTAAAGCATAAGCAAAATAATAGTGGAATTATAATTAAACTGACATTTTTGGTAAAAATTTGTAAGCATTATATATAATTTAATGCTATTGATTAATTACCCAATCTAATTAAATAGTCCCATGTATGATACATACATATATATGTACATACATACATACATACATATGTACATAGATACTTACATACATACATACATACATACATACAAACATACATACATACATACATACATACATACATACATACATACATACATACATACATACATACATACATACATACATACATACATACATACATACATACGTTATGTTATAATGTAAAAATATAATATGCATTTCTAATTTACCTTTTCATCCGTTGCCGTAAAAGATTTTGGATCATCAACCTCTTCGTCAAGAAAATCAATTTCAATAATCTCATCATTTTGCTTTTGACCTAAAAAATAAGTGATAACTTGAAAAGCTTCTATTAAAAAACATTACTTACATATATCAGAATCATGATCATTCTGAAGTCCAGTGATGGATTTTCCCAATAATGAAGCTATCCTTTCTTCATTACATGAAATTTTGCTGCAGTTAATTCCACCACCGGTCTTGTAGATCTCACTCCTTTGGACGGACATAGCTGCCTTGGTTTTTCTCTTCATGTTTTCGTATTTATCACGAAGATGTTTTGAAGATCTAACGCAGTGACTTTGGAACTTAAATTCATTTGCTATTTTTTCCCATACATCTTTTTTTTTTGTTGCCAAGTCACTGCATTGGTTTTTTATTTTCTAAAACATTGGAGAATTTTTCCACCAAAGACATCAAAATATCTTCTTCCTCTGCTGTGAAATTACAAGCTCTAAATAACAATAATTAACCTTAATAACAATTGATTAACACACAGAATTTACCTTGATCTCTTTGATTTAAAAAAGTCCATGTTGGAACTATCCATTGACCAATCAAGTTTTTCCTCCATATTCCTGCAAATAAAAAACTAATTGTGCTAATATATTAAGTAATTTAATTCATGACAAAAACGCAACTAAATATGCATAGATACATTTAATTTTTACAATTGTAAACTTACCTTAATATTTTACAGCATTGCCATACTTTTTATTGTATCCTTTTGTTAAGTAACCGGCTGTTGGCGAAACGCATATCCGTAACTGTTGGTTAAATAGTGTCTGTTAAATAAACCGACAGTTACTTAATTTTCGGTTAAAAGTAACATAATCATACGTTGTGAAAAGGGCCGTTAAAAATTATCAAAATAATTCGACTTTAAAGCCGTGTAACATTTTATAGGTGTAACGCAAATGAAAAACCAAACCACCTCTGGAATCGTGGGAGTCTCAGCTTTCATCGAATATGTATTTTATTGATAAATTTTTTTCTTTTTTCCAGTAGACAGTTTACTGTGTACCGATACAAAAGAATGAGATTCTTATGCTGAAATATGTAGATATATAATTGATTGGGAAGATCTAATACAGCACATACCAGAAAAGGAATAACAAGAAGTAGCAAGGACAAAAATTCACAACTATAGTAGACAACCGCATAAAAAAGGCTGTTAAATAATGGTTATAAATTCACACTTATTATTATGAAAAAGTCAGACAAAAGGGCTATCCTTATTTTAAACGCTGACAAGGTAAATGTAGCATTGGAGAAAAAAGATTATGAATTTAAAATGAAAACAATAATAGTGACATTATCACAGATTACTAACCAGATTACCCACTTGTGACGTTTAAAAAAGTACATTATCATACGTACTAACAGCTTTCGATAGAGTGAATAAAAAAATAACCAATAATATTCATCGCAATGAGTTAACAGAAACAGCTATACATAGTCATTTCAAACATATGTTATCGATGAAGTAAACAAAAAAATTTAAATTGAACTGTAGCAAAAATTGTATTTTTTAAAAAAAGTTAGAAGTATATAAATTTCCGTGAAGTAAATAACTTAAAATTTATAAAAATATATTGCGGTGGTTCCAAAGTGCTATTAAAAGCTAAAAAAAATACAACATGTGCATAAGGTTGTTACAAAAATTGGCAATCAAAATTTTCCTAGTGGTATTTGTTCAAGAAGTCTCAATTCAACAGAATTCAGGAACAAATTGAACACAAATGCTGTTGGAAATGAAGAAGTCCTGGCTAAATTATTATAAACAACTTATTATGATAAACAACTTTAAATATGTATGGGATGCTTACATGCATTACATGAATGTTTGTCCGGCGAAGTGCACGTTAGCTTCATATACAAAGTTGCAAAGAAATGTTTTTGAATATTATGGTGGAAACTTAATAGATAATATATACATGTATATATTTTACAAATATATAAAAAAATATATGTATTTATCTAGAGAATTTGGATGCATTCGTATCGATTTAACAATTGCTCGTTTCAGTTAATGAATTCGGTGGAAAGTTTTAATATATACGTGAGCCAAGCAATGATCCACATGCTTTTATCGAGTATTCATTGCTCTTATGTATTAATCAGCCGCGATTGCCTTATGATATAAATGTGTATTTCTCGATTAAAATTAAGGTAAGCAAAACACTTTCAATACCCTGTGATATAAATACATACTTATAATAAAGTGCATTTTCATTGAAGGTAAATTGGGCCGCTAGTATTATCGCATTGTACGCCAGCTATGAAATGAAAACGATACGTTTTTGTGAAAAAGCCAGAAACGAATTGCAAGCAATAAATGGCAAATGGATCGGTTGACGTTTCAATCGCTCCAATGGGTTGTCATGTTGCACCACTTGAAAATACTATGCCAAGTTAAAATCTTAATCATAATTATTAAATTTCTTCAAGTAAAAAAAACATTTTTACTTTATTTTAATTTAAATAAAAGAATTTATTTTCGGTTTGAATATTTATTTGTTAAAGTTTATATTTTACGTTTTATATAAAGTCATTCTTATAGATACATAAATTTATATATTTTTGCCTGACTCAAAATATTTATAAGTTCTTTATACATATGTACCTACAAAGTATAGTATTAAATTGAAATCTTTGTTTTAATATTTTTCTTGTACTATTTTTTTAATTGATTTGTTAAATTTTTTAATTTAAATTTTTTTATTGTTTTTGTTTGTTTTGTATTTATAAAATGCAGAGCTAAAGCCAATGTTTCTAAAGCTCTTTGTTTTTTTTTTTTATATTATCTTATAACAAACTAAATATAATATATTTAATGTTTTCATTATTTAGATTTAACTCTTAAATGCTCAATTATTATACAAAATTTAAAAACACAAATAACAATTGATTACATAATATTTTCATTTGAATAAAACAATATCAATGAGAGTATATACACGTATATGTATAATTTGTAAAATTTTACAATGTGTTAAAGATGATTAAAAACAAATATATGTATATTTTTTGTATTTAGTTTTGCTATTTGTAATTAGTTGTTTAACAAGTATTTCGAAACTGTGTAAGAAATAAAGGTTTTAAGTATAAAAACAAACAAACAATTGTATTTTAATTGTCTAACAGAATAAAAAGTTTAAAGAATTTTGAACAAATTTTAAATATAATATATAATAGTTTGTGGTTGATATGGATACCTGCTGCTGCCGATTTACTTGTTTGTTCAGATATGATAGTATTCAGGAAAACACATCATGTCATGTTAACACACAAGTTAATTTGAATTAAGACTGTTAATGCACCTTAACTCTGTCGTCTGTCTGCGCTATTAGAAAACTGCAATTAGAAAAATAAAAGTTACATATAAATATTAAAAACTTTAAAATTAAACTTGTAATATATTTTTTTACCTTGAGCTTGTAGTCAGGATTAGTAAAAAAGACCTGCCAACTCAGGGCAATTATTCTTCGTATGGTAAAAACCTGTTTGAATATTAAAATTTTATTTAAATTATTAAAAAAAATGTAAAATAAAGAATTTGGCCTCTGAACTTTTTATATGGAACTATGATTTTATACTACATTTTTGAACAAATTATGTCAATATGGGTATCATTTTAAAACTTTTAAATATCTATCAGGTGATGCTAAACGTTTTTTAAAAAAATTAACCCATTAAGAGCCAACGCATTTTTTTATTTTTTAAATTTTTACACTATTAAGTACAGTAATACGTAATAAAAAATATGATAAAAAGCAATTAAATGAATCAATAAAGAAAATAATTTTTGCAAAAAAAAACGACTTCAAAACATATAGAAGGGCACCAGTTATAAACTAAAAATGTAAGAAGTAATCGGTAAGAATTAGGTTTAAACCAAATAATAGATGCGCCAAAGTTAGCGGAAAAAAGTAAAGACTATGTGAATGTCAAGCATCTACCTATTACTTTTCAAAATTTAAGCTATTTTCACCAGTATCCGTCTTTTATGGAGACACCATTCAAGCCTCTGCCTAAAGATAGGGTCACATAGATCAAATAACATCACCTATTCGGACACCCTTTAATTTACAATTTCAAATTAAAGACCTGTTGTTATAGAGTACTTGGCCACAAAGATTCTTTTTAAATTTGAACTATCTGTCTATAACGATTAAAAAGTTTAACGATATATATCAAATTACATGAACTATTGGGACACCCTTTACATTATAATTCCAAATATTTATACTTGTTATCATACCAGAGAAAGTAGTGGATATTCTGCCTAATTTTTAAGTGTTTGTGCTAAAGGTTCGAAAGATAGGGCTATATAGATCAAATTACATAATTTATGGGGACACCCTTTTAGTTTCTAAATTCAAATTGTATACTTATCAAGTGGACTTTGCAATACAGGTTCCTTGTAAATTTCAGCGGTCTGTGTACAACTGTTCAAAAGTGTGGCCATATACATCAAATTAAATGAACTGTTGGAGCACCCTTTAAAAAATTGAATATTTATACATTTTATTATAACGGTCATAGTAATCGACATTCTGTCAAGGTTTTGGCTATAACGGTTCAAAAGATAGGCTCAACTAGGTCAAATTACGTCACCTATGGGGACTCCCTTTAAATTTATTTTTTTATTAATTTCTGCTGTTGGGAGCTATAGCGACACGAAATTTTTTTAAATTTTAATTTAGTGCCCTTTACGGTTCTTAATACACGTAAAAAACATGTATGTTGTATGGGGACACCCTTTAATTTTTAATATAATGAACTGTTTTTAAAATGGGACCAACCTGAAAGCATAACCTTTCAAATAAAGAAAAATTTTAAAATCGGTTTAGAAATGGCTGAGTTCTGTGGTTACATACATAAAAAAGCAACATTCAGACGAATAGATAACCACCTTCTTTTTTGAAGTCTGTTAAATATAACAACAAATAAAACCCTCAAATCGAACACCTACACCGGCTTCGCTTACTAAAATTTTCTGCATAGCCAGCCTTCGGCCGGGCGCAAGGATTTTCTCCTCTATGGTAAGACCAACACCGGCTTCGCTTACTAAAGGTTTTTTGCATAGCCTGCCTTCGGTCGGGCGCAAGGATTTTCTCCTCTATGGTAAGACCAACACCGGCTTCGCTTACTAAAGATTTCCTGCATTGACGGCCTTCGACAGGACACAAGGATCTTCTCCTCTGTGGTATGACCAACACCGGCTTCGCTTACTAAAATTTTCCTACGTACTATGCATAAAATTTCATCAAAAAATGTCAGCGATTCTTAATGAGTTAAATTTTTTTTACATTAAAGCACCACCTGATAGATATTTCCAAAAGCTTTATATTGATACCCATATTCACACAATTTGTTCAAAAATGTACTACACAATCACAATTTTATATGAAATGTTCAGAGGCATAATTTTCATATAAAATTTAACCATGTAAATACTTACTTGGTCGGACTTTTCGGAAGCTGATGAAGTTTTTCCCCTTTTGGGCAGCCCATTATGCATCGGCGACTCCTGAAATAGCAAAATAATTTAATTATAAACAAATTTATTTCAATAGAAAACCTTTGTTATACTTACATTTTTTCCTGTTGTTTTATTTCCTTTTGATTGCTTTCTTTTATTTATTTTTATTTGGCCGACTGCGGATGGTTTTTCTTCAAATATTATTTTAGGAACAAATTATTTTAAAACATAAAACTATTTATAAAACAATTAATTTTTCACACAAATTAAAATTTTCCAACAATTTCAACTTTTGTAAACAATAAAATGTCAAATTGCAGCTATAACCAGAAAGAGATAGTAATATAAGAAAATCATTAACTCTTGCTATCCCTTTCCAAAGAAAGCTGTGATCTGGCAACACTCCAATTTTCGTGTCTTATCTGGTCTGATTTGTGACATTATGACGTATAGGAGAATAAGTAGATAGGAAATGGGGAGGGACGACGTTTTTCAGGGTTGGAAAAAGTAGTAGTATATTTTCAGTAAATGGTGGTGAGTCTTGTTACAGCGTTGTATTACATAGTAGTAGAAAGTGGTGGTAATTCTTGTTAAACAACTACTTTTCGGTACTTACCAGACAGTTGTAATTCTTGCTAAGCGATCGTATGGCAATATTCACCTTGTAGTGTTGATTTTTGCTAAATGCTGGTATGGTAATAGGCTTTTTACACTGATCAACATATACCACCAATTTGCGAAGATATCATCTTTCCATAAGAAATACACAGGCCAAAAATTCAACATCTTTATAAGATGTTCCTAGCTCAGTTTGTTCCCTTTTATATCTTTCGATTATTTGAGTGTCATCACTAGAAAAATTTTTAATTAGCTAAAAGCGTCTTTGATTTTAATTTTTTGACAGTTAAGTTGATGGTAGATGTTAGATGTAAGATGTTGCAAATGTAAATGTAACGTTTCACTAAGATGTTGGCCAGTGTAAAAAGCCTATAATAATTACCTTATGGTGTTGGCTTTTGCTAAACGTTCGTTGGGATTTCTCACCTTGTGATTTTGCTTCTTGCTAAACTCGTATGGCAAAACTCACCTTGTGGAGCTACGCGGTGAAAATTTTCGCACCAAATATTTTATATGTCAAAAAGCATGAAACTAAACCAAGTGGATTTATGATGCTGATTGATAAATATAGATTTATGCTGATGAATCAATAATTTTTTTTGAAATTTGTTCTCCATCCCCAATAAGACTAATATTTCGTCACTCTAAATATTTTAATATAAAGCTAAACTAGATTGCAAAAGATTTCATAATTCAAGAAGATTTCAAGGAATTACTATTTACATATACATATATGTCTGTACCTACATGAGCAGTGTTTGAATATCAATTTGAATTGTTAAAAATAGTACCACATCAGCAAATTCTCATATTATTATGTTTATTTAAAATTTTAAAAGTAGGTTCATCGTGTGTATTTGATCGTATAGATGTATCATGATGAATCGATAATGTTTTAATTTGTCCCCCATCAGTGCGATATTAGAAAAATTTATATTATCTATTTATTTAAAATTTAAAACGTAGATGTGTTTCACGAAATTAGTGCTTACAATACAATTATTGCATGAACAAATGATTTCAATAAGACTTTTTGTTTGTGGTGTTTAATCGCTACACTGAGGGAAAAACGACGTTGCAAAATCGACAACGAATGTGGTCACTTTGATACCTTAACGTTGACACTTTCCTTTGACAACGGTTGTTGTCAACATGTAAGCGAATGTAGTCTAATCGACAACGAGTGTTTTCAATTTAATAACGGACGTGCTCGAATTACAACGCACGTTGTCAACATCACAACGAACGTGCTCAAATTAACAGTGCAATGTCATGTTTTTCATTGTGTTAGTTTCCTTCAATTTATCCAGTAGCGTTTTTTAAATAACAATATGGAGCAATCTTCTGTTGCAGATTGTTTGAAAACGACTGGATCAAGTTTTAAAGGAATCACTGCCACCATTAGGTCTGCGAGAGGAATTCAGAGAGAAGAACTTTGGCTGAAAAAAACAAAGGTAATAAAATATTTTGATAAACTGCTTATAATTTTTATGTTTATATAAATTGACAGTTCGAAATTGATGTCTGTGGACCAATGGTGGAGAAATGATTAGACCACCAACAATACATTAGCGTTATATTGCTCCAAAAAGCGGGGGAGTTTTAACCAAAGTAAGATAAATTGCTATAAGAATTACATAGAGCATCTTAAACAATGTTATTGTGATATAATTTCAGATTTGAAGACACAATTAAATGAAACATCAAAGGAAATATGCTGATGAAAATAAAAAATTTACCTGTGAGCATAGATATTAGATAATTAGTGTTATTATTAAGGTTATTTTAAGCAAAGATTACCAGTTCATTATTTTATAACCTTGCCGTTCATGTGCATCCTATTAATAACGAAAAAAAAATTATTTTAGCATTAAATTTATTTAGCATTTTGGTTCTTGTAATTAAAATTACATGTTGTGAATAAAATAAGTATATAAAAATATATGTATATTCTATTACAATCTGTTTTATTATTATGATGAATTTGTAAAGGAACGAACATTTATAAATCGACAACGATATGGAATTAACTTAACAACGATGTGGTGTCATTTCGACACCCGCATGGTGTCAATTCGGATACAATACGTTGTCAAAGTGTACAAGTTCGTTATCAATTCAACAATCCTTTCTTGTCAGTATTTCGTTGTCTATTTAACATCGTCCGTGTACAACTTGAGTACAAACGTGCTGAATAAACTTTTGACACCGCTTGTGTTCATTTTGTATACGGATGGTGTCATTTTTACTCTGGGTGTATAAGTTTTGTATAAATAGAGCAAACCAAGACGATTTATAATGATTAATCAATTTTTTAAATTCATTCTTTTCCCCCCGGCTGCATGCAAAATGACCCTATGAAAAATCGCCCAAAAGCATATGTAAATGAAAAATTGCCCAAGAAATCTTCATACAAAATTGGGTAATATTTAATATGAAAAGTAAACCAAAAATTTTGGGTGCTTTTTCGTTATTTTTGGAGAATAATTCATTTTTATATTTTTTTCATTATGAAAAATCGCCCAAAAATATTTTAATGGAAGATCACCCATTTTTGATAATAAGACTGAAAAAAACAATGGTTTGTCTTAAAAGCGATATATTTTTAATAAGAAATTATCACTAATAATAAGTAGTTATAAAGTTTACCTTAAACCGCAGAAGTGTTAACATTAAAAATTTATTAGGATTTAAACTGAAAAATAAACAACTTAGTTTCGGTCTCTGCTTTTCTAAAAAACTGATTAATTTACAGCAAATGTATTGACATCACATTTAAGGTTGTACCAAAAAGTACAAGCTCCTTTGTTTCTTTTATACTAGTAAATATTTCTAGTTGTGTTGTTAAAAATAAGTTCTAATATGAGTTGAAATATATAATTATTATTATTAATGTTTTAATTGTTAAACTTTAGAATTAGGAGCCGCAGACAAAAATTTTTATAAAATATTAAAAATCGCGCGATTTTTCATATTTTATAAAAATTATTTGCCTGGGGCACCTAATTCTAGAGTTTAACAATAAACAATAATTAATTTAGTGATTTAAATAATTAATTTCAACTCATATTAGTAAACTATTTGTATTATTTTTTTTATTCACATTTTCTTTTATATTTATTTTAATGAACGCATACAATATTTATTTGCGTACATTGGCAACAATATATTTAACTTGGTAACAAAACGCTTCCTAACAGAGTGTGATCATAGATTACATACAATTTCTTCTTAAAGCTTGCTCGATGAATTTAATCAACGGTTCAATTAATTTAAATCAACGATTTAATTTAGCAACGTTTGTAGCGACCGTGACAACGGTTACTCAGAGTTCCTTTGGCAGCATCCCAAGCTTTCTTGGATGTTGATCAAAGATTACATACAGAAGTTGCAAGCTGAAAGCTTTTCGATAACTTAAACCAATATCAATGCCCTTACTAAAACTATTGACATTTTTATATTTAATAAAAAAAACTATTATTTATCAAATCATGATCATCATGATGAGCATGACCATGATCATGATTTCTGAGCATGTAAAGAATTCATTATTATCTTGATTTCATGAATTTCTGTATACATATTGGTTTAGTATAGTTTTGAGGTTTTTTTGTATAGATGTATTTAGAAGTTGATTCTCTCTTTTTTTTGGTATAGTTTAGTTCCATTCACTTTTTTTATATCTGTGTATTGAAATAATATTTCTCTGTTGCTTTCTATTTTACTTTGCTTTCTCAAACTAAAAATTACAACAGAAAAAAAATTAACTCAATCGCTAAAAGTTCCTTATCAACATCTCTATTTGCCCTACATAAAAATAATCCGTCTGTCTAATCCATCCGTCTACCTATTTATCAGTCTGTTCATGTGTCTGTGCAGCTCTGTTGAACGAAAACCAAAAACCAAAATTCAATGACCTTCTCTTAGATTGTTAAATAATAATCATGTAATGATCATGATTTTTGAGCATGAAAACAGGTTGATTTTTTCGGTATTATTTGCTAGTAGATTTTTTCAAACTAAAAATTACAACAGAAAAAGAACTAAATCAAACGCTAAAGACTCCTAATCAACATCTCTATTTGCCCTACATAGAAATAATCTTCACAGTTCGAAAATAAAGACAAAATGATATCATCTACCAACATAAGGTCTTTGGTCATTCGTTTACCTATTTGTCAGGTTGTTCATATGTCTGTGCAGCTCTGCTAAACGAAAAACAAAATTCAATGACCTTCTCTTAGATTGTTTATTTTTCCTAGTTACCACAGACTTAAATATACAAATAAACTATAGACTCGAAAATACATTATTTCTGTCTGTCCACTCCTGTCTCTGTCTATACAGTGCATTATTAGAAATAGATATTATGTTTTTTCCATCAAATGACCTACATTATTTCCACACACACACATAAGATCATTACACTCATAAATTCTTACTATCTACCTAATATGCCATCGCCTTTTTTCCAACACTTTCTTATTTTATTTGATTCACAAATTTTAACGCTCTTCAATAGCGCTTATACTACAATTTTTAAAAATTATCTCCATAACAGAAAAGAAAACTTAATTTGATCTATTAATATAATAATACAATAATAATAATACCAACATTTTCGCTTACTGGATCGATATTTTTTTTAAGATATTTAGAACAAGATTGCAATAAATTTACAACATTATTTTGATACATTGAATTGGCCTTTAAGGCTTTACTAACAATGTTTATGTGAGACAACAGGTCATACCAAAGAATGCTAGAAATGAATATTGGTATATTTGTTCAATCAATTCGGCTTTCCCAGCGAGTTTCGCATAAATATTTTAAAAGTACATTGTTAGTTAAAATTTTCCATCGTCTATGGAAATAGGCATAAAATACGAGCGCGTGGATATACTTTATAAATACAATACGAGCTTGAGTCGTTGTCATATGCTTTACCTCTACAATCATCTAAGTTCAATTTAATATCAATTATTAATTGATTCATTATCTCATATAATGAACGACCTGTTGAAAGCTGATGATTATTGTTATAAATTTATTGGATAATTATTCATAGGATTTTTTTATATATACACTTTTCATATATTTTAATTGTGTCATTATATAGTTTTATAAATAATTTTTTTTTTATTTAATAAAATACATTTATTGTTATTAAAAATCACATTTTGTGATGGTATACAATAGTTGAATATAATAATACGATTTTGCATATCAATATAAATTAAATTAATAATCATTTTACATATTCCTAATGAAAGGAATAATTTTACAGAAAAATATCACCATTAAATTTTGATCTTTGTAGATTCCTTCTAGCATTTGTTGGAATCTTATTTCATCCACCGGTTTACCGTTTTCCTTAAAATAGAATATACATATGTGTATTCTCCTCAGCCGACATTTTTGATTTATCACTGTACGTATTAATATAGTTGAATTTTTGAATTGTCGACTTTATTCTATTTATACAAAACTTATAGCGATTAAACATCACAAACAAAAAATCCTATTGAAAACATTTTTTATACATTAATAGCATTGTAAGCACCAATTTCATTAACCACGTCTACTTTTTAAATTTTAAATAAATATAATATGTAAATTTTCTAACTTTGCACTGATGGGGACAAATTAAAAAATTATTGGTTCATCAGCACAAATCTATATGATCAAATACACACGAGGATCATACTTTTAAAATTTTAAATAAACATAATAGTATGAGAATTTGCTTATGTGCTATTATTTTTAACAATTCAAATTGATATTCATACACTGCTCATGTAGGTACATACATATATGTATATGTAAATAGTAATTCCTTGAAATCCTATTGATTTAGATTCTGCTACCATATACTCTAGCGAAGATCGCATGAACAACATAAGAACAGTGTATGAAGACTCACCACCATACAGCAGAAATCTAATACTATACGATCATATATAATATTTATATGTGATGACAGATGGCGCCACAATCATCAAATGGTGAGTGCTGTTAAAAGGATTGGCAATAATCATGATTAATCAGCATAAATCTACTTGCTTTTGTTTCATGCTCTTCCATGTATAAAATACAATATAGAGCACTCGCGATAATATGAATACTCTATTTTATGACGACCCCAAAATATGAACAGAAAAATTTCACACTAGCAGAATGTAATACATTTTCTGGATGGCTACATCCGTCTTCAGCATTTTTCGTATCTATGTACAAGGTAGTTTCAATTGCAATTATGTTTCTACTTAAACTTATCAAAGAAATAGGATATGAGAAACTTTGATTTGTTTATATTATATTTCACCTTTGAAATATAAAAAATTTTAAGTTTCTCATATCCTATTTCTTTGATAAGTTTAAGTAGAAAAATAATTTCAATTGAAACTACCTTGTACATACATAGATACGAAGAATGCTGAAGACGGATGTAGCGATCCAGAAAATGTATTACATTCTGCTAGTGTCCAATTTTTCTTTATCTCTTTATGATGAAGAACTTAAGCCTAAATAATTAATTAATTCATTTCAAAATAAAATTAAAATTCATATAAATAAAAAATAAAATTTTGTTATTCCCTTCAAAATCATTTGTTTCATTTTGTTTGTTAACAAAATATGGTTTCATGATTATATATTACATTGAGTCTGTGTTTTGGATTTATACATACATATATACATTTAAATGAAAAAAATAAAAATAAAATATATAAGAAATAGTAATTAAAAAATAAATAACATCAATTCGTGTGGCCAAACTTAAAAATTAAATATTTTCCTACCTACATGCTATAACAAATCACTGCGTCAACTCGTTTGTTAACTCTTCAATCTTCATTTTTTCGCACTCTACCCTGAGATTGTGAAGCTCAGTAGCTTCATTCATTTGCCTTTCATAGAAGACATTTTTTTCTGCTTTAATTTTAAAAGCTGCTTGTTGACCTCGTAGTTTTTGTAGGCCGTTTTTCTAAAGTTTTTATACTTTATACTTTTGCAGCTTGTGTCTCAACAGTTCGAGACGCTCCTCTTCGGGCAAATTACGGCAAATTCTTCTCCTTGTTGGAACGCTTAATGATGCCTCGGGTGCCTGTATTGCAGCTTGGTTTAGTTCCACGGTATTGTCATTCAACGTTGGAGCAACATTTTCTAAACCAAAGGTTTCACCAGATGGTGCTACTTGCTCACTTAAAGATAAAAGATGCGACACAGAATTGTCAAGACTGTTTAAGGGAAGTTCTTGCGAAGGGCCACCTCCTGTCGCCTGAGTATTTCTTTTGTTGTTAGTAAGTTTTTTCGTGAAAAAAGTACAATATCACAAAGCATATACTTACACGTTGCCATTCTGTGGATTTGGAAGTCACAAAAAAAGTTGACACTTCTTCTGAGTGGTAAAACAAAAACTAAATTAAATCAAATCAAATACAAAAGATAAAAATATCCTCAAAATTGCATACATACATAGTTGACGAAGATTTTTATTATGTACCAGTTTTGCCTTTTGAACATTTAGGCTTTTACTAACTTTTACAATATTTTGTTTAATATTTTCCGACGATGCAGTCTCATTTAATGTCCATTCACTTCTCCGTCCTTCTGACTGTGTTACAAACATAGGTTTTTTGGGCGGTTTTACGGCCTATGATTTTGAAAACTATATGCAGCAATTAAAAAAACAAGTAAAAAGTCCAACATTTATATTAGTTAACAGTTAAACAACAATTTTTTTTACGACGAATAGAAGAAAGTTACAATCAATATAATAAGAAGGGAATTATTGTATATTTGATAAGCCCAGATAAATTTTGTTATGTCAAATTAGGATATGCAATTGAAATTATAGGATTCTATAAGGTTAATGAAAAATTAAATATAAGAGGAAATAGAATTTTAAACTGCACAAATTATTATGAAAAACCATTACAATCCTTAGATATAGGAATATTTTTAAGTGACGGTTCCTCTTGCACAAAAATTGAAATTTTTAAATTCGATGATATTTCATATAAATTAATGCCATTGTCCTATAAAAATAAATTTGTAATACTTCGAATTCATAGCCAAAACTAAAAATTTTGTTTTAAAAAAAATGTCGCAAAATATTATTAATTATTATTATTATTATTACATTATTTAAATTTCATTAAACTCATTAAGCTGTAATTGGCTTACAAATAATCAAACTTGCAAATAGATATATGATATATTTATTTTAGACTACATTTATTATTAACTAGCTGTGCCCGCCACGTCGTTGGCGTCCAGACAATATTTTGCTCGATTTTGCTTTGAAAGTATTCCTCACCAATTGTAAGACTCTTACTTTAATAGAGTTGCACCTATAAAAGAAAAATTCAACTAAACTAAGAAGAGAGGAAGCATTCAGTTCCTGGCATAAAAATAAAAACGCAGACACTGATTTGCTACGCCAAAGAGCGAGATATTCGTGTGCCAAAGTACTTAGGCGTGAAAAAGGTCTACACGACGAGCATTTTCGTGCTAAAGTTCTTTCTGTCCCTCGGGGCAATAAGAGCTTTTGGTCATTTTTCAAAAGAGTAAAGAATAATGCTAGTTCCTCAATTCCGACAATTTTGAAGAATGACCAAATATTCACTGACTCGGCTGACAAAGCTAACCTTCTCGCTGGTCAATTTGCAAGAAATTCCTACTTGCCGGAAAGCAATCAGCCACTACCCGTTCTTGACAGAGCATCAGTAACTATGCCAAAAATATTCTTTCGAGCACGTGCAGTTAAAAAGGTCTTAGCAGATCTTAACATTAACAAGTCTTCTGGGCCGGATGGCATTCCAGCACTGGTCTTCAAACAGTGCTCTTCGACGCTAGCACGTGCATTAGCGACTCTTTTCAGCACCTTGTATCATGCTGGTGAGTTTACAATATGTGGAAGTTAGCTAATGTAACGCCAATCCCCAAAAAAAGGAGAGGCTAACAAACCTGAAAGTTACCGCCCAATTGCAGTCTGTTCTACTCTTGCTAAGGTAATGGAAAGTATGATAAATTTTCATCTTGTCAAGTATCTGCAGTCCAACAGCTTACTAAGCGACCGCCAGTATGGTTTTCTTAGGGGGCGCTCTACAGGGGACTTGCTGAATTTCCTTTCGGAAATATGGTGTCAATCCATTCACTATTTCGGCGAAAGTAAGATGGTGGCTCTAGATATCTCCAAGGCCTTTGATATAGTGTGGCATGGTACACTCCTGTCAAAACTTATTGCTTTTGGTGTCGCTGATAGCTTTTCTCGATTTATATTGAGCTCTCTCAGGGATGTCATAGATGGGATTTCATCAAGCGAGTTCAAGATTAATTCAGGGGTACCGCGCCTACCCTGTTTATTATTTTTCTAAATGACCTTCTCTGTCAAACTTCCAACCCTATCTACTCTTTTGCAGATGATAGCAGCATTTGCCATTCGTATTCACTCTGCAGACGGCCGAGCCTTTTAGAGATTGGGGCCAAGCGGCATAACATGAATGATACGCTCAATCACGATCTCGTAACAATATCTAATTGGGGCCGGGCGAATAGAGTCGACTTTAACGCTCGTAAGACTCAATGTTGTATGCTAACGCACCGGCGTTCGGCCGAAAATGGTGCTACATCTGTAATTATGGGTGGTATAAGTATTAAGGAATCAGAAGATCTTGATGTTCTTGGCATGAAAATCCAGTGTGACGTTCGATGGACTAAGCACTATACTATTTATACCACTTACATCCGGCCAAAAATGGAATACAACTCTCATGTAGGGGCCGGTGCTCCAAAGTCTGTTTTGGAACTACTCCACCGCGTGCAGGAGAGGGCGAAGAAGCTCATAGGTGACAGTAGGGTATCCAACTCTATTGACTCTCTTGAACATCGACGCAATGTGGGTTGTTTTTCGCTGTTTTATCGCTACTACAATGGAATGTGCTCTGATGAGATTAGGGAACTAGTTCCCGATATCCGCACGTTTTCGCGCACAAAACGCTTTTCAGTAAGAGCTCATTCATTTGTGTTCGATTGGCCAGTGAATCGCCAATGCATTACAGAGAAAATTCGTTTTTTAGCCGTACAGTTCGCTTGTGGAATCATCTTCCTACAGGGGTCTTTCCTGTCAACTGCAATGTTGGAAAATTCAAACCGAATGTCCACAAACATTACTCCCTCTATCCTCCTTCCCATAACCTAATTTCCTAGTTCTGGCACAATGCTTTGCATGAGTAGGGGTCATCCCCTGAGTGCTGGTCCGAATTAAAAAACTAACAATAACAGAAAAAATTATGTTATTGTTAGTTTTTCTGTTATTGTTAGCCACATTCAATTCGTAGTATTCTTACCAAATTTTTAAAATTAATGCTAAATAACAAAAATAATGTATGTATTTCAAAAAATAACCAAATTATACAACACGTACGAGACATAAAAATATTGTTACGATATGTTTCTATATTAAACACGCAAATAATTATTTTAACTTAAAGACAGCTTTGTATAAATGACTATTATTGACACTGTTTAACACTTTCTAACTTATCTACAAATCACCGTTCACGTACAGGTTTAAATAAATAAAATAAATACTCACTCGCAACCTGTGTAC
>OX451218.1:47780812-48241812 GCA_949628195.1 Phasia obesa
AACCAAAACAGAAGAAAACAAGACGTTCCGGCAAGGCATTTAAAAAGAGGAACGAATTGGAAATCGCTTATCGTAATCTGAATCTTGCGGTGAACAAAGAAGACAAGTTAAGAATCAAGACCCAAATAAAGGAAATCAGAAAGCGTACAGCACATTATACTGCTGTACACATCAAAAGGTTGACAGCAGTATAATGTGCTGTACGCTTTCTGATATCCGGCGGATGGTTCTCTAAAGAAGAGATTATTACTAGCAACAATAGTTCATGAATTATTGACGGTTACGTCCAGTCACCTGCAGCAGATAACTGTAGTCATAATAATAGTTTTATTTTTGTTTAGATTAAATGATTATTATAAGTATTACATGAGAAAGAAAGCTATTAGACTTACAACTACACAGACAGTTTAGTGTAATGAAATGAATTATAAATAAAATAAATAGAAATTTAATGGGTATATCAGAATTACAAAGTTTTTTAAATAATTTAAAAAGGCCCGAATAGAACTTATAGTCCTGCTTACATTAAGGAACAGGAAAATTTGATACTTGAGACACGCATACAAGTTTGTAAGGACACACCAGCTGATCTTTTAGATGAGCAAGTTGCAATATTGGAACGACTTGTTAGTCGTCGATAGACGACTAAATTGCGACAGATACGAAATTTAGCCAAAGTAAAAAACATCAGAAGCGAGTACAAGTAACAATTCTGACACTATGGCAAGTTTCGATTTAGTTACAGCTTCTAAGTTGATTCCTGAGTTTAATGGTAGCCATAAAGAACTCTCTAATTTTTTGGGGGTAACGAAATATTACTATGACAGATTGAAAACAACAGACAGGCCTAACCTTATTAAATGTATCGTAACTACAAAGCTATCAGAAAAAGTTTGAAACAAAATTGTTTCATATGAAACCCCAACAACTTACGAGACATTGTCTACCATACTAAAGAATTGTTTCAAATCATTTAAGACCACTGCAACTTTACACGCTGAATTAGCTCGTGCACATCAGAATAATCAATCGATAACTGCATTTGTCACACACATAGAAGGACTGGTAGCATCACTAAATGAATTGCAAATTTTAGAACCGGGATCAGTACATAGACAAATAATTACAAAACTAAACGACGAAATTGGTTTAACTGCTTTCAAAAATGGCTTACAGGAAATCAATAGTTATGGCATTTAGACCCAAGAACTTGCAAGAAGCAATAGACATAGCTGTTGCATCCGCGTAATCAAACACCCATAACAGTATAATGTATATGTGTAACAATAGAAATTATAAAGGTAGATATACTCATAACCAAAGAAACTATAACAGCAATACTAGGACAAATTATAACCAAAGAATTAATCACAACAGTAACTATTACAATAGAAACCTTAACAACCAAAATAATGGTTATAGAAATAACAATAAGAGAAATTATGACAACGGAAATAAGAATAGTTACAGAAATACTCATGATAGGACAAGTAATGGAAGGGTTTACTTTACGAATCAGGGAAACGGGGAAAACCCCAGTACCCCAAACAACGAATAATAGGCCAGGGTATAGGGGAGAAACACACATACAATTTACAAACATACATTGCACACAAAGAGATCCCAAAATATATAATACTGACAACAATTGAAGGTGCGAACGTAGGATTTTTAATAGATACAGGCGCAGATATATCGCTTTGCAAAAAGTCGTGTATAGATAAGGAAGATATTGAAAATAACAAATCGTGCAAACTCAGTGGTATTACTAACGAGATAGAAGACACAATAGGGGAATGCAATATAACATTTAAATTTCCAGAATAATTGGAACAACATTCATTTTAAGTCGTAATTTCTGATTTTCCACTCTTGTTAGACGGTATTTTAGGCAGAGATTTCTTTACGAAATTCATGTCAAAGATCGATTACGAAACATCAACAGTATCCTTACTTTCCAACGGTATAGAGTATATTTTGCCTATGAGAAATAAATCAAATAATGTATATGTACCACCTAGAACTGAGGTAATACATCCAATTGAATTAAATATATATGAAGACAGTATAGTCTGTGGTAGTGAATTAGCTAAAGGTTTATTTGTAGGTAACACTATTATTCCCAAAAAAGGAATTCAGCACATTAGATTGCTCAACGCAACTGACAAACCTATAACAGTCTTAAATCCACAATTATCATTATTACCTTTATCACTGTTTAAAATTGTTAAACCAACAACGAACAGCAGTACTAAAGAAAGGTGAAGAGAAAAGTTAAACATGGATATTTTTGGGACATCAGCAACGGCCTGTATGGAGAATATTTGTAAAGAGTTTCAAGATATCTTCCACTTGGAAGGAGAGAAATTATCTACCAACAATTTTGATAGACAACATATACAAACTTCAGACAAGACTCCAGTATATACAAGAAATTACAGATTACCTCAGATTCAGCAAGACGAAATCCAGGAACAAGTGCAAAAATTGTTATATAACGATTTAATAGAACCCTACAAGTACATACAACTCAGCACTACTTGTAGTACCCAAAAAGAGTTCTAATGATTCAAAACAATGGCGATTAGTATTTGATTACAGACAACTGAATAAGAAAATAGTTGATGACAAATTTCCTTTAACTCGGTTGGTGGATGATGTTTTAGACCAAATCGGTCGTGCGAAATATTTTACTACACTAGATATGACAAGTTCATTCCATCAAATAGAACTTGATGAAGAATCACGACCACTAACTGCATTTTCTACCAATAACGGTCATTACCAGTTCAAACGATTAACTTTCGGCATCAAAATATCATCAAATAGCTTTTAAAGAATGCTTACAATAGCACTAACGGGTCTCTCAGCAAGCGTATTCCTATACGTTGATGATATCATAGTTTTTGGTTGTTCATTGAGACATCACAACAACAACCTCGTAAAAGTCTTCCAATTTCTGCGAAAACACAATTTGAAATTGAACCCTGAAAAATGTAATTTCCTTAAACCAGAAGTGGTATATTTAGGGCATTTAATAACAGACAAAGGTATAACTGCAGATCCTAGCAAATGTGAAACTGTGAAAAAGTATCCTAGACCAACCAACACTGTTGAAATTAGAAGATTCATAGCTTTCTGTAATTATTACAGAAGATTTGTAAAAAACTTTGCTCACATAGCAAAACCATTGAACGAGTTGTTAAAGAAAAATAAAGAATTTTGTTAAACTGATGAATGCGAGAAATCATTTGGAAATTTGAAAAATATAATAACTAACCCGCCAATACTACAGTATCCTAATTTGGAAAAGGAATTTTTTTAAACTACAGACGCGTCCGATTACGCGCTTGGTGCTATTCTATCACAAGGGGAAATAGGAAGAGACTTACCTGCCAGTAGATCTTTAAAGTATGAATTGAATAAACCCGTGATAGAAAAGGAACTATTAGCAATTCATTGGGGGATCACTTATTTTCCACCATACCTTTACGGTAGAAAATTTACGGTTGTAACAGACCATCGACCCCTCATTTCTTTATTTAAACATAAGAACCCATCTTCACGATTAACACGTATTATATTAGATTCAGCTGATTATGATTTCAATATAGTTTTTAAACAAGGGAGAATTAATAACAACGCTGATGCACTATCTAGTATACGTTTAGACTCTACTGCATTAAAAGAAATATTGCCCAAAAGTATAGTGACAAGGAGCATGGTGAAGGATATAGTGAGTACGAAAGAAGATAAAATAAAGTCTCGAGACACTGATACGGAAGGAATTTATGACACAGAGCCTGATCAACTCTACATTTGGAATAGTATTTCTTTTTCTGATATCAAAGGTATACCTAGATTAAGATTCGAAATTATAAAGAAAAACAATTTTTTAGCGCGCCAAAGTTTGCCAAAAGTTACAATTAATGATAAAGAAAATGTTACTGTAATAACACAGTGCAGTGATTTTTTTTCATAATTTATTTATTGTATCTTCAATATTTTTGAACTAACAATAATTACTCGTCTAAAATAAAATATTCTTTTTAAGTCCAGCCAGTGCTAGACAAAAATAATGTTTGTTTCACGGATTTTGCAATCATTTGCGGGTCATCCCTCTAATGTACGGCCAAGAAAAGCAGTATCTCTTCTTTTTAGTCGAATATAACCAGGTTCATTCAGCATGTTATGCGCCAAAGGGTTTGGATGAGATTCAAGCCTCTTTAGATATGTGACTGCATGTTTCGCTATTTCTGCTTTAACTAATGGCATGTTTAGGTCTTTGTGGATGTTCGAATTTTTTATATACCAGGGAGCAGATGTAATAATACGTAAAATCTTATTTTGGCGCCTTTGAATTTTTTCTACATTACTAGCTGAGGCAGTGCCCCATAACTGAATCCCATAACACCAAATTGGTTTGAGGATCGACTTGTACAGTAGAAGTTTACAATCTAAGCTCAGGGTGGAGTTTCTGCCAATAAGCCAATTTAGTTGTACTGCTTTTAGTTTCATTTGTGTTAACTTGAAGTCAATGTGGCTTTTCCAAGTAAGGCGACGGTCAAGATGTATACCCAGGTATTTAACGTCTGAAAGCTGTGGTATCATTTGGTTATTTATGCGAATAGGAGGGCATGAGTCCCTACGCAGTGTGAAAGTTATGTGAGTACATTTTTGTTCATTCACTTTTATTCTCCATTTTTCTAGCCATTTTTCCAAATTGACTATGTGGTCTTGTAAAAGTTTTGATGCTTCTTGGGCACTTTCATGAATACTTAAAAAAGCTGTGTCATCTGCAAAAGTTGATGTGTGGACTAGGGTGCTAATTGGCATATCTGATGTGTACAGTAAATATAAAATTGGTCCCAAAATACAACCTTGGGGAACTCGGAATGGTTCGGAATACATTCTTTCGCGCTAAGAATTGGATTCAGTTTCGGTATTAAAATTCTCTCAAACAACTTTGACATGTTTGATAAAATACTTATAGGTCTGTATGATTCTACTTTTGTGTGGTTTTTTCCTGCTTTACGAATCATAGTAATCAAGAAGACCTTCCACTCTGTGGGAAAGTACTCAAGACGTAATATGGCATTAAAAACAAAAAGAATAATTTTGCGACCTATACGGGGCAACTCAAATAACATCTTGTTACTTGTGTTATCAACGCCAGGGACTTTTGCCCAATATCGCTAAATTTCAATCTTAAGGGTACTTCGGCACTAGTCTCTACTGGTGGCAACTGAACTATATCAGTACACATATTTGGAGTGAAAACATTTTTCAAATGATCAACAAATAAATTGCCTTTTTCGGTATCATTTCTTGCCCAGTCTCCACAAGAAGTTCGCAAGGGAGGCTTCTGTACGACTGGTCTTTTAAGGTTTCTACATGCACGCCATAATAAATAATCTGATTGTGCAGTTGCGTCGAGGTCTTCCAAGTAATTTTTTTGAGATGTTACTATTCGAGACTCTTGAAGCTGTCTTAGCCGTTTTGTACAATCTTTAAGTTTAGATTTGAGTTCAGGAGATCTGTGTGATTGCCACTCTCTTCGAATTTTTCTTTTTTCAGCCAAGAGCCGCTCGACATCTACAGAATAAATTTGATTGTATCTAGCTGATTGTCGGGTTACTGCTGCATGTTGGGCAGCTGATTTAAGGATTTTATCAAAATTAATAAGACTTTGATCCACGTCTTCTGGTGTTCTTACCGGTATATTTTCCGAACAGTGAGTACTGAGATACTTTCTATATTTCAACCAATTAATGCTTGTGCTAGTTGTTGGTGACACAATATTTTGCTGGTTCCATATACAGACAATAGCGAGTGAATGATCTGAGGATAATTCAAATGACGCTTCAACTTTAAGCATTTCTCTCGGAATACCCTTAATCACGCCAAAATCAATAACATCCGGTATTTTTTGCCGATCAGTAGGCCAATAGCCATTAATTTTAAAAAAGCTATTTGTTGTTAAGTGATTCTCTGAAATCAGCATGACATCAATTTGTTGATTATTAAAGCGTGTTTACATTACGTGTAAAGGTCATATGGAATGTCAGATTTTCCATATGTAAAACTATACACATAATGTAAACCTCTTGAAACATAACATATGTTATTTTCCTATGTGCAATAACATGTGTTAGTTTTTTATTTAGAGCACGCTCTATTTGATGTGTAAAACTATATGACAACAGCTGTTTTCAGTGATTTTTTTTTCGCAATTTTTATTTATTGTATCTTCAATATAATTGAACTATCAATAATTACTCATATCTTAAGTCTAAAAATATACTTCTTAAGTCCAACCAGTGCTGGACAAAAAATGTATGTTTCACGGTTACTGTAATTTGTGGGTTATCCCTATGATGTACGGATGAGAGAAGCTGTGTCCCTCCTTCTTAGTCGAATGTAACCAGGTTAGTATGTTACGGGCCAGTGGATTCGGATGAGTTTCAAGCTTCTTTAAATACCTTATGGCAAGTTTCGCTATTTCTGCTTTAACTGATGGCACGTTTAGATCTTTATGGATGTTCGAGTTTTTTATATACCAAGGAGCAGATGTAATTATACGAAGAATCTTATTTTGGCGCCTTTGAATTTTTTCTACGTTGGTAGCTGAGCCAGTGCCCCATAATTGAATGCCATAACACCATATTGGTTTTAGAATTGACTTGTATAATAAAAGTTTGCAATCTAGAGTTAGAGTAGAATTTCTGCCAATAAGCCAGTTTAGTTGGACTGCTTTTAACTTCATTTGTGTTAACTTTGTTTCTATGTGGCGTTTCCATGTAAGGCGACGGTCAAGATGTATACCCAGGTATTTAACGTCTGAAAGCTGTGGTATCATTTGGTTATTTATGCGAATAGGAGGGCATGAGTCCCTACGCAGTGTGAAAGTTATGTGAGTACATTTTTGTTCATTCACTTTTATTCTCCATTTTTCTAGCCATTTTTCCAAATTGACTATGTGGTCTTGTAAAAGTTTTGATGCTTCTTGGGCACTTTCATGAATACTTAAAAAAGCTGTGTCATCTGCAAAAGTTGATGTGTGGACTAGGGTGCTAATTGGCATATCTGATGTGTACAGTAAATATAAAATTGGTCCCAAAATACAACCTTGGGGAACTCCGGCTTCAATGAGCTGTGGCGAGCTTAAAAAGTCACCTTCTTTTAGTAAAAACTTGCGATTCGTTAAATAATCTTTTAACAGCTCATACAAGTTTTCGGGCAAGTTCAGCTTTAGCTTAAATATTAGGCCTTCGTGCCAAACCTTATCGAATGCTTGAGAAACGTCGATAAAGAGCGCAGAACAGTATTTTTTTCTTCAAAGGTCGTTTTAATAACATTTAATAATCTGTGTGTTTGTTGGATCGTACTATGTTGTTTTCTGAAGCCGAATTGATGGTTCGGAATGCATCCTTTCGCGCTAAGAATTGGATTCAGCTTAGTTATTAATATTCTCTCAAATAACTTTGACACGTTTGATAAAAGGCTTATAGGTCTGTATGATTCTACTTTTGTGTGGTATTTTCCTGGTTTAGGAATCATAGTTATCAAAGAGACCTTCTACTCTGTAGGAAAGTACTCAAGACGTAAGATGGCATTAAAAACAAACAGGATAATTCTGCGACCTATACGGGGTAACTCAACTAACATCTTGTTACTTGTTTTATCAACGCCAGGGGCTTTTTTGGTGTTTAAATCTGCTATTGCCCTTTCAATATCGCTAAATTCATATCTTAGGGGTACTACGGCACTAGTCTCTACTGATGGCAACTCAGCTATATCAGTACATACATTTGGGGTGAAAACCTTCTTCACATGTCCAACAAACAAATTGCCTTTTTCGGTATCAGTCCTTGCCCAGTCTCCACAAGAAGTTCGCAAGGGAGGCTTACGTACGACCGGTCTTTTAAGGTTCCTACATGCACGCCATAATGAATAATCTGATTGTGCAGTTGCGTCGAGGTCTTCCAAGTAATTATTCAGAGATGCTACTCTTCGAGATTCTAGCAGCTGTCTTAGCCGTTTCGTGCAATCTTAAAGTCTAGATTTGAGTTGAGGAGATCTGTGTGCTTGCCACTCTCTTTTAATTTTTCTTTTTTCAGCCAAGAGCCGCTCGACATCTACAAAATAAATTTGATTGTATCTAGCTGGTTGTCTGGTTTCTATCGCATGTTGGGCAGCTGATTTAAGGTTTTGATCAAAATAAATTAGACTCTGGTCCACATCTTCTGTTGTTCTTAGCGGTATGTTTTCTGAATAATGAGTACTGAGATACTTTCTATATTTCAACCAATTAATGCTTGTGCAAGTTGTTGGCGACACGATATTTTGCTGATTCCATATATAGACAATAGTGGGTGAATGATCTGAGGATAATTCAAGTAACGCTTCAGCTTTAATCATTTCTCTCGAAATACCTTTAGTCACGCCAAAGTCAATAACATCAGGTATTTTTTGTCGATCAGTAGGCCAATAGGTGGGTTGTCCACTTGATATCACATTCAGACGCATTTTTGAAATAGTGTCAAATAAAACACGACCTTTTGGAGTTATTAGGCGTGATTCCCAAGACGTATGTTTAGCGTTGTAGTCGCCTGATGCTATGAAACAGGGACCTAGTGATGTGTAAAATTCGATATATTGACTCTCTGATATTTGAAATCTAGGAGGTGAATAAATCGAAGAAATAACAAAGTTTTGATGATATTCTTCAATACAGATGTTTGTTGCTTGAAGGTAGTCCTCACAAAAATCACACAGTAAATGATGTTTAATTCGAGCCCTTATTAGTATTGCTGAACCACCACATGCTCTGCCACGGGGGTCTTTAGTGTCATATAATATATAGCCATTGATTTTAAAAAGGCTATTTGTTGTTAAATGAGTCTCTGAAACCATCATGACATCAATTTGTTGGTTCTTCAAGAAGTACTCGAGTTCATTTTTGTATTGGCGTAAGCCGTTTGCGTTCCAGAAACATATTTTTAAACAGTTCATGGTTTGTTAAGTACCGCCTGCAACATCATAGATTGCATGTGAACCATTTCTTGCATTATGCTGCTCATAGTGCTCATAAAACTATTTAACGAATGCAGTAATGTCTCGATACTTGCTTCGATACGATTGAAGTTACCACATGGTGTTTGTTCTTTAGCTTCTGGATGAATATTTGGGATAGAATTGGTTGTAAGTGTCGCTTTGTGTGCTAAAACATGATTGGATTTTAACATATCCGCGTATGAAACATGTTTGGTTGTGGGTTGAGCTAACTTAGGGTAATGAGCATTTGCTTGGTATTGTGGCTGCCTAGCAGGAGTATTTAATTTCTGAGTTGACTTCCTTACCACAGAAAAAACTGGACAGCCTCTGTAGTTAGCAGTGTGATTTCCACCGCAATTGCTACATTTTTTAACCTTCGAGTCATCCTTTGGTTTGTCGCATTGGGCGGAACAATGAAGCTCTCCACACACAACGCTAACCGGAGGCAACTTGCAGTAAGCCCTTGTATGGCCGTATTCTTGGCAATTTAAACACTGAACGGGTCCTGACCGTTTATGTGGTTCCTCTACACTTATCCTGCGGTGTAACAGATATTTTAGATTATAAATGGGATGCGTTTCGTTCTTCTTCAATCTAATATCCTCAGGTTCCAGTTCAACGCGAAATAGAGGTTGAGGGACACGCTCTCGATTTCTGAGACGCTTTTAACCTTAAATCCTGCTTTTTGGAGTCCAGCTTTTATTTCCACTGGATTAACATATGAGTCTACATCTTTGATGACTACCTGTAGGCCTTTGCTACTCTTCAGCTGATAGGTATAAAAGTTCTTTTTGCAGCATTCAAACTCCTTTACTGCTTTACGATAACTACTTTCGTCTATAAATTGAATTTTAGTTTCATCAATGTTACCACGCTTGATAGGAATTACATAGAATGAATTTTCCCCGGTAACTGAGATTAACTTATTTATTAATTCATTTGAATTTTTTCCCCTTAAAAAAATTGGTGGTGGTTTAAACGACTTGGGTGCCGTTTTTGTTTCGCTTGTTTCGCTATCTAAAATAGCAAAACGATTATGGGAATTTATTCCGTTAGAGTCCTTGTCTTTTTCTACTTTAGCCATTGGTGCAATCAGCAAAGATTTAGGGCTTCGACCTCTTTTCAATACAGTTATGTATCTGTCCATTCCCACTTGCGTCTTGGGTTTTTCTACACTATCCATATTATCTTTGGCAACACTGTGTTCAGAAGGCGATTTGTTTGTAGTTATTTTATTGTCATCGCTTAGTAAAAGTGAAGAACAAGATTGGGCACGTATAACTGGCGTAGCATTAATACACAAATTATTTTCAGTTATTTTGTTTTTATTTAATTCAGCATTGTCAACATTTTTGTTGCTTAAATTAAACAGGCTCATTAGCCTTTATTGTTTTTATTTTATTTTAAAAGTAGCAATTCAATATGCCGTTGTAAAAAATAAAGAAAAGGAAAAAGAAAAAGAAAAAAAAATATTTTATAAACAACTTTGTTGTTGTATTAAAACAGGTTCGTTTTTGTTTTAAATTGTTCACACAATGTATGTTTTGTCTTTTGTTAATGCGAGCTTAAAAAAAAGCGCGTCCGCACTTATCAACGCCATAAACAGAACTGACTTATTTAGACTTAGGTAAAATCTTGCAGAAGCTCACAATAGTGTTGTCTAATAATAACATCGACAAAATTTCGCTAGCAAAGGACGATATGATATTTGAATATTTGAATGAAAAAGAGCTCTTTGAATTATATAATAGCATGCAACATAAATGGAAAGGTCGGCAAACACCTACAAGAATTTTATTATACAATCCACCAATAAAGGTGCTTGATAAGGAAGAACAGATGAAAATTATAAAAGAATACCATGACTCACCATAAGGAGGTCACGCAGGAGTAAAAAGAACTATTATAAGAATAAATCAAAAGTATTTATGGAAACACATGAATAAAATAATAAAGGATTATATTAAGCGATGCATAAATTGTGCTAGAAATAAAATAACTAAACACACTAAAGAACCCTTAACAATCACTAGTACACCAACAACACCATTCCATACAATTCAGGTAGATATAGATATATACTAACTGCACAACGAACTAACTAAATACGTTGAGGTAGTTCCAATCGAAACAAAAGAAGCAGATGTAATAGCTAAAGCCTTAAGCCTGGTACTCTGTTCAGTTTTTCATGTGGAATGCTGTCAAACTACATACATAAAAAATTCGTATGAAAAAGTCATGAAAAAATGTTGCTGGAGTTGTACTCTGTTTTTGCTGTGGAAAAACATTGAAATGTTTCTGGCAACATTTTATCAAAGCTGTGAAATAAAGCAAATGGGCATTATTTCATGCGGAATTTTTGAAACAACAGCTGATCACCTGGCTTTTGTTAACATTTGTAAAACAATGTGGTATACTTAAAAGCAACAAAATCGTAAAATTCTTCCAAATCGCGAGATAGACACCACATTTTAAATGTCAAATTTTCCTTGTGAAATAATAAATGTTGCTCAACATTTTTCACAAATTCGAACAGAGTACTAGGCTTTAGTGGGAAAAATCATTCTTACGTACGGTATTTTTAATACTCTAAAGACAGACCGAGGTACAGAATTTGTAAATGATCTGATGACCAGAATTTGAACTAGTCTTTGGTAGATTAGAAACGTTACCAAATGAGATACACCCAGAGCAAACATTCTACAATTTTGACGAAACTTAAAACAAAACTGTAACACGCCAATCTAACAGCCAGCAGAATGCTTGAGCAAAATAAAATAACACAGAAAACAAGAGTAGATAAACATTGTAATTGTAGTAATTTAAGTGTAGGAGATCTAGTATTATTAAAAGTAGGCAACAGAAGAAAGAACGAGAGTCCATACATACTTAGGACCATATACAATAATAGAAACTCGAAATGTAAATAGCGTAATAGAGTTAAATGAAAAAATACAAGAAGTTCATAAAAATAAATTAAAACTTTTTAAATATACAATTTTAAAATTTTCTGGTAATAAAAAATTTTTTTTATTGAAGGGGAAAGGTGTAGAGCACATTCACTTAGTCACCAAATAAAATTTTAAAAATGTAATACTAAATAATATGAATGTAATGAAAAATGAGATTTGAGCAGTAAACTAATTTAAATTACTTTCTAATAAATTGGGTACATCAATAATGAACAATATCAATGTAATAATATTTAAGTATGTAATGTAATAATATTAAGTAGTAAATTAATATCTAAGTATGTCAACAATAATATCTCGTATGTCAAAAATAATTATGTTAAGTAAAAATTGTATAAATAGAAAAATTGAATTCAAATAAACTCAGATTCAAACTGGCAATTCAACTGCTTAATTGACTCTCAGATTCAGGCTCCTAGCTAAACCCTAGCGTAGCCTACCGACTTGCTCAGAACACACTTGGACTAAAATAAACAAAAGTGCTATAAGGATAACACTTTACACATTACATCGTGTTGACAAATTTATAACGTTACAAATATTTAACAAAAGACCCCATGTAGAAGGAGAACCTCCAGATGGCCCAACAAGTGATTTTTTTCTGAAAATAAAAATTTCATAAGATCTATATTCAGATATATTTTTTTATATAGGCAAACATTTACAGCCTTTTATAAATCTCAATAAATATTCACCTGTATTTTGTTGCCAAATTATGGATTTTTGATTTAATTTCTGATACGGAAGCTTCACATCCATTTTTCAGCAGCTCACTTCTCATATTTTCAAAAACATGACTATTTTTGCGTGCTCCTCTAAGGTCCCGTATGTGTTCTGCTCATACTTCTACCAACAACTCTTCTTCTTTTACTGTCCATGGTGGTTTTCTCTTCCGTTGTTCTGTTTTGCAATCCATTTCTTTCGGAACTTTGCTACAATTAGAAAAATTTATTGTTGATAGCCTTTCCCAAAAATTTTTAAAATAACAAAATTTACATAACTTCTTATAGAAATTATAAAGTTTATATTGGAAATTTATCATTTATTTTAACAAATAAAATGTTAAAAATATATTTATATTAAAAAACTCACTAATCTATTCACTTTGTTCACACTTTTTGACGTTACGCGCTACACGCCAACAACCTTTTATAAGGCCTAAATTGCGCTAAATAGTATTTTTCCTATAAAATCCGTAAATAGAGCGGTGCCAAAAATCTGAAAACTGCAATTGGTAGCCAATATTAGTAGGAATAAGATGTCTAAGTGTCATTTGGCTTTAAAATCCGTAAATTGAGCTGAGCATCTACCCAGGTGATGACAAACCCAACCCCAGAACTTCCAGCGATCAATTGGAAGGGTCGCAAGGTAAAGGCGTGGCTGATAGTGATAACCAAACATTATTTAATTAAATTTTATAATTAAGTTTTTACGCTCTAGGTCTTTTTTATAAAAATATTGTAATTTATTTTTATATTCGATATTTCGCTACACCATTGGGTAGCATCGTCAGGAAATAAAAATAGTTTTAAAACTATTTTTAGAAATAAAATAGTTTTAAAACTATTTTTATTTTGAGCGTAAAAACTTAATTATAAAATTTAATTAATTAATGTTTGGCTATCACTATCAGCCACGCCTTTACCTTGCGACCCTTCCAATTGATCGCTGGAAGTTCTGGGGTTGGGTTTGTCATCACCTGGGTAGATGCTAAGCTTGATACTATCATAACCATAGAAAATCTTGCCTTGCTTCTTCCGAAGTGGTGACAACGATTCCTTATTCAGAATCGCCACCGCCTTCCTGGTCAGACATTCCGGTTCAGAAACCTTCACCACCTTCCAGTCACCGGTTGGTAGATCAAAGTTTTCTTCACCGAATGATCGACAGGATTGTTGCAGGGTCACGTGGTTCCCTGAGAAGGATCGCAATGGGTATCGGCCTGCGGGGTACGTCGCTGACCGGGACCGCATCTAATCTAGCACCAGGCCGCACTTCCCTGACTGCTAGCTTAAGCTGTGTTGCTGAACTCTCATGTATGCATGACAGCAGCTTGATATGGCCTTGACACCAGCCAGCATCCACATTTTGAGTTGCTGGACTAGATTCGTTGTTCAGGAAACCTTCCAGCAGCTTGAGACGGATCATCTCATGATAACCCTTGCATCTTTGGCAACCTCACTGTAAGGTCTATTTATGTCTCTGGTTGAAGGCTGAATAAGCGTTTTCGGACGTTTTGTGTCCTCCGGTTATAAATTCTGCTGATGCGTCGGCTCTTCCCCCGATCGTTGAATTTTAGACGTTGCTGATGTAGATGGCTTCTCTACAACGGCATCGGGTTTAGAGCTTGCCGTATTAGCTATGTGGGCTTTGACCCAGGTTAGGGAAGATTTTTCCTCTGTCGATAAATTTGCATTTGGTGTTTTTCCAAATTTATCAACAATACGTTATGCGGCACGCCTTCGATGAAGGCCCTTCTGGAGTTGATCTTGCAGTCTTTTGGTGCTGTTTTTTCTGCTGTTTGGGCAGGGGGAACATTGCAACTGAACCTGCGGGTTTAGCTGGTGCAATATCCGGAGGGTTACTCACAGCAGTTGCCAGAGCACCCGAGGCACGGGTGCTGAACGGGAGTCAGCACTGGTTCCAGCCGAGAAGTTAGTGCTGACCAACCCAACCTCATTTGGGTTGACCACAGCAGCCTTGGGACAACATTGCGCTCAGCAGGCGAGAATTGACCACCTCCTGCGACATTTAGAGCGGGTTTTTAAATTCTAGCTTAAACTCAAGATTCTATTTTAATTAGCTAATCTTATACTTAATTTAATCCAATATTAACTGACGTTAATGTTTTTAAGTGGTAGTTTAAAACTTGTTGTATTATTATTATTTTTTAAAAGACCGTAAAGATCAAAAAAGAGGTTGGAGAAGCCTGAAAGGCTTTATTTCCAGGGTAAACGTCTTTAAGTTATATTTATTTATATTTTATAGTTTTTCGTTATTTTAGTTTTCGTTAGTTTGTAAAATTTTCTTTTTTCCCTTTTAAATTAGTTTATATGTATTTTATTTATTATTTTCATTATATATTTCAAGTTTCCTTTCATTTATTAAATATTGAGGTTATACACGATAACCAGAACGATTGCACATGGCTGATTAATGCAACCACCAATTAACTGTACTAAAGTACAGCCAATCGTGGAAGCCAATCACCCAGTGCGAGAGTGAGACGTAAACCACTCGAAGGAAACAAGAACGGCCTGATTGACGTTAAACGATAACGACAATGACAATGACGCGCGCACGTGTTTCTCCACCCAGAGCTACTTTACGACTAAACCTTGTTGTATTAACATACTGAACAACAAAAAATGGCATTTTTGTATATGTAAATGTCATCATTTTATAAAAAAAACCCTGTTGTCTGGAGAAAAAGAAGAAAAAAGAGTTTATTTTAAAGTTGAAAAATAATAAAACAAAAATGTTTTATCCATTCTTTACGTTTTCTAAAAAATTATTTTCCTTTTTGTATTTTTTTAATGGTTATATTTTGGCATATAAGTATGTATGTATGCATGCGTGTGTGTTTTTATATCATGTAAGTTAAAACCACCAACATTGACCGTTTAAACTAGAAAATAAAATTAGTTCATTGTTGTCTTAAAAACTAAAAACAAAGCTTAAGGATAACTAAATCTCTGATCTCCATCTTAAAAACTCGCTCTTAGTTGTTGGTTTTTTTACTGTTTTGTTTTGTTTTATTAGAATATTTGTTCATTTTTGTTCTCACGAGTAGGCACGTAAGAGGTTCGACCATCCGTGAAGGGACGGCGTACATGGATTAGACAACTATTCTTTACACCCGACCCGTGTCTTGGCTTCGGGGGGAGCTGTTAAAGACTAATCTTCTTTCACCACTGCCATTCAGATTCTTAGCACTGCTACCTTCACCTTAATCTTACAAGTGATAACATTGTACCAAATCAGCATTAATTGTAACAAAATTTAGCAATAATTAAAAAAAAAACAAATAAAACATATGTACATATGTACATATGGTAGATGAATATTAAAATAGAACAGATCAAAGCTTTTATACTAGGTCTTTTAGAGTAGTGATAATTGACCTCGATTTCTTGAATTGCTATTTTTTTTATTTACTTCCAAAGTACTTACCTAATTAAAGGGTTATCTAATTATTAAATAAATTAGTCAAGTGCGAGTTACACTCACACACGAAGGGTTCTGTACTATGTTCAGTATATTTTAAAAATTCCAGTTGTTTATTTCTTTATGTTTTATGGGACACCCTTAAATTTTAAAATTAAAGTAATATTCGCGAAAATTGCATCATAATTAGAACACCCTTTAAATTTTAATATGGAATTGATTTTATAGCGGCCATGGTAATACACTTTCTATTAATATATCAGGAGCCTAAGTATTGCGGTTAAAAAAATAAGGTAATATTCGTGAAAAACACGTTACTAATGGACACACTTAAATTTTAAGTATTTGTTATAGCGGCCGAAGTAACACATCTACTGTAAACATTTCAAGAGGGTATCTATTACGGTTTATAAAATCTTGTCACTGTCGGAACACCCTTTAATTTTATTATTCATTATAGTGGCCATGGCAACTTCCTTTCTATAAATATATTAAGAGTCTACTTATTGCGATTAAAAAATAAGTCACTATAAGTGAAAAACATGTCACTGTCGGAACACCCCTTAATTTTTAGTAATTGTCATATCGGCCGTGGCAACACATCTTCTGTACAAAATTTCAAGAGTCTACCTGTTACGGTTCAAGAAATAAGGCTTTATACATGAAAATCACGTCACTGGCGGAAAACCCTTTAATTTTTATTATTTGTTATAGTGGACATAGTTATACACCTCCTGTAAAAATTTCAAGATTCCACCTATTCATTCAAAACTTAGGATATATACATGCAAATCACGTCACTATTGGAACACCCTTTAATATTTAAGTTCAATTTTGTATACTTGTTTATAAAACAAACATAGTTTTAATTACAGTCTGCAAATTGTAAGTGGTTTCCTCTTACAGCTCAAAAAAAAGACATAAACGTAAATAACACGTCACTTTTGGAACACCTTACGTTTTAGTATTTTTTGCTACTGTGGCCGCAGTAATACACTTTTGGTAAAATTTTCAAGCGTCTACCTATTATGGTTCAAAACTTAGGCCTTACACATACAAAGCACACCACTATCGGAACACCCTTTAATTTTTAGGTTTATTTTTTTAGACTTGTTTATAAAGCGAACTAAGTTTTAATTGCTATTTGTAAGAAATAAACACATATTCGTAAATAACACCTCTCCATCGGAACACCCTATAAGTTTTAATATTTTTTTGCTATAACGGTCATAGTTATACACCTTTGGTAAAATTTTCAAGAGTCTACCTATTATGGTTCAAAACTTAGGCCTTATACATTCAAATCAATCCACTATCGGAACACCCTTTAATTTTTAGGTTTATTTTTTTCAGACTTGTTTACATAGCGAACTAATTTTAATTTAGTGCTTGCATATTTTTAGTGAATTCCTCCTTCAGTTCAAGAAATAAGCACATATTCGTAAATAACACCTCTCTATCGCAACACCCTATAAGTTTTAGTATTTGCTAGTATAGCGGTCACAGTTATATACTTTCTGTGAAAATTTCAAGCGCCTACCTATTACGGTTCAAAACTTAGGCCCTATACATGCAAATCACACTACTATCGGAACACCCTTTAATTTTTAGGTTTATTTTTTTATACTTGTTTATATAGCGAACTAAGTTTTAATTACTTCTCACATATTTTTAGTGTATGCCTCCTACAGCTCAAAAAATAAACACATATTTGTGAATAAAACCTCTCTATCGGAACACCCTATAAATTTTAATATTTGTTGCTATAGCGGCCAAAATTATACACCTTCTGTAAAAATTTCAAGATTCTACCTATTATGATTCAAAACTTAGGCCTTATAAATTAAAATAACACCACTATCGGAACACCCTTTAATGTTTAGGTTTATTTTTTAGACTTGTATATACGGCGAACTACGTTTTTATTACAGTTTGTAAATTTTTAGTGTATGCCTCCTACAGTTCAAGAAATAAACACATATTCGTGTATAACACATCTCTATCGCAACACCCTATAAGTTTTAATTTTTGTTGTAATAGCGGCCATCTCTATACACCTTCTGTGAAAATTTCAAGAGTCTACCTATTATGGTTCAAAACGTATGCCTTATACATGCATTTCACACCACTATCGGAACACCCTTTAATTTTTAGTTTTATTTTTTTATACTTGTTTATATAGTGAACTAAGTTTTAATAACTGTTTGTAAATTTCAAGTGTATCCCTCCTACAGTTCAAGAAATAAACACATTTTCGTAAATAACACCTCTCTATTGGAACACCCTATACGTTTTAGTATTTGTTGCTATAGCGGCAAAACCTAAACATCAGCTGTGAAAATTTCAAGAGTCTACCTATTACGGTTCCAGAGATAAAAGGCGCTGACACACGGACAGACATTGTACCGAAAACAAATGGGTTTCGTTTTTACACTTTGTGTACGGAACTCTAAAAAGAGCTTGCTATTTCATATCAGCCGAAAAATTTCCCATTACTTATACATAAAAGTTCTAGAATGAGTTGTTTATTATTTTAAGGAAAAGAAAAAATACAAAAAATTATATTTGGAATCGGTTCTATACATTATTTATTTTTATTCACGCATGGTTCCTTTTGAAAATTTATTTAAAAAAATATTTTATGAGTATAAAATGTTTATTTAATGTAGAAAATTGAAAGAAGAATAAAATAAACTATTTGAAATTGAAATGGTTACTATGGTTTTTTATTTTGTTTAGAAATTTAGATTTGGCTTTCTTTCTAGACTGATTGAACTTCTCATTTAGTCTATTAAGTTTTAAGCATAAGAATCTGAGTTTTTATTCAGAAAAATTGGGAAAAATCCACTGATGAGCTAGTTGAGCACTAGCGAAATAGCTATCTGGATATGCTTTCCCCATAGTAATCAATTTCGATTATTATATTTTTTGAAAATAAATATTTTATACTCATAAAATATTTATTTATATAAATATTCAAAAGGAATCATGTGTGAATAAAAATAAATAATGTATAAAAAGAAAAAATTATATAAATTATATTGATTAATTAAAAATATTTATTGAATAAATTTTATATGAAATTGTACCAAAAAGAATGAATGAATCAGTGTACTATGAATATGTTGATTATGCCACATTTTATACAAATGTACCACAAATCCCAACACTGCTTGTAAGTATTGCTGGTAATACTGATCAATGGTAATTGAAATATTAATCTGGCATCATACTGACAATAACGCCGGTTTTGGTTTTCTTTCGCGGCTATAAATCAGTTGTGAAATTTCGTAATTTACCTGTTATTGAGCGGCTTGTCTTGTTTTTAAATAAAAATGGAAATTGAATTACCCTTTAAAGCTGAATATTCCAAAACTAATAGAGCTAGTTGTAAAGGATGCAAAACTAAAATAGACCAAAATTGTTTGCGTATTGCTGCTATGGTACAGGTAGGAATTTGGTATACTGGGCAAATAAAGTTGACAAATCTAGTTTAGCGAAGCTTCTCCAAACAGAAAAAAAATATCCAGTGTGATAAGGAATTAGAAAATAAAAATATCGTAAAATTGGCCGTCGCCCATATTTTCCAAATTATGGGCCTATGAAGTTTTCATATGAAACTGTCATGGTGAAGACATCAGTTCAATATGAGTATGATTTAAAAGCTTTTGAAAATATCTTTCAGGTGATGCTAAAATTTGTATAAAAAATTAACCTATGTATTAAGAGCCGAAGAACTGGAACAAATCTAGTTTACGGACACATAAAAGTTAAAAAGAAGTAGCCTATTGTGTGTAAAATTTAATTTTAAGCAAAACGTAAATTAAAAAATTGGTTGCGACCCTTAGTTTCGGAGTTACGGCCCCAAAAGTTTCTATGTAAAATATGATATATCTCGACAATTTTATGACGGAATGAGGCAATATGGGTATCATTGGAATGGTAATTAAATGTACTATCAAACTAAATTAAAATCAGTGAAAAAAATTTAAAAAATTTCGTGTGCGCACAAAAAGACTTTTTTAAAAATTTTTATTCTGTATCACTTAATTCTTCATCAATGTTTCTTCCAGAGCTTAACTTCTTAATTCCAAAGTAGAATTTGCATTTGAAGACAGGGCGAAAGAATATAACTAACACCGGCTTCGATAACTAACGATTTTCTGCATAGCCGGCATTCGGCCGGGCGCAAGGATTTTCTCCTTTAGGGTATAACCAACACCGGCTTCGCTAACTAAAGATTTTCTGCATAACCGGCCTTCGACCGGGCGCAAGGATTTTCTCCTTTATGGTATAACTAACAACGGCTTCAACCGGGCGCAAGGATTTTCTCCTCTATGGTATAACCAATACCTGCTTCGCTAACTAAAGATTTTCTGCATAGCCGGCCTTCGGCCGGGCGCAAAGATTTTCTTCTCTATGGTATAATCATCACAGGCTTCGCTTACTAAAGATTTTCTGCATAGCCCGTCGCAGTATAAAAAAAAATTACTTCTACCTACTTAAATTTTTTTCCATTTTTTTTTTTATTAATTTCACTTTAGTTGGATAGAACTTTTATTTACCATTCCAGTGATACCCATATTGCCTCATTTCGTCATAAAATACTGGATATATACCATTCTTTACATAGAAACTTTGAGGGTCCGTAACTGCGAAACTAAGGGTCGCCCCAATATTTTCATTTTACATTTTTTGCTTAAAATTAAATTTTACACACTATGATGTGTCCGTAAACTAGATTTGTTCCGCAACTTTTGTCGATGCAGTCTTTCTCGTTTCTTTAATATTGCATTTGTGTTTCGTCCAATTTTTATTTTAACAATTTGTATGGATGTATGCATTTGTTTACACATTAAGTTTCAAAATTAAAACTACGAATGAGAGGACAAAGCGAATTTCAAGAGTACATGCATATGTGTACCCTTTTAAATTCATCTCTTCCCCCGCCTACTAATGAAGGATTGCAGCGACAAAAGTTGCATAATGTAACTCGTCACTTATATACGTTTTTGACTTAACGACTTACGTAAAACATATTCAAGTGCGAAGTTACATATGTATATAACGGAACGTCTTACACTCTAAAATATGAAAACAATTTAAAAATATTTTGAACAGTTTATTTTTGCAAAAAATAAAATTTAAACAATTTCAAGCCCTACTGAATTAAAAGAACGTAAATTCATGTTATTTTTATTGAACGACAGGTATCACATTTTCTTCTCATATATATTTTGGTTAAAGTGACAAAATGGAGAGGTTGCATACAACATCACCACATGAAGAGTGTTGACTAGGGTCCCTGCTATTACGGGATATAAGTATTTTTTTTTCAGATTGAGTTTCTGAATTTAGGAAAAAAGTGTAAAATACTCAATTTTAAATAAAAATACTCAATTGACCTGCTATTACGGGATACAAGTTTTTTTTTCAAATTAAGTTTGTGAGTTTAAGAAATAGTGTCAAAAACTCAATTTGCTGAATTTGCTGGCGGCAAATTTACATAAATGTGATGAAAAAGTGAAGGTTATTTTATTGGTGGACGGCTGTAAGTTTAAGCCTGATCTATTCATAGTGGCCGACGATTTGTTAACTCAGAATGTTCTTCTCGGCCGTGATGTCTAGTGTAAGGTGGAAAGAAAATTCGTCATACAGATGGTGACTGTTACTTCGAGAATATTTTATCAGTATTACGAGTGCTGCACAATTCAACAATATTTAAAAAACTGTTACACACAAAAATTCCATGCCATGTTATGTTGTGCCAATTCGAACAAGCTGTTGTGCCATGTTGTTCCAACTCAAACACACTGTCATTACATGTCATTACAAAGCATCTATACTGTTGTGCTGATCAACATGTACAACATGCGCATATGAATAAGGTTTTGAGGTGTGTAGTTAATGGTTTTCTCCTTCATTGGTCGTATTATTTGTTTGAGATGATCATCAGCAATTGCCTTATAGAAAAAATCTGGATGCTAATAAATAAAAAAATTTAACGCACGCATTTATCTAGATAAATATTTTTTTAGATGTATCTTGATAAATAGTTTGCATTTTCAAATTTCTTATAAAGGAATTTTCTGATCGATTAAAAATACACTCGATGAATTATTTTTTAGCTTATTCAAGAAATATAACAATAAAAATAGGAATGTATTGAAATTTTTACCTGTAAAACGAACCAACTAAATTTACCTGTTTAAAATAAAAATGAGGCAAAGTAAATTTGCCGCGTTATTGTTCTTGCTTTTACGGCATATACATACATATATATTTATATGATCAGTTTTTATTTATTAATTGCTGGGAATTTCTAATAACACGGGAATAATTATGTGTGTGAAGATAAATACATATTTAACTAGCAGAGACAAAAACTATTTTTTTTTTAAATATATCATGCGATAAAAAAGTTTTCCCATACATTTAGTACGTATTCTGCACAGATTTTCGGACTTTTTTAAGAGATATTGTTACTGTGTCCAAACCCTTCTATCTCAGGGAATCAAACCGGTACTATTAGGAAGGTAATAGATCATACTAACAAACTGTGTTCACACTTTTTTCCAAAAGTATTTGTGAACATTTTTATAACATTTTGAAAATGTGACTTAGTGAAAATTTCTAGTATATGAGTTCTCTGACGAAAATATCCACTGTGTCCAAACCCTTCCATCTCAAGGAATCAAACCGGTACTATTAGGAAGATAATAGATCATACTAACAAACTGTGTTCACACTTTTTTCCAAAAGTATTTGTGAAAATTTTTATAACATTTTGAAAATGTGACTTAGTGAAAATTTCTAGTATATGAGTTCTCTGACGGAAATAGCCACTGTGTCCAAACCCTTCCATCTCAGGGAATTAAACCGGTACTATTAGGAAGGCAATAGATCATACTAACAAACTGTGTTCACACTTTTTTCCAAAAGTATTTGTGAAAATTTTTATAACATTTTGAAAATGTGACTTAGTGAAAATTTCTAGTATATGAGTTCTCTGACGGAAATAGCCACTGTGTCCAAACCCTTCCATAACATTTTGAAAATGTGACTTAGTGAAAATTTCTAGTATATGAGTTCTCTGACGGAAATAGCCACTGTGTCCAAACCCTTCCATCTCAGGGAATCAAGCCGGTACTATTAGGAAGATAATAGATCATACTAACAAACTGTGTTCACACTTTTTTCCAAAAGTATTTGTGAAAATTTTTATAACATTTTGAAAATGTGACTTAGGGAAAATTTCTGGTATATGAGTTCTCTGACGGAAATAGCCACTGTGTCCAAACCCTTCCATCTCAGGGAATCAAACCGGTACTATTAGGAAGATAATAGATCATACTAACAAACTGTGTTCACACTTTTTTCCAAAAGTATTTGTGAACATTTTTATAACATTTTGAAAATGTGACTTAGTGAAAATTTCTAGTATATGAGTTCTCTGACGGAAATAGCCACTGTGTCCAAACCCTTCCATTCCAGGTTATATAACTTAAAAAAGGAAAATATATTATACAAAAAAATGTGGTCACGTTTTATCAAAATTTTTATTTAGTTTGTGTTTTTATTAGGGAAAACATTAATACACACATTAACACAACCTAAACGTTGCATTCAATTATGTTGTGTCTTGAATGCAACGGTCGTCAAACATGTTGATAATATAAATAAAATTCAAACACAAATATTCGTTACGAAAATACAAAGTAAATAATAATAAAAACTCAAAGATTCGTTACGAAGAGATTGTTTAATATATTTACAGTGGAGCAAAAGATAAATGTTAGCAATTTTTTTATGAACGATAAAACTTTGGAATGAAATCTGCAGTTCTATACATAAAGTTGTATGACATTTCAAATTTGTGATCAATTGATTTTAAATTAAACTCGTAACAAACTAAATTATTTTTTATTTAAACGTCTACTAAGAAATAGCATTTATTTACAGTAGCAGTACAGTTATAAAAAGTTTGTAATTCAATAGTTTGCATTGAAGAACTAATTTTGCTTTAAAACTAATTTGAACACCTCTGGTGCATTAAGAATTGATATATATTTCTAAAACTTAGTTTTTGTTAATTTTTTGAGAATTTTATCAAATTTTATTTAAAAAATTAGTATGTGCATGCAAAAAGTTCAATAATTTTGCTAAAAAGGTATTTAAAAAATATAAAAAGTATGACTTTAGCAAAACAAAAAAAAAAAAAAAAAATACAATACGATTGTACAATATTTAAAGTTTTGGGCTGATACTAGCAGCAACATAAAGTAATATTAATTCAATATATTTAGCTATTGAAAACTGTTGTGGTTTTAAGACTTAAAATTAACTTCTTTGTACTATAAACAATATTTTAAAGCTTCTTTAGGTACTCAATTTATACATTCAATATGGCATGGATCACGTAAATTCAAAAGATTTACAATATATTTACACATAAGAAACAGGTATAAGGGTGGTTATATGTAATATTTAGTTTTTTATTATAGTAAGCGAGGCATTCTTCGTCGACTCCTCTTTTACAAACAATGCATTTTAAAACAGACTTAAGGCGACCGCCTTCACAGTGTACACATTCTATGTTACTATTTCCATATTTAATTAAATCATTCTTTATGATATTGCGGTATATATTGGGGTCAGTTATTGTTTCCAGTGAATTGTTGGCCAAAATTGCCTCTGCAAATTCAATACACAGAACACCACAATTATAAAAATCATTTTGGATGTATTTGTTTAGTCTGAACACAGCTTAAGTTTTTCTTGTTCTAAGAAATGTTTCTTGCAAAAGGAAAGTTTGAAAAGAAGTCTTCGAACATACTAAAAAACAAAAAGTTTGCTTCAAACGTACATATAAATTTCAAAAGCCAATGGTATGAAATAATTTATAAAAATTAGAAGTTCTAAAAGTGTAAGTAAAGATTTTGAGGTGAAGTGTGAAAAGTGATTTCAATTGCAGTTATTTTAAAGAAAAGTTGAATTGTTAATAAAAAACATGTTAAAAAAAGAAATATTTGGATTTCTAGCAAAGTTATTTTATTTGCAAGACTGTTTTGATGGTACTGAGTGTCCATTGGAGGCCTTTTTTAAGTTTTCTAATAAAATTTTGCAAAATGCTAATATGAAACTTATAGCTCCTAATAGTCGAAATAAATATCGCCTACAGAAACGACTAATGTTAATGGTAGGTAATTAAAAATCTAAGATTTTGAAGGACGTAGAACTAATATAATTCATATACATATATGTATATTCGTATGTTAGAATGATTCTGATTTGGATTTATGCACGGAAATCGACGTGTTTTCAAAGTGGTGCAATGCTAATGGCTACCTGCAGCTAGAAAATGAAATAAAAAAACTAATTCCAAACAAAAATGGTTCCCAAGAAGGTAATAAGTTATATATTTAATAATTTAGGAAAATAGTTTATTGATTCGATGAGATGTTGGTAAATATATACATACGCATGCTATGTTTTTCGGGATAAACCTTTAGGTCAAAATGGGGGAGGTTGAACCACATATAAGCATAACTCAAATACGGATCCACCATTTTTAGTTAAAATTCAAAATCTGTAGAATACTGATGAAAAAAAGGAAAAGGTTGAAAACTTTCTCAACGCATGTATCATAGTTGAATCGAAAAAACCACGTATCAGAAAACAATTTTTTGCCGCCCTGTGTCTTTTTTTCTATAATATAATGGCATAATCCTGCAGTGTATTTTTATAAACCTAAAAGCCTAATCAGGAAGTCAAGCCTAGCATTGTCTAGTGCCAAGCTTTAACGCTGCAATGACATACTTAAATAATGAAGCAACATTCTGTAATGTTACCTTATCTTGTCCATCTTGAGATAAAATCGCTAGATAGACCTGAAACAATTAAAAAGTAATGGATACTTTCCGACAATCAAAATCCGGTTTTTTTTTTGTTGTTAACTACAATTAACTACAAAGACGGATATAGCGATCCAGAAATGGATTACATTCTGCTAGTATCTAATTTTTCTTTATCTTTTTCTAATAAAGAAATTAAGCCTTTATAATTATTAATTCATAAATGTATATAGTTATCCACATATCTTATACGAATCAAAAACATTTCTTAACTTCCATATGAATATCATAAGAATAATTTAATCTACAGGTTCCCAAAAAGTCTACAGTTTGCAAAAGATCCTATCGGACCTTTTACAGTCATCAGAATCGCAACTACTCAATATTGATGTAACATCCAACGTGGCTGACACCGTTCATTTATCTGATATAATAAATACTATTGAAAATAATACGGCATCTAACATTGACATTTTAACACCTGTTAATAATATTCTTCTTTTCGAAGTAACGGACTCCGCTGTCAAACCTGCCAATGTAGAAGTTAATGCAAATATATCTAAATCAATGAATACTTTTAATGCACAGTTTTGCTCCACTAAAAACAATATAATAAATACTATTGGAAATAATACGTCATCTAATATTGACATTTTAACACCTGTTGATAATATTCTTCTTTTCGAAACAACGGACTCCGCTTTAAAACCTACCAATTTATTAGTAAATGAAAATATATCCAATTCAATAAATATAAAAACTTTCAATGCGCAGTTTAGTTCTACAAAAAACAATATCTCGGATATAAACGACACAACAGAAAATGACATTCAAATACAAGAATATAGCGTGTTGAGAAAAAAGATACCTGCAGTTCCTTCTCCAAATCAAAACGTAAATAGTGTTCAAAATATTTTTGATCTTGAGCAGCGATCTCCAACAAAAAAAGAAAAGGTTTATTACTTTACTGAGGGATTATTCTATTTTAAAGATCAACAAATGCGTTTTTTAGAAGAGTATTTTCTAATGGATATCAAAATAGAACGCAGAGCTGAGTTTACAAAATACTTGGAAGATTTAGTCAGGGAAAATTTCAAGGAAGTAAACAACGTTTGTCCAATAAATATAACAAGCCACTCCTATGCTCAAAAAATGAGATATCTAAGGATTTATGGGAAATGTTTGTATGAAAAAGACGGTTGCAAAAAGTACAAATTTATTGTAAACTTGAAAGAAGAACCATACTCTGTCAAAGTTCTTTCAAATAAAAGAAACATATTTCACCCTTTTATAAAAAAAAACCAACAGGTTAGAGCAATAAATAGAGTAGTACGCAAATGTGAAATTCAAAGCCAACTTCCATCGAATTATAGAAACTGTTTGTTAATTAAACAGTCCAAAAAGTTATGCCAAGTTGGTAATACCCAGTGCGTGCCATCATCTGATGCAGTCAGAAAAATGAAAAGCGAGGTTATCCAAAAGTTGAATAGAAATAGAGACACTGTTTTAGACATTATTCTTATGCAGAGAGACAAACAGTGGAACACCTTTATTCAGCGCGTGTCCGTTCCCCAGGAAATATACCTGTTTTCTGAAGAGCAGTTAAGTTTGCCAACAAAAAATAATGGCGAGCTTATTAAAAAAAGTAGAAACACTTTATTTATAGATGCTACGGGAAGCGTAGTTAAAAAATTTAACAAAGCTTCAAAAAGAGTTTTCTTATACAGCGTTGTGTTACATGTCTCCAATGCAAATAAAAAAGGCATAGTTGTCCCAATTGCAGAGGCATTATTAGCTCGTCATTATGAGGATGACATAAAAAAAATTTTTAATTGATATTAAAGTTTTTTGCTTAGAGCATAATATTAAATGGCCTCCTTGCAAACGATTCTGCATGGACTGGAGTTGGGCAACAATAAATGCTACAGTGAAAGTTTTAAACAACATGGAATCAGTTTTATTTTATTTAGAAACATGCTACGTAATTTTAGAAGACCGTACAAAATTACCAAACAGCTTTACTATTGTGCAAATATGTTGCTCCCATTTTTTTAAAATTTGTATCAAAGACATCGAAGAGTGTGTGGATACAGCGGAACAAGCAGATTTTTTTAAAAAAATTATGATGAAAGCAATAAATATTTGCTCTATCGGAGATTTTTGGACGTGGTGGAAAAATGTTTGTGTCATTTTGATCTCGACAAATGTTGACGAGCGATATGATATTGCAAAAAATTATTTCGAATTTTCTTCATGGCAATGTGAAGAAGATTTCCCGAAGACATCGCACAAATTTGAAAAGGATAAAAATAAAAACACTTTACCGCAGTACCAAAAGAGTCCTTTTTTCAAAAAAGGCGTTCAAATTTATAATTCGATCAAGTACTGCACTAAAACAGGCTCAACAAATGTAGAAACAAATAATTTAAACAATATGTCTTATGTCAATTTAATTTTAAAAAAATATGTTCCGTATGCTGTGCTTTGGACGAACTTGATGGGGGTTATGGTTGAAACAACATCTCAAACGCGAATATCAAATAGCCCAATTGAAAGTTATTTTAATATAACTAAAAATGTCACTCTTAAAGGACAACGTCATGTAAGGGCAACTGTATATACAAGAGCTTCTAAAAAATATATCCAAGCAAAACTTAAAGATATACAAAATAACTACATTTCATATACTAATAGTAAAACCATTAATCCAAAAAATGAGCCCCTAGTAGAGGATAAATGGAAAAGAACTCCAAAAAAAATTAAAGAAACCGTTAACAAAATTGAGCTTGGAGTTTCTAAAACTTTTAAAAGTGTTGAAAAAATATTTAAAAATGAACTATGTAACATAAAGGTTCCAAAAGATTTAAAATTTGTCCTTTATGATTATAGTCACGTGTACGAAAAGTTAAATAAGGAAATTCCCCATTTTTCTCGATATATATATTTACACGAATTTCAAACGCTAAATCCGAGAAAGGAACTCTTCAACAATATCCTTGAAATATACTGTCATATATTGTTTTTAAAACATTCTTTAAGTGATTGGGTTTGTCTTCCCTGCGAAGTGGGAAACGCAGTTTTTAACACAAGAAATTTAATTGATCTTAAAAGTTTTATAACAACAGAAACAAACCATCTTATAGTACTTATCCACACAATCAACCACTTTACGTTAGCATATGCTAATATAAAGGAAAAATTATTTATTTACCTTGATCCCATGAAAGCAAGCCAAGAAGAAAGTCAAATCAAATTTAATAAATTTTTAAAATGTTTAAATGAAAGCGAATGGATGGAAATTAAAAACTTTAAACCAATACATCCAAAATGATTTTTATAACTGTGGTGTTCTGTGTATTGAATTTGCAGAGGCAATTTTGGCCAACAATTCACTGGAAACAATAACTGATCCCAATATATACCGCAATATTATAAAGAATGATTTAATTAAATATGGAAATAGTAACATAGAATGTGTACACTGTGAAGGCGGTCGCCTTAAGTCTGTTTTAAAATGCATTGTTTGTAAAAGAGGAGTCGACGAAGAATGCCTCGCTTACTATAATAAAAAACTAAATATTACATATAACCACCCTTATACTTGTTTCTTATGTGTAAATATATTGTAAATCTTTTGAATTTACGCGATCCATGCCATATTGAATGTATAAATTGAGTACCTAAAGAAGCTTTAAAATATTGTTTATAGTACAAAGAAGTTAATTTTAAGTCTTAAAACCAAAACAGTTTTCAATAGCTAACTATATTGAATTAATATTACTTTATGTTGCTGCTAGTATCAGCCCAAAACTTTAAATATTGTAATTTATTTTATTTTTATTTTTTTTTTTTTTTGTTTTGCTAAAGTCATACTTTTTATATTTTTTAAATACCTTTTTACCAATTGTGTTAACGCCAATAAAACAAAATAAAATTATTGAACTTTTTGCTTGCACATACTAATTTTTTAAATAAAATTTTATAAAATTCTCAAAAAATTAACTAAAACTAAGTTTTAGAAATATATATCAATTGTTAATGCACCAGAGGTGTTCAAATTAGTTTTAAAGCAAAATTAGTTCTTCAATGCAAACTATTGAATTACAAACTTTTTATAACTGTATAAGCTACTGTAAATAAATGCTATTTCTTTGTAGACGTTTAAATAAAAAATAATTTAGTTTGTTACGAGTTTTATTTAAAATCAATTGATCACAAATTTGAAATTTCATACAACTTTATGTATAGAACTGCAGATTTCATTCCAAAGTTTTATCGTTCATAAAAAAATTGCTAACATTTATCTTTTGCTCCACTGTAAATATATTAAACATTCTCTTCGTAACGAATCTTTGAGTTTTTATTATTATTTACTTTGTATTTTCGTAACGAATATTTGTGTTTGAATTTTATTTATATTATCAACATGTTTGACGACCGTTTTTTGACCATATAAAAACATTTCGAGCAATTTATTTACTCATACATTAGGTTGCATTCAAGACACAACATAATTGAATGCAACGTTTAGGTTGTGTTAATGTGTGTATTAATGTTTTCACTAATAAAAACACAAACTAAATAAAAATTTTGATAAAACATGACCACATTTTTTTGTATAATATATTTTCCTTTTTTAAGTTATATTACCTGGAATGGAAGGGTTTGGACACAGTGGTTATTTCCGTCAGAGAACTCATATACATACTAGAAATTTTCACTAAGTCACATTTTCAAAATGTTATAAAAATTTTCACAAAAACTTTTCGAAAAAAGTGTGAACACAGTTTGTTAGTATGATCTATTACCTTCCTAATAGTATCGGTTTGATTCCCTGAGATGGAAGGGTTTGGACACAGTCGCTATTTCCGTCAGAGAACTCATATCCTAGAAATTTTCACTAAGTCACATTTTCAAAATGTTATAAAAATGTTCACAAATACTTTTGGAAAAAAGTGTGAACACAGTTTGTTAGTATGATCTATTACCTTCCTAATAGTATCGGTTTGATTCCCTGAGATGGAAGGGTTTAGACACAGTGGCTATTTCCGTCAGAGAACTCATATACTAGAAATTTTCACTAAGTCACATTTTCAAAATGTTATAAAAATGTTCACAAATACTTTTGGAAAAAAGTGTGAACACAGTTTGTTAGTATGATCTATTATCTTCCTAATAGTACCGGTTTGATTCCCTGAGATGGAAGGGTTTGGACACAGTGGCTATTTCCGTCAGAGAACTCATATACTAGAAATTTTCACTAAGTCACATTTTCAAAATGTTATAAAAATGTTCACAAATACTTTTGGAAAAAAGTGTGAACACAGTTTGTTAGTATGATCTATTATCTTCCTAATAGTACCGGTTTGATTCCCTGAGATGGAAGGGTTTGGACACAGTGGCTATTTCCGTCAGAGAACTCATATAATAGAAATTTTCACTAAGTCACATTTTCAAAATGTTATAAAAATTTTCACAAATACTTTTGGAAAAAAGTGTGAACACAGTTTGTTAGTATGATCTATTACCTTCCTAATAGTATCGGTTTGATTCCCTGAGATGGAAGGGTTTGGACACAGTGGCTATTTCCGTCAGAGAACTCATATACTAGAAATTTTCACTAAGTCACATTTTCAAAATGTTATAAAAATGTTCACAAATACTTTTGGAAAAAAGTGTGAACACAGTTTGTTAGTATGATCTATTACCTTCCTAATAGTACCGGTTTGATTCCCTGAGATGGAAGGGTTTGGACACAGTGGCTATTTCCGTCAGAGAACTCATATACTAGAAATTTTCACTAAGTCACATTTTCAAAATGTTATAAAAATGTTCACAAATACTTTTGGAAAAAAGTGTGAACACAGTTTGTTAGTATGATCTATTATCTTCCTAATAGTACCGGTTTGATTCCCTGAGATGGAAGGGTTTGGACACAGTGGCTATTTCCGTCAGAGAACTCATATACTAGATATTTTCACTAAGTCACATTTTCAAAATGTTATAAAAATGTTCACAAATACTTTTGGAAAAAAGTGTGAACACAGTTTGTTAGTATGATCTATTACCTTCCTAATAGTATCGGTTTGATTCCCTGAGATGGAAGGGTTTAGACACAGTGGCTATTTCCGTCAGAGAACTCATATACTAGAAATTTTCACTAATTCACATTTTCAAAATGTTATAAAAATGTTCACAAATACTTTTGGAAAAAAGTGTGAACACAGTTTGTTAGTATGATCTATTACCTTCCTAATAGTACCGGTTTGATTCCCTGAGATGGAAGGGTTTGGACACAGTGGCTATTTCCGTCAGAGAACTCATATACTAGAAATTTTCACTAAGTCACATTTTCAAAATGTTATAAAAATGTTCACAAATACTTTTGGAAAAAAGTGTGAACACAGTTTGTTAGTATGATCTATTATCTTCCTAATAGTACCGGTTTGATTCCCTGAGATGGAAGGGTTTGGACACAGTGGCTATTTCCGTCAGAGAACTCATATAATAGAAATTTTCACTAAGTCACATTTTCAAAATGTTATAAAAATTTTCACAAATACTTTTGGAAAAAAGTGTGAACACAGTTTGTTAGTATGATCTATTACCTTCCTAATAGTATCGGTTTGATTCCCTGAGATGGAAGGGTTTGGACACAGTGGCTATTTCCGTCAGAGAACTCATATACTAGAAATTTTCACTAAGTCACATTTTCAAAATGTTATAAAAATGTTCACAAATACTTTTGGAAAAAAGTGTGAACACAGTTTGTTAGTATGATCTATTACCTTCCTAATAGTACCGGTTTGATTCCCTGAGATGGAAGGGTTTGGACACAGTGGCTATTTCCGTCAGAGAACTCATATACTAGAAATTTTCACTAAGTCACATTTTCAAAATGTTATAAAAATGTTCACAAATACTTTTGGAAAAAAGTGTGAACACAGTTTGTTAGTATGATCTATTATCTTCCTAATAGTACCGGTTTGATTCCCTGAGATGGAAGGGTTTGGACACAGTGGCTATTTCCGTCAGAGAACTCATATACTAGATATTTTCACTAAGTCACATTTTCAAAATGTTATAAAAATGTTCACAAATACTTTTGGAAAAAAGTGTGCACACAGTTTGTTAGTATGATCTATTATCTTCCTAATAGTACCGGTTTGATTCCCTGAGATGAAAGGGTTTGGACTCAGTGGCTATTTCCGTCAGAGAACTCATATACTAGAAATTTTCACTAAGTCACATTTTCAAAATGTTATAAAAATGTTCACAAATACTTTTGGAAAAAAGTGTGAACACAGTTTGTTAGTATGATCTATTATCTTCCTAATAGTACCGGTTTGATTCCCTGAGATGGAAGGGTTTGGACTCAGTGGCTATTTCCGTCAGAGAACTCATATACTAGAAATTTTCACTAAGTCACATTTTCAAAATGTTATAAAAATGTTCACAAATACTTTTGGAAAAAAGTGTGAACACAGTTTGTTAGTATGATCTATTACCTTCCTAATAGTACCGGTTTGATTCCCTGAGATGGAAGGGTTTGGACACAGTGGCCATTTCCGTCAGAGAACTCATATACTAGAAATTTTCACTAAGTCACATTTTCAAAATGTTATAAAAATGTTCACAAATACTTTTGGAAAAAAGTGTGAACACAGTTTGTTAGTATGATCTATTACCTTCCTAATAGTACCGGTTTGATTCCCTGAGATGGAAGGGTTTGGACACAGTGGCCATTTCCGTCAGAGAACTCATATACTAGAAATTTTCACTAAGTCACATTTTCAAAATGTTATAAAAATGTTCACAAATACTTTTGGAAAAAAGTGTGAACACAGTTTGTTAGTATGATCTATTATCTTCCTAATAGTACCGGTTTGATTCCCTGAGATGGAAGGGTTTGGACACAGTGGCTATTTCCGTCAGAGAACTCATATACTAGAAATTTTCACTAAGTCACATTTTCAAAATGTTATAAAAATGTTCACAAATACTTTTGGAAAAAAGTGTGAACACAGTTTGTTAGTATGATCTATTATCTTCCCAATAGTACCGGTTTGATTCCCTGAGATGGAAGGGTTTGGACACAGTGGCTATTTCCGTCAGAGAACTCATATACTAGATATTTTCACTAAGTCACATTTTCAAAATGTTATAAAAATGTTCACAAATACTTTTGGAAAAAAGTGTGAACACAGATTGTTAGTATGATCTATTACCTTCCTAATAGTACCGGTTTGATTCCCTGAGATCGAAGGGTTTGGACACAGTGGCTATTTCCGTCAGAGAACTCATATACTAGAAATTTTCACTAAGTCACATTTTCAAAATGTTATAAAAATGTTCACAAATACTTTTGGAAAAAAGTGTGAACACAGTTTGTTAGTATGATCTATTATCTTCCTAATAGTACCGGTTTGATTCCCTGAGATGGAAGGGTTTGGACACAGTGGCTATTTCCGTCAGAGAACTCATATCCTAGAAATTTTCACTAAGTCACATTTTCAAAATGTTATAAAAATTTTCACAAATACTTTTGGAAAAAAGTGTGAACACAGTTTGTTAGTATGATCTATTACCTTCCTAATAGTATCGGTTTGATTCCCTGAGATGGAAGGGTTTGGACACAGTGGCTATTTCCGTCAGAGAACTCATATACTAGAAATTTTCACTAATTCACATTTTCAAAATGTTATAAAAATGTTCACAAATACTTTTGGAAAAAAGTGTGAACACAGTTTGTTAGTATGATCTATTACCTTCCTAATAGTACCGGTTTGATTCCCTGAGATGGAAGGGTTTGGACACAGTGGCCATTTCCGTCAGAGAACTCATATACTAGAAATTTGCACTAAGTCACATTTTCAAAATGTTATAAAAATGTTCACAAATACTTTTGGAAAAAAGTGTGAACACAGTTTGTTAGTATGATCTATTATCTTCCTAATAGTACCGGTTTGATTCCCTGAGATGGAAGGGTTTGGACACAGTGGCTATTTCCGTCAGAGAACTCATATACTAGAAATTTTCACTAAGTCACATTTTCAAAATGTTATAAAAATGTTCACAAATACTTTTGGAAAAAAGTGTGAACACAGTTTGTTAGTATGATCTATTATCTTCCCAATAGTACCGGTTTGATTCCCTGAGATGGAAGGGTTTGGACACAGTGGCTATTTCCGTCAGAGAACTCATATACTAGATATTTTCACTAAGTCACATTTTCAAAATGTTATAAAAATGTTCACAAATACTTTTGGAAAAAAGTGTGAACACAGTTTGTTAGTATGATCTATTACCTTCCTAATAGTACCGGTTTGATTCCCTGAGATCGAAGGGTTTGGACACAGTGGCTATTTCCGTCAGAGAACTCATATACTAGAAATTTTCACTAAGTCACATTTTCAAAATGTTATAAAAATGTTCACAAACACTTTTGGAAAAAAGTGTGAACACAGTTTGTTAGTATGATCTATTATCTTCCTAATAGTACCGGTTTGATTCCCTGAGATGGAAGGGTTTGGACACAGTGGCTATTTCCGTCAGAGAACTCATATACTAGAAATTTTCACTAATTCACATTTTCAAAATGTTATAAAAATGTTCACAAATACTTTTGGAAAAAAGTGTGAACACAGTTTGTTAGTATGATCTATTATCTTCCTAATAGTACCGGTTTGATTCCCTGAGATGGAAGGGTTTCGACACAGTGGCTATTTCCGTCAGAGAACTCATATAATAGAAATTTTCACTAAGTCACATTTTCAAAATGTTATAAAAATTTTCACAAATACTTTTGGAAAAAAGTGTGAACACAGTTTGTTAGTATGATCTATTACCTTCCTAATAGTACCGGTTTGATTCCCTGAGATCGAAGGGTTTGGACACAGTGGCTATTTCCGTCAGAGAACTCATATACTAGAAATTTTCACTAAGTCACATTTTCAAAATGTTATAAAAATGTTCACAAACACTTTTGGAAAAAAGTGTGAACACAGTTTGTTAGTATGATCTATTATCTTCCTAATAGTACCGGTTTGATTCCCTGAGATGGAAGGGTTTGGACACAGTGGCTATTTCCGTCAGAGAACTCATATACTAGAAATTTTCACTAATTCACATTTTCAAAATGTTATAAAAATGTTCACAAATACTTTTGGAAAAAAGTGTGAACACAGTTTGTTAGTATGATCTATTATCTTCCTAATAGTACCGGTTTGATTCCCTGAGATGGAAGGGTTTCGACACAGTGGCTATTTCCGTCAGAGAACTCATATAATAGAAATTTTCACTAAGTCACATTTTCAAAATGTTATAAAAATTTTCACAAATACTTTTGGAAAAAAGTGTGAACACAGTTTGTTAGTATGATCTATTACCTTCCTAATAGTATCGGTTTGATTCCCTGAGATGGAAGGGTTTGGACACACTGGCTATTTCCGTCAGAGAACTCATATACTAGAAATTTCCACTAAGTCACATTTTCAAAATGTTATAAAAATGTTCACAAATACTTTTGGAAAAAAGTGTGAACACAGTTTGTTAGTATGATCTATTATCTTCCTAATAGTACCGGTTTGATTCCCTGAGATGGAAGGGTTTGGACACAGTGGCTATTTCCGTCAGAGAACTCATATCCTAGAAATTTTCACTAAGTCACATTTTCAAAATGTTATAAAAATGTTCACAAATACTTTTGGAAAAAAGTGTGAACACAGTTTGTTAGTATGATCTATTACCTTCCTAATAGTATCGGTTTGATTCCCTGAGATGGAAGGGTTTGGACACAGTGGCTATTTCCGTCAGAGAACTCATATACTAGAAATTTTCACTAAGTCACATTTTCAAAATGTTATAAAAATGTTCACAAATACTTTTGGAAAAAAGTGTGAACACAGTTTGTTAGTATGATCTATTATCTTCCCAATAGTACCGGTTTGATTCCCTGAGATGGAAGGGTTTGGACACAGTGGCTATTTCCGTCAGAGAACTCATATACTAGAAATTTTCACTAAGTCACATTTTCAAAATGTTATAAAAATGTTCACAAATACTTTTGGAAAAAAGTGTGAACACAGTTTGTTAGTATGATCTATTACCTTCCTAATAGTACCGGTTTGATTCCCTGAGATCGAAGGGTTTGGACACAGTGGCTATTTCCGTCAGAGAACTCATATACTAGAAATTTTCACTAAGTCACATTTTCAAAATGTTATAAAAATGTTCACAAACACTTTTGGAAAAAAGTGTGAACACAGTTTGTTAGTATGATCTATTATCTTCCTAATAGTACCGGTTTGATTCCCTGAGATGGAAGGGTTTGGACACACTGGCTATTTCCGTCAGAGAACTCATATACTAGAAATTTCCACTAAGTCACATTTTCAAAATGTTATAAAAATGTTCACAAATACTTTTGGAAAAAAGTGTGAACACAGTTTGTTAGTATGATCTATTATCTTCCTAATAGTACCGGTTTGATTCCCTGAGATGGAAGGGTTTCGACACAGTGGCTATTTCCGTCAGAGAACTCATATAATAGAAATTTTCACTAAGTCACATTTTCAAAATGTTATAAAAATTTTCACAAATACTTTTGGAAAAAAGTGTGAACACAGTTTGTTAGTATGATCTATTACCTTCCTAATAGTATCGGTTTGATTCCCTGAGATGGAAGGGTTTGGACACACTGGCTATTTCCGTCAGAGAACTCATATACTAGAAATTTCCACTAAGTCACATTTTCAAAATGTTATAAAAATGTTCACAAATACTTTTTGAAAAAAGTGTGAACACAGTTTGTTAGTATGATCTATTACCTTCCTAATAGTATCGGTTTGATTCCCTGAGATGGAAGGGTTTGGACACAGTGGCTATTTCCGTCAGAGAACTCATATACTAGAAATTTTCACTAAGTCACATTTTCAAAATGTTATAAAAATTTTCACAAATACTTTTGGAAAAAAGTGTGAACACAGTTTGTTAGTATGATCTATTATCTTCCTAATAGTACCGGTTTGATTCCCTGAGATGGAAGGGTTTGGACACAGTAACAATATTTCTTAAAAAAGTCCGAAAATCTGTGCAGAATACGTACTGAATGTATGGGAAAACTTTTTTATCGCATGATATATTTTTTCAATAAAGAAAAAATGGTTTTTGTCTCTGCTAGTTAAATACGTATTTATCTTCACACACATACTTTTTTATTACTCGATATCGAATGCTATAATCTCAAATTACGATACTTTTTATTCGATATCGAGTGCCATGATACCAAAATGAAAAATTACGACAGAATTTACTCGATATCGAATGCGGTGATTAGGCCCCTGCTTTACAAGCTGTCAAGAAAGTGTTTTCGTAACAATGGAATATAAAAAAGATCCGTTAGTTTTTTGTGTATTTGGTGCATGTGAGTTAGTTTTTATGGATGGTATTGCATGTAAAGGGTTTTTATTAGAGTTTATTTATAAAATACTTCATTTTTATGAACAAATCGGTTGCCAAAATTCTTGTTAAAAAATTACAAGTAGATGAATTAGGAAAAGTAGTATTCATTGGGTGTGTTTCAATGATTATAAAGGCAAATCCTTTAAAGAAATTGGTAAAATGTTCTACCTCGGCCTCAGGACAGTTTCCAACATTATTACCTGCTCTAGAAATGAAGAAAGACTGTTATCAATACGTATACCAAGCATACCAAAAAAGGTTTCATAGTAAATTGAAAGTAAAATACTGAAAACTATTCATAATAAACATCATTCCAGCACTGGAGAAGAAGTACTTCCAACTAGTTAAAGTTCGAATCAAGTCCCACTGCTCCAAAATTGTATTCCGTTGGCGAGAAAAAATAGGTCAAGTTTGTATAATTATAATCAACCATTTCACAAATCGTATCCCTGTAGGACAGGATTGGTACTTAAGTGCAGAGAAGTTATGGATACTTAAGCATAAAGTCGAGAGTTAAATCATATTAAAAATTTGTGGATCCACTTATAGCAACCGGCTGTAAAAACTAAAGTACAAAAAATAATGATGTATAAAGAAAAAATGTGATAAAGTACCCCAGATGCCGTATTCTGTAATTCTCGTAGCTAAATCTATCGCTAAAATTCTAAAAATGCCCAAACAAATTATGAGTGTTGTTATAAGAATACTCGTAATTTGTTGGTGCATTTTTAGAATTTTAGCGATAGATTTAGCTACGAGAATTACAGAATATGGCACCAGGAATAAAATATATCCAAGCTAGAGTGAATTATGTCTAGAAGTTTACAAGCAATAATTAATGCTCAAATCGGACACTCAAAGTATGAGCAGCAAAATAATATATTTTACGTAATTAACCAGGTAAATATATGAAAGCTCCCAAATTTTGAAAACATTTATTTGACAGTGTAAAATCTGAACAATTTTTTTGTAGTTCCAATTAAAATTTATCTACTAAAGTTAAATAAATTTTTTCAGTATAATTTAGTTATAAACACATGTGAAAACGTGAATGCTTAAACAAATTTCATAAAAGTTAATCCATTCTCCAAGAAATACCTGTTTATTTTTAAGTTTTTATTTTTTTTTATATTATTGAAAACATTACATTTATCAAGTCAAGTAAATGTTTTCAATAATAGAAAAAAATAAAAACTTAAAAATAAACAGGTATTTCTTAAAGAATGGATTAACTTTTGTGTAGATATTACGTATGGCAACTTTTTTCAGTTGCCATAAAGTTATCGATAATGCTATTTTTACACTCTAGCAACTGGAAACAAATGTAAATAATCAAAAAGTTTTTAATAAATAAACAAGAAAAAAGTAATTCAAAGTAAATAAAAACAAAAAAAAAATATATAACATGATTATTTCCCAAAGGTAACATGTAGATCCTTCTCCTTTTCTTATATAAAATGCTGAAACTGTATATTTTGGTTACTTTTACCGTGTTGAAATCTACAATTTAAAGAAATTGTATGTACATATTGTATATTATATACATTTTGTTTTAAATATAGATGTACGTATATAATTTATTAAATATACAAAAATTTATGAAAATAAACCTATTTTTCTTCATATTTACCGCCTTTGCTGAATCTGTGAAAAAAAAACACATCCCAAGGATAGCAACCCAACCTTGTCAAAAGGCAACGCAACTGGGTAAAAATTGGTTATATGTAAGGCAACTTTTTTTTAGTTTCCATAAAGTTATCGATAATTCTATTTTGATAGTCTAGCAACTTGAAATAAATGTAAACTACAGTGCTGCACAATTCAACAATATTTAAAAAACTGTCACACACAAAAATTCCATCCCATGTTATGTTATGCCAACTCGAACAAGCTGTTGTGCCAACTCAAACACACTGTCATTTTACATGTCATTGCAAAGCATCTATACTGTTGTGCTGATCAACATGTATGTATATGCGTATATGAATAAGGTTTTGAGTTGTGTGTTTTATTTGTTTGAGGTGATCATCAGCAATTGCCTTATAGAGAAAATCTGAATACTAAAAAATAAAAGAATTTAACGCGCACATTTTATAATGTATCTAAATAAATAGTTTGTATTTTTTTATTTATTTATTTATTTTGATTTATTTTCAATAACCTAGCCTCTTAGCCATAATCGGTTACAATATTCTGCTTATATTATTAACAATTAACAAATATTGTAATAAAATTAAAAATTGAAACTTTATAAGATGTTCAACCATCTTAGACAAGATAGTTAATATAGATATTGGTTATTGGTCTAAATTCACTGCTACTTGCTTAAAGGCAATTCTTTTTTATGGGAATCTTTGCAACCTTTCATAATAGTGGAAAACAACCAGTCATCCCCGCTATTTCTTATTAATCGTCGCTCAAAAGGAACAATTGAATGCAGTAACTTCATATTGTCATTTAAAAATTTTAACTGATCATCAACACTATGAGTCAAATATATTTCATCAAAACTACTGTTTAAAACCATAGATTCAACCGACCTCACATCTACTGCATTATAATCATAAAACTCATAATATTGTCGTGACTGTAAAACCTCGAGTGATACAAAAATAAAATAGTGACGACTTATACTGGGACACTGGCATTGATTAGATATCTCTACCAACTCAATAGACGAGACTAAGATGCAATACAGTAAGGAAGTAGAATTATATCGAACATCAAAATGAGTAGGCATGGAATTGTTAACCTGAGAAAGATTTATTCCTCTACAAATTCTACGAAACCTTAACGTCTTAACTGGATCATATAAATTATTATTAAATTCACTCATAATTACAATGTTAGAATTGCGAACAAGTAAATCAGACACTTCATCTTCAAACGAAATCAAATCACCATGAGGAAGATAAACAGTCCAAACTAAAATCTTCGCATTCTCAAGTATAAGTTCATCAAACAGACACTCAACGACTCGTCCCACATGTACCACCTTATGTTCAATTTTTCACAAAACAAAAATTGCAACACCGCCACCCCTACCACTAGGTCGATGACTTTTATGGCAAACATATCCAGAAATATCAATAACATTTGTAGAGATCGTGTCCTTTAGCCATGTTTCACTAACACCAAAAACGTCTAGAAAACCGCCATTCAGCAAAGCCTTGATCACAATGAAAACAATTTAAATTGTTTTTCTTATATAAATTGCTTATTCAAGAAATGTAACAATAAAAATAGGTACATATGTAGTAAAATTTAGACCTGTAAAATGAACCAACTAAATTTACCTTTTTAAAATAAAAATTAGGCAAAGTAAATTTCCCGCGTAATTGTTGTACATACATATATGTTTATAAGATAGTTTTTATTTATTTATTGCTGGGAATTTCTATTAACACGTGAATCATTTTGTTTATATTGTTTTTATATATACATATATAAAAATGACGTGTATCTTCGTGATCGCTAAACTCAAAAACTACTGAACCGATTTTGACCAAACTTAATACACCTGTTCTATGGGGCGTGAGGAGTGTTTCTGTGTAGTTCGTCCGACAGATGGCACAGTATTTACTTTTTAAAATATAAAAAAAAATAAACTGTGCGTTATTCCAATTTTGATTTTTGAATAAAACATTTTTTTCTATTATAAATAACTAAAAACACTGATTTTGATTTTCTTCGAGAGGAAGTTCAAAATAAAAGAAAAATTTGGGGCCAGCAACGCGGATCGGGCCCAGCTAGTACATTAGTACATATATACAACTAAGTGTATTTATTAAAATATATTTTAAAATTATGTTTTTAAAGATTTTAAAAATTCTCTGAAAACAAAAATAATAGTCAGCTGCATGAAGAAATTTTCTTATTGTATTTTTTTTCACTTTTTTTATGCATGTCATAAACACCACAAGAAACTAGAAGACATCATATTAAACAAGTGTCGCATGCGTGACATGTGTCGCATTATGTCGCATGTGTGTTTTTATTGCTAATGTGTGTCAATTCGTTTTTCGAACCATGCTAAAATTTACTTGTAACTTATTGAAAAAATATATCATGCGATAAAAAAGTTTTCCCATACATTTAGTACGTATTCTGCACAGATTTTCGGACTTATTTAAGAAATATTGTTACTGTTTCCAAACCCTTCCTTCTCAGGGAATCAAACCGGTACTATTAGGAAGATAATAGATCATACTAACAAACTATGTTCACACTTTATTCCAAAAGTATTTGTGAACATTTTTATAACATTTTGAAAATGTGACTTAGTGAAAATTTCTAGTATATGTGTTCTCTGACGGAAATAGCCACAGTGTCCAAACCCTTCCATCTCAGGGAATCAAACCGATACGATTAGGGAGATAATAGATCATACTAACAAACTGTGTTCACACTTTTTTCCAAAAGTATTTGTGAATATTTGTATAACATTTTGAAAATGTGACTTAGTGAAAATTTCTAGTATATGAGTTCTCTGACGGAAATAGCCACTGTGTCCAAACCCTTCCATCTCAGGGAATCAAACCGGTACGATTAGGAAGATAATAGATCATACTAACAAACTGTGTTCACACTTTTTTCCAAAAGTATTTGTGAACATTTTTATAAATACGTATTTATCTTCATACACATCAAACAGCGCAACTTCAAGAAATTAGAAAATGAACATCCCAAAAATTGTCTAACATAATTGGAAATGTGCTCCTTACGTCCTACTTTATAGATAAAACGAACCACAGTATTACGTTAGATTCTGGACACTACAATCGAGATAGTTCCAGATATAAGCTCAAAACCGTATAAAATTTGTGACAGAATTAGAGAATAAGCCAATCGGTGTCGAACATAACAAGGGAAATATACATTATTAGAATCTTCGCAATATATTTACTATTCTACCTACTGTTAAATCAATATGTGATTCAAAATAAAGTCTCTTATCCCAGACAATACCTAAGAACTTAATCCGATCAAGAAATTCAATCCTCACATCATTTATAAAAGTATCCTAATCTAAATAATAAAACCGATCATAAGGGCTTAAAACAATTGCTTTGGTCTTAGCTGCATTTATTGACAAATGATTACATGAAGTCCAGTCAGATAAAATCTTAAAACGATATTCTATATTATTCTGCAAAACATCGGGAAAATCACGATCACAACTAAAAAATAATGCTACATCATCTGCAAACAAAAAAGATCTACATATAGATGAATTAATCAAGGAAGGAAGTTCCTTCATCAAAGTCCCCTACAATAATTACATTAGAGTAAGTAGACAAGAACTGAAAATGATCATTCTCGAAAGTAGCAATATCACCGTGGCACAGTGGTTCAGAAACGTTTTTCATTGGCCAAAACTCTGTAACTTTTTAACTAATAAAGATTTTTTAGTAGTTCTTTTTTTAGTCAATAGACAACATCTTAAGCTTTTACCGAGTTTAGGCCTTATTAAAATCGGTGCAGCGGTTGCTGAGAAATTCAAGCCTAAAGTTGAACTTTCGATTTGCTTTTCCTAATTATTGTTTGAAATTCCGTTTCAAATGTGTCAACTCATTTTTGACCCACTTTTCCTTAAACAATTTGGCTCAAATTTGGTCCACGGGTCAATCTTGGATGACCATACAATATTTTGCTATCCTTAGGGTGGCCCCTATTTTCACTGAGGTATTTTCCGTATTTTCATTAGGATTGTCCAAATTTCAACTTTATGCCTAACAATACTTACATATTTCCTAGTTTTTGGTCAATTTTAAAACAAAACAATGTAATTTAATTTTTCTTTAATTATATACATATTTATTTATAGTTATAAATAGATTCTAGGTAAATAAAATAACATTTAATATTAATGTTTGTATACTTTATTTTATTCAAATACTAAATTATAATTATTATTCATTTGGCTGGAATATTTCCTGTAAATATTCTATATTCTGCTCTGTATTACCTGTGTCCTATAGCAGTGCCTTAGCTTCGGCATTTAGCTCCGAATGATTCAATTTCCATTGACTTCGAATGCTAGAGATGAAGGGATCTGAAGTTGCCAATAATATATGAAATAAATCTTCATTTGTAGAAATTCGTGATTTTTCTGGTATTATGTTCTCTGTAAAACCTGTAATCCTTGTTTCTTTTTTCTGGGCTTCCTCTGACAAATCTCCAATTGGTAATAAATGGTGATTAATGACCTCTTCTCCATGATAAAGAACTTTATGCACTGTTGCTGACATATTTCTATATTTGTATTTGGATGTATATATAGCAGCGGTTTCCTTGGCGTAATCACCAAATTTTTTAGCATTAATTAGTTCATTGCACGCAAGTACTTCAGTAATTGTTTTAAATCTTGAAATAACATCTATATCAACACCTGTTATATCAGATGTAGTTTCGGGATCCAAAAAAAATCTTCTTGCGGTGTTGCCATCGTTTGTGTTACCTGATCCTTGTTTTGGTTGATCTATAATCAACCCGTGCTTGAGAAATGCATCTTGAACTTGTTTCTTTTTCAATTTTCTTATCTCTTTGTTGGTGTCATTATTTCTTACTGATCCTGAAGCTCCGAAGTCCAAATCATAGCTTATTTTCAGTATGTGTTCCATAAATCTTATCCTCGTATGTAGCGGTGATAATCCAAATTCAAATGCACCAATACTATCCTCCGACTTTGTCGGTTCTTGGTTTAACTGACTTGATGTTGTTTTACATATAATACAGCTGGATGAAGCTTTTGTATCAGTCAAAACCTGTGCAGTTTTTCCGTCTATCATAGATAGTATTAATTGGTAATTCAATTTAATAGTCTGTTCCTCTATCTCTAACTCTAATGGCCTTAGTGTTGAAATTTGAACTCTAATGTCACTTCATTCTTAATGGTATCATGAGTTTCCTTTTTAAATTCAAATTTTATTGGTCTGCAGTATTTTGTAGACGATGGAGTTTGGTTTTTCCAAATATAACTTGTTTGCACTGTGCTGGACGAAGGTTCCGAGTCCTCTAAGTTTTTTTTATCAATCGCAATGGTACAAATGACACCATGAACATATCTGTGTCAGAAATGTCCTCACATAAAAATTGTTTATATTGTCTTTGTCCAGAAGACCCATCGCATCCCCATTTACAAAAAAGAGTTAAATTGCAGTTTCCATATTTTTTCAACTCACTTTAAGTGATTTTAGCAACCTTTCGGCTGTATGATCAAGTACAGCTTGCAGTTGTACCTGTGCCGAAATTGGTGTTATTTTGATAGATTCCTTTGGAGGATAACACTCCTTTTTAGCTGCAATTATGTGATAATATGACGGGTATAAATTTGAGCCTTTTTCGATCGCACGTAATCTGAGTTGAGTATACTGCTGTTTTGTTAACTTTAAATCCAAAAATAATGCAAGCGCTTCCTCATTTGTGAACTGTTTTTCCTGGTTTGGTGTCGGAATGCTTTTAAGGATCCGTTTTGTTCTCACCGGACTAGCAGAAATGACTTTTTCAATGATATCCACTTTCGTTAATTGTTTTTGTGATCGCAGCTTGTAAAGAAAACTATCTTTAATGTTTTCACATCCGATTTCTTCATTTATATTCTTAGATCTATGGCTACAGTTATCTAGCGATTTTCCTGGTCTTCCACCACTCTTCTTATTTGTGGTTTCTGAAATCACCTGGATACTAAGTTCATCTTGTAACCAATTTTCAAAGCGCTTGTAAAATTTACTTTTACTATAGTGAACTTCCTTGTAGCGTTTTTGCAATATTTTTACGAAATCAGATACTTTGTTTTTTATTTCACTGCTGATAGCATTTATGTTCAATTTTCTTTCAATATGGTTTAGAAAATCTTTTTTGTTTTTAAAATATTCTTCGGTCAATTCATTATAGCTGAAAGTTTCCATATTTTAATTAAGCTGAAAATAATGTATTTGTGGAAGTGCTTTAAAAATAACTTCCAAAAATTTATCAACCTTTTCAAATCGAATTCTTGTCTGACAGTAAAATTTATTTAAAAATTTTTGTCCTTATATACTCAATAAAGAAATGTCAAACTTAAAGTAGATTACGTACACACAAAAAATATTAGAGCTGTTATTACCTAGGCTAGCTCAGGTATTTTTTTTTGTATGGAATTTTTTAAGACAAAAACCAAGTTCAACTACCTAAGCTGATTTGGAAAACGTACAATAACTTTGCTTTTTAAATCGAATACTTGTACCGAAATAAAATTTATTTCCAAATTATTGTGATTTATACTACATATAAAAATGTTAAACCTAAAGTAGATTACCTAAACACAAAAAACTAAGTTTAACTACCTAAGTTGATTCGGTTTATACAAGTTTTCTATGGGAAAATTTGTCATATACAACTTATACTGGATTTTAAGGAAATTTTACCAAAAATTGTTTTGTGTACTAAAATTCTCAATTTTCGAATAAAATTGACTTTTTAGTTAGATTCCTCTCTTTCCCCTTACGTTTTGCTATCTGCAATTTGTACTTTTGGCAGTGAATGACTTCTAAAGTAAATTTACTAGCAATTTTGATAGAAATTTGTAAAAATGTTGAGTATTTTCATTAAAATAGAAAAAAGTGTTCTACGGGCGGATCCGGGCGGGTGCAAACGTATTTATAGGCTTAAAGAGAACACTTTTGCCTTTCTTTGGGTGGTTTCGGTTTTTGTCCTTTAGAAGTTATATACTACTAAACTTCAAACTTTGCGAATATATGGAGGTTTCCAATTTTAAACATAACACCCTATTTACAAATTATACAGGGTGCGCATTTACCATTTCTTAAAAACAACAGTTCACCCAACATAACAAAAAAACTGCAGCTCAATATCGATAACAGTTTTTAAGAAATCGCAATTAATATGAGATCAAATATTACAATTTTTATTTTATTTTTAAATTAACATAAATTCTTTGCCTTTAGCAGCATGCCACGCCCACTACTGCGAATATTTTGACCCAATTTTTCGGCTACCTTAGTTTTGAACTGTTTTCTTTCTGGTGACATAAAAATTTTAAGAATCTGTGTCAACAAAAAATATAGGTTTTGGCCAATGAAAATTAATTCTGAACCACCGTGCGTGGGGCAGGTAAAATACACAAATTTTGGAATTATCAAAATAAATTTCTAAAAACAATGTTTCACCAGCAGGGTAAATGGACGTCTTAAACACTTTCTTAAACTTTAAACTATTGGAGATATACATACCAACACCCCCACCCCTTCTAGCCCCCCAATCATTCCGGCAAAAAGTATATCCTTCGATTTCAACAGACCGGTTTGAAACATGCGGCTTTAACAGTTATATGTATAAAAACTGAATTTCAACAATATTTGATTAAAAAGTAATTCAGCATAAAAAAAAATTTAACTCATCCTTAAATAAAAAAAACTATTCTGAAATGACGAAAATGAATTAAAAAATATAAAAGATAAACTGAAATAAAAATCAATGAACATAAAAAGATTTTGCCGTGAATAAAATAAATACGATAAAGGAAAAATATAATATTTAAAAAATATAACAATGTGTGTGTGCATGTAAAAAAAACTCAAAAGAATAAACAATTTAAATTTAAAAAAATATATATCCTAATTAAATTAATCATGTGACTCCTAAGGGACCCTCCAGGATATCATTACAAAATTAGCTATCTTGCTATCAAATAAGGATTTGATTGTATTGAACTCTGACAAAGGCAATAAGACGGTTACAATGAATAGAATTGACTACATTGCGAAAATGAAAAATATTATTGGGGATATGTGCACATACAGACGACTAAAGAGAGACCCTACTTTAAGTTTACAAAATAAGAACAATACCCTAGTGGAAAAATTATGTTTTAAATATCATAAATCAATTTGAGAAAAATAAGCTTACGACAAGGATTGCAGTCGCATCCAGAATATATGGATTGCCAAAAATTCATAAAGAGAATATGCCATTACGACCAATCTGCTCATCAGTAAATTCACCCTATATGGACTTAGCAAATATATAACAAACATTTTAAAGAACTTGACGCTTAACTCAGTGTATAATGTAAAGAACGCGAAGGAATTAAAATCTAGAATAGACAACACACAAATTAAAGATGACGAAGTACTAGTATCCTTTGATGTGATTTCATTGTTCCCTAGTATTCCTGTTAATTTAGCAATTAACACTATTGAGAGCAAATGGGAAACTTAAAAAAAAACATACGGATATACCCAAGTGCCTATTTATGGAAATAATAAAATTCTGTATTAAAGATTGCAGATATTTCAAATATATTCACAACGATATATTTTATGAACAAAAAAAGGGTATGCCAATGGGATCTCCAATATCTCCAGTTATTGCTGATATTGTAATGGAAGAATTACTAGACGCAGTTTTAGGCAAAATGATCATTAAACCGAGGATTATGACGAAATATGTAGACGACCTATTTGGGATAATAAAAATTGACAAAATTGAAGAATCGTTGAAGAATTTAAACGCATTTAATGGACAGATTCAATTTACAATGGAGAAAGAAACGAATCATACATTATCATATCTTGACGCATTAATAATCAGAGACAAAAATACAATCGTAGTTGACTGGCATCAAAAATCTATGGCATCTGGAAGGCTCATAAATTTCTACTCCAAACATCCCAGAAATATAATTATTAACACGGCAATGAATTTTATAACGAGGGTACTAGATACCAGCAATTCAAAATTTCATACGAAAAATAAAAATATATATAACAATGTGTGTGTGCATGTAAAAAAAACTCAAAAGAATAAACAATTTAAATTTAAAAAAATATATATCCTAATTAAATTAATCATGTGACTCCTAAGGGACCCTCCAGGATATCATTACAAAATTAGCAAGATATAAATATATAAAGAAAATTGTTTAAAAACAGAAATTTAGAAAATGAAAAGAATTTTAAAATTTTAAAAAGAAAATGAAAAAAAAAAATATGAAAGAACACGATAAAAATAAAAAAAACTTGGAGAAATCTCAAGCATTTTAAATTTGATCAACTTTGAGATAGGTGCAGCTGAAAAATAACATTAAAAAAACAACTAACTCAAAACTAGCAAAAGCAATAATAGTGCGTACATAATAGTATATATATTAAAAAACAATCGATATATAAAACAGTCAAGTGCGAGTTAGACTCACAGACGTAGGGTTCCGTACTATGTTTAGTACAACATTAAAAATTCAAGATGCTAATTTTTTCATTGCATCACTGTTGGAACACCCTTTAAATTTTAGCAATTTTTGTTATAGCGGCTATGGTAATACACTATCTATAAAAATATACAAGCGCCTACCTATTGCGGTTCAAAAAATAAGGTAATATACGTGAAAAACATGTCACTTAGTAATTAGTAATTTAGTAATTAGTAATTGTTACAGCGGCAGAAGTACAACTTCTACTGTAAACAATTCAAGAGTCTACCTATTACGGTTCAAAAAATAAGGCTATTTACATACAAATCATGTCTCTGTCGGAACACCCTTTAATTTTGTTATTTGCTTGGCGGCCATGGCAATTCTCTTTCTATGAATATATATGTATATATATATCAATATATATCTATAAATATATCAAGAGTCTACCTATTACTATTAAAAAAATAAGTTACTATACGTGAAAAACATGTCACTGTCAGAACACCCTTTAATTTTTAGTAATTGTCATAACGGCCATGGCAACACATCTTCTATACCAATTGGAAGAGTCTACCTATTACGGTTCAAAAAATATGTCGTTATACATGCAAAAGACGTCACTATTGGAAAACCCTTTAAATTTAAATTGTTTTTATAGGGGTCATAGTAATACATCATTTGTGAAAATTTCAATAATCTATCTATTATGGTTAAAAAATTAGTCAATGTTTATGCAAATCACGTCACTGTCGGCACACCCTTTAATTTTTACTATTTGTTATAGTGGCCATAGTAATACACCTCCTGTAAAAACTTCAAGGGTCTACCTATTATCGTTCAAACCTATGCCATATATACAAATCATGTCACTAACGGAACACCCGTTAATTTTTAAGCATAATATTGTATACTTGCTTATAATGCAAACATAGCTTAAATCACTGCAAATTTTAAGTGGTTGCCTCCTATAGCTCAAGAAATAAATACATAAAGGCAAATAACACGTCACATTCGGAACACCCTATAAGTGTTAGTATTTGTTGATATAGTGGCCACAGTTATACACCTTCTGTGAAAATTTTAAGAGTCTACCTATTATGGTTCAAAACTTAGGCCTTATGCATGTAAATGACACCACTATCGGAACACTCTTTAATTTTTAGATTTATTTTTTTAAATCTGTTTATAAAGCGAACTAAGTTTTAATTACAGTTTGTAAATTTTTAGTGTATGCCTCCTACAGTTCAAGAAATAAACACATATTCGTGAATAACACCTCTCTATCGCAACACCCTATAAGTTTTAATTTTTGTTGCTATAGCGGCCACAGATATACACCTTCTGTGAACATTTCAAGAGTCTACCTGTTTTGGTTCAAAACTTAGGCCTTATACATGCAAAGCACACCACTATCGGAACACCCTTTAATTTTTAGTTTCATTTTTTTATACTTTTTTATAAATCGAACTAAGTTTTAAATACAGTTTGTAAATTTTTGTTGTATGCCTCCTACAGTTCAAGAAATAAACACATTCGTGAATAACACCTCTCTATCGGAACACCCTATAAGTTTTAATTTTTGTTGCTATAGCGGCCACAGCTATACACCTTCTGAGAAAATTTCAAGAGTCTACCTTTTATGGTTCAAAACTTAGGCCTTATACATGCACAGCACACCACTATCGGAACACCCTTTAATTCTTAGTTTTATTTTTTTATACTTTTTTATATAGGGAGCTAAGTTTTAATTACTGTTTGTAAATTTCAAGTGTATTCCTCCTACGGTTCAAGAAATAAACACATTTTCGTGAATAACACCTCTCTATTGGAACACCATATAAGTTTTAGTATTTGTTGCCGCTATAGCAACAAATACTAAAACAACAGCTATACATCATCCGTGAAAATTTCAAGAGTCTACCTATTACGGTTCCAGAGATAAAAGGCGCTGACAGACGGACAGACATTGTAGCGAAAACAATAGGGTTACGTTTTTACACTTTGTGTACGGAACCCTAAAAAACTGAAAGTATATAAACTAAAAACTAAATTTAGATTTTATATGTAATATAAACTGTGAAATAGATTATAAAATTTAATATTATATAATATAATATTGTATTTGAAAAAAAACAGTTTTGAATTTAAAAATGATAAACAAATTTTCAAAGCTTAACAAACAAATGGCTAACCTAAAATCATCAACATCTTTTCTCATCAGATGTAAGCAAATAGGACTAATACCTGGATTCATCTTCAACTCTACTGTAAATATTAACAATATTTTCTTGGAAAACGGTAATATAAATAATGATTTGGACAAAACCTTGCAGAGACATATTCATAATTTTAATAATATAATTCTAAGATTATTAATACAACATAAACACAAGCAAATTCATAAAATACAATGGATGGGTTAAGAGAGATTATAGTTCATAAGAAAATGACAGTAGGACACTTATGTTAAGTGAACGAACAATTTACGAACACATTAAAAACAACAACAACGCTAGACTAAACAGAAAACTTGAAAAACTGCGAGAGGATGAATTGAGAAAGATAAATATGAAATTCAACAAAGAGTGGTTTGTTAATAAAACTGGAAAAATAATACCGCAAAACATACAATGGTTATTATCTCTTGGACCCAAATTTGCACTTCCATTTACTAAATCTACTCTCCCATTGTTAAGTAGTATTACTGATGGAGAACAGTGTATACAAACAATAAGTGATAAAGAGAAACTAGAGTCAGCCAGAACCAAATTCGTCACACTGTTAGAGGATCATAAGCGAAAGATGAAAATAAACTCAAGAGACGCATTTTTATTAGATACTGTGGTTCAGACCGAAAAATACTTAAAGGAAAATAAGGATTTGATTGTATTGAACTCTGACAAAGGCAATAAGACGGTTACAATGAATAGAATTGACTACATTGCGAAAATGAAAAATATTATTGGGGATATGTGCACATACAGACGACTAAAGAGAGACCCTACTTTAAGTTTACAAAATAAGAACAATACCCTAGTGGAAAAATTATGTTTTAAATATCATAAATCAATTTGAGAAAAATAAGCTTACGACAAGGATTGCAGTCGCATCCAGAATATATGGATTGCCAAAAATTCATAAAGAGAATATGCCATTACGACCAATCTGCTCATCAGTAAATTCACCCTCATATGGACTTAGCAAATATATAACAAACATTTTAAATAACTTGACGCTTAACTCAGTGTATAATGTAAAGAACGCGAAGGAATTAAAATCTAGAATAGACAACACACAAATTAAAGATGACGAAGTACTAGTATCCTTTGATGTGATTTCATTGTTCCCTAGTATTCCTGTTAATTTAGCAATTAACACTATTGAGAGCAAATGGGAAACTTTAAAAAAACATACGGATATACCCAAGTGCCTATTTATGGAAATAATAAAATTCTGTATTAAAGATTGCAGATATTTCAAATATATTCACAACGATATATTTTATGAACAAAAAAAGGGTATGCCAATGGGATCTCCAATATCTCCAGTTATTGCTGATATTGTAATGGAAGAATTACTAGACGCAGTTTTAGGCAAAATGATCATTAAACCGAGGATTATGACGAAATATGTAGACGACCTATTTGGGATAATAAAAATTGACAAAATTGAAGAATCGTTGAAGAATTTAAACGCATTTAATGGACAGATTGAATTTACAATGGAGAAAGAAACGAATCAAACATTATCATATCTTGACGCATTAATATTCAGAGACAAAAATACAATCGTAGTTGACTGGCATCAAAAATCTATGGCATCTGGAAGGCTCATAAATTTCTACTCCAAACATCCCAGAAATATAATTATTAACACGGCAATGAATTTTATAACGAGGGTACTAGATACCAGCAATTCAAAATTTCATACGAAAAATAAAAATATACTGCTAAGTAATGATTACCCACCACAAACAATAAATAAATTAATCGACCATATAACAAAAAAGAAAAATATATCAACTCAAAACCAAAAAGAAGGAAAAACAACAAAAATCTATAAGCCAATAGATTATATCCCAGGTTTATCGGAAAGACTAAAACAATCGGACATTTATGACCATGAAAAATACACCTTAGCGATGAAACCAATCAACACGACGAGTAAACTTTTTACTAATATGAAATATATATGAGATTAAATGTAACGGGGACGACACTGACACATGCCAAAAAGTATATGTTGGTACAACCAAAACTAAATTAAAAACAAGACTTTCATCGCACAAATCAGACTTAAAAATTAACAAACAAATGAGTCAAAAAACAGCCCTTGCAGCCCACTGTGCAACAACTGGACACCGACGAAATTTTGAGAAAGTGAGAATACTTGTGGGGGAGAATAACTCATCTAAACGATACATGCAAGAGATGTTACATATAATAAATATTCCAGCAAAAATGAGAATTAATTACAAAACAGATACAGACAATTGAGCTCACATATATCGATACACGATTAACAAACACAAAAATGAAAAACAAAAGAACAGTCAGTGACAAGCTTAAAAGCATCAACAACGGACGACACTGCAATATAATTCATGTAATTTTAATTTGTTTGTTAATGTTTTTAAATTGTTTTCTTTTAAATGTATATTTACTGTTTTTAGTCAAATTTCCCTGAAGATGACCAAAGTTGGTCGAAATATCGGAATAAAATTAGTTAAAAAAACAACACAAAAGTTTTTTTAATTTATTTAATACTAGGACCAAAAAAGCCGAACATACTTTAACAATTAATGATAAAAAACATTGAAATCTAATCAAACCTAGAGAATATCAAGAAGCTAAGTGATTGTGAAGAAAGGAAATACATACATATATGAGGAAGTAATATCAATTGTTCCCTTTGAAGACATCATAAAAAGGAAAGTGCATTTCATTAAAATCAATTTCTTTCAATTACTATTGTTATTATTATTAAAATAATTATTTTTATTGTTACATTAAGTGGTTATTTTCATCTTCAAAATTGTTTTAAATATTTGTTTGTTTATATAAAAATATTGTTAATAGATTAAATAATTATTTAAATTACTCTTTCTTCGCGTTTATACGTGCATATAAAATCAGTTTTTTATTTCTTTTAATTAAAAAAAAAAAAAAACATTTAAAATATATTTATTTAATATTAAAACATGTCACATACTTTAGACCCTGTTAAATTTTTGGAACGTTTACCAGAATTTTTTGGGGAGAAAAAGCATTTATATACATTCATATCCCTTGTTGATAAAATTAATCCCCTCTTTTTTAACTATGATGAACCTTCCCAGCTTTTTTTCTCGATCTGATTGAAAGTAAAATTAAAGGTAAAGCCAAACAGGCAATTGGAATTAATTTTCATGTGTAATCGTGGCCGGAGATTAAATCAGTTTTGGTGAATTATTTTGGGGAGAATCGAAGTGTAGAAGAGCTTTATGACCAACTTCATTCTGTGATAATAAGGAGAATTACAGCTATAATTTTAACCCAAATCGCTTCCCATAGCAACAACATTCTGAACCTATGGATATTAATATGATTCAGAATAGTAACACTGTAAGTAATTTACGAAAAATACCGGTTTCTCAAAATATGTTACAAAATAATTCTTCTTCTGAACTGTTAAACCAAAATATAGTAACAGAAAATTTTCGTTTTCCAGTCTCTCCGGAGAATTACCGTATATGTGACCCGGTCTATGAAAAGGTGGCTTATGACTCAAAAACAAAATTTCGAACAATTAGCTGTTAAAGATTAACAATGCATTTCGTCAGTTTCTTAGTAGTTTTTCTTTTGCATTATGAACAGTCATGCCCAAAAGGCAACCAAAAAATGCAAAAGAGCATAAATGAGATAAGTTCGTGTGTGTATATAAAGAGCGATGTTTTTTTTTTCAATGCAAAGCACAAACCAGTTTCTGACCCAGCGTTGTCAGGTTTTTGGGGATTTTATCCCCAAATCGATTTTGACTTACCATTAATTTCTGTTCTAATATTCATCTTCAAATCAAGATCCAAAAAAGAAAGAACTGAAGAAACCTGCGACTTCAATTGCAATAAAAAAATCAAGAAAACGTAAGGCCTCATCTCCAGAAGGAGATTCGAAAAAACGGCAACTTCAAAAGTTTCAACAAGGATAGCGACGAAGAAAACTACTTAATACTGCTAAATAAATATTTTTTGTGCAAAACAGCTTTTTTTTGGTAAAATCGTTTGTGCAGCGTTCAATCCTGTTTTTAAAATTTTCAATTCCATTTATTATCTTGATTCTGGATTTTCAATAAAATTCTGTTTATCTTTCATTTGTGCTCTTCTTTCTCTACATTTTTTGTACACTTCTAAGCAAGTTAGGACTTTCTAGTTTTCACCATGTGAAAGAGCGTCTCAATAACTATCGAAACAAAAAAAAAAAAAAAAAACAAGTGGAAAAAATTTTTTTGAGTCATAAGCCACCTTTTCATAGGCCGGGTCACATATAATAATAAAAGGAAATCTTAAATTTATAGTTGATACTTTTGCAACTCATTCACTTGTAAATCCGGATTTTTGTAATCCAAAATGGAGAGTTAGTTCAGCAAAAGTAAACTTGAAAACCGTTCAGAATCAGGTATTTTCAGACACAATTTATCAAGTACCCATGATTTCCGAGTTAGGTGATATAAATGAGAAAATAAGACTAATAGAATGTAAATTTCATAATTATTATGATGGAATCATTGGAAATAATTTCTTACGAATATACAAAGCTGTGGTAGATTATAATAGAAGTGAACTTAGGATAAATAATGAAACCGTGCCTTTATTATTTTTAAAATTACGTAAAGTTGAATTAATTACTAATATTGAATGTGTATTAGTCCATATCAAAGAACATCATAATCCTTTTGGCGAAATAGTTTTTAGTGAAGGGGTATATAATACAGAAAATTTTAAAGTTGAAGTTGCTAAATGTCCAAATATAATATATATTAGTGAAAAGAATATGTGGCCGGTTACGTCTGAAAATTATCATTTGGTTAGTGATGTTTTACTGCAAGAATATAATTGTGGGATATCCTTATTTGACAAAATTAGAATGGATCATTTAAATAAAGACGAAAAATATAATCTGAGGCTTATTTTGAATGATTATTTTGACTTCTTTTTATAAAACAAATTCTAATTTATCTTTTACAAACGCAATCAAACACAGAATTATTACAAAAGATGATATTCCTGTTTTCTCAAAAACATACAGGTATCCTTATATACATAAAGATGAAGTGAGAAGGCAAGTTCAGGAAATGCTTAATAGTAAGATAATTAGACCATCAAACTCGCCGTATTCTGCTGCTACATGGATTGTACCGAAAAAGGAGGATGCTAGTGGGTCAAAAAAGTGGCGATTAGTTGTTGTAGAGTTGTTGTAGAAAACTTAATGAAAAGACAGTAGACGATCGTTTCCCTATTCCAAATATTGAGGAAATTTTAGAAAAACTTGGTAGGTGTATGTATTTTACTATTTTGGATTTAGCGAAAGGGTTTCACCAGGTTGAAATAGACAAAAAGGATGTTCATAAGACGGCATTCTCAGTTGGAAGCGGTCACTATGAATTTCTTAGAATGCCCTTTGGTCTCAAAACAGCACCAGCTACTTTTCAAAGGCTTATGAATAATATTTTAGGTGAATTAGTTAACAAAATTTGTTTAGTATATATGGATGACTTAATTATCTATTCCCTTCAGGAACACAAAAATTCACTTCGACTTGTATTTAATAAATTAAGGAAAGCAAATTTAAAAATACAAATAGACAAATGCGAATTATTAAAAAGGGAAACGGAGTTTTTAGGTCTTGTAGTAACACAGAAGGGTATAAACCTAATCCTAAAAAAGTCCAATGTGTTATAAATTATCCAAGGACACAGAAACAAATTAAACAATTTTTAGGGCTAAGTGGATATTACCGTAAATTTATAAAGGATTATTCGAAGATTGCAAGGCCGATAACAAAATATCTCAAAAAAGACGCTAAAATAAATTTAAATGATGCTGAATACATAGACAGTTTCAAAATGTTAAAAATACTTCTTACCAATGATCCAATTTTAGTTTATCCCGATTTTAGTAAAAAATTTGTTTTAAATGTTGATGCAAGCAATTTCGCTTTAGAAGCCGTGTTATCGCAAGACGACCATCCTATTTCATATGCAAGCAGGACGCTCAACCAACATGAAATTAATTATAGTACAGTGGAAAAAGAACTTTTGGCAGTGGTTTGGGCTGTTACGTATTTTCGCCCATATTTATTTGGGAGAAAGTTTCTTATACAAACAGACCATCAGCCTCTACAATGGCTTTTTTCAATTAAAGAGCCAAATTCAAAATTAGTACGATGGAGATTAAAATTAGAAGAGTTTGATTATGAAATTTTATATAAACGTGGCATAAAAAATGGGAATTCAGATGCATTGTCCCGAATTGAACCCGAAATAAATTTAATTGACCAACCTCGAACAGGAATTATATCTGAAAGCAGTTCTCCAATTAATGTTTATAAAAATCAGTTTATTATAGAAAAATCAAATTCTGCTTCTCTTAAAGTAATGTAGTGTACATCACCTGTGCACAATGCATACACCATCATGAAACTATCAATATTGATGACCGCACAGAAATTGAGTGACATACATCAATAAATGAGTGCATTTCATTACACATTGAAATACACTAATTTGTGATTGGTTATTACTATTGGTAACATGATCCTACACAAATTCCATAGTGCTGAATAGAAAGTAAGAATGAAAGAAATGTATGATTGTAAGATGTAGAACGGTTAACTATTATTTTCATACTTTGTATATAAAGGGCTTAGCGCCACGAATAAAACAGACTTGATCTATTAGATAAACAGGCAACAGCCTTAGTATTATTTCAAAAAGCCTCATTTTTGCCCTTACTTTTAGTAAGATCGGCAAGAATTAGTAGCTCAACTCTGCCGGTTGAAAACTTATCTATCTTCGTCGCTAATCCGCTTTGGACCCGTAGAATATAATTCCCCTTGCACACTTTACATTACATAAAATAATAACGGCTAATAATATCAATGAAACTGATATAGTAAATATTATAAAGAATCATTTTCATTCAACAAAAGTTAAAGCAATTTTAATCCAAGATAATTTAATGTATGATGTTTTTAAAGAAACAGTTTTAAAATATTTTCTAAATTCTAATCTAAAAATCGCAAAGTGCAATAGCTGCCTTGATGAGATTTTGGATGAGAATGATCTTCATGAATTTATTCAAAATGAACATCAGAAAAATAACCATCGCGGTATAAATGAAAATTTTGAACAATTAAGAAAGAAAAAATATCATCCGAAATTAAGAATTCAGCAATTTATAAATAATTGTCATATTTGCAATGTAGAAAACCAATAAAACAAATATTTAAGTTAACTGAAACCCCTGGTAGACCTGGTCAAATAGGACATATATATATATATTTTTTATAGCCTTGAAAAAAAATTATTTTTAACAGTAATCGTTAAATTTTCTAAATTTGCACAAGCAATTAAAATTGAAAACAGATCATGGGTAGAATTCAAGAGAGCCCTGATTCAGTATTTGAGTATAGTAGGTAATATTAATAAAATCGTAACTGACAATGAGTTAGGTTTTAAAGCATTACCATTAACTGAATTTTTAAGGCAGAACCAAATTGAAATACAATTTCGAATGCAGATGTAGAACGTCTTCATAACACTTTGAACGAACATATTCGTTTACTCAGACACGACCCTGAAAAAGATAGTGATACGGTTGAAGAGAAAATTTATAAAGTAATCATGTTTTATAACAACACAATACACTCTACCACAAAATGTAAACCTACTGATTTTCAAAGCGGTTTAATAAAAGCTGAGGATTATCCAAAAATTAAGGAAAGAATTTTGAAATTGAAAGAAAAATCAATAAAAAATTTAAATCATAATCGAGAAGATTGTGAGATTCAAACTGGGGGGTGTACTTAAGAAGTAGTCGAGGTGGAAAAATTCATGCTAAATTTCGTAAAATTAAAGTAAAATGGTTTGACAGTGACCATGTTATAACTCAAACAGGTTACAAATATTATAAGTCGGATATTAAAAGGAAGAAAAATTTTCAGAATTTAATTTTTGTAATTGTTAAATTAAAATTTTAACTAAGATATTATATGTATGTATGTATGCATTCTTATTACTGTTTTATGAATCTTTAAAACTTAAAGGTGGAATATCAACAAATGTTATTAAAAATATATGTAAGTTCTATTTTATTATTTTTGTCAATTTATGTAAATTTTCCTCGGAGCGTCAATCTTATGATGGGGGAGTTATATGTATAACTTAGTCGTACACATATGTATATTATATGTATTAACACTTTTATACAAACCCTATGTATTTACTCTTGTATGAAAACCCTATTTTTATTATTAATACTTGTTGATAAAATACTCCCTTGTAAACTATTTTTATTTATCGTAGTATCATAAGAAATTTATTGAATTTTATAAAATTGTTTTTAGTTTTAGTTAAAAATCTGGAATTCAAATTGAATGTTTGAATTTAATAAAAAATAAATAAAAATAAAAATTAATAAAATTAATTTTTAACCACGTTTCAGAGATAGCAAAAACATCCAACAGTGATCCACTCAAAAGAACTTTTAATTCATCAAATTTAGTAGAGCAAGCCGATGGCCTAATGCTCTGACAGTTTAAGTGTGCAACCTTTAATTCATTTTTAAAGGGCCGTAATATATTCTTTAGACTAGCACTACCATTAATCAAAGGACCAATATTATCATTGAAAATCATTAAAGAACCTAACAAACATTACGGGGGGAACAAAAAGAAAATGTTTAAATACATATTATATATTGCATATATTGATAAACAAAAACTCATCATCATACTAAACTACTATTAATTAACAGCCGGTCTATAGCAAATATGAGATCAAACATACAAAAATAATATAAGAGTGAAAAAGAATATATACAAGTGAAAAAGAATATATAATAAATCAGTCAAGTGCGAATTAGACTCACACACGTAGGGTTCCGTACTATGTTTAGTACAACTTCAAAAATACAAGTTGTTAATTTTTTCACGTCTAATGAGTCACCCTTTAATTTCAAAATTATAGTCGTAATCGCGAAAATTGCATCACTGTTGGAACACCCTTTAAATATTAGTAATTGTTGTTATAGCGGAAATAGTAATACACTTCCTATAAAAATATACATGCGCCTACCTATTGCGGTTCTGTTACTGATGGATCACCCTTTAGATATTAGTAATTGTTACAGCGGCCGAAGTACAACGTTTGTTGTAAACATTTTAAGAGTACCTATTACGGTTCAAACAAGAAGGCTATTTACGTACAACACCCTTTACGAAACACCCTTTAATTTTGTTATTTGTTATAGCGGCCATGGCAATTCTCTTTCTATGAATATATCAAGAGTCTACCTATAAATATTAAAAAAATAAGTTGCTATACGTGAAAAACATGTCACTGTCAGAACACCCTTTAATTTTTAGTAATTTTCATAACGGCCATGGCATTCTTCTATACAAATTGTAAGAGTCTACCTATTACGGTTCAAAAAATATGTCGTTATACATGCAGAACACGTCACTGTCGAAAAACCCTTTAAATTTTTATTGTTTTTATAGGGGTCATAGTAATACACCATTTTTTTTAAAAAGTACCACTCAGGCAGTTAATGCCTACATTAACTGTGGTACTTCCTTTGGAAAGGGATAGTAGTAGGTAAGACAGATGGTTAGTGATAGTAAAGCTTCGATTCTGGCAACACTGCAATCGCACGTTATGATTATTTTTAGAACAGTATTGCAGCGCCTCTGGTGTTATTTAAGCGAATTAGTTCGAAGCTAGCATAGCCAATTTATAATTATTTTACTTCGCCGGCGATTTAGTGCTATGTGGTAATAAGGAGGGTGCTGTGATATGAATTATTATAAATAAAAATTAATACATATCAGAAAAATTTATGTTGCCACGGCTGAGATTTGAACTCGTGGCCATTGCTTAGTAGTCAACGTGCTAACCACTTAAGCTACAGCACCCTCAAACCATTTGTGAAAATTTCAAGAGTCTATCTATTATGGTTAAAAAATAAGTCAATGTGCATGCAAATCACGTCACTGTCGGCACACCCTTTAATTTATACTATTTGTTATAGTGGCCATAGTAATACAACTCCTGTAAAAACTTCAAGAGTCTACCTATTATCATTCAAAACCTATGCCATATACATACAAATCACGTTACTAACGGAACACCCGTTAATTTTTAGGTTTAATATTGTATACTTCCTTATAACGCGAACATAGTATAAATCACTGCAAATTTTAAGTGGTTGCTTCCTATAGCTCAAGAAATAAAGACAATAACACGTCACTTTTGGAACACCCTATAATTTTTAGTACTTGTTGCTGTAGTGGCCACAGTGAATATTTCAAGAGTCTACCTATTATGGTTCAAAACTTAGGCCTTATACATGCAAATCATACCACTATCGGACCATCCTTTAATTTTTAGGTTTATTTTTTAAGACATGTTTTTAAAGCGAACTAAGTTTTAATTACTGTTTTTAGTGTATGCCTCCTACAGTTCAAGAAATAAACACATATTCGTGAATAACACCGCTCTATCGGAACACCCTATAAATTTTATCTCTGGAACCGTTATAGGTAGAGTCTTGAAATTTTCGCAGATGATGTATAGCTGTTGCCGCTATAGCAACAAATACTAAAACTTATAGGGTGTTCCAATAGAGAGGTGTTATTCACGAAAATGTGTTTATTTCTTGAACTCTAGGAGGGATACATTTAAAATATACAAACAGTAATTAAAACTTAGTTTACTATATATAGACGAGTATAAAAAAATAAAACTAAAAATTAAAGGGTGTTCCGATGGTGGCGTGATTTGCGTGTATAAGGCCTAAGTTTGGAACCATAATAGGTAGACTCTTGAAATTTTCACAGAAGGTGTATAACTTTGGCCGCTATAGCAACAAATATTAAAACTTATAGGGTGTTCCGATAGAGAGGTGTTATTCACTAATGTGTGTTTATTTCTTGAACTGTAGGAGGCATACACTAAAAATTTAAAAACAGTAAATAGAACTTAGTTCGCTTTATACACAAGTCTAAAAAAATAAATCTAAAAATTCAAGAGTGTTCCGATAGTGGTGTGATTTGCATGTATACGGCCTAAGTTTTGAACCATAATAGGTAGGCTCTTGAAATTTTTACAGAAGGTGTATAACTGTGGCCACTATAGCAATAAATACTAAAACTTATCGGGTGTTCCGAAAGTGAGGTGTTATTTGCCGTTATGTCTTTATTTCTTGAGCTATAGGAGGCAACCACTTAAAATTTGCAGACAGTAATTAACTCTATGTTCGCTTTCTATTAAATTAAACCTTAAAATTAAAGGGTGTTCCGAGAGTGACGTGTTTTGCGTGTATATGGCCTAAGTTTTGAACGATAATAAGTAGACTCCTAGTTTTTACAAGAGGTTTATTACTATGGAAACTATAACAAATAATAAAAATTAAAGGGTGTTCCGACAGAGCCATGATTTTTACTTAAATAGCCTTATTTTTTGAACCGTAATAGGTAGACTCTTGAATTGTTTACAGTAGATGTTGTACTTCGGCCACTGTAACAATTACTAATTACTAAAGGGTGATCCATCAGTGACAAGTTTTTCACGTATATTACCTTATTTTTTGAACTGCAATAGGTAGGCCTGATATTTTTATAGAAAGTGTATTACCATGGCCGTTATAACAACAATTCCTGAAATTTAGAGGGTGTTCCAATAGCGATGCAATTTTCGCGAATATGACTTTGATTTTAAAAAGAAAAGGGTGCCCCATAAGACATGAAAAAATTAAAAACCTGAATTTTTAAAGGCATACTGAACATAGTACGGAACCCTACGTGTGTGAGACTAACTCGCACTTGACTGATTTATTTTAATTTTTGGTGGCGCCAACTGTGCAAAATGTTTATAGTCATTTTTACAGACCATAATAAGAACAACTAGTAATGATGTTTAAGACATACCAAATCATATGCACGAAGTAAAACGGTATTGTTGTTGTATTAATTTGTGTTATGTTAAAAAAAGAAACATTTCACTGTAAGGAATTTTCTATCCCTACAAAACACATTGGTTTCAGCTGTTAGGCAAAAGACCTGCGAACAAATATATCAATTAATAAATACTGATAATGAGTATGCCGATAATACTGATAAAGAGTTCCACTGATTGCAGACACTCGTTGGCTTTTAATAGAAAAGTCAAAGCAATTTTAAAAAGGTGGCTTGAATTAAAAACGCTATTTAATACATTACCAACATCTCAACAATATTTTTTATCTAACCAACTAAAAAATATATACAATGATGATATTAATTATGTTTACTTAGTATATTTATCCGATATTTTAAAAGAGGTGCAACGTGTTAATCTCGCATTTAAATCAAAAAATGCCGACCCGACTAAATTATTTGATGATTTGCACAATCTCTTAAAAATTTTGATATCCAAATTCACTGAGCCTGACATTGAATTCGAATTTTTTAACAAGTGATATCAACACATCGTTTGATATTTGTTATTTGGGTTTTAAGTTTGAAGAAGTTTACGCATTAAAGAAAATAAGCAAAGAAGCAAAGAAAGATATATCAAAAATTTGTTGTAAATTCACCAAAAAATTAGTTGAAGAGATTCGGGCGAGACTGCCTTCTAATGTTGAAATTTTACAAAAAATTAACGTTTTAAACGTAAAAAAATGTTTTATCTCATTGCAAAAATGATAACATGCTATTAGCAGTACAATTTGAATCCGATATCGAAATATTGTCTAGTATTGAAAACGGATGGCGAATGATTTACCTTATACAATAAAAAAATTTTGATTCAACATTAGAATTTTGGACTGAAGTTAAATGTTATAAAGACGCACTTAATATTAACCCTTTTCATACACTAGCAAATATCGCGTTTAAAATTTTGTCACTTCCATACTTAAATGCAGAAGTTGAGCACGTTTTTAGTTCAATGAATTTATTTAAATCAAAGATACGTAACCGATTGTCTTTAAGTGCTGTTAATGCATTACTTCGAATTAAAAATGGATTAAAACTGGAAAATTCTTAAATTCTTGTTGTAAAACTTACGTACTTCCAGATAGCGTTAATTGCCGCATTAATAGTAATGATGTTTACAAAACATCAGAATCAATCAAATCTGTTTTATGGCCAAATTAATGTATAAAAATGTATCAGCTTGTACAAATAAATAAATGCAAAAATACATATTATGTATGTGCAAGTTTTTTATTCTTCTGCTTTTTTTTATTGTTAAGTTTTTTGTTAAACTATGTATATTGTGAATGATCGCTGATTTCTATGTAGAAAGTTGTGTATACAATATATGAAATAAAAAAATTTATTATCTAGTACAACTGAATACAAACATTATTTGTATATTTGTTTATTTTTTTATTTTTGTTAAGTTTTATGATTTATGCCCCTATTACGGATTACAACTCAACTCAGTTGAGTTGTCTAAAAGACAACTTAAAAGACAACAGCTACTGATGAGTTGTAATTTGAAACAGCTGCTACTGATGATTTGTAATTTTTTAAACTTTTGTTAACCAAACTAACACAGGATTGTAAACGGTCAAACTACAACAGAGTTGTAACACAATTTAAATTCAACTTAAAATTTTTTGACAAGTTGAGTTGTAATTGATAATACCAAATTGTAAAATTTCAACTGAAGTAGAGTTGAGTTGTAAACCGTAATAGGGGTCTTAATTTTGTTTTTTTTTGTAAAAACCTTCAACTTTAATACCGTTTTATTGTTATATTTTTAAAACAAAAATATCATACTTTTTTGGAAAATTAATTCATTCATGATTTTAAATAAAAAAGAAATTCTAAAACTTGGTGCGTTTTCTCTTAAATGGTGCGTTTTCTCTTAAATGGTGCGTTTTTTTCTCCACTTTGGTGCGTTTTGAAATTTCAAAGTTGACAACGCTGGTCACAATCCATTACATCACTTATTTTGAGCAAACGGGTTTTAAAATATTCCTTCGTTACACTATCTCTCAAAAATACGCTGTTGAATTTTACTAATAAGGCTTTGCGATTATACATGTAACAGACGTGGTGAATATCAGCATACGAAATGTTAATTTTATAGTGGGAGCAAAGTTTGATAATAACAAAGTTAGGTTAACAAGTCCAGAAGGCAAGCAATTTACCACGACATCAGCACGGTTTAGTCGGGCATGGAGTAAATTATTTTCTTCATCAAGGGCAATAAATTTAGATCATATGTACATGGGCATACTGCATTATTTAAATAATGCAGTACAATTTTGGATTTTACTGTTTACTAAAAAGAATAACATTAACCAGTAAAACTTTACATTTCGTAGAAATCTCAATGTTTTTGTCAATGCCAAGAATTTCATCACGCAGTCTTTTTTCCATGTCATTCAAATCCGTTGGCAATTTTGGATTATTAGCACAGTCATCGCACAGAAATACTATAGACTTTATCTCCTTCTTCACTAGTTTTAGTACGTTCAGCATGGTTCCATACATTGCAGGACTTGCATAAGACACTACATTGAGATTTACCAATAGTAAGTGCACAAGATCCGCATTTAAAAATTGTATTAGGAGCCATTTTACTTATCAATAAATTTGTAAAATGTATGCTAGTACTTCTGTACATACACAACAAAAATAATTTATATGTACAATAAAGAGGACGTCAAAACGAAAGTATCAAGCTCACTTTGATAATTAAGCACTTTTATGTTTACTGTTTATAATAGATAATTATATATTCACACAGTTCCAAAACAATTTCTTCTTAATTAAATTTTAATTAAAATATTAAAAAAGATAGACCAGCCGCCAAAAAACACGTTTACTCAGGTAAGGTTGCCATAGTATTTTTCATGTCTACAGATTGGATTCTTTTTGAAATTAATATCCAATCTCTTTAAGAAATGTGTCTAAACACACTCCTAAATTGAATGCAATTGTATCATCATGTTCCAGCCAAGGCGATAAATCTAAAAAAGAAAACTTCTTATCCACCTAAAGATCCTCCTGTAAATTACAACCCCCCGTGTCTTGAGCATGAAGCCTTTGATATATGTACACTCAAAATATTATGTAAGTATATTTAAATGAAAAGTCACTTTTAATAACTGTTTTTTTTCATTTAAAAAACGTTCCACTAACATTTCATTCAAATTAAATGTAATTCTCAATTGTTTTTGAATGACGTTTTTATAACTGGAGAAATGTGTAAAAAACAATTGATTTTTCATTTATTCTAACCCACAAAAAATAACTTACCAGAACAGTAAAAAGGACTATTTTTTTCATTGATTTTTATTAACAAAATTTAACCTACTTAAACAGTAAAATTTACTGCTTTTTTCATTTATTCCAACCCCCTTAAAATGACCTACCAAAACAGTAAAAACAACAGTTTTTCTTAGTAAAAACTACTGATTATTTATTTTTACTCCCAGTCAAATAATTATATGTGCAAAATTGCTTTTCTTTGGTTGTTTTTGGTATACACATTCTCTTATAATTACTTTATCTTTTGTTGTTGTTTGCTAAGCTTAACTTTCACCGCATTCGTAATACCGTTATTTTTAATCAAGCATGTCGAAAATCCCGTATAAAATATTTATATGTGCAAAATGAATTATTTGAATTCCAACTGGTTCCAAATAAACGTATTAACACATAAAGCGGAGAAATCGCTGCATAAGTTAGTTTAGTTCTTAGGCAAATACATAATATGAAAAACAAATCAAATTTTTGGAATTTTTGGGAAAATTTTACGTGAAACTGAATTAACAGATGATGAAAGTGGTATCCGGTATTAAATTTGGCCAAATGGGTGTTTCTGTAAAGAGAAACCGTAACACGAAAACAAATTTCTTGAAAAATCCAGATGCTTACGGTATAAATAAACGTAGCGGCCGAATATGCACTATTGATGATAGGAGCAAACGGCGCATACAGCAAATATCAACTAATATCCACATGAGTTGTAAGCAAATAAAAGTGGAACTTGGTCTAAATGTGACTAAACAACGTGTTCAACAAATTATAAGACAATATTTAGGCCTCAAATATGAGTATTCAGTGACTAAACCATGTCTAAAACAACGTCATAAAAATAAACATGTGGTATTTTAGGAAAAGTCTAAATTTTGGGAAGATAAATTTGAATCTGGGATATTCAGTGACACAAAAAGTTTAATTTGGACGGACCAGATGGTCTCCACAATCAAATTCACGGTGCAGGATCACTCAATGTATGGCAGGTATTTTTTATCAAGAGGGAAGCCTAAAATAGGCTTTGTGCTAGGAAAATTGAAATCTACATAGATTTGTTATAAAGCGTGATTTACAACGCGATAACTGAACTCTCCAGCAGGATAATGCACTGATCCACATGGTGAAGCAGAAAAAGGCGTTTTTTAAATTTCGACAAATTGATTTGCTCGAGTGGTCTGCTTTAAGTCCAGACCTCTATCCCATCGAGGATCTATGGTGAATACCTTCTGCCAAAATTCATACATCTTGAAGCTATGTGACAGCTGAAAACAGGACGTATTGGTTGAATGGGTCAATATTGATGTATCTGTCCTGAAAAAAACTGGTGGAGTAAATGCCCCGTGATGTCAAATTGGTCAGGATATATGAGTAACTCAACCTCTTATTAATATATATAAAACTTTTATTTTGTAACTAAAATAATATGAGTATTTATTCAATAAAATTTTTGCACATATAAATATTTTCTATGGAGATTAAAAGCTTTAATTTTTTTTCATGGTAAAAAAAATAGATTAATATAATTATGTGTGTGAAGATAAATTCAAAAACAGAGCACTGTAATACGTATAACATTCACTGTAATTAATAATTCAATTATTCTAGAGGCTCCAACTTGGAATCGGAAAAGGTTCCACTTAAAAAAACACATGGGGATGTTGTTCCAAGGGATACTTTTTTTTAACTAAAATATTAGAATTTCCAAAATAACTTAAGAAAAGCTACAAAAAGAGTTTAGACTTGGAAACATCTTAAGAGGATTTTTTGGTCATTATGGAAAAATAGGAATGGGTACCATATACCCACTATATAGAAAAGTTGCTCCAAGGGGTGCATAATGAAACTGTATTAGTGGAATTCCTGAAATAATTTTGGAACTTTTTTAAGATGAATTTGAAAAAAGTAGTTTTTTACAAATTTCTTGAGACGATTTTTAGTTATTATAGAAAAATAGGGATGGGTACCATATACCCACTATATAGAAAAATTGCTCCAAGGGGTGCATAATGAAACTGTATTAGTGGAATTCCTGAAATAATTTTGGAACTTTTTTAAAATGAATTTGAAAAAAGTAGTTTTTGGTAGAAATTTCTTGAGAGGATTTTTGGTTATTATGGAAAAATAGGGATGGGTACCATATGCCCACTATATAGAAAAGTTGCTCCAAGGGCTGCATAATGAAACTGTATTAGTGGAATTCCTGAAATAATTTTGGAACTTTCTTAAAATGAATTTGAAAAAAGTAACTTTTGCTACAAATTCATTGAAAGGATTTTTTGGTCATTATGGAAAAATAGGGAAGGGTACCATATACCCACTATATAGAAAAGTTGCTCCAAGGGCTGCATAATGAAACTGTATTAGTGGAATTCCTGAAATAATTTTGGAACTTTTTTAAAATGTATTTGAAAAGAGTAACTTTTGCTACAAATTCATTGAAAGGATTTTTTGGTCATTATGGAAACATAGGGATGGGTACCATATACCCACTATATAGAAAAGTTGCTCCAAGGGCTGCATAATGAAACTGTATTAGTGAAATTCCTGAAATAATTTTGGAACTTTTTTAAAATGAATTTGAAAAAAGTAGTTTTTGGTAGAAATTTCTTGAGAGGATTTTTGGTTATTATGGAAAAATAGGGATGGGTACCATATACCCACTATACAGAAAAGTTGTTCCAAGAGGTGCATAATGAAACTGTATTAGTGGAATTCCTGAAATAATTTTGGAACTTTTTTAAAATGAATTTGAAAAAAGTAGTTTTTGGTAGAAATTATGCTAATTAAATTTAGTAATGAAGAGGAATGTAAGCGTATTATGAGTTACTATCAGGTACAACAAGAAGAATACCAAGAAGAAAAAAATACAACAATTTCAAATGATAGTAGTACACTATACTCTGACTTTATGCCGCACTCAGCAATAATCGATCCGATTGAAAAAGGCACTAACGAAATATCGACGTACCAAAATAAAAAAACACCGTTCCATGATGACTTTGAAATATTGCAGTGGTGGGAAGTACACAAAAACCAATTACCTCTCCTTTTTAAAGTAAGTTGCAAAATTTTAGCTACTCCAGCCAGCAGTGCTGCGTCCGAACGAACTTACTCAGCTGGAAGGAATTTAATAACAGAAAAAACAGAAATTTCATCAAATGACGATTCAATAAATAAAATAATGTTTCTACATTCCAATTTAGGAACCGACGACTTAAGATCAGAACTAAATTCTGCGGAAAGAAATACATTATTGTAATATTTTGGTTGATTTTGTTATACATATTATGTACTTAAATTTTAAAATATTTAATTTTATTTAATAAAATAATAAAAACGAACACTAATTGATTTTTATTTTCTTTTTTAAATTATATACATACACTAAGAAAATTAAATCGTAAAATCAAAGAAAATACACTTTGTTGCAAAGACTTTTATTGGTCAGATTGTGCCCAAAGACAAAACATCTTTACCGGAAAGGCGCAAAGATCTTTAGATTCCCATGAAATATATACTTAAAATCAAAGACTTAAAATCTTGTGGCAAGGATGTATGTCTTTGGAAACACCTGAAAAAAGTCCTCAAAGTAAGGAAAAAGTATTTTGGCACAAAGACTTTAATTCGTTAGTCTTAAGACTAGAATTTTTGATTTTAAGTACAATTTTCATTGTAACAAAGACGTAATTTTAACATTATTACAAAGAAACGCAATTAAATTCAACGATATAAATTATATACTCCTGCAAAAAAACCACACATATTTACTTTTTGCCGAATATTCTAAGTTGAACACAAAACAGCATTTAATAACTAAGTCGATAGCGCTTACCAATGTTGGAACTTCATATCTATTGCCGTCTAAATAAATGTAAAATTCTTTTAAATGTTCAATTGTGTCACCTATGGCTATTATTTTGGTTTGTACTCTTACTTTTTCATAAATTGCGACTTCCCGTAATTCGTCCAGTTGTTGTTGTATGTTGTTGATGTTATTTAAATGGATGATCATGTCGTGTTGTGCATCGGAAATTGATGGCTTGCATGTATTGCTCAAACGTGGAGGCAAAATACCAGCATGAAGCAAGTAAAAGAGATAAAAATAAATCGAATCTGCAAAAAATTTAAAAATAAAAATTACATAAAATGTCTATTGGCTATTAAAAACTATAAAATAGGGTACCCATCCCTATTTTTCCATAATAACCAAACATCCTCTCAAGAAATTTGTACCAAAAACTACTTTTTTCAAATTTACTTTAAAAAAGTTCCAAAATTATTTCAGGAATTCCAATACTACAGTTTCATTATGCACTCCTTGGAGCACCTTTTCTATATAGCGGGTATATGGTACTCTTCCCTATTTTTCCATAATAACCAAAAATCCTCTCAAGAAATTTCTACCAAAAACTACTTTTTTCAAATTCATTTTAAAAAAGTTCCAAAATTATTTCAGGAATTCCACTAATACAGTTTCATTATGCACCCCTTGGAGCACCTTTTCTATATAGTGGGTATATGGTACCCATCCCTATTTTTCCATAATAACCAAAAATCCTCTCAAGAAATTTCTACCAAAAACTACTTTTTTCAAATTCACTTTAAAAAAGTTCCAAAATTATTTCAGGAATTCCACTACTACAGTTTCATTATGCACCCCTTGGAGCAGCTTTTCTATATAGTGGGTATAAGGTACCCACCCCTATTTTTCCATAATGACCAAAAAATCCTCTTAAGATATTTCCAAATCTAAACTCTTTTTTAGCTTTTCTTAAGTTATTTTGGAAATTCTAATATTTTAGTTAAAAAAAGTATCCCTTGGAGCAACATCCCCATGTGCTTTTTTATGTGGAACCTCTTCCGATTCCAAGTTGGAGCCTCTAGAATAATTGAATTATTAATTACAGTGAATGTTATACGTATAACAGTGCTCTGTTAACTGCAAAATGAGCTCTGTTAAGAAATGTGGTTTTTGTCTCTGCTAGTTAAATTTGAATTTATCTTCACACACAACTATTTTTTAATGAATTAATTATTTAGGCTTATGACGCCAGCACATAGCTACATCCGTCGTCAGCATTCTTCGTATCTATCTACAAACTAGTTTCAATAAATTTTCTATTTAAACAAACTTATCACAGAAATAGGATATGAGAAATTAAAATTTTTATATTGGGTAAGTCTTTGCCAAATCGGCCGATATTTTCACGATCTTTTTGTTTTGACTCAAAATCACGAAAAACATGTTAATTTTCAATCTAATCATGTGATGAAAATCGATTTCGATCCAAAAACGGTGTAAAATCGAAACGAGTTGTGATGGCATCACTTATTTCTGTTTTGTTTTGTTCTTCTTCTTGTTTGTTTGTCAAATCGAATTCGATTTCATTTTGTTCTATGAAAATATGAAGAAAAAAGATTGTGATAGAAAACGAAAATTTACTGTTTTAACCGTTTTAAAATCGAGCTCGCTGCTGTACACGATTTAATAAAAGGATACATAAAATTTGTATTGTTAAAATATTTAATCGAAAATGTAAGTATTTATGTATGTAAATTATGTTTGTATGTAGTTTAAAATTAATAAATATTAAAATGGAATTTTTAGGGGAAAACACACAAATAGTGCCCAAGAAGAATACATGGTGAACTTTATGGATGAGCACCCACAACTGGCAAAGAATTTTTTTTAGAGGGGATAGAATCGAAGCGGAAAAGCTATGGCAAACGTTTGCGCAGGAGCTAAATAAGATTGGTCCACCACTTAAAGACTGCAACGGATGGAAAAAGGTAGATACATATGTACGGCATCTGTAGAAATTCAAATAAAATTTACGTTTTCTTTTCTAGATATGGAGCGATAAAAAGTTTTCAATAAAAAAGAAAATTTCACAAAACAAAAAACAGGCTCGTGCTAAAGGTGGAGGACCACATAACCAATTATACATATCAAGCTTAGAAGAAGCAATAGGAAAAATATGTGGGCTTTATGATTCTGTTGATGGCATAGAAGGATGTTTTTCATATGGAACACAAAAAGAGAACAGCACGTTACCCGAAATCGACCTCGATATTAGTTCCGATTGTATTGGTGTAGAAAATTTAGAATCCGTCCAGCCGAGTACTTCTAAAAAATCATATAAAAGAAAACGACCAGATTCAGTCTCCCTTGAAGAAAATCTGAAAACTTTCATACACAGCGAAAAAAATAGAAATGCTGAACAAGAAAAAAGTTTAAAAGACATTACCAACAGTTTAAAACCAGTTCAGAAATGTTGAAAAATACTGAGTCCAACTTGAGACGTATTTATAAAGCGGTGGATAAGGTGGTTGATCGTTTAGATGCTCAAACTAAGGCCATTAATACCCAGACCGATGAAATTTCTAAACAAACCACTGAAATCCAACGCCATAATAGAGAAGTAGAAAAACTTCTATACGAAAAGAACAACATCAAAAAGCAATGCTTAGGGTTAAAATGCAGCAGTTGGAAAAATATAAATAGAGTATTCATATAATTTTTGTTATAAAAAAACAAACATATGAACTTGAATAAAAAATAAAATGTGTATATTGGATAATTCAGAATTTTAAAGCGACTTATGAGTTACATTAAACTTGTTTTTCCATTAAAACTCGACTTTTTTTAAACAAAATTAATATGTATTTAAGTTTTATTTACTATAGAAAATAATTTAGAAACAAACTTTCCGCAATTGCATCCCGGTTTCTGCTTGCCTCCATATTTGTTACGTTATTGGAGTCTATTTCGCGGTCACCAGGCTCCGATTCTTCAAGAGGGTTGCTCGTAATATCAAAATGGTGGTCTAATTTGTAAAAGTTACACATATTATGTAGTGCACAGCATATATTTATTATTTTTACAATTTTCTGCGGATTGTACCATAAAGCGCCTGACAAACAACGAAATCTGCTTTTGAGAACTCCGATTGTCCTTTCAATTATGTTCCTAGCTGATGCGTGAGCTTTATTAAATTTGTGTTGAGCTGATTCTGCGCTTGGAAGTCTATAGGGAACTAGTACAAAAGGCTCTAAAGCATATCCGGAATCTGCTAAAAGCCATGATCCACGATCTCCATTTTCAAAATTATCAAGGTAAAAGTTTCGTGCGAAACTTAAATTCCAGATGAAAGAATCGTGACTGGAGCCGGGTCGAGTTGCGTCAATCGCCAAAATACTCATTTTGTAATCACATATCTAAAAAATCAAATAAAAATAAATGAATTCTTTTTAATTTCTTTAACCTACTATCATGGCATTAATACTATAATAACCTTTTTTATTATAGTATAAATAGTCCTGGTTCCCTGGTTTTATTATTCTAATGTGGGTACCGTCAATACACCCAATTACGCCAGGAATTTTGAATTTTTCAAAAAAATGTTGTTTTGACTTTTGAACATCTTGTGCATCAACTGAAATTTTTATCCAATATTCGCATAACACTTTTTCTAAAACAACTACCATCTTAGAAAATGCTTTAGAAAATGTAGTTCTGTGCATTGCTACAACAGAGTCGTTCCCAACCGACCTTTGAAAGCTGCCTTCAGCTAGGAATCTTAATGTGGCTGCTAACTCGATTACCAGTGGAATTGATTTTGATTCAACATGTGATTAAATTTTTTTTAATATCCAAGTAAAGCCTTCTTTATTTAAACGAAAATATTCCTTAAAACTAAAAATATGTGTAAAAGAACAGGGGAAATTATTCATTCTATTGTTCTTACCTATTATCCGGCATGTTTAATGGATTTGATGCATCCCTCAACCTTTTTCGTTCAATATTTTGAACTCGATTTGAATAATTAATTATTAAAATTGATGCCGAACAAATAAATGCCATTTTTGGTGCTATTAAAATTCAAACAAATGTTTACTTTTTAAAACAAAAAGTTGTAGTTTGACATGAAATTATTCAAAATGAAACAAAAAATGGAAAGTAAAACCGTTCGTTTGTTTCCAACATTCGATTTTACTTAAAAACGAATCGATTTTCATCACATACCTGAATAACAAGATACAGGTATGTGAGAAAAACTATTTCGATTCAAAAACGACATAAAATCGAAAAAGGTGTGATGACAACACTTATTTTTTTCGTTTTTTAACCGACTTCAAAAAAAGAAGGAGGTTATCAATTCGTCTGTGTGTTGCTTCTTTTTTTTTTGTATGTTTGTGCCTTCAGAACTCGGTCATTTCTGAACCGATTTTAAAAATTTTTGCACTATTAGAAAGGTTATGGCTACAGATTGGTCCCATTTTAAAAGAAGTTCAAAATGTTAAAAATTAAAGGGTGTCCCCATACAACATACATGTTTTTTACGTGTATTATGAACTTTATAGGTCACCAATTTAAAATTAAAAAAAAAGTGCGTATCACTGTAGCTCTCAATAACAAGAAGTAATTAAAAAATAAAATTAAAAATTAAAGGGTGACCCCATAGGTGACTTAATTTCACCTTTATTCTTCTATCTTTTGAACCGTTATAGACAAACACTTGAAAGTTGCACAGAATGTTCGTTACTATGTCTGTTATAATAAGTATAAATATTTAAAATTAGAAATTAAAGGGTGTCCCATTAGTTGGTTATTTTGATATATATATGGCCAAACTTTTGAACCGTTATAGACAGACAGTTGAAATTTACAAAGAACTAAGTCCGCTAAAATAACAAGTGTAAAATATGAATTTGGAAATTAAAGGGTGTCCCAATAGTTAATGTAAAAGTAATATATATGGCCAAACTTTTCAACTGTTATAGATAGACAGTTGAAACTTACAAAGAACCTATATTGCTTAGTCCGCTATTACAAGAAGTATAAAATTTGGATCTATAAATTAAAGGGTGTCCCCATTATTGATGCAATTTGACCATTATTTCCTCATCTGTGGAACCGTTATAGACAAACACTTGAAAAATAGACAGAATGTTCACTACTATGTCTGTTATAACAACAAGTATAAATATTATAATTAAGTTTTAACGCTCTAGGTCTTTTTTATAAAAATATTGTAATTAATTTTTTTTTTATAATCGATATTTCGCTACACCATTGGGTAGCATTGCACAGTGGGGTGAATGGTAGAGAAAGTGGCGATTAATTCATAGAAGTCGTAATTTTAAAATGTTCTTATTTTTTATTGATGAATATTAATAGATACATAAAAAACCAGCATTTAAAAAAAAATTGTTGAAAAAAAAACCTTTTATGGCCTTTTTTGTATTTTGGAGAAGATAGTCTTATTTAATTATTTTTGCTGTAACTTTGGAATGAAAAACGATAAATTAGTAACTTAAATTGTAAATTAGAGCATACTTTACGTGCCTTTAGAAAAAATATTTCTTTTTTGTTTAAATAAAAAAAATAAATATTTAATATGCATTTATATTAGCAAAGTTTGAACATAAAATCCGTTTTTTTCCCAAAAATCCATAACTCCAGAGATTTAACTCAAAAAATTCACGTTAGAAAATATTACGAATTTTCATTTATAAATATTTATAAACAGAAAACAAACATTTCAGAAAATAAACATTAAAAAAAGGCTTTTTTATTTACTTCATTTTATTAACTTCAAAAGCAATATTAACTTCCTAATCATCATTATCTTCACAATCATCATTAAAATAGTCTTCATCATTGTCATCATTATCGTTCTCACTCTGGGGAAAAATAAGTAACTCCAATGCAGAGTTTGGCATTTGCTTCATTTTCTTTTTACAACTATTTCTCATGCTTGAAATGAATGGATCAGAAGTTAAAAGAAATCTATTGAACACGTCTTTTATGGTATTTTTCCTACTACATTTACTCGAAAAGTGTTCCCTATAACTTTTAAAGTCCTTATTTCTACCTGCTTGAGATTCTTCAGTTAGTTGGCCAATAGGCAATAGTGAAAGCGATATAATTTCTGGCCCGTGAATAAAATATTTATGTAGAGTAGGAGGCATATAATACCATGGATAATTTTTAACAAATATCCTTGCAGTATCATTAGCGAAATTAGAAAACCTTTCGATATTGATCTCAATGCCACTGGAAACAACTATTAATATTGTATGCATATTTTTTATCAACTGCAAATCAATTTTTGTAATTTCTGCAGATACTTCAGCATTCTGAAAAAAACGCCTTGCAGTATTCCCATCATTTGAGTTTCCAAATTCTGGTTTTGGTTGGTCAACAATGAATCCACTTTTCTCTCTAAATTCCCTTTGAATGCGTCTTTTTGTATCAGCAACAATTTTTTTTTTCATCACCACATCTAGTTTGCCATTTTTTATCGGGAGTTTATATGATAAGTGAATAAGACACTCAAAAAATCTTATCCAGCCATGAAGGACAGATAAACCAAACTGCATGTTATCTATATTAATATCTTTTGAAATCATTTTATCAATATTGTTGAACTCTTTACTTGTGGCGCCACATATATAGCACTTTTGTGTGGACTTTGTGTCTGTAATAGCGTTACAAACTTTACCGTCTATCATCACTAGAATTAGTTCGTGATTAACTTTCACTAATCTCTCTCCAACTAATACTGCGGAATCGACAAGAGCCTTTTTTTCAGTCTCCACTCTTTCTTTTTCGAGTTTAATATTGTCGGTCGTTTCTTTCAAAAATTCAATTTTCAGGGGCCTGCAAAACCTAGTGGAAGACGGTCGAGGATTTTGCCAAATAATTTTTTTTCCACAAACTAGTTTCAATGGTACAATCGATGTTATAAATACTGAAGAGTCTGAGGCGTTAATGTCATGAAAGGCTTGTTTATATGAACTATGCCCTGAACTTCCGTCAAAGCCCCACTTAGAGTATAAAGTCATTTTAGACAGTTCTTCATTACCTAACAAATTTAAATCAACATTTTGTATCGAAAAAATACGCTTAGTGGTATGGTCTAATAGTGCTTGTAGATTTACTTGGGCCGACGTTTCAGTAATTTTTATTTCGTCTTGCTCTGGATAACATTTTTTTTACTTCTTCGATTTTTTTGTATGATGGAAATTTCTCAGGTGCGGCTTTTCTAATTACATCATATTGGTATCGAGTTAGCTTCGCTTCTACAAACACAGAAAGAGCTTCCTCCGCACTTAATTGCTGTGGGTATACCTGTTCTAGACTTGTTCGGTATTTTTTTGCTCTTGTAGGAGATGATATTATTTCTTTGACTATTTTCGACGCATCTGTCAAATAAATAAATAACATCACATTAAACAAAACATTCACAGTCAACACAAAAAAAAAAAAAAATAAATGAACGTTAGCTAAAATAACAACAACAAAAGATAATAAAAACAACTTGTTGTTTTGTTTGTTTTTTTCACATTGATTTTAAGCAACTGGAATTCTCTCACAAAAACCTTCATAACTCAAAAATCGCACAAATGCGCAAATAGGTATTCTGGGATTTATTAGATAAAATCTTATATTTTAAGAGCATAAAAGCATTTTTTCCTGCACTCATCCGCAAAGTTGTTGAAACTCAATGTATATATCAAAAATACCACATTTTTAGATAAATTAAATTTTTTTTTTTTATATTTCTAAAACATTTATCTAAACAAAAAAAAATAAAGTTTAAAATGCTCATATACCTGAAGTTGACGGTTCCATTATAAAACTTTTACTTATAGAAGTCTTAACAAAAACTATAATCACTTGAATTATCAAAATTTTCTCTTTTAATCAATGCGCGCAAAAATAACAAAAATGACTGAACTTTGAACACACACACTGCAAATAAAGTAAACTACCAAGAACTTTTATTTTTGCAGTTAGTGATGTAGAATTTTATTTACTTTCATATGGTACCAAATACGGTTGTGAAAGTTAAAGTTCATCTTTTGAATTAATCGCCACTTGTGAAGGCATTCACCCCACAGTGCATCGTCAGGAATTAAAAAAATAGTTATATAATATTTAATATTCAATTAAATTTAATATTCAATTTAATATTCAATTAAATATTCAATTAAATATTCAATTAAATATTTAGTATTCAATTAAATATTCAATTAATTATTATATAACTATTTTTTTAATTCCTGACGATGCTACCCAATGGTGTAGCGAAATATCTACTATAAAAATAAAATTAATTACAATATTTTTATAAAAAAGACCTAGAGCGTTAAAACTTAATTATAAAATTATTCAAAAGGTCAAAAATTACAATAATTGTACAAGTATAAATATTTAAAATTGGAAATTAAAGGGTGTTCCAATAGTTGATGTAATTTGATATATATGGATACAAAGTTAAAATTTAAAAAGAATCTGTATGACAAAGTCCTCTTTAAAAAGTATTTATATTAAAATTTTAATTTAAAGGGTGTCCCAATAGGTGACGTCATTTGATACATATGACCCTATCTTTTAAACAGTTATTGATAAACACTTAACAATTAGACAGAATGTCCATTACTATATCTGTTATAATAAGTATAAATATTTAAAATTATAAATTACAGGGTGCCGCAATAGTTTATGTAATTTGATGTATATGACCAAACTTTTAAACCGTTACAGACAGACGGTTGAAATTTACAATAAACCTGTATTGCTACGACCGCTATAACTAGTATAAAATTTGAATTCGGATATTACAGGGTGTCGCAATAGTTACCATCTTAAAGAAACATGATTTTAAGTTTGTCTGTTTTGAAGTCGGTTTTTTTTGCAAGAATTATTTTAATTCGATTTCTTCTTTAAATCAAATTCGATTTCATTTTCTATTTGTTTCTATGAAAATATGAACTAAAAAGAATGTGATGAAAAACGAAATTTTACTTTTTTAACTGTTTTTAAAACGATAAGGCATTTACGGGCATTTTTAAGAAAAAGTCGATTGAAGTTAGTTTATTAATTTATTAATATTCATTTTATAATCACAAATCTAATTCTATTATAGTATAAATAATCCTGATTTCCGGGCTTCACAATCCTAATGTGGGTGCCGTCAATACAACCAATCACCCCCGGAATTTTGAAGTTTTCAAAAAAAATGTTGCTTTGACTTTTGAATATACTCAGGGTCGGCTGACACCTTAATCCAATATTGACATAGCAATTTTTCTAATATAAGTATCATCTTTGACAACGAATCATTTCCAACCGACCTTTGAAAGCTGCATTCTGCTAGGAACCTCAACGTGCCTGCGAACTCAATGACCAAAGGAATTAATTTAGTTTTCACGTGTAGTTCAATTTTTCGTAGAATCAAAATAAAACCTTCCTTATTTATTCGGAAATATTCCTTGAACCTAAAAATATTTGCAAAAATATTTGTTGTGAGCTCAGTTTAAATCACTTGGAAAAACTTGTTACCTAGCCTCCTGCATACTCAGTGGATCTGAAGCATCCCTCAACCTTTTATTATTTATTATTAAAAAAGAAGTGGACAAAATAAATGCAATTTTTCTGATTCAAAATCAACTTTATTCTTTTGTAAGAAAGTTGTAATTTTTACTTGAAACAATTTGAAAAGAAACAAAAATGGAAAGTGAAACCGTTCGATTTTGATCACTTATAACAAAACGTTCGGTTTTAGCTTTCGATTTTGTTTGAAAACCGATCGATTTCTGTCACATACCTGTATCAGTTAAAATTTTTTTTTTAATTTTTGGCCATTTTGATGAAAACAATTTTTTGTGTTTCAGAAGAGTATGTTTGAGGGACTTGAGAAAATATTTTTTTATGTTTAAACGCCTTCGAAAAAAATTTTTTTATCACTTAAATTCACAATTCTACCGACGAATGTTTCGTCGAAAATTAGATGAAATTTTCAAACTTAAATTTCTTAAACACACCATCTGCTATTTGGCTAAAGTTTTCCATGGTGGTAGGGAAAATGTGTAATTTCAATGGGTAAAAATTTCAGTCTGGTATCGTAGTAAATTCTGAAATAATGCCAAAAGAGTAATTTAATTTCATCGAATATAGCATTTTTTTTAAACATTTATTTTTTTTTACTTTTAAAACATTGTTAGATTTCATAACCAAAATTTTTAGTTGACATATGTATGTATATTTTTCAACGCTAACAGGAACACAAAACTGCATGTGAAATACAGGTATTTGGTAAAGTTTGTGAGAGTACAAACCGCGGAATCAAAATTTTATTTTGAATTTAGGTACCAAGGTAAGTCTGTATAAAGTACTTGCCTGTAACTCAAAACGGCATGTTGAATTTAGGTACTCGGGTAAGTTTGTGTTAAATACATGTCGCGAACACAAAACTGAATGCCGAATTCAGCTGTTAGGGTAAGTTTGTGAGAATACATGCCGGGGAATTAAAACTGAATTTTGAATTATGGTACCCGGCATGTTGAATTTAGGTACTCGGGTAAGTTTCTGTAAAGTGCATGCCGCGAACACAAAACAGCCTGTTTTTCAGTGGTAATAAGTTAGTCTGATAAGAACATTAAATCAAAAAAGTTGACTTTTTTAAGTAAAAATATTAATTGTAATTTACAATGTACATAAGTCCTATTAAAAAATGTTTATCTTTGCTGAAATCATTGCTTCGGAAAGAAAGTGTTGTTCATTATCGAACTTGTCGATTGCTTGCTCAGAAGAAGATGAATATAAAATAAAAATGTGTGTGAAGATAAATTTTAAAATTTAAAATTTAACTTAGCATTGACACAAACCTTTTAATTTAACATAGCTCTGTTAAATAGTTAACATAGCTCTGTTAATAGAATAAAAAATTGGTTTATGCATCAAAACTGAAATTTTTATGAAAACAACGCATCATCATAAGAAAAAATAATGGAATTTGTTTGAAGATTATACTTTTATTGATGCCGATACTCGGAATTTTAAATATTTAAATTTCTAACTAAATTTTTCAACAAACATTTTTGAAATTTTAAAAAGGACTTTGGTCCTTTTTTCCAAAACTATAGAAGATGGGCGAAAAATTTAAAAACAAGGGGACACCTAGTTGCATCCAATTTAATGTCCAACACTCAAAACCCTTAACAGTGTGTTTTTTCAGAAATTATAGCGATATTAAAAAAAGCGCTTTTTTGAAATTTTAAAAAGGACTTTGGTCCTTTTTTCCAAAACTATAGAAGATGGGCGAAAATTTTAAAAACAAGGGGACACCTAGTTGCATCCAATTTAATGTCCAACACTCAAAACCCTTAACAGTGTGTTTTTTCAGAAATTATAGCGATATTAAAAAAAACGCTTTTTTGAAATTTTAAAAAGGACTTTGGTCCTTTTTTCCAAAACTATAGAAGATGGGCGAAAAATTTAAAAACAAGGGGACACCTAGTTGCATCCAATTTAATGTCCAACACTCAAAACCCTTAACAGTGTGTTTTTTCAGAAATTATAGCGATATTAAAAAAAGCGCTTTTTTGAAATTTTAAAAAGGACTTTGGTCCTTTTTTCCAAAACTATAGAAGATGGGCGAAAAATTTAAAAACAAGAGGACACCTAGTTGCATCCAATTTAATGTCCAACACTCAAAACCCTTAACAGTGTGTTTTTTCAGAAATTATAGCGATATTAAAAAAAGCACTTTTTTGAAATTTTAAAAAGGACTTTGGTCCTTTTTTCCAAAACTATAGAAGATGGGCGAAAAGTTTAAAAACAAGGGGACACCTAGTTGCATCCAATTTAATGTCCAACACTCAAAACCCTTAACAGTGTGTTTTTTCAGAAATTATAGCGATATTAAAAAAAGCGCTTTTTTGAAATTTTAAAAAGGACTTTGGTCCTTTTTTCCAAAACTATAGAAGATGGGCGAAAATTTTAAAAACAAGGGGACACCTAGTTGCATCCAATTTAATGTCCAACAGTCAAAACCCTTAACAGTGTGTTTTTTCAGAAATTATAGCGATATTAAAAAAAGCGCTTTTTTGAAATTTTAAAAAGGACTTTGGTGCTTTTTTCCAAAACTATAGAAGATGGGCGAAAAATTTAAAAACAAGGGGACACCTAGTTGCATCCAATTTAATGTCCAACAGTCAAAACCCTTAACAGTGTGTTTTTTCAGAAATTATAGCGATATTAAAAAAAGCGCTTTTTTGAAATTTTAAAAAGGACTTTGGTCCTTTTTTCCAAAACTATAGAAGATGGGCGAAAATTTTAAAAACAAGGGGACACCTAGTTGCATCCAATTTAATGTCCAACAGTCAAAACCCTTAACAGTGTGTTTTTTCAGAAATTATAGCGATATTAAAAAAAGCGCTTTTTTGAAATTTTAAAAAGGACTTTGGTCCTTTTTTCCAAAACTATAGAAGATGGGCGAAAAATTTAAAAACAAGGGGACACCTAGTTGCATCCAATTTAATATCCAACAGTCAAAACCCTTAACAGTGTGTTTTTTCAGAAATTATAGCGATATTAAAAAAAGCGCTTTTTTGAAATTTTAAAAAGGACTTTGGTCCTTTTTTCCAAAACTATAGAAGATGGGCGAAAAATTTAAAAACAAGGGGACACCTAGTTGCATCCAATTTAATGTCCAACACTCAAAACCCTTAACAGTGTGTTTTTTCAGAAATTATAGCGATATTAAAAAAAACGCTTTTTTGAAATTTTAAAAAGGACTTTGGTCCTTTTTTCCAAAACTATAGAAGATGGGCGAAAATTTTAAAAACAAGGGGACACCTAGTTGCATCCAATTTAATGTCCAACAGTCAAAACCCTTAACAGTGTGTTTTTTCAGAAATTATAGCGATATTAAAAAAAGCGCTTTTTTGAAATTTTAAAAAGGACTTTGGTGCTTTTTTCCAAAACTATAGAAGATGGGCGAAAAATTTAAAAACAAGGGGACACCTAGTTGCATCCAATTTAATGTCCAACAGTCAAAACCCTTAACAGTGTGTTTTTTCAGAAATTATAGCGATATTAAAAAAAGCGCTTTTTTGAAATTTTAAAAAGGACTTTGGTCCTTTTTTCCAAAACTATAGAAGATGGGCGAAAATTTTAAAAACAAGGGGACACCTAGTTGCATCCAATTTAATGTCCAACAGTCAAAACCCTTAACAGTGTGTTTTTTCAGAAATTATAGCGATATTAAAAAAAGCGCTTTTTTGAAATTTTAAAAAGGACTTTGGTCCTTTTTTCCAAAACTATAGAAGATGGGCGAAAAATTTAAAAACAAGGGGACACCTAGTTGCATCCAATTTAATATCCAACAGTCAAAACCCTTAACAGTGTGTTTTTTCAGAAATTATAGCGATATTAAAAAAAGCGCTTTTTTGAAATTTTAAAAAGGACTTTGGTCCTTTTTTCCAAAACTATAGAAGATGGGCGAAAAATTTAAAAACAAGGGGACACCTAGTTGCATCCAATTTAATGTCCAACACTCAAAACCCTTAACAGTGTGTTTTTTCAGAAATTATAGCGATATTAAAAAAAACGCTTTTTTGAAATTTTAAAAAGGACTTTGGTCCTTTTTTCCAAAACTATAGAAGATGGGCGAAAAATTTAAAAACAAGAGGACACCTAGTTGCATCCAATTTAATGTCCAACACTCAAAACCCTTAACAGTGTGTTTTTTCAGAAATTATAGCGATATTAAAAAAAGCACTTTTTTGAAATTTTAAAAAGGACTTTGGTCCTTTTTTCCAAAACTATAGAAGATGGGCGAAAAGTTTAAAAACAAGGGGACACTTAGTTGCATCCAATTTAATGTCCAACAGTCAAAACCCTTAACAGTGTGTTTTTTCAGAAATTATAGCGATATTAAAAAAAGCGCTTTTTTGAAATTTTAAAAAGGACTTTGGTCCTTTTTTCCAAAACTATAGAAGATGGGCGAAAATTTTAAAAACAAGGGGACACCTAGTTGCATCCAATTTAATGTCCAACAGTCAAAACCCTTAACAGTGTGTTTTTTCAGAAATTATAGCGATATTAAAAAAAGCGCTTTTTTGAAATTTTAAAAAGGACTTTGGTCCTTTTTTCCAAAACTATAGAAGATGGGCGAAAAATTTAAAAACAAGGGGACACCTAGTTGCATCCAATTTAATGTCCAACACTCAAAACCCTTAACAGTGTGTTTTTTCAGAAATTATAGCGATATTAAAAAAAACGCTTTTTTGAAATTTTAAAAAGGACTTTGGTGCTTTTTTCCAAAACTATAGAAGATGGGGGAAAAATTTAAAAACAAGGGGACAGCTTATTGCATCCAATTTAATGTCCAACAGTCAAAACCCTTAACAGTGTGTTTTTTCAGAAATTATAGCGATATTAAAAAAAGCGCTTTTTTGAAATTTTAAAAAGGACTTTGGTCCTTTTTTCCAAAACTATAGAAGATGGGCGAAAAATTTAAAAACAAGGGGACACCTAGTTGCATCCAATTTAATGTCCAACACTCAAAACCCTTAACAGTGTGTTTTTTCAGAAATTATAGCGATATTAAAAAAAGCGCTTTTTTGAAATTTCAAAAAGGACTTTGGTCCTTTTTTCCAAAACTATAGAAGATGGGCGAAAAATTTAAAAACAAGAGGACACCTAGTTGCATCCAATTTAATGTCCAACACTCAAAACCCTTAACAGTGTGTTTTTTCAGAAATTATAGCGATATTAAAAAAAGCACTTTTTTGAAATTTTAAAAAGGACTTTGGTCCTTTTTTCCAAAACTATAGAAGATGGGCGAAAAGTTTAAAAACAAGGGGACACCTAGTTGCATCCAATTTAATGTCCAACACTCAAAACCCTTAACAGTGTGTTTTTTCAGAAATTATAGCGATATTAAAAAAAGCACTTTTTTGAAATTTTAAAAAGGACTTTGGTCCTTTTTTCCAAAACTATAGAAGATGGGCGAAAAGTTTAAAAACAAGGGGACACCTAGTTGCATCCAATTTAATGTCCAACACTCAAAACCCTTAACAGTGTGTTTTTTCAGAAATTATAGCGATATTAAAAAAAGCGCTTTTTTGAAATTTTAAAAAGGACTTTGGTCCTTTTTTCCAAAACTATAGAAGATGGGCGAAAATTTTAAAAACAAGGGGACACCTAGTTGCATCCAATTTAATGTCCAACAGTCAAAACCCTTAACAGTGTGTTTTTTCAGAAATTATAGCGATATTAAAAAAAGCGCTTTTTTGAAATTTTAAAAAGGACTTTGGTGCTTTTTTCCAAAACTATAGAAGATGGGCGAAAAATTTAAAAACAAGGGGACACCTAGTTGCATCCAATTTAATGTCCAACACTCAAAACCCTTAACAGTGTGTTTTTTCAGAAATTATAGCGATATTAAAAAAAACGCTTTTTTGAAATTTTAAAAAGGACTTTGGTCCTTTTTTCCAAAACTATAGAAGATGGGCGAAAAATTTAAAAACAAGGGGACACCTAGTTGCATCCAATTTAATGTCCAACACTCAAAACCCTTAACAGTGTGTTTTTTCAGAAATTATAGCGATATTAAAAAAAGCGCTTTTTTGAAATTTTAAAAAGGACTTTGGTCCTTTTTTCCAAAACTATAGAAGATGGGCGAAAAATTTAAAAACAAGGGGACACCTAGTTGCATCCAATTTAATGTCCAACACTCAAAACCCTTAACAGTGTGTTTTTTCAGAAATTATAGCGATATTAAAAAAAGCGCTTTTTTGAAATTTTAAAAAGGACTTTGGTTCTTTTTTCCAAAACTATAGAAGATGGGCGAAAAATTTAAAAACAAGGGGACACCTAGTTGCATCCAATTTAATGTCCAACACTCAAAACCCTTAACAGTGTGTTTTTTCAGAAATTATAGCGATATTAAAAAAAGCGCTTTTTTGAAATTTTAAAAAGGACTTTGGTCCTTTTTTCCAAAACTATAGAAGATGGGCGAAAAATTTAAAAACAAGGGGACACCTAGTTGCATCCAATTTAATATCCAACAGTCAAAACCCTTAACAGTGTGTTTTTTCAGAAATTATAGCGATATTAAAAAAAGCGCTTTTTTGAAATTTTAAAAAGGACTTTGGTCCTTTTTTCCAAAACTATAGAAGATGGGCGAAAAATTTAAAAACAAGGGGACACCTAGTTGCATCCAATTTAATGTCCAACACTCAAAACCCTTAACAGTGTGTTTTTTCAGAAATTATAGCGATATTAAAAAAAACGCTTTTTTGAAATTTTAAAAAGGACTTTGGTGCTTTTTTCCAAAACTATAGAAGATGGGGGAAAAATTTAAAAACAAGGGGACAGCTTATTGCATCCAATTTAATGTCCAACAGTCAAAACCCTTAACAGTGTGTTTTTTCAGAAATTATAGCGATATTAAAAAAAGCGCTTTTTTGAAATTTTAAAAAGGACTTTGGTCCTTTTTTCCAAAACTATAGAAGATGGGCGAAAAATTTAAAAACAAGGGGACACCTAGTTGCATCCAATTTAATGTCCAACACTCAAAACCCTTAACAGTGTGTTTTTTCAGAAATTATAGCGATATTAAAAAAAGCGCTTTTTTGAAATTTCAAAAAGGACTTTGGTCCTTTTTTCCAAAACTATAGAAGATGGGCGAAAAATTTAAAAACAAGAGGACACCTAGTTGCATCCAATTTAATGTCCAACACTCAAAACCCTTAACAGTGTGTTTTTTCAGAAATTATAGCGATATTAAAAAAAGCACTTTTTTGAAATTTTAAAAAGGACTTTGGTCCTTTTTTCCAAAACTATAGAAGATGGGCGAAAAGTTTAAAAACAAGGGGACACCTAGTTGCATCCAATTTAATGTCCAACACTCAAAACCCTTAACAGTGTGTTTTTTCAGAAATTATAGCGATATTAAAAAAAGCGCTTTTTTGAAATTTTAAAAAGGACTTTGGTCCTTTTTTCCAAAACTATAGAAGGTGGGCGAAAATTTTAAAAACAAGGGGACACCTAGTTGCATCCAATTTAATGTCCAACACTCAAAACCCTTAACAGTGTGTTTTTTCAGAAATTATAGCGATATTAAAAAAACGCTTTTTTGAAATTTTAAAAAGGACTTTGGTCCTTTTTTCCAAAACTATAGAAGATGGGCGAAAAATTTAAAAACAAGGGGACACCTAGTTGCATCCAATTTAATGTCCAACACTCAAAACCCTTAACAGTGTGTTTTTTCAGAAATTATAGCGATATTAAAAAAAGCGCTTTTTTGAAATTTTAAAAAGGACTTTGGTCCTTTTTTCCAAAACTATAGAAGATGGGTGAAAAATTTAAAAACAAGGGGACACCTAGTTGCATCCAATTTAATGTCCAACACTCAAAACCCTTAACAGTGTGTTTTTTCAGAAATTATAGCGATATTAAAAAAAGCGCTTTTTTGAAATTTTAAAAAGGACTTTGGTCCTTTTTTCCAAAACTATAGAAGATGGGCGAAAAATTTAAAAACAAGGGGACACCTAGTTGCATCCAATTTAATGTCCAACACTCAAAACCCTTAACAGTGTGTTTTTTCAGAAATTATAGCGATATTAAAAAAAGCGCTTTTTTGAAATTTTAAAAAGGACTTTGGTCCTTTTTTCCAAAACTATAGAAGATGGGCGAAAAATTTAAAAACAAGGGGACACCTAGTTGCATCCAATTTAATGTCCAATACTCAAAACCCTTAACAGTGTGTTTTTTCAGAAATTATAGCGATATTAAAAAAAGCGCTTTTTTGAAATTTTAAAAAGGACTTTGGTCCTTTTTTCCAAAACTATAGAAGATGGGCGAAAAATTTAAAAACAGGGGGACACCTAGTTGCATCCAATTGAATGTCCAATACTCAAAACCCTTAACAGTGTGTTTTTTCAGAAATTATAGCGATATTAAAAAAAGCGCTTTTTTGAAATTTTAAAAAGGACTTTGGTCCTTTTTTCCAAAACTATAGAAGATGGGCGAAAAATTTAAAAACAGGGGGACACCTAGTTGCATCCAATTGAATGTCCAACACTCCCTTAACAGTGTGTTTTATTTAGAAATTATAGCGATATAATAAAAAGAGCTTTTTTTAAATTTTAAAAAGGACTTTTTTTACTAATTGAGCTGCGGATCATTTAGCAATTAACTGTCATTTTTGAATGTATCTATTTTACTCAAAAATTAAACTGAATTAAAATACAATAAATTCATCATAAATGAAAAATTCTGAATCGCTTTCATTTCAATACATTCGATTGAAAAATATTAAATGTATTAAAAATTGAATGCATTGAACCTAACTTGGAATAACAATTAAGGAATAGTAATTAATTTTCATTTTATTTCTTGATCGTTGTAAAAAAATATAACAAAAACAGTACTCACTCCTCAATTAGCATTAAAAATTAGATTTATAATCAGGTGGTCGTCTGCGTAAAAATATGAGGGATTAAAATTCTTGATGTACACCACCATTTTTGTTTTGTAAGATACAATATCACCACAACATAATGATATAATTTTATCATTTTAACATTTCTGAATATTTTATTTATTTCTGTATTTGAATATGTAACAAGTGATCAGCAAACGCGCTACTTAAGCCCAAACACAATTTTGTTTTATTACAAGCATCATATTGAAGATTAGGTAGCGGAAAAAAGGTAAAAATTTCACAAATTGTTGGTAATAACAACAAAAACTCATATCTGCATATTTACTTAGCAGGCATATTGAGGGTTATTTGTTGTTTTCGTTCAAGTATTTTTTATGAGGATCATTAACGAAAACAAAAAAGTCACTCAAACACACAAAGCGAATGAATTAATAATTACCATGCCTTTAATTCCTAGTTGAATACATCTTCCGATAGATTCTAATTCTACATAAATTGTATGTAACATTTTACCACAAATATTGTTTTTTTTCATTTCTGTAAAAAAAAACTTAATAAGGATTAGCTTGAAGGAATAATGAATAGGGTTGAAAAAATCATATTTTTTATTCCTTGAAGTTTAAAGTTAGTTATATTGCACATATGTGATATGTAATGATTTCCTGTGGAATTAAATGAAGTACTGAATATGACATAAATTTCGAATCTTTATATGGGTTAAAGTGTAAAAGTAATTAATGTAAATATGTTTTACAGAATGGGGTTTAAAGCTTTTTCGTCGATCTTCGTTTCATGATAAGGACTTTTTTCATTATTGCTGCAGTAAAAAATTTGAGAATAAGTCACATTATTAACCGACTTCAAAAAAAGAAGGAGGTTATCAATTCGTCTGAATGTTGCTTTTTTTTTTTTTTTATGTTTGTGCCTTCAGAACTCGGTCATTTCTGAACCGATTTTAAAAATTTTTGCGCCATTAGAAAGGTTATGGCTACAGATTGGTCCCATTTTAAAAACAGTTTAAAAGTTTAAAAATTAAAGGGTGTCCCCATACAACATACATGTTTTTTACGTGTATTATGAAATTTGTAGGTCACCCATTTAAAATTAGAAAAAAGTGCGTATCATAGGTGACGTAATTTCACCTTTATGGTCCTATCTTTTGAACTGTTATAGACAAACACTTGAAAGTTGCACAGAATGTTCGTTACTATGTCTGTTATAATAAGTATAAATATTTAAAATTAAAAATTAAAGGGTGTCCCATTAGTTGGTTTATTTTGATATATGGCCAAACTTTTGAACCGTTATAGACAGATAGTTGAAATTTACAAAGAACTTGTATTGCTAAGTCCGCTAAAATAACAAGTGTAAAATATGAATTTGGAAATTAAAGGGTGTCCCAATAGTTAATGTAAAAGTGATATATATGGCCAAACTTTTCTACTGTTATAGATAGACAGTTGAAATGTACAAAGAACCTATATTGCTTAGTCCGCTATTACAACAAGTATAAAATTTGGATAAATTAAAGGGTGTCCCAATTATTGATGTAATTTGACCATTATGTCCTCATCTTTGGAACCGTTATAGACAAACACTTGAAAAATAGACAGAGTGTTCACTACTATGTCTGGTATAACAACAAGTATAAATATTTATAATTGGAAATTATAGGGTGTCCCAATAGTTGATGTAATTTGATGTATATGGACACAAAGTTAAATTTTACAAAGAATCTGTATGACAAAGTTCTCTTTAACAAGTATTTATATTAAAATTTGAATTTAAAGGGTGTCCCAATAGGTGATGTCATTTGATATATATGACCCTATCTTTTAAATAGTTATTGACAAACACTTAACAATTAGACAGAATGTCCATTACTATGTGTGTTAAAATAAGTATAAATATTTAAAATTATAAATTACAGGGTGTCGCAAGAGTTTATGTAATTTGATGTATATGACCAAACTTTTAAGCCGTTACAGACAGACAGGTTGAAATTTACAATGAACCTGTATTGCTACGACCGCTATAACAAGTATAAAATTTGAACTCGGAAATTACAGGGTGTCGCAATAGTTAGTGTAATTTTATGTATATAGCCAAACTTTTTATCCGCTGTATACAGACAGTCGTTTGGCATTGGTTTGACCTGAAAAAGCACAGAACCCTGGGGTCTTGTGCACCCATATACTCCGGAAGTACTGCTCCCCAGGTAGATAATCGACTGATATTTGTTTTAGATTATTGAATTCAAAAATTAGTTTTTTTTATCTCAATTGACAGTTTGTGCAATGACGTTTAAAAAATCCCGCTACAATCTTCCTCGAATATAATATAATCATTGTATAATTACCGTCTTAAAGAAACATGATTTTAAGTTTGTCTGTTTTGAAGTTGGTTTTTTTTGCAAGAATTATTTTTAAATTCGATTGTTGCAAGACCCCAAAACACCCAACTTGAGACTATTATAAAACTGCAACTATTGTTTGTTTTTAATAAGAACACATATATGCGATTTCATTGACACATTGTATTTATGTATGTATTTCATTGTATTTTATTGTATGTATGTATGTATTTCAAAATTTAACAAGTGATCAGCAAACGCGCTACTTGAGACCAAAACACAATTTGGTGTTGTTTTATTATAAGCATCATATTGACGCGTAGGTAGCAGAAAAAAGGTTTTAAAAATTTCCCAAATTCCAAAATTTGGTATTGCTATTACAGCAACACCATATATATATTTTATGAGGATCATTAACAAACACAAAAAAACACACACACAAATTTTCATTAAAATGGAAAGAAAAATGAATTCAGTTGAATAGGTACATAATTTTTTTTAATTCAACTCATTTTTGTGAAATAAATGCATTAAAGAATTTTAATCCAATTAATATTGTATAAATATGACTGTTTTCAAATTTTTTAATTTCCGGTGGTTTTAAAAGTCAAAAATGTCAAAAAACCTATGTCAATGAATGAATTTCAAGACAAATTTGTATACGGTTTTTAAAAATATTTCCCCACAGCAACTAAAGTGCACATAGTGCATACAATGTATTGTAAAAAATACATCTATTTTTTACAAAAAATTTTAGATGTTAAAAAATCTTTTGTTTTATAACAATAAGAATTTTGTATTTTTGTGTAATCTATGTAATATATGTGCATATGTGTCTACATATGGATTTGCATGTGATATAAAATTTTTGCACGTTGAAAAATTTCGATTTAATTTTACATAAATATGTATCTTAATATTTTATTACTATTTTTTATTGCTTTTTATTAGAGTGCATTAAAAAAACTAATGAGGATCACCTTGAAGAAATATGAATAGGGTTGTGAAAATACTATTTTCTATTCCTTGAAAGTTAATTATATTGCAGACAAAATGTGTGATATGTAATGATTTTATCTGGAAGTAAATGTGTAATTATGGCATAACTTTGTTTGAGTTAAATTGTAAGGGATAATTATTGTAATTCTGTTACACTAAATGAGGTTAACAACGTTTTCGTGGAATTGCGGTTTATGGTAAGGACTTTTTATTATTGCTACAGTAAAAAAATGAGAAAAAGTCACATTATTATGTAAGATGTTATTGCAGCAAGAACCTCACAAACACAACTTAAGGGTATTATATTACTAAAATACCAAATTTTTCGCCCATCTTCTATAGTTTTGGAAAAAAGAACCAAAGTCCTTTTTAAAATTTCAAAAAAGCGCTTTTTTTAATATCGCTATAATTTCTGAAAAAACACACTGTTAAGGGTTTTGAGTGTTGGACATTAAATTGGATGCAACTAGGTGTCCCCTTGTTTTTAAATTTTTCGCCCATCTTCTATAGTTTTGGAAAAAAGGACCAAAGTCCTTTTTAAAATTTCAAAAAAGCGCTTTTTTTAATATCGCTATAATTTCTGAAAAAACACACTGTTAAGGGTTTTGAGTGTTGGACATTAAATTGGATGCAACTAGGTGTCCCCTTGTTTTTAAATTTTTCGCCCATCTTCTATAGTTTTGGAAAAAAGGACCAAAGTCCTTTTTAAAATTTCAAAAAAGCGCTTTTTTTAATATCGCTATAATTTCTGAAAAAACACACTGTTAAGGGTTTTGATTGTTGGACATTAAATTGGATGCAACTAGGTGTCCCCTTGTTTTTAAAATTTTCGCCCATCTTCTATAGTTTTGGAAAAAAGGACCAAAGTCCTTTTTAAAATTTCAAAAAAGCGCTTTTTTTAATATCGCTATAATTTCTGAAAAAACACACTGTTAAGGGTTTTGAGTGTTGGACATTAAATTGGATGCAACTAGGTGTCCCCTTGTTTTTAAACTTTTCGCCCATCTTCTATAGTTTTGGAAAAAAGGACCAAAGTCCTTTTTAAAATTTCAAAAAAGTGCTTTTTTTAATATCGCTATAATTTCTGAAAAAACACACTGTTAAGGGTTTTGAGTGTTGGACATTAAATTGGATGCAACTAGGTGTCCTCTTGTTTTTAAATTTTTCGCCCATCTTCTATAGTTTTGGAAAAAAGGACCAAAGTCCTTTTTGAAATTTCAAAAAAGCGCTTTTTTTAATATCGCTATAATTTCTGAAAAAACACACTGTTAAGGGTTTTGAGTGTTGGACATTAAATTGGATGCAACTAGGTGTCCCCTTGTTTTTAAATTTTTCGCCCATCTTCTATAGTTTTGGAAAAAAGGACCAAAGTCCTTTTTAAAATTTCAAAAAAGCGCTTTTTTTAATATCGCTATAATTTCTGAAAAAACACACTGTTAAGGGTTTTGACTGTTGGACATTAAATTGGATGCAATAAGCTGTCCCCTTGTTTTTAAATTTTTCCCCCATCTTCTATAGTTTTGGAAAAAAGCACCAAAGTCCTTTTTAAAATTTCAAAAAAGCGTTTTTTTTAATATCGCTATAATTTCTGAAAAAACACACTGTTAAGGGTTTTGAGTGTTGGACATTAAATTGGATGCAACTAGGTGTCCCCTTGTTTTTAAATTTTTCGCCCATCTTCTATAGTTTTGGAAAAAAGGACCAAAGTCCTTTTTAAAATTGCAAAAAAGCGCTTTTTTTAATATCGCTATAATTTCTGAAAAAACACACTGTTAAGGGTTTTGACTGTTGGATATTAAATTGGATGCAACTAGGTGTCCCCTTGTTTTTAAATTTTTCGCCCATCTTCTATAGTTTTGGAAAAAAGGACCAAAGTCCTTTTTAAAATTTCAAAAAAGCGCTTTTTTTAATATCGCTATAATTTCTGAAAAAACACACTGTTAAGGGTTTTGACTGTTGGACATTAAATTGGATGCAACTAGGTGTCCCCTTGTTTTTAAAATTTTCGCCCATCTTCTATAGTTTTGGAAAAAAGGACCAAAGTCCTTTTTAAAATTTCAAAAAAGCGCTTTTTTTAATATCGCTATAATTTCTGAAAAAACACACTGTTAAGGGTTTTGACTGTTGGACATTAAATTGGATGCAACTAGGTGTCCCCTTGTTTTTAAATTTTTCGCCCATCTTCTATAGTTTTGGAAAAAAGCACCAAAGTCCTTTTTAAAATTTCAAAAAAGCGCTTTTTTTAATATCGCTATAATTTCTGAAAAAACACACTGTTAAGGGTTTTGACTGTTGGACATTAAATTGGATGCAACTAGGTGTCCCCTTGTTTTTAAAATTTTCGCCCATCTTCTATAGTTTTGGAAAAAAGGACCAAAGTCCTTTTTAAAATTTCAAAAAAGCGCTTTTTTTAATATCGCTATAATTTCTGAAAAAACACACTGTTAAGGGTTTTGAGTGTTGGACATTAAATTGGATGCAACTAAGTGTCCCCTTGTTTTTAAACTTTTCGCCCATCTTCTATAGTTTTGGAAAAAAGGACCAAAGTCCTTTTTAAAATTTCAAAAAAGTGCTTTTTTTAATATCGCTATAATTTCTGAAAAAACACACTGTTAAGGGTTTTGAGTGTTGGACATTAAATTGGATGCAACTAGGTGTCCTCTTGTTTTTAAATTTTTCGCCCATCTTCTATAGTTTTGGAAAAAAGGACCAAAGTCCTTTTTAAAATTTCAAAAAAGCGTTTTTTTTAATATCGCTATAATTTCTGAAAAAACACACTGTTAAGGGTTTTGAGTGTTGGACATTAAATTGGATGCAACTAGGTGTCCCCTTGTTTTTAAATTTTTCGCCCATCTTCTATAGTTTTGGAAAAAAGGACCAAAGTCCTTTTTAAAATTTCAAAAAAGCGTTTTTTTTAATATCGCTATAATTTCTGAAAAAACACACTGTTAAGGGTTTTGAGTGTTGGACATTAAATTGGATGCAACTAGGTGTCCCCTTGTTTTTAAAATTTTCGCCCATCTTCTATAGTTTTGGAAAAAAGGACCAAAGTCCTTTTTAAAATTTCAAAAAAGCGCTTTTTTTAATATCGCTATAATTTCTGAAAAAACACACTGTTAAGGGTTTTGAGTGTTGGACATTAAATTGGATGCAACTAGGTGTCCCCTTGTTTTTAAATTTTTCGCCCATCTTCTATAGTTTTGGAAAAAAGGACCAAAGTCCTTTTTAAAATTTCAAAAAAGCGTTTTTTTTAATATCGCTATAATTTCTGAAAAAACACACTGTTAAGGGTTTTGAGTGTTGGACATTAAATTGGATGCAACTAGGTGTCCCCTTGTTTTTAAAATTTTCGCCCATCTTCTATAGTTTTGGAAAAAAGGACCAAAGTCCTTTTTAAAATTTCAAAAATGTTTGTTGAAAAATTTAGTTAGAAATTTAAATATTTAAAATTCCGAGTATCGGCATCAATAAAAGTATAATCTTCAAACAAATTCCATTATTTTTTCTTATGATGATGCGTTGTTTTCATAAAAATTTCAGTTTTGATGCATAAACCAATTTTTTATTCTATTAACAGAGCTATGTTAACTATTTAACAGAGCTATGTTAAATTAAAAGGTTTGTGTCAATGCTAAGTTAAATTTTAAATTTTAAAATTTATCTTCACACACATAAAATAAAATATAAAATTTTTTTCGAAAAATCAAGATTTTAAAATATATATATCTCCGATACTGGCCACAATCTGGACGTAGAAATTATACTGCTGGAATCTACTAGTCTTAGGCTAATTTCAGTATTCTGGTGACCCGATCCATGTCTTCTCTAAATACCTATTGGATCCACTTACAAATTTCATATTTTTTCATATTTTTTTCGAAAAATCAAAATTTTAAAATATATATATCTCCGATACTGGGCACAATCTGGACGCAGAAAATATACTGCTGGAATCTACTAGTCTTAGGCTAATTTCAATTTTCCGGTGACCCGATTCATGTCTTCTCTAAATACCCATTGGATCCACTTAAAAATTTCATATTTTTTCACATTTTTTTTCGAAAAATCAAAATTTTAAAATATATATATCTCCGATACTGGGCACAATCTGGACGCAGAAAATATACTGCTGGAATCTACTAGTTTTACGCTTCAATTTGTAAAAAAATTTTGTTACAGTTTGTGAAACGCAGTTAACAGTATTTAACTGACGAATTTATCTTCACACCCTTTTCTAAAATGAGTATTGAGCTAGCACTTAACATTAAAAAATGAATTCTATTAATGCATGATTCATACCAATGAGACTGTTGTTAACATATGCTTGTCACTGCTTGCAATTACTGTTTATTCCCATGATTCACAAAAGCAATGAATTAGTTTGAGTGTTTTGAGAGGTTCGTAAAAGAAGCTGCTGACAAATGTGTATAGTTTTACACAAGATTTTTATTTTAATATGAGAAAAATTATTATGTCGTTATTTATTTATTAATGATTAAATAAAACATTAAATGAATTTATATAACATAAATATAAGAGTAGGAGAATCTAGGCCTTATTTAATTTAAAAATGTAGAGACGGATTTTTTAATTTTATTATGTATATATAGTTAGTATACGTATGTACAGTGCCGGTCAAAATAATTACACCAACGGCAAAATGTAGTTTCTCATTTCAACGGAAAAATCAGTGGTAGATGAGTCCAGAATTGGATTATTTAGAAGCAAGGGATCACGTTTCTACGTAAGAAGACCCCCAAACGCAGAGTTCAACCCAAAACTTACAACTAAAACCATAAAACACCGTGTGGATGTAGCGTAATGGTATGGGGTAGTTTTTCTTACTATGGTGTAGGACCTACAAAACCACAATAAGAACATTTATGTTGGTATACTCGAGGAAGTAATGCTCCCTTATGCCTCTTAAAAAATGCCATTGGTGTGGGTCTCCCAGCAAGATAATCACCCGAAGCACACAAGCAAGTCTGCGACAAAGTGGTTTCGGGACAAAAAGTCAATGTGATGGAATGGCCCGCTCAGAGCTCAGATCAATTAAGAATTTATGGGCAGATATAAAAAACAGTGTCTCAAATGCAACCAAATAACAACATAGCGCTTTGGGCAGCTGTTCTGCAAATCTGTAATAAAATTGCAAAGGAAGATGCCAAAATCTTGTAAATACGATGCCAAAACGTTGTGCAGTCGTTATTATAAATAAGGGACATTATTTAGAATAAGCAAATCATGCTCAACGTAATAAATGCATCATTTATAATTCGTTTTAACTGGATTTTAGTTTAGTGTTTAATATTAATACAAATTGAAGTGAAGTCCTATTTTTTTGACTGATTGTTTTTCAAGTTTTTTTTTAAAATAAAGTAAAAATTTCAAAATAAAATAATTAGCAAAAATAAAATTTATTATTTTATGTAGTTATACAGTTCCCTAAGCGTTTTATGACAAATTTTGAAATATATCAATTTAACCTATAGGAAAATATGTATCGGACACATATTTTCTTAGGCTTGGTGCTATTTTTTTGACCGCAGCTGTATGTATGTATCGAAAGAAAATAAGAAACGGAAGTTAAGAAAAAAATCTAAATAAAAAATTTCAAAATTCGTCAATATATAAATAAATATATGTACATATATACACTTATTATAAAAGTAACAAAATTAAATAAAATAAAAAAGTAAATGAAATTATCTATTAGTCATATTTATCAACTGAATTCAGGAAAAGTAAATTATTTACAGTTTTCGAACCAACGCGATTACGCTCTTCTGTTATGATGTTACCTGCAGCTGGAAACACGCGCTCGAAAGCCGCACTACTTGCAGAAATACTTACAATTGTTGTGGAAGATTGTGTTAGTTTTACGAAGTTTATAAATACCTGGTGAAAGAAATAATTTTAGAGCAATTTTATATACATACAATTTAATATTAAAATTTACAAAAAAATGTCTGTAGGTAAACTCCTCTACCTGGAAAAGATGCAAAAAAATATTTGGTATTTACAATCTTTTTCGTTATAAATAATATACATACATATTTTAAACTCTTCTTTTGAAAATTATTTTTTCCCAAACCTCTTTCATTCAAGAATATATTTTTTATTGATACCTACATACATATCGTTAGCTAAAAAACAAACAAAAATATAATTTTACAGAAGAAGCAAAAAACTTTGTGAAATGAAAACTAAACTATACCTTACGTCTCTCTGTTTTTTGTTAATAAAAGCGTAGAAGTGTGAAACTTGGTCCAAACATGTAGTTTAATGGCATTCATAAAAATCAATCAAAAACTCGTTTTTGATTTTTTAATAGTTACGCCTTACAATGCAGTAATTTATGATAATCTTAAATTGTTTTTTCATTATATAAAACACAAATTCATGGTGAGCCAATGGAGAATTCAGTTAATGAACAAAATTGTATTAACCCTTTTGGTTATTTTGATTTTTCTTTATCCATTTTGTTTTCATAATTTATTTATTGTAAGTTCAATATTTTTAAACTAACAATAATTACTCGTATCTTAAGTCTAAAATATAATATACTTTTTAAGTCCATGTTTGCTCACGGATTTTGCAATCATTTTCGGGTCACCCCTCTAATGTACGGTCAAGAAAAGCAGTATCTTCTTTTTAGTCGAATGTACCTAGGTTCATTCAGCATGTTACACGCCAAAGGGTTTGGATGAGATTAAGGACTCTTTAGATATGTAACTGCATGTTTCGCTATTTCTGCTTTAACTGATGGCATGTTTAGGTCTTTGTGGATGTTCGAATTTTGTATATACCAGGGAGCAGATGTAATCATACGTAGTATCTTATTTTGGCGCCTTTGAATTTTTTCTACATTACTAGCTGAGGCAGTGCCCCATAACTGAATCCCATAACACCAAATTGGTTTGAGGATGGACTTGTACAATAGAAGTTTACAATCTAAGCTCAGGGTGGAGTTTCTGCCAATAAGCCAATTTAGTTGCACTGCTTTTAGTTTCATTTGTGTTAACTTGAAATCAATGTGGCTTTTCCAAGTAAGGCGACGGTCAAGATGTATACCTAGGTGTTTAACGTCTGAAAGCGTTTGGTATCATTTGGTTATTTATGCGAATAGGGGGGAATGAGTCCCTACGCAGTGTGAAAGTTATGTGAGTACATTTTTGTTCATTCAACTTTTATTCTCCAATTTTCTAGCCACTTTTCCAAATTGAGAATGTGGTCTTGCAAAAGTTGTGATGCTTCTTGGCCACTTTCATGAATACTTAAAAAGGCTGTGTCATCTGCAAAAGTTAATGTGTGGACTAGGGTGCTAATTGGCATATCTGATGTGTACAGTAAATATAAACTTGGTCCCAAAATACTACCTTGGGGAACTCCGACTTCAATGAGCTGTGGCGAGCTTAAAAAGTCACCTTTTAGTAAAAACTTGCGATTCGTTAAATAATCTTTTAAGAGCTTATACAAGTTTTCGGGCTAGTTCAGCTTTAGCTTAAATATTAGGCCTTCGTGCCAAACCTTATCGAATGCTTGAGAAACGTCGATAAAAAGCGCAGAACAGTATTTTTTTCTTCAAAAGTCTTTTTAATTACATTTACTAATCTGTGTGTTTGTTTGATCTGTAGTGTATCACACAAGTCTATAATGCTGGCACCATAAATATCTCTGCTTACGTATGATGCAATGTATTATTGTATTTGAATTGAGTGACATATTTCTATTTGAGTGCAATTCTAAACAGTAACTATGAGGATTGGTCAAGTGGAAATATGAATACGAATCCTAATACTAACGAAAGAGAAAATAGAATAATTATGATTATTTATAATAAGTTAGAAAGGTTAAGATTTATTTTGATAAGTACTATATAAGAAACAAAATTTAAATAATAAATTAGACTTTGACTTAACAACTTAATCCGGCCATATCAAGCCTTTGTTTTAAATTAAAGTCTCAACTCATTTGGCAGTTCTTTTGAACGCCTAAGTTTTAGCTGGAACCCTTCCAGCTGTTTAAAATAATCATAAGGGTTATAGACACATTAACACTACACTTAAACAGTACATGGCGATCCTGCAAACGGACCAAATCCTCTGATCCTGAAGAAATTCTGTGAAAGATCCTGCAAACGGACCAGATCCTGAAGAAATTCTGTGAAAGATCCTGCAAACGTACCAGATCCTCGGACTACCAAGACCCTGCATGATCCTGCGACCATTAATCATGCGATCATACCCAATTCGGACAAATAGATTCTGTTCAACAAAACAACGAGTTAAATTAATTAAGAACAATATCCAGAAAAACAAACAGCTATTTATTTATTATAACAACTTAATTTAAAACAAAAATTAATTTATTATTAAAATGGATAAAAAACATTTTATCGGTACCCGGTTCAAGAAGAATCCTATCAGTTTTAAGGAAGAGACTAAAAAAGAACCTTCTATGTAATAAAATCAAGATTTGAATAAATTGTCATAGATGGTAGGTCCCATTTGGGGAAATAAACCAAGTAAAATGGGTAAATCACAAAGCAAAGTGGAAATCCAAGAAAATATAGTAAATAATGGAAATGCTGAAAATAAAAAAACAAATATTACCAGAATATGTAATAACATTAATTATAGTAGCACTAGTATTATATATAGCATATAAGATTAATAAATATTTTAAAAGCTATGTAATAAAACATAGAACCAATAATGATGGTATAACAAATATATAAAAAAACACTTTAAAATAAAATAGTATCTTACACAAAATAAAGATAAATGGAATGGCAAAACATATTAATAAAAATTAGGATACTCAAAGAAGAATTTGATAAATCATACAAATGTTTAAATCTTGACAGACCAACTAAAAACGAAACAATTAAAAGACATATAGAAATTCTATTAAGAAATCTTCATAAAATTAGAATTGTATTAAACGTAAATTATAATAGGTTAACGGTAGCACACAAAGCAGCGGCAGACTCATTTTTTATAGACTTTAGAAACAAATTAATTTACATAGTAAAGAAAAAAGATATTACCTTAGAATTACCAACTTCTCTACACGAAGAAATACCATTATACTTTAATTCAGAGCAAGAAGCAACTACCAACATGGCAACTTTTAATTTAGAAACAGCTTCAAAAACATTGCCATTATTCACTGGTAACTATAGAATTAGATAGTTTCCTAATAACATGTGAGCTTATAAACAAAACTTTATCAGACAGTGGAAAAACTGACTTATTACAGTACATCTACCATGCGAAACTAACATCTAACGTCAGAACTGCAATTGGAACTTATATAAAACCTGAAAAGTTTGAAGATTTAAATATCACTGAAAGAGAAATACAAAAGCAATAAGACAATTCCAGAATTACAAACAAGGCAACATAACATATAAGGAAAAATGTCAATTAGTTCATACAAAGAAAAATAATGACTATAATAGATAATATGAATAACCTTGGAATTGAAGAATTAGGAAATAGTGCTACAGAAAAAAAGCAGAAAAAATTGTAATAATAAGATTAAATAACAAGTTAGCTTTAGACACATTTAAGAAAAGCTTGAATGAAAACCTTAAATCGACCATATATGCAGCTAGACCAAACAATTTACAAGAAGCATTCAAACTAGCATTGGAATTGGAAAATGAACAAATAACAATTCCATATTGCATGTTAGAACACAGCAACCACGGTGTAAACAACAAAATCACACTAGATTCAACACATACACTAGACATAATAACGATCAAAATTATAACAGATCATACAATATCAACAAGAAAACTAATAATGATAGCAACAACTTCAATAGAAACACTAATAACAGTTTCAACAACAACAGAAATAATAACAGCAATAATAATCAAAATATCACACATAGAAACAACAGATACCAAAATAATTACAATAACAATAATACTCAGAATAGGAACAACAGGTTTACCAACTATAGAACAAACCATCATAATAACAATAAACACATACACAAAATGCGGGAAACGAGATGGGCCAGGGATACATGGTCATCCCGGAGAGCCAAAATTAAAGATTTACAAAGTTTCCGACAACAATTCCAATTATATCAATGTCAAATACAAAAACAAAAATTTAACTTTTCTTATCGACACTGGCGCCGACATATCACTCTGTCGCATGCGTAATGAATTTACAGGCGAACAATTTAAGCCAGAAGAAAAATGTAAACTAACAGGTATCACAACAGAAGAAATAGAATCAATGGGAACAATTCAACTTAAATTAACAGCATCAGAAGAAATATGTGAACATACATTTCAATTGGTAAAACAAAATTTTCAGTAGAAACAGACGGTATTTTAGGAAGAGATTTTTTTAAGAAATATCTATGTAAGATAGATTATGAAACATTTACAATTGCCCTATTTATAAACAATGACACTATTGTAATTCCTATGCAAACAAAATCAATTAACACCTTAAAAATAACAATACCACCAAGAACAGAAGTCATTCAACCCATTAAATTAAATATAACAGAAGATTGCGTCATATATAATAATGAAATATAAGAAGGAATATTTTTAAGCAATTCAATCGCACCAAAAAATGGTATGACACACATAAAAATATTAAACACATAGAACTTTCAAATTATGACATATTAAATTAAAATTGCAATAATTTTCAGCACAACAGTGAACGATTCAAAAAATTACTGAATGAACTACAATTACAAAATAATGACAACAATGCAAAAGCAGAACTAATAAATATATTTAAAAAATATCAAAATGTTTTCCACATAGAAGAAGAAAAATTAACAGTAAACAATTTTTACAACCAAAAAATCACGACCTTAGACAATAATCCAGTTTATATAAAAAATTACAGACTACCACATTCACATACAGACATAATAAACGAACAAGTACAAAAAATGCTTGATGATGACATAATAGAACCATCAGTTAGTCCATACAATGCTCCACTCCTGCTAGTACCTAAAAAGAATGTAGAAGATAAAAAGAAATGGAGATTAGTAGTAGATTTCAGAAAACTTAATGACAAGATAGTAAATGACAAATTTCCTCTGACTAGATTGGAAGATATTTTTGACAAATTAGGTAGAGCAAAATGGTTTTCTACACTTGACATGACTAGCTCATTTCATCAAATTAACTTAGATAAAAGTTCTAGACCTTTAACAGCCTTTTCGACTCAACAAGGCCACTATCAATTCAAAAGACTACCATTCGGACTGAAAATATCTTCAAATAGCTTTCAAAGAATGTTGACAATAGCACTTTCAGGATTAGAATCTGAAGCATTTCTTCATGTAGACGATATCATCATATACGGATGTACTTTGAACCACCACAACAGAAACTTAATAAAAGTATTAGACAGATTACAACGGTACAATTTGAAATTAAATCCAAAAAAATGTAAATTTTTAAGACCAGAAGTTACTTATCTTAGACATCTTATAACTAAAGATGGAGTAAAAACAGACCCATCGAAATATGATATTATTAAGAATTATCCAACACCAAAAAATGCAGATGAAGTAAGACGGTTCATTGCATTTTGTAATTACTACAGAATATTCATACCAAATTTTGCAGACATAGCCAAAACCTTAAACCAATTATTAAAGCAAAATACAAAGTTCATGTGGACGGACGAACGCCAAAAAGCTTTTGATGACTTAGAAGAAAAACTAATAAATCCACCAGTATTGCAATACCCTGATTTTGACAAAACATTTATATTAATAACAGATGCTTCAAACTATGCACTAGGAGCAGTTTTATCGCAAGGCGAAATAGGTAAAGACTTACCAATTTCTTATGCTAGCAAAGCATTACAAAAACATAAAATGAACAAACCGGTAATTGAAAAAGAACTATTAGAAGTTCACTGGAGTATCAACTATTTTAAACCATATTTATACGTCAGAAAATTTACAGTAGTAACTGACCATAGACCAGTAGTATCACTATTTTCCCATATGAATCCTTTATCAAAAATGACCAGAATTAGACTTGATTTGTGTGATTACGACTTCGATATTGTTTATAAAAAAGGAAAAATGAATACAAATGCTGATGCGTTATCGAGAATATAAATTAATTCAGATATACTAAAACAAATGATACCAAATGAAATTGAAAATAATAAAATACTGATAACTACGAGGGCTATGAAAAATAAAGAAAATGAAGTAAATAAAAATAAGGAGGCAAATAATATAATAGAGAATAATAATACACTCGTAAAGAACGATAATTCTCAGAAGTCTGATCAACTTCGTATATGGGAATCTACATCAATAAATTACGTCAAGAATATAAAGAAATTGCAATTTAATAATCGGGTATGTTCTGTAATTCGAAACCGAGTGAAATTGAAATCGAATAAATTTTTAAAGAAAAATATAACTTAGTTGCGCCTATTATTTTAAAACATTAGCAATCCATGAAGTTATGTGAATGGTCTTTAATCAAATGTATAAAAAATAATATCAAAATGTTGTAAGATTTAAAAGTTATGACAGTTTAAAATTTCATTCGGGTTCAATTTCACTCGGTTTCGGATTACAGAACATACCCGAATATAAAAGATATAGAAGAAGAAGATATATTTACAGAAGATAACATTGTGCACGTTGGACGTGACGATAATTCATCAAAACCAGTTTCGAACATGAAGAAATCACGCACCAAAGTTATGAATGAAATGAATACAGGATGTAACGATAATTCATCGAAACGAGATTCGATTATGAAGAAGTTACATGCCAGGGATAAAGAAAATAATGATATGCATGCAAGACTCAGCGAAACTAAATTCGATTCTGAGGAAACTGATATCCAAAATGAGAAAGGAAAATATAAACGAATTAGCGCTAACAAATAAAGATAAAATATTTAAAATATATTCAAAAGAAGAATTAGAAAAAGTATATACGGAAATAAAGATAAACAACAAAAGTCCTCAACTAAAAATATTAATTTACAATGCCCCTATAAAAATAACAGACGATATTTTAAAATATAAATTAATAGATGAATTCCACAATACCCCACACGCAGGCCACTTGGGAATAAGAAAAACAATCATAAAACTAAAACAAAGAATATGAACAAAATGATAAAGAAATACATATCTTATTGTGAAAAATGCAATATAAACAAACAAACAAAACACACAAAAGAACCCCTCATACTAACTGACACACCAAACAACAGTTTTGAAGTGATTTCAATTGACACCGCAGGTCCTTTGCGTATTTCAAATGGTTACCGCTATATCTTAACAATGCAATGTGAGCTAACAAAATTTGTCATCGCATACCCAATGCCGACTAAAGATGCACTTGTAACTGCAAAAACATTAGTTAAACAATGTATTTTGAAATATGGTCAATTTAAAGTACTTAAGTCAGACAGAGGTACAGAATTTACAAATGAACTTATGAAAAACATATGTTCATTATTGCAGATAAAACAAATATTTTCCACACCATACCACCATGAAACACTAGGATCAATAGAAAGAAACCATAGGGTACTTAATGAATTTTTATTAACAACCGCCAATGACTACACAGCACAACAAAATAAAAAAAATTTCATGTGCTCTTAAAACCACTATGTAATTTTGATGTATCATGACTACCTTTGTACAAAAATGGTAAAATTTTTAAATTCTATGGATAGATTTTTTTTAAAAAAAAATTTTTTTAAAATTGCAATTTTTTTGAGACGTTTCTTCAAATAATTAATGATAACTCAAAAACTACTAGTCCGATATTATTAAAATAAATTCAGAAAAATTAAGATTTGCATAGCCTTTAATTCGTCTATATATCGCGTTTCAATCGGATCAATAGTATCGGAGTTATAATAAAAAACTTAAGAAAAAAATATATTTTTTACGTAAAAATGGCAAAAATTTTCGTTTTAAAAAAATCATAAAAAATCGAAAACGGCAAAAAACTTCCAGATTCATTTTTTTATCGCATAGCGACATATAATAGCAACAAAATGAGATATCGACCATAAAAATCGATTGATTTTTTTCGAATTTATTCACATTTTAGTGAATTTTCACAAAATTTTAGTTTTTTGCTTGATATACGCATTATAGCGGGTTTTCAAATGTGTGAAAAACATAAATTTTCCAATTTCAAGGGGTGCATGTCGGATTAATGTTAGATTTGATGAGAAACTTCCACCCACAAAATTTTAGTCAAATTCGACAACGTTAACACGTAGCGCATAGGCCCCAAATCTGAAAAAAAGCGTTTAAATCGAAAATAATTGACAAATTTTCAGTTTTTGCAAAATTAACGCTATTTATTTCCCCTTTTGCAAAAAAGTGGATCCTGGTCCTTAGGGCAAACACAATGAGATTTACAATAAGCTACATGTCTTTAAGTTTTCGAGTTATTACAATTTTCACTGGCCATTATATGTCCTTGAGAACTTGCCGAAGACAATTTACAAAAACATTTTACTTTTAAAATTTTTTATTTTTTTCTTTTTTAACAATAAAATATAAAATTTATAAAAAAAAAAATCTATCCATAGAATTTAAAAATTTTACCATTTTTGTACTAAGGTAGCCATGATACATCAAATGTATATAGTAGTTACTCGAGCATATTTTTGCTGTTGCCCTGTGCTATGAATGGGATAAGTGGATCTCATATTTCACTTTTGCTTACAACACAGCACCACACATAGACACAGGCTACTCTCCCTTTGAATTGATCTACGGAAAATTACCAAACATGCCATCTGACATAATAAATAATATAGAAAAGATTTACAATTATGACGACTACGTTTAAGAATTACGAGTCAAATTACAATTTGCCTTAAATAAAGCAAAAGAATTATTAATAAGAGCAAAACAAAAAAGAATCTTGAATAATGACCACGTTAATAAATTTAATTTAGAAGTAGGAGATTTAGTTTTAGTAAAAATAGAAACTAGAAGAAAACACCAAAGTCCTTCTAAGGAACCATTTAAAATAATTAGTAGAAATGAAGTTAATAAAAGAAAAATATATAAAGAGAATTAAAAAAATAAAGAAAAATGTTTGCTTGGTAGTATAATATGAAAAATAAATAGAGTTTACAAGTGTAAAACAATTTCAAAAAGCTCTATCTTCTATGAAATATAATGTAAAATTAAAATTTCTCAGATTCTATTTCTTTGATAAGTTTGTTTAAATAGAAAATTAATATCAATTGAAACTACCGGATAGATTGATACAAAGAGTACTGATGACGGACGTAGCTGTCTAGAAAATGCATTCTGCTTTGCTGGTATCTAATTTTTCTTTATCTCTTTATAATTAAGAACTTAAGCCTAAATAATTAACTTATTAATGTTAATAACACAATAGACTAATGGAATAGAAAAAGAAATACAAAATAATAATTTAAAGAAATATAAAACAATATCAAATTAGATATACATATACCACCTATGTATATATTTTTTTTTTACAATAATTTAAACAACAAAATCTAACTAACTATAATCATTATATAAGAAACTGTAAATATATAAAATATAGAACCTAAATCTTAAATACTTAAACATAAGAAATTTAAACATTTATAAAACAAAATATAGAAAAGATAACTGAAATATATATAAATACATAATATATACCATGAATTATGACATAATTCATAAAAATGATCAAATTAATTTTCTTTAGTTATAATCATGAAAATAATATAAAAATCAATTTGATAATTTTTCTCTTAAGGGAAAGGATGTAGTGTATCACACAAGTCTACAATGCTGACACCATAAATATCTCTGCTTACGTATGGTGCAATGTATTATTGCATTTGAGTGACATATTTCTATTTGAGTGCAATTCTAAACAGTAACTATTATGATTGGTCAAGTGGAAATATGAATACGAACCCTAATACTAACGAAAGAGAAAATAGAACAATTATGATAATTTATAATAAGTGAGAAAGGTTAAGATTTATTTTCATAAGTAGTATATAAGAAAAAAAATTTAAATGATAAATTAGACTTTGACTTAACAACTTAATCCAGCCATATCAAGCCTTTGTTTTAAATTAAAGTCTCAAATATTTTGGCAGTTCTTTTGAACGCCTAAGTCTTAGCTGGAACCCTTCCAGCTGTTTAAAATAAATATAAGGGTTATAGACATTAACACTACATGGTTCTATTCATAAAAATTATCAAATTAATTTTCTTTAGTTAATATCATGAAAATAATATAAAAATCAATTTGATAATTTTTCTCTTAAGGGTGTAGTGTATCACACAAGTCTATAATGCTGGCACCACAAATATCTCTGCTTACGTATGGTGCAATGTATTATTGTATTTGAATTGAGTGACATATTTCTATTTGAGTGCAATTCTAAACAGTAACCATTATGATTGGTCAAGTGGAAATATGAATACGAACCCTAATACTAACGAAAGAGAAAATAGAATAATTATGATAATTTATAATAATTTAGGAAGGTTAAGATTTATTTTCATAAGTAGTATATAAGAAACAAAATTTAAATAATAAATTAGACATTGACTTAACAACTTAATCCGGCCATATCAAGCCTTTGTTTTAATTTAAAGTCTCAACTCTTTTGGCAGTTCGTTTGAACGCCTAAGTTTTAGCTGGAACCGTTTCAGCTGTTTAAAATAAACATAAGGGTTATAGACACATTAACACTACACTTAAACACTACAGATCGTACTATGTTGTTTTTTAAAGCCGAATTGATGGTTCGGAATACATCCTTTCGCGCTAAGAATTGGATTCATCTTAGTTATTAGTATTCTCTCAAACAACTTTGATATGTTTGATAAAAGGCTTATAGGTCTGTATGATTCCACTTTTGTGTTGTCTTTTCCTGGTTTAGGTATCATAGTCATCAAAGAGACCTTGCATTCTGTAGGAAAGTACTCAAGACGTAAGATGGCATTAAAAACAAAAAGAATAATTCTGCGACCTATACGGGGCAACTCAAATAACATCTTGTTACTTGTTTTAAATCCGTTATTGCCCTTTCAATATCGCTGAATTCAAATTTTAGAGGTACTACGGCACTATTCTCTGCAGGTGGCAACTCAGCTATATCAGTACATACATTTGGAGTGAAAACCTTCTTCAAATATCCAAAAAATAAATTGCCTTTTTCGGTATCATTTCTTGCCCAGTCTCCACAAGAAGATCGCAAGGGAGGCTTACGTACGACCGGTCTTTTAAGGTTTCTACATGCACGCCATAATGAATAATCTGATTGTGCAGTTGCGTCGAGGTCTTCCAAGTAATTTTTCAGAGATACTACTCTTCGATATTCTAGAAGCTGTCTTAGCCGTTTCGTGCAATCTTTAAGTCTAGTTTTAAGTTGAGGAGATCTGTGTGATTGCCACTCTCTTCGAATTTTTCTTTTTTCAGCCAAGAGCCGCTCGACATCTACAAAGTAAACTTGATTGTATCTAGCTGATTGTCAGGTTACTGTTGCATGTTGGGCAGCTGATTTAAGGATTTGATCAAAATTCTTCTGGTGTTCTTAGCGGGATATTTTCCGAACAGTGAGTACTGAGATACTTTCTATATTTCAACCAATTAATGCTTGTGCTAGTTGTTGGTGACACAAAGTTTTGCTGGTTCCATATATAGACAACAGTGGGAGAATGATCTGAGGATAATTCAAATGACGCTTCAACTTTCAGCATTTCTCTCGGAATACCCTTAATCACGTCAAAATCAATAACATCCGGTATTTTTTGCAGATAAGTAGGCCAATAGGTGGGTTGTCCACTCGATATTACATTTAGACGCATTTTTGAAATTGTATCAAACATAACACGACCTTTTGGAGTTATTAGGCGTGATCCCCAAAATGTATGTTTAGCGCTGTAGTCGCCAGATGCTATGAAACAGGGACCTAGTGATTTGTAGAAGTCGCTATTCTGATTATCTGATACTTGAAATCTAGCAGGTGAATAAATCGAAGAAATAACTAAGTTTTGATGAAATTCTTCCAGGCAGATATTTGTTGCTTGAAGGTAATCCTCACATCATTCACACAGTAAATAATGTTTGATTCTGGCCTTTATAAGTGTTGCCGATCCACCTCGTCCGTGGTATCATATAATATATAGCCATTAATTTTAAAAAAGCTATTTGTTGTTAATTGAGTCTCTATAATCAGCATGACATCAATTTGTTGATTATTAAGAAAGTACTCGAGTTCATTTTTGTGTTGGCGTAAGCCGTTTGCGTTCCAGAAACATATTTTTAAACATTTCATGGTTTGCTAAGTACCGCCTGAAACATCATAGATTGCAGGCGAACCATTTCTTGCATCATGCTGCTCATTGAGCTCATAAATCTGTTTAACGAATGCACTAATGTATCGATGCTTCCTTCGAGACGATTGTAGTTACCAGATGGTGTTTGTTCTTTAGCTTCTGGGTGCAAATTTGGGGTAGAATTTAAATACTGGACGGGTCCTGATCGCTTATGTGGTTCCTCTACACTTATCCTGCGGTGTAAAAGGTATTTTAGATTATAAATGGGGTGCGTTTCGTTCTTCTTCAATCTAATTTCCCCAGGTTCCAGTTCAACGCGAAACAGAGGTTGGGGGACACGCTATCGATTTCTGAGATTGTCTACACTTTTAACCTTAAATCCCGCGTTTTGGAGGCCAGCTTTTATATCCACTGGATTAACATATGAGTCTAAACCTATTATAACAACCTGAAGGCCTTTGCTACTCTTCAGCTGATAGGTATAAAAGTTCTTTTTGCTGCTTTCAAACTCCTTTTCTGCTTTACGATAACTATTTTCATCTCTAAATTAAATTTTAGTTTCATCAATGTTACCACGCTTGATAGGAATTACATAGAATGAGTTTTCCCCAATAACTGAATTTAACTTATTTATTAATTCATTTGAATTTTTTTCCCTTATAAAAACTGGTGGTGGTTTAAAAGACGTGGGTGCCGTTTTTGTTTCACTTGTTTCGCTATCTAAAATAGCAAAACGATTATGGGAATTTATTCCGTTAGAGTCCTTGTCTTTTTGTACTTTAGCCATTGGTGCTATCTGCGAAGATATAGGGCTTCGACCTCTTTTCAATACAGTTATGTATCTTTCCATTCCCACTTGCGTCTAGGGTTTTTCTACACTATCCATATTAGTTTTGGTAACACTGTGTTTATAGTTATTTTATTGTCATCACTTAGCAAAAGCGAAGAGCAAGATTGGGCACGTATAACTGGCGTAGCATTAATACACAAATTATTTTCAGTTTTTTTGTTTATATTTAATTCAATATTGTCCACATTTTTGTTGCTTAAATTAAAGAGGCTCATTATCCTTTATTGTTTTGTTTTTAAAGTAGCAATTCAATATGCCGTTGTAAAAAATAAAGAAAAGTAAAAAGAAAAAAAAAATATTTTACAAACAACTTTGTTGTTGTATTACAACAGGTTTGTTTTTTTGTTTTTGTTTTAAATTATTCACACAATGTATGTTTTGTTTTTTGTTAATGCGAGCTTAAAAAAATCGCCTCCGCACTTATCAACGCCAAAAACACTACTATTTGTCAATACATACTGTGAGCGTCAAATGAAAGTAAACACTTCATGTAATTAAAAAAAAATATGTATTATATTTAAATAAACAATGATATATAAAAACCAATATAGTATAATTCTTTAGTAATAGCATGGAACTTAAATGCATTAAAATAAGAAACTAAAACAAAGGCATATAAGAAAAAATTTACTTTTTATTTATATTACACTAATTTAAAGTGTTTAAATTGCTACTATTCAGCTGATAGGTATAAAAGTTTTTTTTGCAGCTTTCAAACTACCTTACTGCGCTGCGATAACTGCTTTAATCTATGAATTGAATTTTAGTTTCATCAATGTTACCAGGATTGATAGGAATTACATAGAATGAGTTTTCCCCAATAACTGAAATTAACTTATGTATTAAGTCATTCTATTTTTTCTCCCTTAAAAAATTGGTGGTGGTTTAAACGACTTGGGTCCCGTTTTAGGGTCACTTGTTTTGCTATTTAAGATAGCCAAATGATTATGGGAATTTATTTCGTTAGACTCCTTTTCTTTATGTACTTTAGACATTGGTACAAGCTTCGAAGATTTAGTGTTTCGACCTCTTATCAATACAGTTATGTATCTGTCCATTCCCACTTGCGTCATGGGTTTTCTACACTATCCATATTAGTTTTGGTAACACTGTGTTCAGAAGGTGACTTGTTTGTAGTTATTTTATTGTCATCGCTTCAAAAAAAAAAAAAAAACATGAACAAGATTGAGCACGTAAAACTGGCGTAGCATTTATACACAAATTATTTTCAGTTCTTTTGTTTTTATTTAATTCAATATTGTCCACATTTTTGTTGCTTAAATTAAAGAATCTCATTAGCCTTTATTGTTTTTGTTTTGTTTTTAAAGTAGCAATTCAATATGCCGTTGTAAAAAATAAAGAAAAGTAAAAAGAAAAAAAAATATTTTACAAACAACTTTGTTGTTGTATTAAAACAGGTTTGTTTTTTTGTTTTTGTTTTAAATTATTCACACAATGTATGTTTTGTTTTTTGTTAATGCGAGCTTAAAAAAAATCGCGTCCGCACTTATCAACGCCAAAAACACTACTATTTGTCAATACATACTGTGAGCGTCAAATGAAAGTAAACACTTCATGTAATTAAAAAAAATATGTATTATATTTAAATAAACAATGATATATAAAAACCAATATAGTATAATTCTTTAGTAATAGCATGGAACTTAAATGCATTAAAATAAGAAACTAAAACAAAGGCATATAAGAAAAAATTTACTTTTTATTTATATTACACTAATTTAAAGTGTTTACTTTCATTTGACGCTCACAGTACTTATTTTGTTTTTTCAAATAGAAAAAATAATTACTAATTATTATTGTCGAAAAACTCACAATTTGTTTGCCTTACTATAATTTTCTCATTTAATTCATTAAATATTTTTGCAAAAATATTATACGAAATTGTTATTTTATTATACTGTCAACTAATTTTGTCAAGTATTAGGTATAATAATCTTAAAATAATAATTATTATTCATAAAAATTTAACCCAATTACCACTTTCTTTAAATATGTACATACTCATACATAGATGTTTTAAGATTTTTATTAACAGAATTGCAGCCCTACATAAACATTATAACATTTTTTTTCGAACACTAGCCAATACTTTGACAACGTGCTTTTGTGAGTTGTTTGAGTGTTCTGCAAAACTATCAAACAACAGCAAGAAATTTTTACACACTTTCGCTAACAGCACATATAAGAAAACAAGGGTGTGTTAATAACAGTCAATTGTTAGAGAGTTAACACTGCAAGCAATAGCATTAGTACATATTGATGTTAAAATACAGAACAAAATCAATTTAAATGTGAGTGGACAGCAGCATTGCTGTTTTGGTCCAGTTGGACCAAATTTGGTCCGAAAAATTTTGAAATTTTGAAATTCATTTTGGTCCGTTTTGTCGTTTATTATTTTTCATTCTACATTCTTTTTATTTTTAATGAACGATATATGTTCACAAATTAATTACTAACGACGTTTTAAAAGTTTCCTAAACTAATTGAATGTGATCCTGATTTAATAGTAGTAGAATGGAATTTGCTTCGGCTCAGCGAAATAAAAATTTCCGCTAATTTAAATATTAATGACTTTTGGCAAGAAGTAGCATCAATAAAAAACGGTTTAAACGAAAAATGTGTTGGAAATATTTTATATTTAATTTGTTATCTCTGCCATATAGCTCCGCCGCAGCTGAACGCAAATTTTTAACTCTATGGCTTATAAAAACCAAATTTAGAAATAAACTGGAAGTAAATACAATCAACAGTATTATTTCTTGCAAAGAAATTATTGAAATAAATAATCTACACTATGTGTGGTCAGCAAAAAGAGACATACCTAATCAAATATAAAATAATTTAATTTTAAGTGCTAATGAAATATTTTACCTAAATAATTTTTTATAATTAACATTCTTTGTCCTACAAATGATCTCAAACAGATTGAAAAGTTTGTTGATATTAAAATATTTAATACATGACAATAATCATATAAAATGTGTTATGCTTCATTATTCTTTTTTAACAGTAAATGTAAAATACATACACAAAAAGACTGAATAAGATTATTTTAGTTCTCGGTATTTTAAATACAGTTATTTATAAATTTCATTATATAATTTTTTTCATACCTGAATTATATAAATTAAATAAATTTTGTTTCAAACCTTTATTTTACTTAATAAAATGTTTTTAAAAAACAATAATTGGTATATTAATTGAGTTTTAAAATTTAGTCCGATGCAAAGGGTTTTGGTCCATTTTTGGGAAAATTTTGGTAAAAAAAAAAAAAATTCCAACGGCAACACTAGTTTACAGCGAAAGTGAATCAACTCATGCAGGTCTCTGGTACATATTGATTTTAAAAGATAGAAAAAAAAGCAATTTAAATGTGAGTGGACAGCGAAAGTGAATCAACTCATGCAGTTCTCTGATAGCTATCATGAAAATGCATTACATTCTGCTGGTGTCGAATTCTTTCTTTATAATAAATTAATTAATTAATTCATTTAAAAAAAATAGTTCAAATAAAATTAAAATTCATATAATTTTTTACAAAACATTTTATACAACTATAAGTACTTTAGTTGCTGTGAAGAAATATTTAAAAAAAAACAAACACGTATACAAATTCGTCACCAATACATTTTTAGACTTAGGTTTTTTGACAAAAGACTTCCGTTTTTGACATTTCAGTTGGCTATCTATGTGTAATCTATGGTCGTAACTTTCAGCGCTTCTAGTATTGACAATGTAAAATTTTTAAAAATCGAATAAATATTTAAGAAATGCCAAGCCGTAAAAAAGATGCGAGGTTCTTAACTTTGAGGTCACATAGCGTCTTCTTTGGTAAGTCAATAACGACCAGCTTCAAACCATAAGCTCAGATACTCTTTTGTTATACTCGTGTCAAATATTGAATCAATCGGACTAGCTTTATTATACTGTTCAACTAAAAATTTGTGAAATTTAAAAGAAGCATTTTAATATACATATATATAAGTCAGTTCTGTTTTTGGCATATGTGGATAAATGCGGACGCGATTTTTTTTTAAGCTCGCATTAACAAAAACCAAAAACGTACATTGTGTGAATAATTTTAAACAAAAACAAACCTTTTTTAATACAACAACAAAGTTGTTTGTAAAATCTTTTTTTTCTTTTTCCTTTTCTTTATTTTTTACAACGGCATATTGAATTGCTACTTTAAAAATAAAACAAAAACAATAAAGGCTAATGAGCTTCTTTAATTTAAGCAACAAAAATGTGGACAATATTGAATTAAATAAAAACAAAAGAACTGAAAATAATTTGTGTATAAATGCTACGCCAGTTTTACGTGCTCAATCTTGTTCATGGTTTTTTTTTTGAAGCGATGACAATAAAATAACTACAAACAAGTCACCTCCTGAACACAGTGTTACCAAAACTAATATGGATAGTGTAGAAAACCCATGACGCAAGTGGCAATGGACAGATACATAACTGTATTGATAAGAGGTCGAAACACTAAATCTTCGAAGCTTGTACCAATGTCTAAAGTACATAAAGAAAAGGAGTCTAACGAAATAAATTCCCATAATCATTTGGCTATCTTAAATAGCAAAATAAGTGACCCTAAAACGGGACCCAAGTCGTTTAAACCACCACCAATTTTTTAAGGGAGAAAAAATCGAATGACTTAATATATAAGTTAATTTCAGTTATTGGGGAAAACTCATTCTATGTAATTCCTATCAATCCTGGTAACATTGATGAAACTAAAATTCAATTCATAGATTAAAGCAGTTATCGCAGCGCAGTAAGGTAGTTTGAAAGCTGCAAAAAAAACTTTTATACCTATCAGCTGAATAGTAGCAAAGGGCTACAGGTAGTTATCAACGGTGTAGACTCATATGTTGATCTAGTACAAATAAGAGCTGGCCTCCAAAACGCGGGATTTAAAGTTAAAAGTGCAGACAATCTCAGAAATCGATAGCGTGTCCCACAACCTCTGTTTCGCGTTGAACTGGAACCTGGGGAAATTAGATTGAAGAAGAACGAAACGCACCCCATTTATAATCTAAAATATCTGGTACACCGCAGGATAAGTGTAGAGGAACCACATAAGCGATCAAGACCCGTCCAGTGTTTAAAGTGCCAAGAATACAAGGGCTTACTGCAAGTTGCCTCCGGTTTGCGTTGTGTGTGGAGAGCTACATTGTTCCGCCCAATGTGACAAACCAAAGTATAACTCGAAGGTTAAAAAATATAGCAATTGCGGTGGAAATCACACTGCTAACTACAGCCTCTGTAGTTTTTTCTATGGTCAACTCAGAAATTAAATATTCCTGCTAGGCAGCCACAATATCGAGCAAATGCTCATTACCCTCAGTTAGCTCAACCAACAACCCAACATGTTTCATACGCGGATATGTTAAAAACCAATCATGTTTCAGTACAAACAAACACCATCTGGTAACTATAATCGTTAACATTAGTGCATTCTTTAAACAGTTTTATGAACTATATGAGCAGCTTGATGCAAGAAATCGCCCTCATGCAATATATTTTGTTGCAGGCGGTATTTAACAAACCATGAACTGTTTAAAAATATGCTTCTGAAACACAAACGGCTTACGCCAACACAAAAATGAACTCGAGTACTTCTTGAAGAACCAACAAATTGATGTCATGATGGTTTCAGAGACTCATTTAACTACAAATAGCTTTTTTAAAATCAATGGCTATATATTATATGACACTAAAGACCCTCGTGGCGGAGCATGTGGTGGTTCAGCAATACTACTAAAGGCTCGTATTAAACATCATTTACTGGGATTTTTGTGAGGACTACCTTCAAGCAACAAACTTCTGCATTGAAGAATATCATCAAAACTTCGTTATTTCTTCGATTTGTTCACTTCCTAGATTTAAAATATCAGAGAGTCAATATAGCGACTTCTACAAATCACTAGGTCCCTGTTTCATAGCATCAGGTGACTACAACGCTAAACATACGTTTTGGGGATCAAGACTAATTACTCCAAAAGGTCGTGTTTTATTTGACACTATTTCAAAAATGCGCCTGAATGTGATATCGAGTGGACAACCTACCTACTGGCCTAGTGATCGACAAAAAATACCTGATGTTATTGATTTTGGCGCTACTAAGGGTATTCCGGGTTATCCTCAGATCATTCACCCACTATTGTCTATATATGGAACCAGCAAAATATCGTGTCGCCAACAACGTACACAAGCATTAATTGGTTGAAATATAGAAAGTATCTCAGTACTCATTGTTCGGAAAACATACCGCTAAGAACTCCAGAAGACGTGGACCAGAGTCTAATTTATTTTAATCAAAACCTTAAAGCAGCTGCCCAACATGCGACAGTAACCCGAGAACCAGCTAGATATAATCAAATTTATTTTGAGGATGTCGAGCGGCTTTTGGCTGAAAAAAGAAAAATTCGAAGAGAGTGCCAATCACACATATCTCCTGAACTCAAATCTAGACTTAAAGATTGCACGAAACGGCTAAGACAGCTACTAGAATCTCGAAGAGTAGTATCTCTGAAAAATTACTTGAAAGACCTCGACGCAACCGCACAATCAGATTATTCATTACGGTGTGCATGTAGGATCCTTAAAAGACCGGTCGTACGTAAGACTCCCTTGCAAACTTCTTGTGAAGACTGGGCAAGAAATGATACCGAAAAAGGCAATTTATTTGTTGGATATTTGAAGAAGGTTTTCACCCGAAATGTATGTACTGATATAGCTGAGTTGCCACCTGTAGAGACTATTGCCGTAGTACCTCTAAAATTTGAAAACAGCGATATTGAAAGGGCAATAACGGATTTAAGCACCAGAAAGCCCTGGCATTGATAAAACAAGTAACAAGATGCTATTTGAGTTGCCCCGTATAGGTTGCAGAATTATTCTTTTTATTTTTAATGCCATCTTACGTCTTTAGTACTTTCCTACAGAATGCAAGGTCTCTTTGATTACTATGATACCTAAACCAGGAAAAGACCACACAAAAGTGGAATCATACAGACCTATAAGCCTTTTATCAAACATATCAAAGTTGTTTGAGAGAATACTAATAACTAAGATGAATCCAATTCTTAGCGCGAAAAGATGTATTCCGAACCATCAATTCGGCTTCAGAAAACAACAAAGTACGATCCAACAAAAAACACACATATTAGTAAATGTATTTAAAAATACCTTTGGAGAAAAAAAATACTGTTCTGCGCTTTTTATCGACGTGTCTCAAGCATTCGATAAGCTTTGGCACGAATGCCTAATATTTAAGTTAAAGCTGAACTTGCGCGAAAACTTTTATAAGCTCTTAAGTTTTTACTAAAAAAAGGAGATTTGTTAAGCTCGTCACAGCTCATTGAAGCCGGAGTTCCCCAAGGTAGTATTTTGCGACCAATTTTATATTTACTGTACACATCATATAGTACACACATCAACATTTGCAGATGTCACAGCTTTTTAAGTATTCATGAAATAAGTTTGTTATCGTTTTTATTTTTTAACTTTATTAAATTTTTATTTATTTTTTTTTTTTGTTGTATGTAGCTTATTTTTGCTGCCACAAAACCAACTTTTAGCTGTGAAACTACTCAACTTACGTTAAAAGTTGCCCAACTAGTACTTTGCGTTGACGGAGACGTACAGCAAGGGACTATGATCATAAGAAATCCTGTATTTGAACTAATGCCTCTATTATGGTTTATAACTCAACTCTACTTCAGTTGAAATTTTGCAATTTGGTATTATCAATTTCAACTCAACCTGTAAACAAATTTTAAGTTGAATTTAATTCTGTTTCAGCTTTGTCGTGGTATCACCGTTTACAATCCAGTGTTCGTGTTTTTATGAAAGCAACAAAAAATTACAACTCATCAGTTTCCAGTAAATTAAAAATGGAAAGCGGGTACGTAACTTTTTTAATTTGTCTTCAAAGTCGAACAGATTTATAGAAAAACAAAATTTTACAACAAAACAGTTTAAAAAACTTGTAGAACTGATGGAAATGCATCCTAATACTGAACGAGGCAAGACAGCAGTTTTTTTCTTTACTCTAGATTGGGCTAGTACTATATTGAATTCGTTGCCACTGCAAAAAATCTAAGTACAGCATACAATTTCAATATCAGTGGTATAGCTGCCACACGCACATATTTCTTTAAATGGTCTTTTATATTGTGAAAATAACTAATAAATCTGTAGAAATTACTTTATTTTTGTATTTATTACTCCTTTTAAACTTATTTATTTTTCTTACTTTCCTCTGGGTAGTTCATAAAATAAAACTATACTTACTTGTATATCCATTTTAAATTATTTTATTTGTAGAAAACACATAAAACACTTTTTTATTGTTTCCAAATTTCATATAAAATTGCGTTTCATCGTTGCGTTGATAACGTCTTTACAATTTCGACCAAAAAGCAGTTGTATTTGAAAATACTAAACAAAAGTTTGATTGTGTAAAAGTTAAGTTATCCCTCAGATCACCAAACCGAGTTAAGATGTAAGCGGTAATAAGGGTATCAATTGTAAGTTGAAAAAGACAACGTATAAATAGGAGGAATTCCATTTGTCTCGACCTTATGTTCTTAAAAATTTTAAAGTTTTTTACGCTTGTTTTAAAGTTATTACAGTTACAGTGTTAACAATATTTTATTTGTTTTTTATGAATTTAAAAACACAGTCACTTAATGTTTTCACAATCGAAAAAAGAGTTATTATATACAGTAATCTTTCGATTAGCCGCGGGTGTTTTATCAGCTTTGCGGATTATCAGTGGAGCCTACAGTGAAACGTTTAAAAAAAACAGAAAAAATACACAAAAACAAGTTTTTAAACTTAGAAGGAAACTTTCGTAAGTACGGAATTAAGTTTTCTAACTAATTAATTGTATGTACATTAATATGATAAAAGTCATCATAAATAATAAACTGACTTAAAGCACTTGTGTTTTTTTCGTACCCTCAGACATTGTTTAACGCTATCGGTAATTTTGCGGCTTATCCGCAAAATTCGATTATCCGCACCTGTCAATTCCGCGCGTAATCGGGAGATTACTGTATTATGTATTGTTTTCAAGCAAAATCAGACCCTGCTCGGGCCCTTAAATTATTGGTAAGAGTTTTGTTTGGTGTTCAGAACAGTACAATTTATTGTTAAAATGAAAAATAATTAAATAATTTGACATTAGGTATGTATAAGTAAGGGATACAATTTATTTTATTTACTTATCTTACTAGGTAGTGGCGTCTCTACAACAAATACAAGAACAACATGGCATTTTGTTGTTTCTTTATAGTTCTAAATGTAAAAAAACATAGAAGAAAAGTGAGAAGTGTGTTCTGCACTATAAAGTTTCTAAACACATACACCTTTTGACATGTCGAACTACTCAATCAGCTGGGCAGACGATACTACCTAGTAAGATAAATATTCCTTGATATCAGTTAAAACACATTTTTTATTCAATTTGATTTTAATTAAATATACATTTAATTGATTTGCATCCTCTAAACCAATTCCTTTTAACTTTGTGGTAAGAAATCATTTTTTTGAAAGTTGCAAAGTAATTATCATTTTTACAATCATTTGCTAAATTACTATTATTTGATGTATTTTTTCTTCATTTCAGTTTGTCTATGCAATGACCATGCACGACGCTGTCGTTTTAATTTAGATTTATACAAATTATCTGGACGTTCATCGGGTGGTGTTTGTTATAATTGTCAGCATGATACAACAGGAAGATACTGCCATTATTGTCGTGAAGGTTTCTATAGAGACGCTACAAAACCGCTAAATCATCGTAAAGTATGCAAACGTAAGTAATGTAGACATTTTAAATAAAATTATGCAGCTTTTGGAAAGGTTTTTTGTTTATTTTAAACACAAGGTACCCTGAAATGTTAAAAGAAATTCTCAAAATTTTTGTTTAAAGTAAATAAGATTTTGAAGTCACTTTTACAACACCATTTTCCCTGTCAGTGGCGTTCAGTGTCGTTATACGAGTATAATATATACACCTGATCAAAATAATGGGTACTTTTTTAAGCCATGATTTTTTATCCTTCTGGTAATTTTAGCTTACTACAATTTCTTAATATTTTAGAAATATATCCCTTAACACTAAAGCAGGCAAATGTAATTAAATATTAAGAACCCTTATAGACAAAAATTATTTTTATTGTTCAAAGTCAAAATTTATTTGACCAAAATAACCCTGTCGGAATTTTGTGACAATTGTTCCAATCGTACTCGTCCAATGACCAGTCAATTTAGAAGTGGTGCAAAAAGTTATATCTCGTGACTGATGAAAAGGACCTATTAAGTAAATTACTTAAAAGTATATTAGTGTAAAAATACAAGATAACGTTGTTTTCCTTGCAAATACTGTGTTATTTAAAAAAAATCATTTTTAATAAATTTTAATGAAATTTGTTTTGCCTCTCGTTAGCAAATCAGCTGTATAAATGTTCATACGCAATATATACACTATGGTTTATTCAATTAGAGTAATATAATAAAAGTTATAACAATTTTTGAGATATGACCCATGTTGCGATGAATTCAACGTCTATTATCTATGCCTGTTTTGCATTTCATACACACTTATATAAATTAGCATAGAGATATTATCAAGGAGTGTCGTAGCCCAAGTGGTTAGCACGTTGACTAATGAGAAATGGTGACGAGTACAATAATCAGCTGTGGCAAAATTAATTTTTCTAAAATGTATTAATAAAATAAATTGGCAATGCCTAGATATAGCATTCAACAAATATACTTACTACATAACTCAAGAGGGCGCTGCAATGCAATGCTATTATAAAAATAAATATCTCACCTCGTGGTGGAATGTGGTTTACTTACCATGAATAGCTTTTTTTATTGGTTTCGCTTTTAATTTAATTCATTGACATGTCACAGGATGAATGAAAAGTGGTAATTGACTCCCTTCTAGGCCAACGCCATGTAAAAGGTACAGGTCCCTTTCATATAAAGTGTTAGAACACGAACCAGTCCCTATCACTTCAGAGCTAGCGCGTGACATGTCATGGGTTAGTTCCATTTCCGACAGAGAATAGATACACGTGAAATTTAACCACAAATTCATACTTTTTTAAGCCATGATTTTTTAACCTTCTGGTAATTTTAGCTTACTACAATTTCTTAATATTTTAGAAATATGTCCCTCAACACCAAGTCAGGCAAGCGTAACTAAATATTAAGGGCCAGTTTTTGATTTCGTATTTAAATGCGAATTTAGTTAATTTTAAGTTGTATTTAAATGAAGTTTCAGTTTTTCAGTCTTATTTAAATGTTCTTACTTAATTGTGGTAAAAATATGGTAGCAAAATATCAAAACAATTGCAGATAATTTTGCAGAAAACAGCTGTTTAACAAAAAAAGTTCATTTTTTTTGCAGACAAAAAATACAAACAACATAAAAAAATACTTAAAATGTACTTAAAAACAGCAAAATTGTTGAAATACATGTAATATTAATATTTTTATAGAAAGGAATCAATATATTTTAATTAATTTGTGTAAAATAATAAAAATACTATCAATGGCCACAAATTTTTTCATTCATGGCCAAATCAAGCTGATAAAAACATATGGTTATGTGTAAAACTTAAATAGACTTTAAATGCACAAGAGTGGTCATTTAAGTTTCATTTAAGTGCGTGTTGAAAAACTATTTTTCATATTTAAATACAACTTAAAGATAAATACGAAGTCAAAAATTGACCCTAAGTGCCGTTATAGACAAAAATTATTTTTATTGTTCAAAGTCAAAATTTGTTTGATCAAAATAATAGATACACGTGAAATTTAAACACAAATTCATACCTAAAACGAAATTTTTGTATGATATTTCTAAAGAATGTGGTAAGTTTTCCCATTGTTTTTGCCTTACTTTTCCTCCTATTTAGCCTAAGTCTACTGTAGCCTGGATGATGGTGCTGCCAGTTTTCTTTGCCTAAGAACAACGCTTTCATATGATTGTGTAGTGGCGCAGATCTTTGCTGTAGTGTGGAAGCTTGCTGGGCATTTGTAATTTGCAATTTATTTTTATTTTCCCTGCGGAGGTGGTGGAAGTGGTTTTCTGAACTTCCATGTGATGCTGATCTTTCATTTATGCCAATAGTGAGCTGGAATGTCAGGGCGATGATTCTTGCTCTTATTTTTTGAGAATTTGTCTTAAAATGGGTTAATTAATAATTCGAACACTGCGGTGAAAATTTTGTCTCTGTAGAGAGATGGAAAACAAGAAGCTTCGAATTGAAATTGGGCGCTCTTAACCACTACGCCACGCTATTCCCAAATGCATTATATAGTGCATTGCAAAAGAATATGAAATATATAATGAGGTGCAGAATGGATGCAAAATAGCACTGTTAAGTGTGCAATACTATAGATCTCAGTACTTTTTTTTTTGTTTTTAAAAAGCAGGGACCGTAAATAACAGTTATCGTTTAAAAAAAAAGTATTTTATAACAGTTATTTTGAGAATTAAACAAAACAATCCATATAATGAAATCATGAAATCACCATTTCCTTTTGAAAACATTCATTATTTTTTTGCTGGGAAAGATTATTGGTGTTTGTTTTCCATTCGACGCGCAAGAGCATTGTTTGAGGGAAATTTAAATTTTATTTACACAAAAAATTTACCTTGAAAGCCTATCTATAGAAAACTATAGGAAATAAATATTTAAATCCATAATATACATCCATAAAAATTGTGAAATACTTTTCTAATCAAAGTTATTTTTTTTTTCTTCGTCTTTGTTACTGAAGTGTACATAATGACCGCTCTCTTGTTTTATTTACCATTTTCTTAACTGATGGAATGGGAGACAATAGTATCAAGAGCTAAGGCAATAAAATACGAGTTTCTTAAATCATATTGTTCATTCGAACAATGGTATAAACCCAAACCCTGGAATCATCAACGCCCCCATGTAACTGCAGCCAACTTCACTTTAAACTCAACAAAAATATCTCTCTCTCAAAATTAAAATATCATTCGTCAACCTTCATTAAGATCGCTCGCTGCCGGCTCGCTCCCGTTTTTAAGTTCGCTCCCATTTCAATAAAAAATAGTGAAAAAAAAAACTGAATAAAACTTACAACCTAGTTAAAACTTATACCTCAATATCATAAAATTAAAAACTATTAAAGGTTAAAACTTGCATCTAGTGATAAAACCTAAAACTACAAATAAAATTATAAAACCTAAAAATGAATTAAAATTATGAATTAAAATTATTAATAAAATTATTATAGTTGAATACTTACCTTAACCTAAAAATTATTTACCTATATACTTACCCTATATAAAGCCTTATTATAAATACTTACCGTACAAAATATATCACAGTGGAATAAACATATAATTTATAACGTTTTAAAAAACATAAAATTTGGTGTTATTATTTCCCAATACCCTTCTCCCTCTAACCCGTTTAAATATGGTCCTTAAAAGCCTACTAATTAAAAAGTGTCAAAAGTGAAATAGCTATACCTACATATAAAAAAAAATACAGTCCACAAAACAAAAGGATCAAAACAAAAAGCAAAAGTTTTTCTAAAATATAAAACAAACAGTGATCACAAACAAAATATTTAATATAATTACCCACCCTTAAAAATTTTAAACAAATAATTGAAAAAGAAAAAACAACCAATTTTTACCTATAAAATATGTTTAAATTGTTCAAAATTTGTGAATTTATTTGTGAAATTTTTGCGAAATAAAAGCATTTTGTTCTAAATAAAAGAAACCCACCCGCTTAATAAATACACATAAATACATATCAACATATAATTTTGTAAAAACTTACAAATTAAAGAAGAAAAGGAAACTGGCAAAAAACAAATAACACATATTACATACATACATATATTAACATTCAAGTGCCCTGCAGTTCATAGGACCCTGCAGTACAAAAATCAATACCCTGCAAATCAAAAATTTTTTTTATGAAATTTATTTTTGTTTTATAATTTTAATAAAATATCTTTAAAATAACAAAAAAAAACTTGTTTTACTACACAATACACCCTACAACATCACAACACATTAAAAACATCACACAACATCAATATACAACAATAACACAACTCTAAGGAGGGAAGATAAGACAAAAACACACTACATATCACACACAATTAATAACATATCACACACAATAATAACGGTTTGTACCCTACCCCCAGCAAACAAGGTAAGTTTGTAATTTTAAAAACTTACTTTATCCGAATCCAACAACGCCAAAACACTTGGAATCAGATGGAAAACGAAGGAAGATGAATTCTTTTTCAATGTGCCGTTAATTGATAAGAATACAGCATACACAAAACGAACTGTACTATCAGATATAGCTCGTCTTTTTGACCCAGCTGGTTGGTTAGCACCAATTGTTGTCTCTGTAAAATCATTATGCAGCAAGTATGGCAAGATAACACAGCTTGGGATGAATATCTTAACACACTCACCCTAATAAAATGGCAAAAGTTTCTGCAGTTCTATGATAACATTAATCAAATTCGTATTCCAAGATGGATTAATTTTTCACCTTCGGCAAAAATTGAGTTTCATGGCTTTTCAGATGCTTCTGAAAAAGCCTACTCTGCAGCATTATATGCAAGAGTTACACCCATAGACGGTTCTAATATAGTAACCCTACTCTTCGCCAAGACAAGAGTTGCACCAATCAAAGCTATCTCGTTACCAAAACTAGAACTTTGTGGTGCAGTGTTATTGGCTAACATGACACACAATTTAATTACCCAGCTCAAACTACCCCTTCATCAGACGTATTTCTGGACAGATTCGTCAATTTTACTAGCATGGCTCAGTAAACACCCTAACTCATGGAACACATTTGTAGCCAACAGAGTATCTACAATTCTGGAAACCGTTGGAGTTGACACGTTTCCTCTCATGATAACCCTGCTGATATTGCTAGTCGAGGCTGCAACGCAGATGAGCTAAAGCATCACACGCTATGGTGGAATGGACCTTCCTGGTTGAAAGAATCCGCTGCAGCATGGCCAATAACACAAAAAACCTTTATAACTCAAGTTGAAGCTAAAATTAATCAATCGTTTTCTACAACGGTAAATATTAACCCTTCCTTGGAAAATACGATTAACACAAACCCAGACATTTTGTCAAGATTTTCAAAATTATCTAAAGCACTAAGAGTCATGTCATATGTCTATCGATTTTGTGATCGTGCAGCATGTACCCGGAGAAACACAGTTCGAAATGATAGAATTATACTTGATCGAAACAATTCTCATACAGTCAGTAACAGACTTGAAATTATAACAACCCACCCAAGTATTGAGATTGATTCATTAGAAATTAAACAAACACGAGACAGACTTATTATTTTATGTCAAAAATAATATTTTAATGAAGATTATAATTGTCTTCAAAGAAATAACCCAATACCCAGAAAAAGTAACCTACTTACACTTACCCCATTTTTAGATTCTGCAAAGATTATGCGTGCCAATGGTCGACTGGCTAATTCCAACTGTTTGTCGTATTGTGAAAGACATCCAATTTTAATACCCTACGCAAGTCAATTTGCTAAATTGTTAAGCTCACATGTGCATTTAATTACCCTACACAGAGGAAATCATCTGATGCTGAGGGTAATACGGTCAGGATTCTGGATTCCCAAACTTCAGAACCTCATTAGTTCTGTTGTAAACAAATGTCTACCATGCACGAGGTATAAGAATAGACGAACTACCCAATTTATGGCTGCTTTGCCACCAGAGCGCACCCAAATTACCCGAGCCTTTACTATTGTTGGAATAGATTTCGCTGGACCATTTGACATTAAAGTTTATAATGGCAGAGCATGCAGAATTACAAAAGGTTACGTATGCGTTTGTGTTTGCTTTGCAACAAAAGCTATCCACTTGGAGCCTACATCTGATTTGTCTACCCAAGCCTTTATGGCAGCGTTCGCTCGATTTTTTTCGAGGCGGGGAAGTCCTGTCGCCATTTACTCAGAAAATGGAACAAATTTCATTGGAGCAAGCTGAAATGATTAAAAAAGAGCTACAGGAATTCATCAAACAATTAAAAGGTTCTGTAACATCAATTAATAGTGTTCAAAACTTGACATAGCACTTTATACCTCCAGGAGCACCTCATATGGGAGGTTTATGGGAAGCAGGTGTTAAAAGTTTCAAGTCCCACCTAAAAAAGCTAAACAACATAAAGTACACTTATGAAGAGTTCGCAACACTACTTGAAAGGATTAAAGGATGCCTTAACTCTAAACCCTTAAGCCCGTCAAGTGAAAACCCACAGGATCTAAACCCGTTGACACCAGGTCACTTTTTGATTGGTTCACCCTTACTCACCCCCGCAGAACCAGATTTCAGTAATGAAAACATTATCCTGGCAAACAGATGGCAAAAGTTAAAGATTCAACATCATTACTTTTGCAGAAGATGGAAAGATGAATATCTTAAAGAACTCCATAAAAGATATAAGTGGAAAAACCCTCGACGTTCAGTAGAAGTTGAAGATATTGTTGTAATTAGACAAGACAACTTACCACCCAACGAATGGTCACTTGGACGTGTAATAAAGACTTACCCAGGTTCCGACAGAAGAAACAGAGATGTTGACGTACGCACTTCGACAGGAACTTTAACCCGACCGATAACTAAAGTTGTTGTTCTACCCAAGTCTTAGTCTAATTTGTAATACTCAAATCCTAACAACTCTACTACTTCACTGCATTACACAACACTAACCCATACTAATTTCATCCTAACACACTAATTCTTTATTCATCATAATACATTAACACTTAAAAATTTCACTTTTTAAATAGAAAATGGCATCCAAAAACAATAGCCGTGGTTCCAATAAAAGCCGCAATGATCATCCACGATCACACAGACAAAGCCAAACTAGCTCTCGTCCACAACATAGATCGAACAGAGGTAAAAACAGCCAACACACCCGTAAACCCAAACGTCATTTTGGATGTGGCATTTGTCAGGCCGACCATAGCTTGTCGTCCTGCAAGAGATTTAACAAGTTATATCTAGCAGAAAAATATAAAACTGCAGTCCGCCTGCACTACTGCGTCAACTGCTTGGCAAGAAACCATTTAATCGACAAATGCACCAGTAAAGCACGCTGCTCAAAATGTAGTGGTAAGCACCATACTCTTCTTCATGGGCCAGCAAGGATTTGAAGGATGACCGTGGGCAAGCATCTAGTTCTCCCAGAATTGCTGAACCAACCCCAGTTCAAAGACGCTCATCAACAACAACATCCTCCATGGCAGCTGTAATCCAAACCTCTATCACTAAAACATTTGTTCCAACTATAATACTTCAAGTAAGTTGGCAAGATCTCTTTTAAACCCTAGCCTGACGAAATCCCGGATAGCTTCATCATTTGTCCGCGACAGTTGGCTAAGAGCGTTCCATATAGATAACGCAGAGTATGTCAAAGCTACAATTGCACCAAACTACAATTTAAACTTACAATTTGAAATCTATATGGAAGTTGTAAGCGATTTACCCATACCCTCATCCAATGAATAAAGAAATAAGAAACAAAGTGTACAGGATAACCCTAGCAGACCCGGAATTTTACTCCAACACTCCAATATCGATGGAAATTGGTGGTGATTTGTATACTACCATTTTGTAACCCAACACCATACATATTGATGATGGATCCCTTGTGGCCCAAGGGATCCCCATGATCATCAGCACATTAAATAATTAAATGAAGTTTCTAGGCCCGGGAGAATGTTCATTCGAACAATGGTATAAACCCAAACCCTGGAATCATCAACGCCCCCATGTAACTGCAGCCAACTTCACTTTAAACTCAACAAAAATATCTCTCTCTCAAAACTAAAATATCATTCGTCAACCTTGATTAAGATCGCTCGCTGCTGGCTCGCTCCCGTTTTTAAGTTTGCTCCCATTTCAATAAAAAATAGTGAAAAAAAACTGAATAAAACTTACAACCTAGTTAAAACTTATATCTCAATATCATAAAATTAAAAACTATTAAAAGGTTAAAACTTGCATCTAGTGATAAAACCTAAAATCTACAAATAAAATTATAAAACCTAAAAATGAATTAAAGTTATTATAGTTGAATATTTACCTTAACCTAAAAATTATTTCCCTATATACTTACCCTATATAAAACCTTATTATAAATACTTACTGTACAAAATATATCACAGTTAAATAAACATATAATTTATAACGTTTTGAAAAACATAAAATTTGGTGTTATTATTTCCCAATACCCTTCTCCCTCTAACCCGTTTAAATACATATAAATGCTTAAATACTGACAGAGATACAAAACCCGAAACAGTCAATAAGCATATAAACATCCTCCAAAATCAGTTAGAGAAGTTCAGATTACTACTAAATACAAATTATAATAGATTAACAAAAGCTCATCAAACTTCTGCTGATAATTTTTATTCTGGCCTACGTGAAAAATAAATTTCCGTAAGTTATAGAAACAATTTCAAAGTCCTCGTTCCACACTCAATCCATGAACCAATAGTATATGAACTTTTACCAGAAACGGAACAAAAACAAAAATCCAAAATGCCCAAACTTTAATAGCATTTTTATATACAGCCTCCAGGTTAATTCCAGATTTCAATGGAAATTCTGAAAACCTGCAAAGCTTTATCGATGCTATTAATTTAGTAGATTCAATTAAGGAAACGCACGAATATGGGGGGTTATTACGTATTTCGATTCGAAAGAAATCTTTTTCGAAACACAATGTTAAAGTGATACAAATTCCAATGATTTCCTTTCGAATCGAAATACTTAATAACCCCCCAGTAGCTGTAAACCTTATTAAAACAAAATTAAAAGGAACAGCGAGAAATTTAATTTCATCAGAAACCACACTAGAACAAATAATTTTAAAACTAAAAACAACGGTTAAAGGTGAATCCGTTGATGTAATTAATGCCAAATTAATGAGCACAAGACATTAATGCCAACGACAAAGAAATGGAAGAATTAAAGAAGAAATTAGAAACCGCCTATATTACAGATGGGTTACCTAACGAAATAGCCAACAAATATGCTACACGTTCAGCTGTTACGGCTATAACCAAAAACAGCTCTAACGATACAGTTAAAATGATCATGCAATCGAGTAACTTTAACAATATGAATGAAGTATTGACTAAATTCATAAACAGTTATACCGAAGCCTACGGTCATGAAAACTCTATCCTAAGCTATTACTTTAGACACCAAGGTCATAGCAATAACAATAGTAACCATGTTAAAAGTAACAACTTCAACCAAAACAGAAACTTCCATCAGAACAGAAGTAATAGGTTCAATCGTAATGGAAACAATAATAGCGGGTCCTATCGTAATAGCGGCACTAACAACCGTAATTATAAACAAACTCGGAAAACGAGCAGCGACCCATAAATACTCAGTAGATACAAGAACCTACAATATTAACTTGAATTTATGTAGCTATTTACGCTGTAGAACTACACTAAATTAAACATCTTCAATTTTATTAATAATGAAGCTGATATTTCAATTATCAAGCACAAGCAGGTCTTAAATGAATCAATCAATGTTTATAATAAAAAAAATTAAACGGTATTGCCCAAGGCATAATTTCAACTTTAGGCAGTGTACAATCCGAATTAAAAATAGGCCAATATCTAACAAAACATACTTTTCATGTAGTCACGGATGATTTCAAAATACAGGCAGACGGAATAATTGGAATGGATTTCATACGAAAGTATAATTAATTGTATTTTACAATATTCCAATGACAAGGAGCTAATTATTATCCGATCAAATGAAATTGATCATGACATTGGAATACCCTTAGAAACGGTCCAACCATAAACTCAATATCACTCCCTGCAAGATCTGAAGTTATAAGATCCATACAATTTGAATCATTCGCATAAAATGTTTTGATAGCTTATCAAACAATTCAAAACGGCGTTTACGTCAGAAATACAATAACTTGCAAATAAAACCCACTAGTAAGAATAATTAATACCACTGAACAAGATTTGGTAATTTCTGATATTAAATTTGTTACCGAAAACCTTAAAGATTATAAAATTGTCAAGCAAAATTGTACACCTGCCAAATCCAAAGAAAAAATGGAAAGACTTTCTAGAAACTTCCCAACTTTTGTTGAAAAAAATCTAAAATCCTTATGCCATGAATTTATAGACATTTTCGCTCTAGAATCTGAAAAGATATCAGTCAATAACTTTTATAAACAACAGACACAACCTGTTTACATAAAAAACTATCGAATACTACATTCCCAAAATGAGGAAATAAATAACAAGGTTGATAAGCTAATTAAAGACGATATTATTGAACCATCCACTTCAGATCATAATACTCTTGGTACCAAAGAAACCTTCACCTGGTAATACCCAAAAGAGATGGAGACTGGTAGTAGACTACAGGGCAGTTAATAAAAATTTAATAGCTGATAAATTTCCCTTACCTCGTATAGACGACATTCTTGATCAATTGGGCAGAGCTAAATTCTTCTCTTGCCTTGATCTTATGTCAGGTTTTCATCAGATAGAGCTTGAAGAGGAATCTAGATATATCACATCCTTTTCCACAGATAAAGGATCTTTCAGATTTACAAGATTACCGTATGGTCTAAAAATAGCCCCAAATTCCTTCCAACGCATGATGTCGTTGGCTTTTCAAGGTCTAGCTTCAGCACAATAATTCATGTATGTATATGGATGACCTTGTAGTGATTGGTTGTTCAAAACAACATATGTTACGAAATTTAAAAAACGTATTTGCATTATGCAGGAAACATAATCTGAAATTACATTCACCGAAATGTTCATTTTTCCACACTAAAGTAACATTTTTAGACCACAAATCTATTGATCAAGGTATATGATAGCAAATTTTCTATAGTACAAAACTATCCAACACCAAGGAATGGTGATTAAGCTAAACGCTTCATAGCCTTTTGTAATTACTACCGAAGGTTCATACCAAACTTTGCTGAATCATCTCGACATATTACTAAACATATAAAAAATAAAACTTCAATATCATTGGAAAGGCATGACTAGAGATATAGCTAGATATGTCAAACAATGCCTTAAATGCCAAACCAACAAAACCACGGGTACAATCAAGGAGCCCATCATTATAACACCAACTCCTCTAAAAGCTTTTAAAGAGTGATAATCGACACAATAGGCCCCCTTCCACGGTCTGATTCGCAGAATGAATACGCTGTGACTATAATGTGCGTTTTAACTAAATACCTTGTAGCTATCCCAATAATAAATAAATCAGCCAGAAATGTTGCGAACGCCATTATGGAAGATTTTTCTTTAATACAAGGTCCAATGAACACAATAGTTATGGACCTAGGTACTGAATATATAAAACAGATACTAACGGAACTATGCAAGCTAATGCAAATAGAGAAATTACACTCTACTGCTTACCATCATGAAACACTCGGTACAGTTGAAAGATCTCACAGAACATTCAATGAGTACTTAAGATCTTATGTTTCATCAGACAAATCAGATTGGGATAATTGAGTAAAATTCTTTGTATATTGTTATAATACAACTCCATCCACAGCTCATGGATATTGTCTATTTGAATTGATCTACGGAAAAATTCCAAGAGAGCTAGATTTTACCAATACCAATAGCATAGAACCCCTTTACAACGTTGAAGCTTACGAAAAGGAAGTTAAATTTAGACTCCAAGTAGCTCAACGTAGAGCTGCTAGCCTCATTGAGAACTTCTAGACAAAAAATATCCAATGAAAATTCAACTCCTATTACACTCTATGTTAATGACTCTGTTCTAGTCCGCAATGAATCAGGACATAAACTGGATGCGGTTTATAAAGGTCCCTTCACAGTCAATGAAATTGATAATTCAAACAATGTCACATTAATGGACACTAATGGTAAACTTTTTACTGTCCATAAGACCAGAATCAAAAAACTGCCTAACTAAATAAATAAATCCCCTGATACATATATTTTTTAAATATATACGTATTTAAAATTTATAAAAATAATTTAGAATAATTGTTTTATTGATTAACGCTATTTTGACAATTTTATTGAATAATACTATTTTAGCAATTTAAAATTAATTGTACAAGATAAATATTTTTTTTTCTTATTCTTTTCTCTCTTCTCATTTTTGAAAGGGAACGGAATGCTAGCCAGTTAAGTATCCTTTTATTTAATCATAAAAAAAGTATTCTTTTAATACTTAATTTTCATTTGTGTAAAAGACTTTTATTACAATGCACAAACTAAAAAACAGTCCCTATTTTATTTTATTTATGTTTGTATTATACAAAAGAATAATCAATCTAGTAGTGATAATCAATCTAGTATTGATTATTCTTTTCCGGAAAAGGGAGGTGTAGTGTGGGTGACAAGTCGTAGTTACCATACCTTCTGTATGTAACACAAGCTTCATACTTTGTTGAAGCAATAATGCATACACACTCTGGGAATGTGCTGACTAGCTCATTCCCATCATAATGTTTATATCATAGACTCATCAAAGTATCATATTTATGTTCCTTCTTTTTCAATTCTTTATTTCTAATATATTTATATACTAATACAGTTATATACTTACTTGCCACCGTAAACTATGACAATAAAATACATTTTATAACGAATGCAATTATGCAATTGCTATGTTATCCAAATTAAAATGATAATGTAGTTCTTGTCTTTATTTATTTATTAAATTTTACAATACAATTACAGATTATATTCTAACTTGTTGTATTTAAACACCCAGAGTCTTTTTCAGGAATCAAATCCACAATCCCCAGGCTGATATACTAGTACACTACAGTGTTGGGTTCTGACAATGCATAGATTGTATCGCTCCAATGATAAAATTGTACCAAATCAGCATAATTTGTACCACAATTTGGCTCGACATTAAAACGTAATATACCATTATACTAGGATATTATACTAAGGTATTTTCAAGTAATGAATTACTATTTTTATGTTGTTAATTGATGTATTAACAAATATTTTGTCAAAATACCTATTCTATAAGCAAAAGTATTACATGTTAGCAGCTGGTTATTCTGCAATTTCCAGCATATGCTTCAAACTCCATCAAAGTAACCGGATCTTAATAGACTATAGATAGATAGATTATGTTGGAGTTATTTGGAATAATAATTAACGAGTAAACCCATTACCAAAAAAGTCCTTACGAGTTCTGTCTAGAAACAATAGAAAAAGGTATCAGCCAAATATTGCCGCAAACGGATTAAGGCGATGGAAATAAGTTCAAAAGCTGTAGCATAGTAAAGAGGCCTTGTTACTAAATTACCTATAATTTATACATGACAGGGTTATCAAACTAAATAATAAAAATCATGAACGTAAATCAAGGATGTAGTAATTTAGTTAGTTCTAGACAGGGTTAAAGAACTTTGAAATTGAAAATGTTTGTTATTGTAAGAAAAAAATATTGATTAAATGAAAAAAAATTATTGAATAAATTTTATATGAAATTATACCAAAAAAGCATGAAGGTACCAGTGTTCCACTGATGGTCGATTGTACCAAATTTGGTACAATTGTCCCACAAATCCCAACACTGGTACACTATCTACTGGCCTATGGGGTCACTTAGTTCTTGTCTTCAGTAATGAAAAATTTCAGGTTCCAAAAGTTACGAAAATTTGACTAAATATAACAAAATTATGCATGCTTACGTGGGGCCTTCAAAGGTAACGAAAAATATAGAAAATGTAACCAATAACTTCACTGATTTGTAAATTGAAACTTTTAGATAGAACGTAATGAATGTAGAATAATCAATGTTGATTTTTAAAAATTTTTTTAAAGTTAAACAGTTGAGTTTGATGCTATAACTAATTATTTTGCAAGCTAAACTAAATAAATATGGAGCACTTTTTACCAAATTTACACAAATTAGCTGGTTCCCCAAAACCTAAACGAAAAAGAACGGCAAAATCATCTCCAAGTCCTTCCTCTAATTGTAATGGCTCGAATGTTAATCTTCAAAGGCAATCTGCCTTCGAATATTCAAACGAATGGACTTTGTAATCCAAATACCACAGAAATCTCGACTGATAGATCTTCTAATGGAATTCAAAATATTGCCACGGAAATGAGTGCTGTTACTGATCATACAATGAGTGTTGGGCCTCCTGTGCTAACGTTGATTTCTCCATCACAATCATAACCTACTACTGCTAATATTGTATCAATTATAAATTCGGATAAACATCAATATGAGCTGACACCTAAGTCTCTCAGAACAATTTCTCCTAGAAAAACTATCCGCAGTCATAACCGTTCTGATAATTTGGTACTAATCTCAATCGCTTAAAATGTGCGAGGAATGAATACTAAGTTAAAATCTTTTTAACTTTAGAGTTTTGATTTGGATTATAATATTGGCAAAATTATTTATAATTCTGAAATAATGTGCAGTAAATTTCAAATTTATAGGAGCGACTGAGTTGGGAAAGATGGTGAAAGAGTGTTGATTGCAGTCTTAAGTTTACTTCCATCTGAAGAGCTGCTACTAAATGATAACCAAGATTTTGAATTTAAATCCATACGTATCAAGTTAAAATATTGCACTGTGTTAATAACCTGTTCTTATAAACCTCCGGCGTCAAATATTCATATATACATTCGAAAGCAATACAACTCGTTGTAAAGCAGGTGACAAGATTAAAGTAATTGGTGATTTTAATCTTCCAAATAAAAGATGGCGAAAAATGCAGATTCAAACTTTCTTAATCCATTAACAAACTTAGAATTATACATTTATGTTGTGGTCTCCTTTGCAGATCTTGGACTTTTTCAAATAAATAGTGTATTGAATGTAATAGGAAGATTATTTGATTTGGTTTTTGTTGATCATCCTGACGATTTTTTCATAAAACGCATTTATCCATTATTAATTCCAGAAGATTTTTATCATCCTAGCCTAGAAATCAGATTGGTTGTTCCTTGCCGAACCCCAGCAAATCAATATAAGTCTAATGTGTATGAAGATAGCTCCGCCAGTTAGCTTCGTTTTTGCCAACCCTGTGTTACTTAACAGAACTCTCACAAAAAGTTTGTTAGGATTACAGAATTAAATTAATTTAACATTTCTTTTCATGTTGAATAAAACGGACGCATTTATTTAAGCTCGCAAAAACATAAAAACATTTACCAATAGTGTGTGAAAAAAAAAACAAACAATAACAATAAAACCTGGGCCCTATTCCACAAAGAACTTATCAACTTTTCACTTCGCACTTATCAAATTACATTTTGTGTAATAAGTGGAATAAGTGATAAGTGTTTCTGTTCCACAATATTCTTTGCAAATCTCACTTTGCACTAAGCAAATTTTTGCAAACACTATGCACTAATAGCCCATTCAGGCTGCCACGAAATTAAGTAATTTCGAGCTGAAATTACGAAGGAAATCTGAAGTGTTCATACTGGGCTTTTTGAAATTTGAGTTAATTTCGCAAACAGCTGATCACGCTTAGTTGCATTTATATAATTTAATTCTTTTGCAAAAAGCCTTGGCACAACACTTTCGCATTGATTTAAAATATAGACGAATATTAAAAACAACACTACAACAAAATTAATGTACAATTATGTACATTTCCATTATTTCATTCGGCTTTTAAATTTTTTTCAAACAAAACGGACTTTCTAGGTTGTAAGTATGGTCATGGTTGCAAACAAAGTAGCTTTTTCTACAAAACCAGCGTTGTCTATCGTAATTTCAAGTTAATTTCGACGAAATTAAGCAGAATGAGTTAATTTGGGCAATGGTAAAATGTATGCGAAATTACGTAATTTCAAGTTGATTTCGGCCGAAATCACGAAGTGACTTAATTTCGTGGCAGCCTGAACGGGCTATAAGCAAATTTTTGCAAACACTTTGCACTTTTTGCAAAGAATTTGCACCCCTTGTAAAGTCTTTGCGCTTTCTTACAAACTAAGTGTGAAAAGTGTTCCACAAAGGATTTAATCATCTTTGCATTTCTGTCTTATCACTTTTCAATTTGCATTGCTAAATATAACATGCTAAAATGAGTAAAGTAGAGTAAAGTAGTTTTTTATGAAATTATTGTAAATAATACTTAAATTTTATTAGTCGAACTGTTTATTAACATACATACAGTATGCAAAATCCGTATTCGTACACCTTCAGTTTTCACAAAAACGATTACCATTTAATAAAATAACTAAAAAGTATTTTTTTTAATAATTTTAAGCAAAAGGTTTTATTTAACAAAACAAACGAACAAAAAACATTTTTAATTCAATATTTTTTCTGAATTCACTATTTTTAAAAATAAAATTCATATTCGTACACATAAATTTTATGTTAAATAATTTTAAAACTTTTTTTTTTTTTTGTTTCGCATTTTTTTATTTATTGTATCTTCAATATAATTGAACTATCAATAATTACTCATATCTTAAGTCTAAAAATATACTTGTTAAGTCCAACCAGTGCTGGACAAAAAAAATGTATGTTTCACGGTTACTGTAATTTGTGGGTTATCCCTCTGATGTACGGATGAGAGAAGCAGTGTCCCTCCTTCTTAGTCGAATGTAACCAGGTTCAGTTAGTATGTTACGGGCCAGTGGATTCGGATGAGTTTCAAGCTTCTTTAAATACCTTATGGCAAGTTTCGCTATTTCTGCTTTAACTGATGGCACGTTTAGATCTTTATGGATGTTCGAATTTTTTATATACCAGGGAGCAGATGTAATAATACGTAGAATCTTATTTTGGCGCCTTTGAATTTTTTCTACGTTGGTAGCTGAGGCAGTGCCCCATAATTGAATGCCATAACACCATATTGGTTTTAGAATTGACTTGTATAATAAAAGTTTGCAATCTAAAGCTAGAGTAGAATTTCTGCCAATTAGCCAGTTTAGTTGGACTGCTTTCAACTTCATTTGCGTTAACTTTGTTTCTATGTGCCGTTTCCATGTAAGGCGCCGGTCAAGATGTATGCCGAGATATTTGACATCTGAAAGCTGAGGTATTGTTTGGTTATTTATCCGAATAGGGGGGCAAGATTTTCTGCGCAGTGTGAAAGTTATGTGAGTACATTTTTGTTCATTCACTTTTATTCTCCATTTCTTCAACCATTTTTCTAAATTGGATATGTGGTCTTGTAAATATCGTGATGCTACGTCGGGTCTTTCGTGAATGCTCAAAAACGCTATGTCGTCAGCAAATGTCGATGTGTGAACTCGGTTATAAGTTGGCATGTCTGAAGTATACAATAAGTATAAAAAGGGCCCCAATATACTACCTTGGGGAACTCCGGCTTCGATTGGCTGGGGTGAGCTCAAAAAATCTCCTTCTTTCACAATAAATTTTCGTTCGGTTAAATAACTATCTAGCAGCTTATATAGGTTTACTGGCAAATTCAGTTTTAGCTTATATATTAGGCCTTCATGCCATACCTTATCGAATCCTTGAGATACGTCGATAAAAAGCGCAGAGCAGTATTTTCTCTCTTCAAATGTCTTCTTAACAACATTGACTAACCTGTGAGTTTGTTCGATCGTACTATGTTTTTTCCTGAAGCCGAATTGATGGTTTGGAATACATCCTTTGTCGCTTAGAATAGGGTTAAGCTTAGTTATTAACATCCTCTCAAACAGCTTTGACATATTTGACAAAAGGCTTATAGGTCTGTATGCTTCAATTTTTGTGTGGTCTTTTCCTGGTTTAGGAATCATGGTAACCAAGGACACCTTCCAATCTGTGGGAAAGTACTCAAAACGTAAAATGGCATTAAAAATAAAAAGAACAATTCTGCGAGCTACACGGGGCAACTCAATTAACATCTTGTTACTGGTTTTATCAACGCCAGGGGCTTTTTTGGTGTTCAAATCCGTTATTGCCTTTTCTAGATCACCAAATTCAAATCTTATCGGTACTGCAGCACTAGCCTCGAGAACTGGCAACTCAACTATATCAGTCGATATATTTGGGGTAAAAACCTTTTTCAAATGTTCAGCAAATAAATTTCCTTTTTCGGTATCACTCCTTGCCCAGCCTCCAGCTGAAGTTCGCAAGGGAGGCTTACGTAAGACTGGCCTTTTAAGGTTTCTACAAGCACGCCATAACGAATAATCTGATTGAGGAGTTACGTCAAGGTCTCCCAAATAGGATTTCAGGGATGCTACTCTTCGAGATTCCAGCATGTCTCTTAGCCGGTTCGTGCATTCTTTAAGTCTGCTTTTGAGTTGAGGAGATCTCTGTGATTGCCATTCTCTACGAATTTTTCTTTTTTCAGCCAAGAGCCGTTCGATATCTGCAGAATAAATTTGATTGTATCTAGCTAATTGTCGGGTTATTGTTGAATGTTGGGCAGCTGATTTGAGGTTTTGGTCAAAATCAATAAGACTCCGCTCTACGTCTTCAGGTGTTCTTAGCGGGATGTTTTCCGAACAATGAGTACTGAGATACTTTCTATATTTCAACCAATTAATGCTTGTGGTAGTCATTGGTGATATGATGTTTTGTTTGTCCCATATATAGACGATAGTGGGTGAATGATCTGAGGATAATTCAAGTGACGCTTCAGCTTTAATCGTTTCTCTTGAAATACCCTTAATCACGCCAAAATCAATAACATCCGGTATTTTTTGTCGATCAGTAGGCCAATAGGTGGGTTGTCCACTCGATAACACATTCAGACGCATTTTTGAAATTGTGTCAAACAAAACACGACCTTTTGGAGTTATTAGGCGTGATCCCCAAAACGTATGTTTAGCGTTGTAGTCGCCTGATGCTATGAAACAGGGACCTAGTGATTTGAAGAAATCGCTGTATTGACTCTCTGATATTTGAAACCTAGGAGGTGAATAAATCGAAGAAATAACTAAGTTTTGATGAAATTCTTCAATACAGATGTTTGTTGCTTGTAGGTAATCTTCACAAAAATCACACAGTAAATAATGTTTGATTCGAGCCTTTATTAGTATTGCTGAACCACCACATGCTCTGCCACGGGGGTCTTTGGTGTCATATAAGATATAGCCATTTATTTGAAAAAAGCTATTTGTTGTTAAGTGAGTCTCTGCAACCAGCATGACATAAATTTGTTCCTTCTTAAGGAAGTACTCGAGTTCATTTTTGTGTTGGCGCAAGCCGTTTGCGTTCCAGAAACATATTTTTAAACAGTTCATGGTTTGTTAAGTAACGCCTGCAACATAGTAGATTGCATGCGTACCATTTCTTGCATCATGCTGCTCATAGAGCTCATAAAACTGTTTATCGAATGCACTAACGTCTCGATGCTTGCTTCGAGACGATTAAAATTACCAGATGGTGCTTGTTCTTTAGGATGCGATTGCAAATTAGGAGTAGAGTTAGTTGTCGGTGTCGCTTTATGTACTGCAGTATGATTGGTTTTTAACATATCAGCGTATGAAACATGTTGTGTTGTTGGTTGGGCTAACTGAGGATAATGAGCACTTGCTCGATATTGTTGGTGCTTAGCAGGAGTATTTAGTTTTTGAGTGGTTTTCCTTACCATGGAAAAAACTGGACAGCCTCTGTAGTTAGCAGTGTGGTTTCCACCGCAATTGCTACATTTTTTTACTTTCGAATCATCCCTTGCTTTGTCGCATTGGGCGGAACAATGTAGCTCGCAACATACAACGCAAACCGGAGGCAACTTACAGTAAGCCCTAGTATGACCATATTCTTGACAATTTAGACACTGGACAGGTCCTGGACGCTTATGCGGCTCCTCTACAGTTATTTTACGGTGTAACAGGTATTTCAGATTGTAAATGGGGTGCATTTCGTTCTTCTTCAATCTGATATCTCCAGGTTCCAGTTCAACGCGAAATAGTGGTTGGGGGATACGTTCCCGATTACGGATATTATTTACACTTTTTATTTTAAAACCCGCTTTTTGGAGTCCGGCTCTTATTTCAGCTGGATCAACGTATGAATCTACACCTTTAATGACTACCTGTAGACCTTTGCTACTCTTCAGCTGATAGGTATAAAAGTTCTTTTTGCAGTTTTCAAACTCGCTTACTGCTTTACGATAACTACTTTCATCAATAAATTTTTTTTTGTCTCATCAATGTTACCGCGCTTTATGGGAATTACATAAAATGAGTTCTCGCCAATAATTGTAATTAAATTTTTTATTAAATCGTTTGAATTTTTCTCCCTTAAATAAACTGGAGGTGGTTTGAACGACTTAATTGCCGTTTTATGTACACTCGTTTCACTATCCAAGATAGCAAAACGATTATGGGAATTTATTCCGGTAGAGTCCTTGTCTTTTTGTACTTTAGCCATTGGTGCAATCTGCGAAGATTTAGGGCTTCGACCTCTTTTCAATACAGTTATGTATCTGTCCATTCCCACTTGCGTCTTGGGTTTTTCTACACTATCCATATTATCTTTGGCAACACTGTGTTCAGAAGGCGATTTGTTTGTATTTATTTTATTGTCATCGCTTAGTAAAAGTGAAGAACAAGATTGTGCACGTAATACTGGCGTGGCATTTATACATAAATAGTCACTAGTTTTTTTGTTTTTATTTATTGCAACATTGTCAACATTTTTGTTGCTTAAATTAAACAGGCTCATTAGCCTTCATTGTTTTTATTTTATTTTAAAAGTAGCAATTCAATATGCCGTTGTACAAAATAAAGAAAAGGGAAAAAAAAGAAAAAAAAATATTTTACAAACAACTTTGTTGTTGTATTATAACAGGTTTGTTTTTTGCTTTTGTTTTAAATTGTTCACACAATATATGTTTTGTTTTTGTTAATGCGAGCTTAAAAAAATCGCGTCCGCACTTATCAACGCCAAAAACAGAACTGAATTTTAAAACTAATTTTAAAATTAGTTTAAAAAAAAAAAAAAAAAAAAATTAAAACTAATTTTAATATTTAGTTGGATAACTTTACATTAAATAAACTTGGCAATATACAATTTAAAAATTATAAGTTAATTTATTTTTAAAACGATTTACAATATTAAGGAAATAGTGCATTTTTTAAGGGTGTACGAATATGGATTTTGCATACTGTATGTAATTTTAAAGTCAGGCTTAAATTCGTTTTATTTTGTCTGTTGAAAGAAATTTTTTTATTACAAATAAAGTGATTTATTTTAAAGAAAAAATTTTAAAATTGTCTGCATTTTCTGGATCGCTACATCCGTCTTCAGCATTTTTTGCATCCATCTACTTTAATTGGTGTTAGTTAAAAACATCATTTACATTTCATTTTGAAAATTAGATAAACACGCTGCCTGGGACGCATTTTACAAAAATCCCAATTCCTGCAACTGTCGTTGGTCCAACGGGTGGTTTCCATGTCGGTCCACATATCAATTTTAATGATTGTGTCAATCACGCAACCACAGCCTCAAAGGAATCCTCCATCATAAATAACTTTTTAACAATACCACTGACGTCATCGTGCTGTCTCTATGTATGGTTCTGTAAACTATTGATTTTGCAATACCATGCATAGCTGCAATTTCATAGTACTGGCAACCATTTCTGAGCTAATGCAAGCACAGAAGCAGTTCAGCCGACAAAGGCTCCCTGAGCTACATATTGTGCTCAAATATATCTTTAATTTTATTTAATATGAAATAAACTTCGATTTGATATAAACGACAGCACTCTTTAAAAATAAAATTTCTAGTCTCGGAAAATTTATTCATTCTCTATAATTTGTTGTTATAACTGCGTCTTCATTATTGTTGAACAAAATCTTACGTTTAACATTTTAAAGCTTCACTAGTTATAACAATATAAATTTGCAAAGCGATCGTTTACCTTGCAAATTTTTGACAAACTTATCAAAATTTTCTTTGCAAAAATAGAAATTAAAGTTTTTGTGGAACGAAACAATGTAATTATTTGCATAGTCTTTGCAAATTACACTTTTCAATATTAACTTTGCACAAGAGAACATACGTGGAACAGAAATTGCAAAGAAATTACAAAAATTGCAAAGACTGCAAATTACACTTATCAATTTCAACTTATCACTTGTTAAATTTTATAGTTTTGTGGAACATAACGTTTTGCAAATTGACGAAAAATTTGATAAGTGCAAAGTTGATAAAAGTTGTTTTGTGGAATAGGGCCCTGTTTTAACAACAACGTTGTTGTTATTTTTCTTTTTTTTTTTAAAGGTATTATTACTTAAGTAATAAGTTAAACCAAAAACAAAAGTGTGAGGGCTCTTCTGTGAGTCACTCTAATTTAAAATCTTTTTTGAAAAGTACGAATATTAATACCAGAAATGCGTATGTCACAATAAATGCTGATGAAAACAGTGAAAATAACAAAATAAAAAAAAAAAACAATAAAACTGATGTTTTTTTAAATACTACACCAGTTTACCGAACACGTTCGTGTTCACCACTACTGGTAAGTGGTTACAATAAGGTAAATGTGAACACACCAGCATCGACTGCTGATGACGGTATAACCAAAACTGTAATGGATAGTGCCCTTAAACCCTTGACACAAGTGGGTATGGATAGATACGTGACTGTACTGAAACGAGGACGGAGTCCTAAGTCCTCGCAGATAGCCCCAATCTCAAAAGTATCTAAAGATGCGGACTCGAATAGAATTAGTTCCAAAACCGCTTTGCTATATTGAATAGTGAGACAAGTTCAAAAATCGTTCAAGCCACCTCCTATATATTTAAGAGAAAAAACTCAAACGAATTAGTGAACAATTTAATATTAATAATTGGAGAAAACTCTTTTTATGTGGTTTCAATTAAGCGTGGAAACATAAGTGAGTTAAAAATCCAAATTAACGATGAAAGCAATTTTCGAAAAGCAGTTAACGAATTTGAAATCCAAAAAAAGAATTTTTATACTTACCAATTAAAAAGTGGAAAAGGGCTGCAAGAAGTTATTAAAGGCATTGATTCTTGTGTAGATTCATCGAAATAAAAGCTAGCCTGCTAGCAAATGGATTTAAGGTTAAAAGTGTAGCCAACCGGAGAAATCGTGAACGCATACCCCAACCAATATTACTAGTTTAATTGGAGCCGGGTGACATTAGGTTAAAAAGGAACGAAATGCACGCTATTTACAACCTTAAATATTTACTGCACCGAAAAATCACCGTAGAGGAACCACATAAACGGTGAGGTCCTGTTCAGTGTTCAAACTGTCAAGAGTTTGGTCAAACTAGGGCCTATTGTAAGCTGCCTGCAGTCTGCGTTGTCTGTGGCGAGCTACATTGTACAGCCCAATGCGACAAATCTTGAAGTGATGCAAAAGTCAAGAAATGTAGCAACTGCGGTGGAAATCACACTGCTAACTACAGAGGCTGCCCTGTTTATTCTATGGTAAGGAAGTCTTCTAAAAATTTTGTTACTCCTCCCAAGCAGGCACAATATCGAACAAACGACTATTACCCGCAGTTACCCCAGCCATCCGCTCAAAATGTTTCATATGCAGATATTTTAAAAACGAATCGTGCTACAGTGCTAAAACAACCACCTAAATCTCTTCCCAATCCAATTTTGCAGCAGGAATCTAAAGAAATAAGTCTTTCTGTTAACACTAGTCGCCTCGAAAAAAGCATCGAGACATTACTGCATTCGTTAAACAGTTTTATGAGCTCTATGAGCATCATGATGCAAGAAATGGTACGCATGCAATCTATGTTGTTGCAGGCGGTACTTAACAAACCATGAACTGCTTAAAAATATGTTTCTGGAACGCTAACGGCATCCGCCAATATAAAAATGAACTAGAGTATTTCATCCTAAATCAACAAATTGATATTATGATGATCTTGGAGACCCATTTAACAACAAATGGCTTTTTTAAAATAAATGGCTACATATTTTACGATACAAAAGACCCTCGTGGTAGAGCATGCGGAGGTTTGGCAATATTAATAAAGGCCCGCCTAAAGCACCATCTACTGCGTGATTTCTGTACAGATTATAGCAAGCAACCAACATCTGCCTCGAAGACTTTGATCGAAACATATGTAGTCATTTCTTCAATTTATTCTCCTCCTAGATTTTCGATATCTGAGAGTCAGTACCGGGACTTCTTTAAATTACTAGGACCCCGTTTTATAGCAGCTGGTCACTACAACGCAAAACGCACGTTCTGGGGGTCAAGACTAATTACTTCAAATGGTCGTGTCTTGTTTGACGCAATTTCAAAAATGCGCTTAAATGTGATTTCTAGCGGACAACCAACTTATTGGCCTACAGATCCACGGAAAATTCCTGATGTTATAGATTTTGGCGTAGCTAAGGGACTTCTAGAAAATATGCTTAACGTTGAAGCATCACTGGAATTATCGTCAGATCATTCACCTACTATTGTTTCAATATGGAACCCCCGAGAAATAGTTTCACCGACTGGATTCCTAGCGACGTCAAGCAGTCGCGTGGATTGGCTTAAATATAAAAAATTTCTCAGTGCTCATTGCTCGGAAAACATACTGCTAAGAACACCAAAAGACATCGATTCGTGCCTTACTGATCTTGATAAAAACCTAAAATTAGCTGTTCAAAATGCAACAATAAAGCGGCAACAAACAAGATATAATCGAGTTTGCTCTGCAGACGTCAAACTGCTCTTGACAGAAAAAAGAAGAATTCGAAGGGAGTGGCAAAATTACAGATCTCCTCAACTCAAATTCAGACTAAGGGAAATCACGAAACGGCTAAGAGAGCTACTAGAATCCCGAAGGACTGCTTCAATAAAAAGATATTTAGAAGGCCTCGACTCTAGCCCACAATCGGATTACTCATTACCTTAAACGACCAGTTATACGTAAGCCTCCCCTGCATACTTCTTGTGGAGGCTGGGCAAGGAGTGATAGCGAAAAAGGAAACGTATTTGCTAATCATTTAAAAATCGTATTTACCCCGAATATACCTTCTGCTCTAGTGGAGCTGCCACCCATAGATGACGAAGCAGTAATCCTCCTTAGATTTAACTTACAAGATGTCGAAAGGGCAAATGCTAGTTTGAACACCAAGAAGGCTTATGGTTTTGACAAAACAAGCAACAAGATGATAATGGAACTTTCCAAGGTATCAGAATAATTATATTTAAATATAGTAAAAAGGGCTATCGAGAAAAAAAATATTGTTCTACGTTTTTCATAGAAGTTTCTCAAGCGTTCGTTAAGTATGGCATGAAGGCCTAGTTTACAAGTTAAAGCAAAACCTGCCGACTAATTTTTATAAATTCTTAAAAAGTTATTTAACTGATCGTAAGTTTATACTTAAAGAAGGAGATTTTTTAACCTCGTCTCAACCAATTAAAGTTGGAGTGCCACAAGGAAGTATTTTAGGACCCGTTTTATATTTGCTGTAATCATCCGATATGCCAAGTAGCAGTCTAGTCCACACATCAACATTTGCTGACGGCACCGCTTTTTTAAGCATTCATGAAAGCCTCCAAATGGCAGCAAAATACAAGATCACATTTTTTATTTGGAATTATGGTTAAAAAATGGAGAATAAAAATTAACGAACAAAAATGCACTCACGTAACTTTCACACTGCGTAGAGACTCATGCCCTCCAATACAAATTAATAACCAAACCATACCCCAAAACTCAGAGGTCAAATACCACGGCATACATCTCGATAGACGCTTAACCTGGAAAAGTCACATAGAAGCAAAATTGACCCAAATGAAGCTAAAAGCAGTGCAAATACATTGGCTTATTGGCAGAAACTCTACGCTAAGTTTAGAAATTCAAATTTCTACTTTATAATTCAATCCTTAAACCAATATGGTGCTACGGCTCTCAGTTATGGGATACTGCCTCAGCTTCAAATTTAGAAAAAATTCAAAGGCGCCAAAATAAGATTTTACGAATAATTACAGCCGCACCCTGGTATATTAAAAACTCGAACATCCACAAAGATCTAAACATGCCACTAGTTAAGGCATGTAACAACGTGGCTGACTTCATAAACGCAGTTTGCAAAGTTCATGCAGTCAATATAGTTCATAAACGTCTTAGCATTATTTTTTACAATGTCGTGAGTTCATTATTACAGTGCAACCATTTTCAATGCGCATCAAATGTCAAATTTGTGAACTGTTTTTATTTGTGATGCGTTGTGATATGAGCGGTGGAAATGTATTTTCTTAAAATAAAATGTATTAATTATTTTTCATAATTTAGTAATAAATGCCCTAATGTTTTGAAGATCCACTTCACAATATTTCTTTTACATACAACAAACGAAAATTACGACAAAGCAATTTTGCGTTCATAAACGTTTAAAAAATATGTTGCATAATTTGACAGAGCAGTATTGACATGGAATATTGCTATGCCTTGCTAGCGCATCTGTTTAAAGTGTTCCCGTATCTGAAGAAGATTGAAACGCATCCAAATCCGCTGGCCCGAAACATCCTGCATGATCGTGGTTACGTTCGACTTAAAAGGAGGAATATTGCTTCTCTTGGCCGAACATCACAGAGGTGATTAATTTATTTATAGCAACAACCGTGTCATCATACAGTTTTTTGTCTAGCACTGGCTTAACTTCAGTACATATACATACGTATTTTAGTTTAATTCAATTTTTTTTATTTTTTTTTTTTTCTTTAAATTTTAAGATTTGAGCACCTATTGTTAGTTCATACAATTTGGAGATACAATAAATAAATAATATGAGAAAAGAAAATTTCTAAGCAAAAATAATAAAACGTAGATATTAAAATATAAAACGTAGATATTAAATAATATTTTTGAAACAAAAATGTATAATCTATAATAAAAATGGCAACAAAGATTGTTAAAAAGCGGGTATAATTATGTTGTAAGCAGATTTTGGACAGGAGACATTACATCAAACCACCCTACAGAACATAAACTCGCAGCATTTAGACATATGATACACAGACTTAAGATAATCCCACTCTATCCAGATAAGTACAACAAAGAACTTAGCACAATTTACGCTATAGCTAAAAATAACTTTTAAAAAAGCAGTACTATCGACAAACTACTAAGACAATACAACACCAAGAATAGAGAGAAAAAGACGAAGAGTCAATTAATACAACACCACGACGTCACGTTTATACCCACACAGGACCAGAAATATATAAGTTAACTAACGCAAGGAGAGCCTACTTACAGCATTGAAAACCAGCAAAACTCTGCGACATAATTTCAAGACATCAACAGAAACAACCGACAAATTTAACAACAGCGGAGTATATAGACTTACTTGCACTTGCAACCATACATATGTATATAGGACAAACGGGACGAACACTAAAAACAAAACTTACAGAACACATGCGCTCCTACAAAAGAAAAAGAGAGGACTTCAACTTCGTACTACACCTTGAAACCCTCGATTTGTACCCAGGGAAATAGATGAATGTATGACATTGCTGCATCCTAGCAAAAAAAAAAAACGAAGACTAGATATTCTTAAAAACATGGAAATCTACAAAACGCGAACTTTTAACGGGGATATTATTAACGAACAGGTAAACACAACCTTAGACACAATTTTTACACCACTAAACCTACTGAAACATTCTAACAAACGAAAAACACCTGCAGACGGACACATATACCTAGATAATAAAAGACGAAAATACTAAATATTAACTGACTTCATAAAAAATATAACAGGTACCAATCAATTTACCTGTACAACACCATTTAAATAAATACCACCCTAATGAACAATTACCTAAATCCATTACTTTTTATACTAAAACAGGTAATACTAACTCTCCAGTACTCTTTTAAACGTAGCTTGAAAATGATGTCTTTACATCGAAAGCGCTCGCCAAACGTACCAAAACAACAGCCAGTGACGACGGTCTTCACCGAAAGGTATGACAACAGTAGAACAAAAAACATTACAAATGTGTAAAAATAAAGACAAGATGAAAGAAAAGTGTTGGAATTCTTTATATCAGTTAAGAAAATAGGACATTAACGAATAAATTTAAATTAAAAATAAAATAATTTTTTAATAAATTTGAATCACTCTGCAATATTTGTTCTATTACAAAAAATGTCGTATGCGTTTTTATTACACGGAAAAAATTAAAAAACGCAATAGACTATGCTAGCTGACTTAAAACGACAACGCCTTGCACAATCAGGCTGAATCTTTCCAGAGTTAAAAACTAGACGATTTTCATTTTAAAAATTCAAAATTGCATTTTTGTGTGTTTTAGCCTAAAATTGTAAATGTTATTTTTTTAATAGACAAAATTTCTATATCTTTATGTAAGCTAACAATATGTACGTACCACACAGGGACAAATTGAAAATTTAGTTAATAAAACTAGGCACATAAAGGTTTTTAGGGTCGCTGATTACGAATGATTATGAAAATGGCGGATCCAATATGGCGTACAATTAAAAAAAAAATTATCAAATTCGCTTAAAACTTATTGCACTGGATTTTTGATGTCAGTTTTTAAAAATTTCAAATTCAAATTTCAAAACATTAGGCCTAATTAAAAACTTAAAATGAGAATACTTATAAAAATCTAAATTTTTTAAAGTTTTTGTTTAAATTTGGTCAACTGGTGATGATACTACTTAAAATAATAAGAATTATACAGTAGACCCCCTTATAACACGGTACTCTTACAACGCCGTTGTATTAAAACATACAGGGTGTTGGAAAAGTGACGAGTTATTGATTTCTATTTCTTTATTTCTTGAATCGTAAGAGGCAGACACTATACAAACTAGTATACAAAATAAACACAAAAATTAAAGGGTGTTCCGACAGTGACGTGATTTTATTGTATTTGGCTCAATTTTTGAACCATAATAAGTAGATTCTTAAAATTTTTAGAGAAAATTTGTTGCTACGGCCGTATAGAGTGTGCCGATAGCGGCACAATAAATTCGCGAATATGAATTAAAATTTTTTACCATAAATTTATACGGCGTGTCTTATATTATGTCCGCTATAGCAAAAACAATAAAAAATAAAAATGAAAAGGTTGCGACATAATCTAAACAAATTATGTACATATATATTTTTTAACTATAAAAAGTATAAATTATTAATTCTAAAATTAAAGGGTGTTTTCATTAAACCGGTAATAGGCTGACACTTCAATTTTTCACCGATTATATTTTACATTATCTATTGTAACAAGTAACGAAAATAAAATTAATAAAAATGGGTGTTCCCTACATCTCACGAATTTGAGGAATTTGGCCTTCTTTTCAAAACTTTATAGGCAGACACACTTGCAATTTACACAAGGTATTTAGTACTATGCTATGCGTGCCTCATACGACGTGAATAAAAAAATTTATAACTTGTAATCTTAAAGTTATCTATCGAATGTAGTGGGTCTGACTCGCACTTTACTGTATTTAAAATAAATATTCAACACTGTCTTGCAGTGTAAAAATGCATAAAAAAATATAAAATTGAAAACGAACAATCATTAAATATTGTAATTAATTAACACAGACGAACAAGTTGCTCTTAAGTAAAGAAAATAAAAAAAATTCAAATAGTAAATCCTTTGAACATTCTATTAAAAAAGATGTCGGTGGAACATTATTTCAGATAGCTAAGACTTCGAAGAAATATGTAATAAAACTGTTTATGCAATTATGTAATTTTTTTAACTGTTTTTTAGTTACATATGTTTTTTATTTAAAATGTTTTCAGTAATAACATAGTTTTTTCTTAATATTCGATTTAAATCCATTGACTGATGACTGTAATTGTTTCACATTTTTTAGGGTTCCGTACACAAAGTGTAAAAACGAAACCCTATTGTTTTCGCTACAATGTCTGTCCGTCTGTCAGCGCCTTTTATCTCTGGAACCGTAATAGGTAGACCCTTGAAATTTTCACAGATGATGTATAGTTGTTGCCGCTATAGCAACAAATACTAAAACTTATAGGGTGTTCCAATAGAGAGGTGTTATTTACGAAAATGTGTTTATTTCTTGAACTGTAGGAGGGATACACTTGAAATTTACAAACAGTTATTAAAACTTAGTTCACTATATAAACAAGTATAAAAAAATAAAACTAAAAATTAAAGGGTGTTCCGAAAGTGGTGTGAAATGCATGTATAAGGCATACGTTTTTAACCATAATAGGTAGACTCTTAAAAATTTTATCAAAGGTGTATAACTATGGCCGCTATAGCAAAAAATATTAAAACTTAAAGGGTTTTCCGATAGAGAGGTGTTATTTACGAATATGTGTTTATTTCTTACAAACAGTAGTTAAAACTTAGTTCGCTTTATAAACAAGTCTAAAAAAATAAACCTAAAAATTAAAGGGTGTTCCGATAGTGGTGTGCTTTGTATGTGTAAGGCCTAAGTTTTGAACCATAATAGGTAGACTCTTGAAAATTTTACCAAAAGTGTATTACTGCGGCCACAATAGCAAAAAATACTAAAACGTAGGGTGTTCCAAAAGTGACGTGTTATTTACGTTTATGTCTTTTTTTTTTGAGCTGTAAGAGGAAACCACTTACAATTTGCAGACTGTAATTAAAACTATGTTTGTTTTATAAACAAGTATACAAAATTGAACTTAAATATTAAAGGGTGTTCCAATAGTGACGTGATTTGCATGTATATGAGTTTTGAATGAATAGGTGGAATCTTGAAATTTTTACAGGAGGTGTATAACTATGTCCACTATAACAAATAATAAAAATTAAAGGGTTTTCCGCCAGTGACGTGATTTGCATGTATAAAGCCTTATTTCTTGAACCGTAACAGGTAGACTCTTGAAATTTTGTACAGAAGATCTGTTGCCACGGCCGATATGACAATTACTAAAAATTAAAGGGTGTTCTGACAGTGACATGTTTTTCACTTATAGTGGCATATTTTTTAATCGCAATAAGTAGACTCTTAATATATTTATAGAAAGGAAGTTGCCATGGCCAGTATAATAAATAATAATAAATAATAATAAATTAAAGGGTGTTCCGACAGTGACAAGATTTTATAAACCGTAATAGATACTCTCTTGAAATGTTTACAATAGATGTGTTACTTCGGCCGCTATAACAAATACTTAAAATTGAAGTGTGTCCATAAGTAACGTGTTTTTCACGAATATTACCATGGCCGCTATAAAATCAATTACATATTAAAATTTGAAGGGTGTTCTAATTATGATGCAATTTTCGCGAATATTACTTTAATTTTAAAATTTAAGGGTGTGCCATAAGACATAAAGAAATAAACAACTGGAATTTTTAAATTATACTGAACATAGTACGGAACCCTACGTGTGTGAGTGTAACTCGCACTTGACTAATTTATTTAATTATTAAGATGACATACGGGGATATAATTTTAATTTTGTTCTATATTAACATCTTCATAGTCTTGGACGTCATTAAAATCCTGTTCATAACTCTCTACGTTATCACAAAAAATGGGAAGCTTTACTTTACTTTTTTTGGTTATCGGTCACAACAGGGTCCGAAGAAACCAGCATCCAATTAAATATGTCACTGTTAGTATTGCGTCATGAAATTTTTCTGGAGTGAAGGCGATCTACCTGTAGGAATGCAAATAATTAAGTGTAAAAAATGCAACCGTACTGTTGATGCCGAATGCCTAAAAAAGTACTATGGCATTAATAATATCTTAATGGATAACTTTAATTGCCTTGTCTTAAAAAATATAAACAAAAATATATATGTTGCTGGAATCTTCTCAAAGTACCCAAAATACCCATTTTTAAATATATATTTTTGGACGTAGAAATTATACTTCTGGAATCTACTAGTCTTAGGCTAATTTCAATATTCCGGTGACCCGATTCATGTCTTCTCTAAATACCCATTCGATCCACTTAAAAATTTCATATTTTTTCATATTTTTTTCGAAAACTCAAAATTTTAAAATATATATATCTCCGATACTGGCCACAATCTGGACGTAGAAATTATACTGCTGGAATCTACTAGTCTTAGGCTAATTTCAATATTCCGGTGAACCGATTCATGTCTTCTCTAAATACCCATTGGATCCACTTAAAAATTTCATATTTTTTTCGAAAAATCAAAATTTTAAAATATATATATCTCCGATATTGGCCATAATCTGGACGTAGAAATTATACTGCTGGAATCTACTAGTCTTAGGCTAATTTCAATATTCCGGTGACCCCATTCATCTATTCTCTAAATACCCATTGGATCCACTTAAAAATTTCATATTTTTTCATATTTTTTTCGAAAAATCAAAATTTTAAAATATATATATCTCCGATACTGGCCACAATCTGGACGTAGAAATTATACTGCTGGAATCTACTAGTCTTAGGCTAATTTCAATATTCCGGTGAACCGATTCATGTCTTCTCTAAATACCCATTGGATCCACTTAAAAATTTCATATTTTTTTCGAAAAATCAAAATTTTAAAATATATATATCTCCGATACTGGCCACAATCTGGACGTAGAAATTATACTGCTGGAATCTACTAGTCTTAGGCTAATTTCAATATTCCGGTGACCCGATTCATGTCTTCTCTAAATACCCATTGGATCCACTTAAAAATTTCATATTTTTTCAGATTTTTTTTCGAAAAATCAAAATTTTAAAATATATATATCTCCGATACTGGCCACAATCTGGACGTAGAAATTATACTGCTGGAATCTACTAGTCTTAGGCTAATTTCAATATTCCGGTGACCCGATTCATATCTTCTCTAAATACCCATTGGATCCACTTAAAAATTTCATATTTTTTTCGAAAAATCAAAATTTTAAAATATATATATCTCCGATACTGGGCACAATCTGGACGCAGAAAATATACTGCTGGAATCTACTAGCTTTACGCTTCAATTTGTAAAAAATTTTTGTTACAGTTTGTGGAACGCAGTTAACAGAGGTGTGGGACGTATTTAACTGACGAATTTATCTTCACACCCTTGTAGAAGTTTTAAGGCAAATTTAGCTTTAACGTATATATCGATCCTTTATCCCATACTTTGAGCAATATTTTCTTTCCTCAAAGGTCTTTTTGACTACATTTACTAATCTGTGTGTTTGTTCGATTGTACTGTATTTTTTTCTGAATCCAAATTGAAGATTCCCAATACATCCCATCTCGTTTAGAATTGGGTTTAACTTAGAAATTAAAATCTTTTCGTATAGGTTTGACATGCTTGATAAAAGGCTTATGGGTCTGTATGATTCTACTTTTGTGTGATCTTTTCCCGGCTTAGGAATCATTATCAAAGAAATCTTCAAATCTGATGGAAAGTACTCGAGACGACAAATGGCATTAAATATAAAAAGAATTATTTTTAGTGCTATATTAGGCAGCTCAATTAGCATCTTATTGCTCGTTTTATCAAAGCCAGGCGCTTTCTTGGTGTTTAAATCAGTTATTGCCCTTTCAATATCACGAAGCTTAATGTGATTGAAGGACTAGCATCGACAGGTGGCAGGTCAGCTATATCCGTCGAGTCATTTGGAATAAACACGTTTTTTAAATGGCCAACAAATAGATTACAGTTTTCGGTATCATTCTTATCCAACCCCCACAGGAAGTTCGCAAGGGAGGTTTGCGTATGACTGGTGGTTTTAAGTTTCTACATGCACGCCATAATGAATAACCTGATTGTGAAGTTCTGTCAATTATTATTATTATTAATGTAGGGGGAATAACGAAACAGACCACTACTAAATGGGTCCCTTTTCGACCCCCTTCCGCCCTCAATAACTATAGACCACCGACATAACTTGCGGCAATCTTACCATCATTAGGTCTCGTGCTACAACCAGCCTTTAATCTAGACTCTATTGATTTCAGAGTGTCGACTGGGAATTATCGGCATTCTTTCTCATCACGGTGTCTTAAGTGATTGCTAGCATTTGTCTAGTTCCCCCATGGCATCCACATTTGACAAGCTTCTGCCCGTGGTCCTAAGTCTTACGCTAGCCAGTGCTGGACATTCACACACAATGTGCACTACCGTCTCAGCGTCTTCCAGGCATAGTCTGCAAGTATCATCTTCTTCGATTTTCATCTTGGTTAGATGATACTTGAAGTTTCCATGACCTGTCACTAACGCAGTTAGTATATAACGCCGTCCGCAATTAGTGTCCAATGCAGTCTTTCGACTACCTTTCTTCTACTGATGCGTTCCATCGGTATTTTAGCTTCCCTAACCTCCTTACTAATAAGGTCCAGGATTCTATTATGACCGATGTTCGGCCCAAAGCGTTGCCAAATGTCATCACTCTTCATACGCAAAGCAGACATCGCAGCCGTTGATCTTATAAATAAGTCCAGCGGCAGCAATCCCAGCATTGCACTATAGGAAATTTTACCCCCTATTTTTGGCCAAAATTAATTACAGCCAAACGGCAGGACCAATTTGAATGATTTTTTTTTACCTGGCTTTTCGAAGACTATTAAGAGGGAGGTAGGGTTTCTTAAAGTTGTGCATACACTCAAAAAAACGTTAGTAAAGTTATCCATTAACTAAGAATTAGTTCCAAAGGTGTTTCCACGATTATAGGTTTCCAATGTGCCAATGTGTCCTTTAACCCACATCAATGTTACCTCGTTAACCGAGGAACATCTGTTAAGCTTTAAAACACATTCCAGCACTAGTTTGGAGTACACGTTCAACTGCTTCATGCGTTTTATAACCGATTGGTTGTCAAGTGCAATGAGAACCTTTCTTCTCTGCACCCGACATTCCAGCAGGTGATCCAACGCATGTAGCAGCCCAAGCAATTCTGCCATAAGAGAACCATCAGTGAAAATGCTGATATCATTCTCCATACACTCATTGTGTATAACGCCGTCCGCAATTAGTGTCCGATGCAGTCTTTCGACTACCTTTCTTCTACTGATGCGTTCCATCGGTATTTTAGCTTCCCTAACCTCCTTACTAATAAGGTCCAGGATTCTATTATGACCGATGTTCGGTCCAAAGCGATGCCAAATGTCATCATTCTTCATACGCAAAGCAGACATCGCAGCCGTTGATCTAATAAATAAGTCCAGCGGCAGCATAATTCTCATTGTGTTTTGTAGAATTTTATTACTTATAGAGTATTTTTGGCTTCTCTAAAATTAGGAAAAAGATTTCCTGATGATCTGGCCTGAGAAACCAGTGGAATACGTATAGGGACTATCTCATTCCCCCAACAAATAAATTGCATTTTTATTATAAAACGTTATGGGTAATTAGCATAATATTAAATAATTAATATTTAAATTCCCAAAAATTTTATTAATAACTAAATATGCAACTGCTTGTGGAAACCTTGGCAACACTTGGTTTTTTTTCGATTCTCTTGCGAGAACAAAATTAAATTGTGTATGCTTTTCATCACACCTTACGTCTGCATTTAATGATGGCAAAAAACCATCCAATTGTAGAAGAACAGTAAGGAAAAATAAAAACGTGGTTTGTTTGTTGGTGTTTTGTTGAAGCTTTAATATTCTGTATTATTATTCTATTAACATGCATAATTCTCATTGTGTTTTGTAGAATTTTATTACTTATAGAGTATTTTTGGCTTCTCTAAAATTAGGAAAAAGGTTTCCTGATGATCTGGCCTGAGCAACCAGTGAAATACGTATAGGGACTAGGTCTTTCCCCCAAAAAATAAATTGCATTTTTATTATAAAACGTTATGGGTAATTAGCATAATATTAAATAATTAATATTTGAATTCCCAAAAATTTTATTAATAAAAATTAATACGTTTTCTAACCAGGGAGGCCTCTTATACTTGTCCATACTTGGAAGTTTTAACAGTGCGAGTTGGAACGAGATTTTGGGAATTTTTTAAATTTTAAAATTTGAGACTCTAAGGGATGAGACCATTTTTCTTGGAAACCAGAAAAGATGGAAAAATAAAAATGAATACGATTTGTTACCTTTGTTTTGCCATCTTTTATGGTTTCCAAGAAAAATGGTCTCATCCCTTAGAGAATCTCAAATTATAAAATTTAAAAAATTCCCAAAGTCTCGTTCCAACTCGCAGTGTTAAAACTTCCAAGTATGGACAAGTATAAGAGGCCTCCGTGGTAACAAAACGTATTCATTTTTATTTTGCCATCTTTTCTGGTTTCATCCCTTAGAGAATCTCAATTTTTAAAATTTCAAAAATTCCCAAAATCTTGTTCCAACTCGCACTGTTAAAACTTTCAAGTATGGACAAGTATAAGAGGCCTCCCTGGTAACAAAAGGTATTCATTTTTATTTTGCCATATTTTCTAGTTTCCAAGAAAAATGGTCTCATCCCTTAGAGAATCTCAAATTTCAAAAATTCCCAAAATCTCGTTCCAACCCGCACTGTTAAAACTTACAAGTATGGACAAGTATAAGAGGCTGTAATGTACAAATCAGTGTCAGCATTTTACATGGCTCATGAAATTGAACCACCACACCCTTATAAGTCATAGGACTTAAGCGATGTTGTTTATATGTGATTGTTGCTAATACACAATTAAGTATGTTAATATTATTACAGTTGGTTGGATAACATAAAGAAACGAGTTTGGGAGCCTTTGTAATGATAGCTTTCAGTCTGGTGGGGGAGTTCGTGTCGCTTTTTCAATCCTTTATCTCACATATACATTGTACTTTTTAAACATAATAAATTATAGACTCCCTTGCCGCGGTTTGCAAAAACTGAATATGATAAAACTACAAGAAATTGCGAGCAAACTTTACACAACGCAAAAAATTGTAAATATTATGGTCACCCTTGATCGTGTTTGTGGCCATATTCTCTTTACCCTCCCAACCTATTGTTTTAGCTTTAATTGTTTTACTAAAACCCAAAAAGATACTAACTACCCATTTTTCACATCACATCTGTAAGAAACTTAAATGATTTATAGCAACATTTCAGTTAGTGTGTTTTTTTTTTATTCTTCACATCATGTTTATATTATGCCTATTTTTTTGAGGTTAGGATTTTCATGCATTAGTATTTGACAGATCACGTGAGATTTCAGACATGGTGCCAAAGAGAAAGATGCTCAGTATGCTTTGACATTTCATCATGAATAGACTTACTAACGAGCAACGCTTGCAAATCATTGAATTTTATTACCAAAATCAGTGTTCGGTTCGAAATGTTCAAATGTGACAAATTTTGTTCAGCGATGAGGCTCATTTCTGGTTGAATGGCTACGTAAATAAGCAAAATTGCTGCATTTGGAGTGAAGAGCAACCAGAAGCCGTTCAAGAACTGCCCATGCATCCCGAAAAATGCACTGTTTGGTGTGGTTTGTACGCTGGTGGAATCATTGGACCGTATTTTTTCAAAGATGCTGTTGGACGCAACGTTACGGTGAATGGCGATCGCTATCGTTCGATGCTAACAAACTTTTTGTTGCCAAAAATGGAACAACTGAACTTGGTTGACATGTGGTTTCAACAAGATGGCGCTACATGCCACACAGCTCGCGATTCTATGGCCATTTTGAGGGAAAACTTCGGAGAACAATTCATCTCAAGAAATGGACCGGTAAGTTGGCCACCAAGATTATGCGATTTGACGCCTTTAGACTATTTTTTGTGGGGCTACGTCAAGTCTAAAGTCTACAGAAATAAGCCAGCAACTATTCCAGCTTTGGAAGACAACATTTCCGAAGAAATTCGGGCTATTCCGGCCGAAATGCTCGAAAAAGTTGCCCAAAATTGGACTTTCCGAATGGACCACCTAAGACGCAGCCGCGGTCAACATTTAAATGAAATTATCTTCAAAAAGTAAATGTCATGGACCAATCTAACGTTTCAAATAAAGAACCGATGAGATTTTGCAAATTTTATGCGTTTTTTTTTTTTTAAAAAGTTCTCAAGCTCTTAAAAAATCACTCGTTATATCTATGTGTACCAAGGAATTGTAACAAGAAATTTCTACTAAGGTATATACAAATGAAATATACTTATGATAGCAAGGATACTTCCCAGATATAATATAAATTACAAACTCAATACTTAATAAGTAATTAACAAAAAGAAGCAAAAACTTAAGCAGACAATTTACACATCAAATTCATGTTTTCTTTGCTTATTTCTTTTCTTATTGTTTTATGAAGTTGTTACTGCTTTTTTTTTAATTCTTGTAAAAGATAATGCAAATAAAAAATCTCACTCACCCATTCATAACAAGTGATACTTTTAAGAGAACGTTTTCTGTATTACGTGGAGGCCTCTCCGAACACACTGCATACGTTGCTTTTTCAAGACTGTAATAATTTAAGTTATTAATGTGCCTTAATCTATATATAGATGTATGTTATTAATAAATTTATCCAATTTTAATTATAAGTAAGTGTTCTTACAAAGTTTTAAGAATAGATATTCCTCTTTTGAAAAAAAAAAACATGAATATGGTTACGTAAAACAAAGTTCGTTGGTGGATGCTCTGTCTTTTAAGAATTATATATGTTTATTATATTTTTTTTAACTTAAAGTAGCATATCCGAACTACCGGGCAATCTTTGCATTTTATCTACTTATATTTTGTTGTTGATCTTCTCTCACTGGATATTTTTTTTCTCACGAATTTTAGTTTTCTATAACCATATTCATGTTTTTTCGTTACTTATTAATACAGAATAAAAAATACTTTTTGCACGGACGGACCAACGGACTTAACATAATTATTTCGTGGTTTTTACCTTATGTCTTATTCCTCTTAAATTTACCTCTTAACTTAACTGAGGGTTTTGGGCACACCACAAGACAGGGCCATGTGGTCTTACGACCACGAGTCTTTTATTATCTATGACTATAAGATTTTTGACTATGCACGTTTTTACAATTAATTAGACTCTTTACCTTTTTTTTTTTAATTAAACTTCACAATTTAAGTTAAAATAAATAGTTAAAATAAATACTTTGAATTAAGACGCACAAAATGTTCATTGATTTTTATGATTTTGATGAAATTTTATTAGAAGTTTTTTTTTTTTTAAGTTTGTCTTACTACATTGACTGCCAAAACGGAAAAGAAAGACTTACGCAGTGCTCAGAAACAATTATCTTGCAGACGTGGGTTTAATTCATATGAGTACCGATTTTAGGTAACCATTTTATACATTTTATACCGTGCAGCATGAAAACTACAATCAGCATGCATGAAATACTGCATTAAACGGTGTTTACATGGGGAAAAAATTTATTAAATCGTAAATGATATTTTGTGCAGACATTATTTATCATCAATCCCGACATAAATTGCAATGACTGCATATATTAATTTGGGGTACAAATTACGTCTATTATTGTATTTTTTTTATTATAACTCGTGTTCCTTATGAATAGCGTTATTTTAAAAAAATGTTGTTTGCTTGTTTATCAAAAAAATTTTTTTTTTATTTATATACATAATTATTAAGTTTTATTATTAAGAAAAAATTCCTTATATCCTCTTAACCAAAAAAAAAAAAATATATATAAATAAAAATGAAGATAAAAAAAAAAATGAAATCAAGATACATGTTCACTACAAGGCCTCCCAGGTGACGAACCCATCTTTTCTGGTTTCCAAGAAAAATGGTCTCATCTCTTAGAATATCTCAAATTTTAAAATTTCAAAAACTCCCATAAACTGGTTCCAATTCGTACTGTTAAAACTTCCAAGTATGGACAAGTATCAGAGGCCTCCCTGGTAACAAAATGTATTCATTTATTTTTTGCCATCTTTTCTGGTTTCCAAGAAAAGTGGTCTCATCCCTTAGAAAATCTCAAATTTTAAAAATTCCCAAAAACTCGTTCCAACTCGCACTGTTAAAACTTCCAAGTATGGACAAGTATAAGAGGCCTCCCTGGTAACAAAATGTATTTACTTTTATTTTACCATCTTTTCTGGTTTCCAAGAAAAATGGTCTCATCCCTTAGAGAATCTCAAATTTTAAAATTTCAAAAATTCCCAAAAACTCGTTCCAACTCGCACTGTTAAAACTTCCAAGTATGGACAAGTATAAGAGCCTCCCTGGTAAGAAAATGTATTTACTTTTATTTTACCATCTTTTCTGGTTTCCAAGAAAAGTGGTCTCATCCCTTAGAGAATCTCAAATTTTAAAATTTCAAAAATTCCCAAAAACTCGTTCCAACTCGCACTATTAAAACTTCCAAGTATGGACAAGTATAAGAGGCTTCCCTGGTAACAAAATGTATTTACTTTTATTTTACCATCTTTTCCGGTTTCCAAGAAAAATGGTCTCATCCCTTAGAGAATCTCAAATTTTAAAATTTCAAAAATTCCCAAAATCTCGTTTCAACTAGCACTGTTAAAACTTCCATGTATGGACAAGTTAAGAGGCCTCCCAGGTAACAAAACGTATTCATTTTTATTTTGCCATCTGGCATTGCTTCCATGAAATTGCAGTTTTGATGCAAAAACCGAAGATTTATTCCATTAACAGAGCTATGTTAGCAGTTTAACAGAGCTCTGTTAAATTAGCAGGTTTGTGTCTAAGCTAAAAATTGTAAAATTTATATTCACACACATAAAAATTTTTTATTAGTTTTCCTCTTAATTTAGTAATCATTATAACTATTTTTTTTATTTTTTTATTTCTATATATATTTTTTTTCCAAATTTAATTAATTGTAATTTTTAACCTAACTTAAAGTATAAAAATCTGTAAAATTGTTTTTTAAAAATTTTAATATTGTGTTTATTAATTTTTTGTTCTTTATTGTTTATTTCTATAGACATTATTTATGTCGTCAATTTCAATTACTTTGTATGGTCCTTTATAGACTGGTTCTAATTTGTGTGTTGTGTGATTTTTAATGAATACCTCCTGACCTATAGAAATGTCAGTATTCTTTATGTTCTGGTCATGTGAATGCTTTTGATTTAGTTTTGATTTGTTAATTAAAAGTTGAGCTCTACTTAATGCTGTTTGAAGTCGGAATTTAACTTCTGTTGTGTAATTGTCGAAGTTGTATATTCTATTTTGTCTATCGGTGTTAATGGATTATTATTTGGATTATTAGGGAAAATTAGGTCAAAAGGGCAGTATCCATGTACCGTAGATGGGGTGGTATTGAAGGCATATTCAAAGTATTTTACCCATTCATTCCAATCATTTCGAGATGCGTGAATATATGAGCGAATGTATTCGTTGAAAGTGCGATGTGATCTTTCGACTGTACTCAGAGTTTGGTGAAGTTAAGGGGCTGATGTTGCTTTTTCCACTTTTAGAAGTGTAAGAAGTTCAGAAAGGATTTGATTGTTGTATTCTGTACCCATGTCACTAAGTATTTTATTCATGGGTCCATAAATTAATACAAATTGTTCTATAATTGTCTTAGCTATGGTTTTAGCGTTTTTATTAATTACCGGAATTGCTACTAGATACTTTGTTAGATCACATATGATTGTTAATATATATTGATTTCCTTTTTCCGTTATAGGAAGTGGGCCAACCGTATCAATGATTACAGTTTGAAAAGGTTTTTGATGTGTTTGCGTGACAATCATATCGGGTCTTATATTTTATTGATTTGGCACTGAATACATTGCTTTGCATCAGTGCCGCCCCTAGGAAGGGGGCGCAAACTTGTGTAAGGGAGAAAGAATTATTGCCGTCGGCGTTATTGATTGGAGCACGAATATTAAATATTTATTTATTTATTTCTATTTCCTATACAACAAGAACGCATTACGTTACAAAATTTGATAATTAAAAAATAAATAAACTTAATACATAAGTATATGAAAATGCATATTATAAAAAATAAAGAGAATAAAGAAAAACAATAAGAACAAATAATTATTATTAAGTTATTGATAAAATTTAAATAAAAATGTTTTGAAACTATTAGCATTGCTGTTTATTTGTTGACTTGGTGGAAGATTGTTCCAAAGACGAGCGGCATGTACATAAAATTGCCATTCAGACACTAGACATTGATGCCGAGGTATTAAAATATTTTGGTTTCGTGGCGATTTAGAAAAACGTAATTTTTCAAATAAATATCTGGGTATTTAACTATTTATTATTTTATGCAAAAAAGTAATAGTGTGGATTTTAACCAAGTTTTCAAAAGAGACTCCATACAAAGAAAAAGAAACAGAGCAGACCTGATCAAATCTTCTCAATCCATACACATATCTTATAATATTATTAAACAATACATTCAGTTTGTTTCTGTGTCACAGCTTCCAAATAATTCACACCCATACATCAGGGAAGGAATCAGGTAAGTTTTGGCAAGTAAGGCCCTTATTCTTAATGGAGTGAAATGTTGTGTGGCTGGTCCACACAACATCAAAGCTCGAAGCTTTGCATAAGTTTGACCAACCGGTGAGTTGATATGATTGATGTCAAATTGCAATTAAATGTAATACCCAGATTCTTCGCAGTGCGAACTGTTTAAATTTTTTCACCATTTAACACAATATCTTCGGAAATGTTGGGAATTACGCGTTTTTTACATATTACAATACATTTGGATTTGCTCGGATTCAAACAGAGTCCATTTTTACTAGCCCAAAGGTAGATTCTGTTTAAATCGGCATTCAGATCTAATATGCCTGAAGCAATATATTGAAATGGGCAACTTAGAGTGAGTTGTACGTCATCTGCATATAAATAGATTTTACTTTTAGAAAGCTGATTTGGCAAATCGTTTACATATAATGACAATAAAAGAGGTCCTAAAATAGAGCCTTGAGGCACTCCTTTAATAAGGGATAAGCAACCTGACCATGCATCATTTACAAATACCGATTGTGATCGGTTTGAAAGATATGATGATATAAGTCTCGCTGAATCTAAAAAAGTGTTTAAGTTTTACAATGAGTATATCATGGTCTACCATATCGAAAGCCTTAGAGTGGTCCAAAAGCACTAAGAAGTTAATGTATCCATTTTCTAATGCTTACCGTATATTCTCACTAACTTCCACAAGAGCCGTAATGCAGCTATGACTCTGGCCAGATTGCATACTAGAAAGCAAATTATTATAATTAAGATATGCAGTCATTTGTTTATATAAAAGTTTTTCCAAGACTTTCGATAACACAAGATGGCTATAGGTCTGTTTTCCCCATTCGACTTAAGTAATGGCACAATTTTTGCATGTTTCCAGTTCAGTGGATAGTGGATACTCACTTGACATTATGATAGTATTAAACATATGGGTGACATACGGAAGAATCAAGGGCAGCAGTATTTTTATAAATTTTGGATGTAATCACTACCCATTGAAAGGACATCATATTGAGTGACGCAAGAAAATTGAAAAAATTCCCCGGTTATCCTATTGTTTGTATTTAACCTGTCTGTAGAAAAATTGAAAAAAGTGGGATTTGCTTGAATAACAGGGATGTTAGTAAACGCTCTGTTAAGCATATTTGCATCCAATTGACAGTCAATATTGTTGTTTGCACTGCCTATTCCTATTTCACGAATAGTATTCCAAGTTTGTCGTGAATCGACTGCAATACTAAACCGTTTAGAATAATATTCGGTTCTTGCGCGTTTAATAACTTTGTTAACATTTTTTCTTGCAACGGAATACTGCAATTTAAGTTCAGGAGTTTTATAACGTTCCCAACTACCGTATGCTAAATCCCTTTGGAGTATTGCATTTTTAACAATAATTGAATACCAGGGTTTTTGTTTATAAATTATATTTTTTTGTTTTAGTGGTATTGCTAAATCAAAGCGATATTGCATGTTTTGCTCCAGAAATGACGATTGCTCGTCAACTGACGACATGAAATAGATGTCACTCCAGGCAATGCTTGATGAACATTCATAAAGATGATTAACATCCAGGTGTTTAAAATCACGATAACTGAAACACTGTTTCATTTGTTGAACTTGAAAGTTATAAGTTAAAAATAACAGGTCGTGTTTTGAAAAACAACGAGCAGATATCTAATCATACAAAATTATATTGCCAGCGTTAGACACAAAGAAAAGGTCAATTAGTGAGTTTATTGTGGATGTATGGTTGGATTTTTTATGTTAACTGTAGTAAGACCAAGCGATAGCATATTATCAGGGAGTGTCATTTTCATCAAAAGATTTGAATTAAAATCACCCGTAATAATTATATCATATCTTGAGGCAAGATTTTCAAGTGTAGAAAACAGAATGGTTAATGATATTCTCTTATTTGGTCTATAAACGCAGCCCAACAACAACTTTTGCCAAACGATGAAACTTCAATAAAAATAAACTCAACTGCCTGCCCAAATGAACTATTTGAAGGTGATGACTTACAGCAAATTTTACAAGAAATACTACTTATTACAAATATGGCAACACCACCACCATGGCTTTCTCTGTCAGATCTAAAGACTCTGTAACCATAAGGACATATAAAACTGTCGGGGGTTGATGCTACTAACCATGTTTTCGAGACACAAATAACATCAATATCGGAGTCCTCAAATATTACTTTAAATTTATCTACCTTATTATTTAAGCTTTGGGCATTAATGTGTACGATTTTAAAACCTTTTTTATGCTTAGCTAAGATTCTGACTATATTCATTGTTATGTCTTTGGATCTTCCTCGTTCATTATTGGTAATAGTCATGAAAACGTATATAGAAATGTGCAATGCTAATTGAATCAAAAGTTAGATAAAGGATGACTAGATAAAAAATTACTTTTAGAAAGTTAAAAAAATAATCAATATTAAAAGTTTTAAAAGAGTCAGTATTAAAAATTATGCAACAATGAAATATTAAGATCATATTATTAACAAAAAATGATAAAACAGTTAAAAAATGTAAACAAAGATACAAACATACAAAAAAATTATATGAAGAACAAAAAAATGCTTAATTAGTAGAACGAAAAAACTGCTTCAATTGATCCGGAAATATAATATTAATCGGTTTATCATATTCGTTTTGCTTAACGTAGACAATGCCTCGTAGAGTAAACACTGACTTCAAAAGCATATCCTTCTTCAGGCCAATCGCTGTTCTGAAAATGTCATAATTGTGAGGAGTCAAATTTTCATTTATGTAGTAAGGAGTATCACTTTGAAAACCAGCATTAGATAATCTTAAAGGCGAATTAGATTTGCGACGATAGGCTGCAACACTTATTAGAAAATAGTTTTTTTCATATGGCGTATCAAATTTGATAACAATGGGTGGATCATCAACATTACGATAGTTTTTATACTTTGTTACACGAAAAATAGATTTAAATGAAGGCAAAGTAACATTTAAGCTATATTATTCAAAAATTTCATTAAGATTTTCATTATTATAAAATGGAATTCCCGTAATACGTACATCTGATGCCACCATGGAGTTTTCTTGATTTAAGCATTTTATTTTTAAACTTTCAACATCAGATTTTATTTTATCAATTTCAGAATAATTCGTTTCTAGTTTAGTTTTTACATCGTTTATTATTTCATCTTTTAAAAAGACAAATTTTTGCTCAATTTCACTTATTAAACTACTCTTGCTTTCAGCAATCATACTTTTTATTATTTCAGTTTGTTCTCTTATATACTCATCTTGTTTAGTAAAATTGGCATCTAACCAATTCCACAAACGACGACGAAAATTTCGAATTTAATCCATGACTATTAAAACAAACAACAATAAGTCGTAGAAGAGCACATACTTATGTATGCTCCACTCGTGGCTCAATGGTTGCCAGGTGTAAACAACGTTTTTCAAATGTACGACGATGAGCCGTGACATTGACGACAGCGGGTGTGCGAATTAAAAACGGCTAACTATTGAAAATTTAGTATTGGTTCTTTCATTGCCAACAAAAAAGTAACAAAGAAGCAAATTCGAAAACAATAATATTATATTTGAAATTACCATACCATAAACATTCAGTAGGATTATAACGAACTTAATAATATTTTACCATCATGTCTAAAAAACTCTCTGGAGCACAAATACTTAATTAGTAAGAGAAGAGAAGGCAACGACTGAAGTGCTTCTTAAGAAGGTCCCAAAGCTCAATTCCTATTTTGCTCCTTCTAGTTCTTCGGCTGTCATCAGTGAACGTGAGTACACATAATGAAGTTGAAATATTAGTAATACCAGATTCAGATTCTAATGAAGATATTAATGAGAATGAAGCTGACAAAACGATATTAATTTCTTCTTCTAAAACTGTTGGCTTGATAAATTTAAATATATCCTCTTGGCCAAAATTCAAAAATAAAAACGAAAAGAATGAGTTAATTTTTAAAGGGATCTTGCCATTAAAGACATAATTATTATCCAAAAATTACCCAAAACATATTTTTGTAATCAACATCAGCTTCGTTGTGCAGAAAATGGGGAAAAAATAAACCGGTAATATTTACCATTCCAGATTTCATTGAAACTTTTTTCAGTTACATTCTTTGAATCCGAAAATTAAAAAAAATCTATCATTTATAGTTTTTTATATTAAGTATAAAATAAAAATAAAAAATTGTGAGAAATATAAATTTTTAATTGTGTAGGGAGCCATATCACAATCTCGCCCCGGGCGCCTACTAACCTCGGGGCGGCCCTGCTTTACATATCGGCTCACATCTTTGGTGGTATTTTTCCAATAATAGTATTGTCTGAGTTTTTTAAGCAGTCTGGTTGTTCCAGGATGACCTCAAAAAAGAGGATTGTCATAAAATTTCTTCAATAAATATTTTTGTTCATCTTTGTTAGTTATAATAGATATTTTTGGTGTTAGCGCTATTTGTAATTTATTTATATGCTGATTTCCTTTAAGTTTGAAGTTTTCAATGAATACAAGAATAAATATGCTGTCATTTAGATTCAATTGTATTTTACTTATATTTCTACTAAGTGCTTCTTTTTCAAGAATTGCAAAAAATTGATTTAAATCTATATTTCCATTAGCAATAGTATTTTTTATACAAAATTTTGGTAATAGTAATTGTTTTCCATGTTTGAAATGAAATGTGGGAACTTATCTAGGTCGACCTTATGTTTAATCCATTTTCTTACGCAATCGCAGCCAATAGTTTCGAAGACTTTAGGCTTTTTTTGAATTACATTATTCTTTTCTATAATTTTTTCTGCAGTTTTATTTCTGGATTGTGCACGTGTTGTAACCATAAAAGTTTTGTATATTTCAGCGATTGATTTAATATCACTAAAAGCAATTCGAGATAGCGCGTCCGCTCCTGAATTGTCTTTTCCTTTAATATGTCCTATAATGAAATCATATTCTTCTATTTCTGGGCAAATTCTTGTTAGTCTACTTGATGGATTTTTTAAAGAATATAAATATTTTAATGGTTTATGATCACTACGGACTATACATTTTATGGCATATAAATGTGGTCGAAAGTGATTAATTGCCCATTGGATTGCTATTAATTCTTGTTCTATTGGAGCTTTATTTGATTCTCCTTTTGTGAATGCTCGAGATGCATATGCTATACTTTATATATATACTTTACTAGCATCTGTTATGAGGTAAAAAGTTTTTTCAAAGTCTGGACTAGTATAATAGGACTATTATAGCTTGACGCCGAAGGTTCGATCAGACCGTCTTGTTGCAATTTTTCAACTTGTTTAGCTATCTCCTCTTTTTGTGAGTGTGGAGTTCGATAATTTTTAATATAATAATATTACGGGATTGTGATCAGAAACTCTTAATTCTTGTGTATAGAAATTATTTGTACTGATTTTAGCACTTTCCAACGCAAAAATCTCAATATATTTTGTACATAATTCAATCCATTCAGATTTGACAATTTTGGGGAAATTTTTTGTTAATTTCTTTAGGATTAGGTTGTTTCTATTAATTTGTACTTTAGACGTATCATGGATCTCATAATCGGATAGATTCTCGTATTTTATTGATCTATTATGTAAAAATTTATTTTCGGAATTCGTATTTACGATTCTTATGTATGGGAAAGTTTTGGAAATTATACCACCTGCTACATAGACACCGTCTTGTATTGTCTGATGAGGAACTACTAGGTCAGACATTTTACTTTCAATTGTTACCGATCTAAAAACTTCAGCATGTGCTGGTAGTGTTATAGTGCCATCGGCTAGTCTTTCAAGTAGTGGAATATTTATAGGATAGTTAAAATTGTATGGTCTCACCGAAAGGAAATTCAATTCTTTATTTTGTCCATATTGAATAATAGCATTGTTTGTTTTTAAAAAGTCTAAACCCAGTATACCTTGAAATGGTATTGGAAATGTATCTGAAATTACATGGAATTTATGGGGAATTTGAAAATTTGTTACTTTCAAATTAATTGTAATTGATCCTAAAGATCTGATTAATCCTTTTCTTTTCCTTTTTGAATAATATTCCTCGTGTAAAATTTAGATTTTAATTAGGGAGACATCAGCTCCTGTATCTACTAAAAATGTATTTAAATTATTGTTAGTCGAAATCTCAATTTCTATAAAACTACTTAAATTAAGATTTAAATGGTATATTGATTTAATATTGATTTAATATTGGATTCTTGTTTATTTAATTTTGGTACTGACCCCCGAGCCTTGGGGGGAATTCTCGTTTTCCGAATCCCCCTGAGTTAATCTTACATGCCCTCTATTTTGAGGTCGATGGTATTGATTTCGATAATTATTACCCTGGTTTTCGCGTGGTCTATAATTATTACCATTATAGATTCCAGAATTATTACTATAGTTCCTAGAATTATTATTTCTACGCCAATTTTGACCACGTCCGCGATTATTATTGAAACCACCATTTCTGTAGTTCATGTTGGTAGGACCTCGTTGCTTAAAATAGAAAACTGATGAATTCGAAACAGAAGCCTCAGTACTGGCTTCTATAAATTTGGAAACGACGTCGTTTAAAGTATTAAAATTGCCTGTTTTTATGTTGAGTTTTACCTCATCATTTGTGGCATTTTTGGAAATCGCTTTGGTAGCATTTTGTCTAATTAATTTATCTGCAATTTCCTGTGGGTAGCCTTCTCGAATATATGCTCCACCTAATCTCTTAGTAATTTCTTGTATTTCTTCCGCATATACTGTGGCCGATTTGGACTGCTGTTTTATATTCATTAGTTTTGAACATAGTAGCTCAGACGATTCTCCTTTTATGGATGATTGTAATTTTACTTTAATTGCTTCTATAGTATTTTCGTTTGTAATAACATACCATTCATGTCCCCTTAATTTGGTTTTTATAACTTCTATTACAACTATCTCATGTCCATCCTTGATTTTGTCAATCAGAGTTAAGGCATCTAGAAAACTTTGTAGCTCATTTTCGTTACCGTCAAATACAGGCACAATTTTTGTAGTTTTGTCTATAACTTCATCTTCTGTTCGTGTCATGTTGGAAGTTCCTATATTTTCCGTTTCTTCACTATCACTTTCGTCTGTTTCTGTTATTTGTTTAGTGACCTCTTTGTTCAAATTTAGTGGGACTTTAATGTTAATTTTATATAAATGAAATATTTGTAAAAGCTTATCTCTTAACTTAAAAAAAATTTCATTAGCCCTATTTTTGTGTTCTGTTGTATATAAATGGTAGTGTCCATGTAAGATAACTCTGATAGTGTTGTATGTCTTTATTAGTGTTTTAATGTGTTTAGTTAATGTTTCTTCCTTTATTGTTCGTTTCTTGTTAACGCATTTAAATGCTTTATTAAAGTCCTCTTCAAAAGATTTTATACTCTGAACTATTTCCTGCCATTGCATACTTAATAAAATTATATATCTTGTCTTCTTATTAAGATTGTATACAATAGTCGTGTAGTGTAGGCAATTACCATTAAAGCTAATATTGCGACTATCACCTCAAATGTATTTAAGTCCTCATTTTCATGTTTATTTTCCATCTTCAACTTTTGTTCTATATATTTTTCTAACTGTTTACTATGTTCGTCTATTTCTTTATTGTCATTTTTCCCTATTTCATAACCAGCGAAAAGCACTGGTATCGCTTTTAAAAATATTAATTTACATTTAAATTTAAAATATTAATTTTCGTAAAAATATTAATTTACAAAAGTTTAAAGAAAAGTTTGCTCACGTTTCGCGAGTTCACTGTATATGAATATAATTATCGTTAAGTGTATAAATACGAAAAATTATTATTTTATTGATTATTAAAATACACACATTTATATTATAGACCTAACATGTGAAAAAAGCCTTCTGAACATATGATGTTGAGGCATGACGCTGTTGCTTCTGATGTTATTGAAATCGTTGAATTTTATGTTGTGGTTGATTTGATGGTTTGGGAGTTGATATCGTTGCTTGATGTTTTAGTTGGATGGTTTATTGGTGTGTGTTGTTTTGCTATTAGTTGGAGTGCAATGCAGTTGACGTTTTCGAAGTCAGCCGTGTGTGATTTTCTTTTTTTTTGTAGGTATAAGCTCACTGTGTGCAAAAAAAAACGGAAAAGTTCGACTGTATAATTTTCACAAAATTTAATATTCCATCAGTAATTTGTCTTTTATTTGAAACTGGTATTGTTTCTCAAAATTGCTTTGTAAGTTTTTTTTTATTTGTTTCTCTTTATTTAGTCTTTTCACTAACTCTTTACGTCAATTTTGCTTCAATCTCTGAAATTACTGCAGTTTTTAAATTTTTTTGTATTATATTTTACAGAGCACATTTTTCGTTCGCTTCTTCTTAGTTTTTTTTCATACAATTTTGTCCCTTTTGTTTTTTCAGATTCTTTTTGAAAATGTAATTAATTTTCACTTAAAAATTCAATTAAAAAAAAAAGAAAAATTTCACACCCGACCGATACCAATGTCCTGTCACGGTCCCCATATAATAATAACACAACATTCAACCTTGTTGGTTAAATCTTTTCTGTCTTTATTTTTTTAAAATCAATTAATTATATATTTAAATGTTAAATTGCAGTCAAAGTGATGACATTACATTAAATTATAAAATGATATCCATACATAAAATTCAATTAGAATATGATATTAAATAAAAATACTCCAGACATAAATTGATATCTAAAGAATGTATGATATACTTTAGGTTCAATGAAATCTGTATGAGTAATTCAATTAAAATATGATATTAAGTAAAAATACTACAGACATAAATTGATATCTAAAGAATGTATGACTTTAGGTTCAATGAAATCTGTATGAGTAATTCAATTAGAATATGATATTAAGTAAAAATACTCCAGACATAAATTGATATCTAAAGAATGTATGACATAATTTAGGTTCAATAAAATCTGTATGAGTAATTCCACTATTTACCACAGCCCATAGAGTGAAGCGATGTCGCTTGGGAAGGTCGAGCGGCTTCAGTTGTTGCACAAGCTGAATTTTGTATGCTTTCAATTTAAGATCTCGACGTAAAATGTGCCAAGTTGTTTCATACGTCAGTCCGAGTTGCTACGAACGGCGCCGAATCGACTCTCCACGGGCTTCGTGTACGCTCTCAGCTATTGCCGATATATTTTCTTCACAGCGTTCTGGACGTGGTCTATTCGGTCGAATATTATCCAATAATGAATGCTGGGTCTCAAAATGGGTGATGGTGTTGCGAATAGTACGCTCAGTAGGCCGATTATGTTGACCATAAGTTGAGCGAAGTGCTGCACGAAACACATTCCTCACAGAACGTAAATTTTCGTAATAAAGTTGAACGATTTGTAAACGTTGTTCAGGCGTAAGTCTTTCCAATATGAAATGCCAAACAATACTAAACAAAAATAACATGAGAGCGTGACACGACAAACACGTGATTTGTCAAAAAAAAGGCTATTGAAAAAAGTATCTCTACTTGAATTACCCATTATCTTCAATTTATTCCCCTCCTAGATTTTCGATATTGGAAAGTCAGTACTGTGACTTCTATAAATTACTAGAAACCCGTTTCATAACAGCTGGCGACTACAATACGCTTTCTGGGAGTCGCGACTTATTACTCCGAGAGGTCGGATTTTGTTTGACGAAATCTCAAAAATGGGCTTAAATGTAATATCTAGTGGGCAACCAACATATTGGCGTACTGATCAATAGAAAATACTTGATGTTATTGATTTTGGCGTAACAAAGGGTATTTCAAGAGAAATGATTAAAGTTGAAGCATCTCTAGAGTTATCTCAGATCTCTCACCCACTATTATTTTTATATGGAAGAAACTAAGAAATTTCATCACTGTCCGAATTCTTTGCGAAGACAACTATAAGCATAAATAAGTTGAAATATAGAAAGTACCTCAGCACCCACTGCCCAGCAAAACTACCTAAGAACGCCAGAAAACATAGTCTTACTGATTTTGATTATAACCACGAACGTAGATCCGACGAGAAAATCGATATAATAAAATTTATTCTATAGATATCGAACGCCTGTTGACTGAAAAAAGGAGAACTCGAAGACAGTGGCAATCACACAGATCTCCTCAATTAAAAACAAAACAAAAGTGCTACTAAAATCCCGAAGAATTACATCCCTGGAAAAATACTTGGCAAACCTTGACGCTACTGCTCAATCATATTACTCATTATGGCGTGCAAAAAAATCTATTTACCCCGAACAAATCTACTGATATAAATGAGTTACTACTTATCGAAGGTGAAGCAGTATCACCACTAAGATTTAGCCTTCGAGAAATTCAAGAAGCATCGCTGGTCTAAACCCTAAGAAAGCCTATGGTTTTGGCATAATAAGCAACAAGATGCTAATGTTACTTCCTCGAGTAGCAATTAAAATAATACTTTATGTTTTTAATGCCATTTTACGCTTTGAGTCCTTCCCTCGAGCCTGGAAGGTCACTTTAATAACTATGATACCTAAGCCAGGAAAAGATCACACCAAGGTCGATTCATATATACCAATAAGAATTTGATCAAATTTGTCAAAGCTAGATGTATACCGAATCATAAATTCTGATTCCGAAGACAGCAGTACTATAGAACAAACGAACGGACTAGTTAACGTAGCAAAAAAGACTCTTGAAAATGACTGATATAACTAAGCAGATATCTGCCGATGTTATTACGGCAGTTCCCCTAATATTTGAATTTCGTGATATTGAAAGGGTAACCATAACTGACCTGAACCCCAAGAAAGCGCCTAATATAAATCTTTTTAGATTTAATTGCAAATTATCTTTGATAAGTTTCATTCCAAAGCCAGGATAAAGTCTAACAAAAAATTCGGCATACATACGTAAAAGGCTTTTATTAAATGCGACAAGAATATTCGCAAAAAATTAAATTCTAAAATTTAAATTCTAAAATTAAAGTTAAACCCAACTTTAAACGGATGCAGAAAAAAACAGTACAGACATAATCTTAATTGAGACAATTAAATATTAATTACGCAATTTATTTTAGTGTTCATATATGCTTAATTAATCTCACTCAATTAGTGTTTGACAGCTTAAAAAATCATTGTTTTTATTATAAATTTTTTTTTTAAAAATTATAAAAATTTCGCTTAAAAGAAATTTGCTTTTTGACTGGAAACAAGTAAAAGCACTTTAAGACAAAAACGTACATTTTGCTTTGTAACTTTTAATTTCAGTCAGCACATGCCGTTTTTGTTGTTGTAGTAATGTGACCACCTAATATTATTGCGTCATGCAGTAAACTTTTTCTTTTTACCACTGAATATACTTCTCAGTAAACATACAACAGGGTTGCATTTCGTATTTTATTCAATTAGTGATTCAATTATGTACTAATTGCTCAATTTAGTAATTGAGTTCTCGTATGGTAAATTGTGCTGAACAGGATAGGTCCTTTTCGATCACTTGAGACTCGTATAGAAGTGAGAGTAGTGAAAACGTTTGTACTACCACTAAATTCTTTTCATTGTTAGTAAAGACTTGCAGTTTATCACTTATCAGCTGAAGAGTAGCAAAGGCCTACAGGTAGTCATCAAAGGTCTTGACTCATATGTTAATCCAGTGTAAATAAAAGCTGGCCTCCAAAAAGCAGGATTTAAGGTTAAAAGCGTTGACAATCTCAGAAATCGAGAGCGTGTCCCTCAACCTTTATTTCGCGTTGAACTGGAACCTGGGGATATTAGATTAAAGAAGAACGAAACGCATCCCATTTATAATCTAAAATATTTGTTACACCGCAGGATAAGTGTAGAGGAACCACATAAGCGGTCAGGACCCGTTCAGTGTTTAAATTGCCAAGAATACGGCCATACAAGGGCTTACTGCAAGTTGCCTCCGGTTTGCGTTGTGTGTGGAGAGCTTCATTGTTCCGCCCAATGCGACAAACCAAAGGATGACTCAAAGGTTAAAAAATGTAGCAATTGCGGTGGAAATCACACTGCTAACTACAGAGGCTGTCCAGTTTTTTCTGAGGTAAGGAAGTTAACTCAAAAATTAATACTCCTGCTAGGCAGCCTCAATACCAAGCAAATGCTCATTACCCTCAGCTAGCTCAACCCACAACCAAACATGTTTCATACGCGGATATGTTAAAATCCAATAATGTTTTAGCACACAAAGCGACACCTACAACCAATTCTACCCCAAATATGCATCCAAAAGCTAAAGAACAAACACCATCTGGTAACTACAATCGTCTCGAAGCAAGTATCGAGACATTAGTGCATTCGTTAAACAGTTTTATAAGCTCTATGAGCAGCATGATGCAAGAAATGGTTCGCATGCAATCTATGATGTTGCAGGCGGTACTTAACAAACCATGAACTGTTTAAAAATATGTTTCTGGAACGCAAACGGCTTACGCCAACACAAAAATGAACTCGAGTACTTCTTGAAGAACCAACAAATTGATGTCATGAAGGTTTCAGAGACTCATTTAACAACAAATAGCTTTTTTAAAATCAATGGCTATATATTATATGACACTAAAGACCCCCGTGGCAGAGCATGTGGTGGTTCAGCAATACTAATAAGGGCTAGAATTAAACATCATTTACTGTGTGACTTTTGTGAGGACTACCTTCAAGCAACAAATATCTGTATTGAAGAATATCATCAAAATTTTGTTATTTCTTCGATTTATTCACCTCCTAGATTTCAAATATCAGAGAGTCAATATATCGACTTTTACAAATCACTAGGTCCCTGTTTCATAGCATCAGGCGACTACAACGCTAAACATACGTTTTGGGGATCACGCCTAATAACTCCAAAAGATCGTGTTTTGTTTGATACAATTTCAAAAATGCGTCTGAATGTGATATCAAGTGGACAACCCACCTATTGGCCTACTGATCGACAAAAAATACCTGATGTTATTGATTTTGGCGTGACTAAAGGTATTTCGAGAGAAATGATTAAGGTTGAAGCGTCACTCGAATTATCCTCAGATCATTGACCCACTATTGTCTATATATGGAATCAGCAAAATATCGTGTCGCCAACAACTTGCGCAAGCATTAATTGGTTGAAATATAGAAAGTATCTCAGTACTCATTGTTCGGAAAACATACCGCTAAGAACACCAGAAGATGTGGACCAGAGTCTAATTTATTTTGATCAAAACCTTAAATCAGCTGCCCAACATGCGACAGAAACCAGACAACCAGCTAGATACAATCAAATTTATTTTGTAGATGTCGAGCGGCTCTTAGCTGAAAAAAGGAAAATTAGAAGAGAGTAGCAAGCACACAGATCTCCTCAACTCAAATCTAGACTTAAAGATTGCACGAAACGGCTAAGACAACTGCTAGAATCTCGAAGAGTAGCATCTCTGAAAAATTACTTGGAAGACCTCGACGCAACTGCACAATCAGATTATTCATTATGGCGTGCTTGTAGGAACCTTAAAAGACCGGTCGTACGTAAGCCTCCCTTGCGAACTTCTTGTGGAAACTGGGCAAGGAATGATACCGAAAAAGGCAATTTGTTTGTTGGACATTTGAAGAAGGTTTTCACCCCAAATGTATGTACTGATATAGCTGAGTTGCCATCAGTAGAGACTGGTGCCGTAGTACCCCTAAGATTTGAATTTAGCGATATTGAAAGGGCAATAGCGGATTTAAACACCAAAAAAGCCCCTGGCGTTGATAAAACAAGTAACAAGATGTTAGTTGAGTTGCCCCTTATAGGTCGCAGAATTATTCTGTTTGTTTTAATGCCATCTTACGTCTTGAGTACTTTCCCACAGAGTGGAAGGTCTCTTTGATAACTATGATTCCTAAACCAGGAAAAGACCACACAAAAGTAGAATCATACAGACCTATAAGCCTTTTATCTAACGTGTCAAAGTTATTTGAGAGAATATTAATAACTAAGCTGAATCCAATACTTAGCGCGAAAGGATGCATTCCGAACCATCAATTCGGCTTCAGAAAACAACATAGTACGATCCAACAAACACACAGATTAGTAAATGTAATTAAAACGACCTTTGAAGAAAAAAAATACTGTTCTGCGCTCTTTATCGACGTTTCTCAAGCATTCGATAAGGTTTGGCACGAAGGCCTAATATTTAAGCTAAAGCTGAACTTGCCCGAAAACTTGTATAAGCTTTTAAAAGATTATTTAACGAATCGCAAGTTTTTACTAAAAGAAGGTGACTTTTTAAGCTCGCCACAGCTCATTGCAGCCGGAGTTCCCCAAGGTAGTATTTTGGGACCAATTTTATATTTACTGTACACATCGGATATGCCAATTAGCACCCTAGTCCACACATCAACTTTTGCAGATGACACAGCTTTCTTAAGTATTCATGAAAGTGCCCAAGAAGCATCACAAATTTTACAAGACCACATACTCAATTTGGAAAAATGGCTAGAAAAATGGAGAATAAAAGTGAATGAACAAAAATGCACTCACATAACTTTCACACTGCGTAGGGACTCATGCCCTCCTATTCGCATAAATAACCAAATGATACCACAGCTTTCAGACGTTAAATACCTGGGTATACATCTTGACCGTCGCCTTACTTGGAAAAGCCACATTGACTTCAAGTTAACACAAATGAAACTACAAGTAGTACAACTAAATTGGCTTATTGGCAGAAACTCCACCCTGAGCTTAGATTGTAAACTTCTACTGTACAAGTCGGTCCTCAAACCAATTTGGTGCTATGGGATTCAGTTATGGGGCACTGCCTCAGCTAGCAATGTAGAAAAAATTCAAAGGCGCCAAAATAAGATCTTACGCATTATTACATCTGCTCCCTGGTATATAAAAAATTCAAACATCCACAAAGATTTAAACATGCTATCAGTTAAAGCAGAAATAGCGAAACATGCAGTCACATATCTAAAGAGGCTTGAATCTCATCCAAACCCTTTGGCGCGTAACATGCTGAATGAACCTGGTTACATTCGACTAAAAAGAAGAGACACTGCTTTTCTTGGCGGATGACCCGCAAATGATTTCAAAATCCGTGAAACAAACATTATTTTTGTCTAGCACTGGCTGGACTTAAAAAGAATATTTTATTTTAGACTTAAGATACGAGTAATTATTGTTAGTTCAAAAATATTGAAGATACAATAAATAATATTTGCAATATATATTAGTGGTAGAGCAATGCTGATTTCAATCAAAATTTATTGCACTACTCCCATCTATGATGGACATATTAATACAAACTCAAATAATATCACCTATCAGAGCACCCTTTAATTTTAAATTGTATATTTGTTGTTATCGCAAACATACTGTGTATATTTAAGTGTCTATATATATTAGTTTTTTTTTGTACTACATAGTTGACATTTCAATCTATAACGACTTAAAAGTTAAGATAATATATATATATATATATATATATATATATATATATATATATATATATATATTTATATATTCTTTATTTCCAAAAGATTTGACCAATAATGAAAATTATTTATTTAGAAACTTCAAGTTTATGTTCAACAAATTCAAAGCTACTTCATAATTTAGTTTAATAAAATATATAGGTAGAACATCGTAAAGTACATATCCACACGGCCAATCCTGACTTCTATCGGTCTGCGATTAGATACTCCACAATTTCATGAGATCAGAAGAAGTTGATGTAATGTTAGGCCCTTCAGAGATCCCAATTTTCTTAACATCATATCTGTCATTACATTTAACCGTAGTAACTAAATATGGACCCAAAAATTTATTTTTTAACTTCAAATTGTTTTCAAATTGCGTTCTTTTAATTGCCACTATATCCCCAGCCTTGTATTTATATGCATCTTTCTTGTTTTTATCATATTGTCTTTTTTTTGTATTTCTTGGGGCTTATATATATCATTGTATATATCAAATACAATTGCCAACACCTCTAACTCATAGGAATGATAGTACTTCTCGGCATCTGTTGTGGCCTTACTCCAAAAATAAACCAGATGAAATTCGCTTTCGTATTGCCGTTGTAACAATATAGCACCTAAGTCTATCTTACTTCCGTCGGTATGCAGTTCTGTTATAGCTAAAGGATCATAAATTTGCAAAACAGGTTTAATCTTCTTGGTCGCTGATAAATTGGCGTTTCATCATTTAAAATAAGTTGAGTTTTTATCGGACAATTAATACATTTTTTTTGGAAAGTAATTATTATACATTTCATAAACTACATTTTTGAATTGATTATCTACATCCAATTCAATGACATTTTCTATAATATTAATTTTATCAAGAAATAATTCAACAAAATTTTGAAGTTTTAATTGAGGTGTTTGCTTTAAGAACAATTTTCCATTACCCATGTACAGTTTGCACTGTTTTAGAAATTCTGTTCCGAGAATAGCATCGTAGTTCATATTTTTATCAGGCATAATGTAAAACTCAACTTCGTAATTTTCTCTACCAACTTGAATTACAATTTTAAAAAGTCCAACCGGAGCAACTACCTTTTGCCCAATTCCAACAAAAGTTCGAGAAGTTTCAATACATATTGGTTCTCCAACCAAAAAGTGGTTAAAATGAAATTGCATTGGTTTGCTAAATATTTAGCAATGTGACACAAATTTTTACATGTTTTGTTCTCTTTGTGAGATTCTGGTTGAGATTTTGTATGTACGTCCCACACAGCGACAAATTGAAAATTTAGTTACTAAAAGTAGGCACCTAAAGGTTTTTAGCTGATTACGAATGATTACGAAAATGACGGATCCAATATGGCGTACAATTTTTTTAAAAAATGATACAATTCGCTTAAAACTTATTGCACGTAATTTTTGATATCAGTTTTTAAAAATTACAAATTCAAATATCAAAACATTAGGCCTACTTAAAAACTTAAAATGAGAATACTTATAAAAATCGGAATTAATAAATATATTTTTATAAGTTTTTAAAATTTAAAGTTGGTTAACTGGTGATAATACTTAAAATAATAAGAATTATAATTGTTTCACATTTTTTTTAATTATCAGTTTGTTATCACAAAAAATGCGCAGCCCTTACATATTTAATAGAGTTCCATTAAATTTTGCTTTATTTTTTTTTTAGCTTTTATCGGGACCTAGTGATTTGTAGTAGTCGCTATATAGACTCTCTGATAATCTCGGAGGTGAATAAATTGAAGAAATAACTAAGCTTTTATGAAATTCTTCAATGCAGATATTTGTTGCTTGAAGGTAGCTCTCACAAAAATTACACAGTATATTGCTATACCACCACATGCACTGCCACGGGGGTCTGACTGCACTAATGTATCAATTATACCTTCAAGGCGACTAAAGTTAGAGGATGCGATTTGTTCTTTACTCTCCGTGTATAAATTGTTGTAATTTGATGTTGGTGTTACATTAGGAACTGGTGTTCGATTTGTTTTTAAAATATCAACATATGAAACGTGTTTTATGTTGGGCTGGGCTAATTATAATTATTATATAATATTATTATTGTTTTTTTTTTGTATTAATAATTGATGTTATTATTAATATTTAATATTATTATTATCAATTATTGCTATTATTATTTTTAGTATTAATAATTGTTGTTTATTAATAAAATTTTTGAGAATTTAAATATTAATTATTTAATATTATGCTAATTACCCGTAACGTTTTATAATAATAAATCAGTCAAGTGCGAGTTAGTCTCACACACGTAGGGTTCCGTACTATGTTTAGTAAGCCTTTAAAAACTCAAGTTGTTAATTTTTTCATGTCTTATGGGGTACCCTTTGATTTTTAAAATCAAATTCATATTCGCGAAAATTGCATCGCTATTGGAAAACCCTTTAAATTTTAGGAATTTTTGTTATAACGGCTATGGTAATACACTTTCTATAAAAATATCAGGCCTTTCTATTACGGTTTAAAAAATAAGGTAATATACGTGAAAAACATGTCACTAATGGATCACCCTTTAGTAATTAGTAATTGTTACAGTGGCCGAAGTACAACATCTACTGTAAATAATTCAAGAGTCTACCTATTACGGTTCAAAAATTAAGGCTATTTAAGTAAAACTCATGTCTCTGTCGGAACACCCTTTAATTTTTATTATTTGTTATAATTTCCACAGTAATAAACCTCCTGTAAAAACTTCAAAAGTCTACTTATTATCGTTCAAAACTTAGGCCATATACACGCAAAGCACGTCACTCTCGGAACACCCTTTAATTTTAAGGTTTAATTTAATAGAAAGCGAACATAGAGTTAATTTTTAGGTGTTTGCCTGCTATAGCTCAAGAAAGACATAAAGACGTAAAGGCAAATAACACCTCACTTTCGGATCACCCATTAAGTTTTAGTATGTATTGCTGTAGTGGCCACAGTTATACACTTTTTGTGAAAACTTCAAGAGTCTACCTATTATAGTTCAAAACGTATGCCTTATACATGCAAATCACGCCACTATCGGAACACCCTTTAATTTTTAGGTTTATTTTTTAGAGAACTAAGTTTTAATTACTGCGTGCATATTTTTAGTGTATTCCTTCTACAGTTCAAGAAATAAGCACATATTCGTGAATAACACCTCTATATTGGAACACCCTATAAGTTTTCATTTTTGTTGTATTTTTTGCTATAGCGGCAACAACTGTACATCATCTGTGAAAATTTCAAGAGTCTACCTATTATGGTTCAAAACTTAGGACTTAGAAATGCAAATAACACCACTATCGGAACACTCTTTAATTTTTAGGTTTATTTTTTTAGACTTGTTTATAAAGCGAACTACGTTTTAATTACAGTTTGTAAATTTTTAGTGTATGCCTTCTACAGTTCAAGAAATAAACACATATTCGTGAATATCACCTCTCTATCGGAACACCCTATAAGTTTTCATTTTTGTTGTTATAGCTGCACCGCTACACACCTTCTGTGAAAATTTCAAGAGTTTACCTATTATGGTTCAAAACTTATGCCTTATACATGCAAATCACATCACTATCGGAACACCCTTTAATTTGTATTTTTTTATAGTTGTTTATATAGTGAACTAAGTTTTAATTACTGTTTGTAAATTTCAAGTGTATCCCACCTACAGTTCACGAAATATGCACATATTCGTGAATAACACCTCTCTATCGGAACACCCTATAAGTTTTAGTATTTGTTGCTATAGCGGCAACAGCTGTACATCATCTGTGAAAATTTCAAGAGTCTTCCTATTATGGTTTCAGAGATAAAAGGCGCTGACAGACGGACAGACATTGCAGCGAAAACAATAGGGTTACGTTTTTACACTTTGTGTACGGAACCCTAAAAATGCAATTTATTTGTTGGGGTTAAAGAGCTAGTTCCTATACGTATTTCACTGGTTGCTCAGGCCAGATGATCAGGAAACCTTTTTCCTAATTTTAGAGAAGCCAAAAATACTCTATAAGTAATAAAATTCTACAAAACACAATGAGAATTATGCATGTTAATAGAATAATATTACAGAATATTAAAGCTTCAATAAAACACCAACAAATAAACCACTTTTTATTTTTCCCTACTGTCCTTCTACAATTGGATGGTTTTTTGTCATCACTGAATGCCGACGTAAGGTGTGATGAAAAGCATACACAAGTTTATTTTGTTCTCGCAAAATTGTTATCTTTATTATTATTCACCCCAATCACGAATAATTATTCCCATGAAAAAACTCCCAAAATTTTCTATTGTGAATGATTCCAATAACAATTTACTTGTATGTTACGGTATAAATCATTCACGATAGAAATTTTGGGAGTTTATTCATGGGAATTATTATTCGTGATTGGGGTGATTGTATATTATTATTTATTGTAATACTAATTTTTTATTATTATTTATTGTTGTTGTAATTGTTATTTATATTTATATTTTTTTAGTTATTTATAATTATTCTTATTTATTTATTATTATTAGTATTATTATCACATTTATCGTATTATGATTAATTTTATTATTATTAAAGTAATTGCTATTTTTATTATTTTATTTTTTTTTTGTATCTGTCTTATTATTATTAGATTCTTTCCCTTTTTAGGTCTTTTTAACATAAGGCTTATAATTTCTTTTACAAATCAAGATATCAAGTTATTTTGCTCAGTGTTTGTTCAGCAGGTACGACTAATTTATGAATCACCCAGTTGTAGTATAAATGTTACTTTGAAACTAATTTATTACTACTTTGTTACTTAACAATTATAGTAGTTGTTTTTTTTATTTATTTTTTTATTTTATTATTACACATGTATAATTGAAAAATAAAGAATTAAAGTTTATTTAAAGAAAAGAGAATAAAATCAACAGGAGTTAATATAAATTAAATCTAAATAGAGAGAAATATTAGCAGAAATACATGTTTTGATCAAATAGAAAGGGAAAAAAGGGTGAAATGAGAGTAAAGGAGCATATGCATATATAAGTATGTATGTATATACAAAAAGAGGGGAAATATTAAAAAAAGAAGGTAGGTATTTATATAGATATTTGTATATGTTGTATGTAAATAAAGATTTTTTCCTTCTTTATTTTCACAAAGTAATTTCAAATTTTAACTTAGACCACTTTTACACCTTGCAATAACCGCCGCAACTTTTTCATGCAACTTTTTTCTTGTTAGTAAGAGGGGTTGGGAGGCATGCGGGGTTGAAAAAGTTGCATGACAAAGCCTGACGAGGCATTTTTTATTTTTTGTTTTTGATTATTTTCATTTTATTTTTTTAAAATGTTGTCTACTTTTTGACTACAGAAAAAAAACGACAAATTATATTTTTGTTTTGTATAAAAAAATTATTTCCAAATTATAATTTAAGATATATATGTATATATAAAAATTTAATTTTAAACAAAAATGTCACAAGAACTAATTGGGTAGTACTCTTAGTTTCGCAGTTACGGACCCCATTAAATTTGTATGTAAAGTATGGTAAATCTCGACTATTTTAGGGTAGAATGAGGTAATATGCGTGCGATTGGAAAGGTAATTAAAAGTATTATCCAAATAAAATGAAATTAATAAAAATAAATCAGCCAAATACGAGTCAGAATCACACAAGTATAGTTTCGAACTATGTTCAGTTCAACTTTAAAAATTCAAGTCTATAATTTTTTACGTCTTATGAGGCATGCTTTAATTTTAAATTATTTTTTCTATTAGAGCATAGTACTAAATATCCTATGTAAATATCAAGTGTTTGCCTACAAGGTTAAGAAAAGAAAGGCAAATTCCGCAACTTTGAGAAATTAAGGGACCACCCCATTATTATTAAATTTATTTTCGTTTCTTGTTGTTACTATAGATATTGTTAAATATAAGATGTGTAAATTTTAAGTATCAATATAATGTTATATATGTAAAATCGAGTCATTATCGAAACACCCTTTAATTTTTGGTTTTGATATTTGTTCTAGGGGACAAGTTTGTACATAGTTTGCGTAGGTGTAAAGTGTCTACCCCTTCCGTTTCAAAAATTAGGCTACAACTATTCGAAAATATTTGCCACTCTCGCAAAGCCCTTTATTTTTATTTTTTGTACTTTTCCATAAATTCACACCCTCTGTATATACTCGCGTTTAAAAAAAAAACAGTCATATTTGCGAAAACTGCATCACTATCGAAATACTCATTATATTTTAGTAATTATTGTTATAGCTTTATATGAAAATAATAGGAGCCTACCTATTGTGGTAAAAAAAAGGCAATATAAGTGAAAAATATGTCCCTGTCCTAACACAGTATTTCACCTCCTGCAAAAATTTAAAGACTCTAACTAATATGGTTAAAAATTTAGACCGTAACATGCAAATCTCCTCACTATTTATTTATATAAATTTTAATTTTATTCCTCATATTGATTAAGAAATAAACACATATACGTGAAAAACGAGTCTCTTTCGGAACACCCTATAAGTTTTACTAGTTGTTGTTATAGCGGCCACAGATATACACCTTCTGTGAAAATTTCAAGAGTCTAGCTATAACGATTCCAGAGATAGAAGGCGCTGACAGACATTGTAGCGAAAACAATTGGGTTACGTTTTACCTTTGGGAAAAATTTTAGGTGAACAAACAAATATTTTTTTTTAATTTTCATTCTTTTTGTCAGAACATAGACAAGAACATCCTTTAAAAAAAACTTTTTTTTGTGCTTGCTTGATATTTTATAATATTTTTCATTAATGTCAATTTAGTTAGATAGTACATTTAATTAACATTCCAGTGATACTCATATTATCTCATTCCATTAAATAGTTGAGATATACAAAACTTTACATAGAAACTTTAGGGGTCCGTAACTCCAAAACAAATTAAAATTAATTTTACAACAATATATTACTTATTTTTAAATATTTATAATGTGTGTGTGTGTGTGTTAATATTATATTAAGAAAGTTTAATCGCTTAATCATAATAAAATACGTTTAGTTGACAATACAGCTTTTGTTTATTTACTAATAACACAGAAAAGCATAAAAAACAAAACTTACAAAAATAAATATTTTGAAAAAATTCAAATGTAAAAGAATACAGGGTTTCGAAGCAACTTTCAAAAAGAATAGGAAAAAAACTCGGCATTTGTTGCAAGGTATAAAAACGGTCTTACTGTTTCTTGAAAAATTTTTTATCAGTTTAATCAAATATTTCATTAATTTTCACTTGAGTAACTATATCCACAATATACCATTAAAATGAACATTAATTTACGGTGATATATTAAATTTTAGTCGCACGTCGCCATAGTATCCCCAAATTCTTGGCAGTTTAAACACTGTACGGGTCCTGATCGCTTATGTGGTTCCTCTATGGTAATTTTGAGGTGTAGCAGATATTTAATATTGTATATAGGGTGTGTCTTATTTCTTTTTCAATCTCATATCACCAGGTTCCAATTCAAACCGAAATATTGTTTGGGGGACACGTTCACGATTTCTGATATTGGCTACGCTTTTTACCTTAAATCCATTTTTTTGTAGACAAGCTTTAATATCAGCTGGATCGACGCAAGGGTCCATAACTTTTTAACTACCTGCAAACCTTTGCCACTTTTCAATTGATATATGTAAAAATTCCGCATTTGAAATTCGTTAACCTATTTTCGGTAGTTGCTTTCATCATTTATTTGAATCTTTGTTTCACTTATGTTACCACGCTTAAGAGGAATCACATAAAATAAATTTTCTCCAATTATTGAAATTAAACTCATTAGAATTTTGTTCTCTAAGAAAAATAGGAGGTAGATTGAACGACTTGGGTAACGTTAAAGGCATACTTGTTTCGCTATCCAAGTTTGCAAAGCTGTTTTGGGAACTTAGACTATTAGAGTCCCTATCTTTAGGTACTTTAGAACACAAATCAGACCAGATAAGACACGAAAATTGGAGTGTTGCCAGATCACAGCTTTCGTTGGAAAGGGATAGCAAGAGTTAATGTTTCTTATATTACTATCTCCTTCTGGGTATAGCTGCAATTTGACATTTTATTGTTTACAAAATAATTTGTGAAACTGGTGGAAAATTTTAATAAAATTTGATTTGTGTGTAAAAATAGCATTAAAATAATTTGTGGCAAAGATAAAATTTTAACAAATATCATAAAAGGAAACAAAACAGGAAAAAATGTAAGTATAAAGAAGGTTTTCTATTCAAATTAATTTGTTTTTAATTAAATTACTTTGCTATTTCAGTAGTCGCCGATGCATAAGGGGCTGTCCAAAAGGGGAGAAATTTCATCAGTTCCCGAAAAATCCAACCAACTAAACATATTATATTTGTTAAGTTTAAAAGTGAATTATTGCCCGGAGGATTTTGTGCATCAGAAGGAACTATGATCCTATGTACAAATTTCGGTTTAACAGTGTGTACTTCCAATTGATATTTAAAGACAATTGGAATTATTTATTTTGATTTATGTAATATGATATGTTACAAAAATATCGTCTTGCTGGATTAAAATATGTCTTACTTATTATTTCTTACATTGGATGGATAATTACCCTGTGTTGGCAGGTCTGTTTTGTTAATGGTGACTAAAATCTCAAGGTAAATAAATATGTTACAAGTTTCCTTGTAGTTTTTTAATATATGTATGAATTTTTGTTTTTCTAATTTCAGTCGTAACCAAATTACATGTTGGTGACATTCCCTTCAAAAAAAACTTCATTGTAATCTTCTTCCTTAACTATCTACTTATACCAATAAATTGAAAAAGATGCTACAACTATCTCCAACAACTGCAATCTATTATGAATTACGTTCACCTTTTTCTGCTGTTAACGTTACTTGAAATTAGAAACAAAACATTAATAAGATCAGAAAATAAAAATACATAAATTACTTTATTTAAAATGTTCACTTAAAATCCAAAAGTAAATATGAAAACTGAAAATAAATTTTGTATTTAAATTCAATTAAACTAAAAATATGTTTTCTACTACTACCGTTAAAAATGAATAAACTGTTAAATAAATACAGGAGTCCATAAGTAAATTTAGTGCAGCATCATTTAAAATTAATGATTACGTGGTGGAGCAAACTTTCGTGTTGACCGAATGTTGGTACGAATGCAACGTGAACCAATCCCTTGGCATTTTCGCTCCTGTTTTTTTCACAAACGATACGAAGGCGTATTTGAGTTCATAAAAGTTAAGCTTTCGGTTTCTATTTCAGGACTTAGATCTACCGCAAAAACATTATGTGAACTAGTTATCAGAACTAGTGGCACAATTTACCTAAAATTAAAATGCAATTTACTTTCCGTATATATAACAGTATATTCAGATTGATTTGCTTACCTTATTTTCTTTATCGAGAAATAAACGTTTATTCATTGCTGTTAAGGCGGTCGTGGTTGATTAATAAGATCAGTAACCATAGGGATCATTGCTCATGTAAAATTTTACAACTTTTCAATGAACCCATTTTACTAAAAAAGTAACTAAATACGAAGATGCGTCAAATTTCCTACACACATTTTCAGTTGTAGTAATACATTTTTTTTTTTTAGCAGATTTTTGCATTTCTTTTACTAATCTAGTATTTTGTTTGATTGTAGAGGATTCTGTTCGTTTGCTGACAAGCACTCTTATTTAGATTTATGAAATATAGCCGTGTACTGTTTTAGGTTTTCGTTTCTTAGGTCCTCAATACCACACGAAGCCCTTAAAACGTTAGATTTTGTTTGAAATAATATTATAAAGTATCATATCATAGGGCATCGACGGAATCCGTTATCATGCGCAAGAATATTTCCTTATGTTCTGGTTGCTAACGTGCACTTCGCCGGAGAACCATTCAATATACATAAGCATCTATGTATATTGCACAACCATTATGAAGTCACATACATGTATAAAATTGTTTACCATAAGAAATCAAATAATTTAGACGGGACTCCTCCTCTTCAACTGCATTTGTGTCCAAATTTTCCTTGAATTCTCTTTAACATTGAGACTTTTTGAACAAATGCCACTTAAAAAACTTCTATTGCCAATTTTTTTCAACTTTATGATCATGTTGTATTTTTGTAACTTTTAACTGCGCTTTGCAACAACCGTAATATATTTTAATAACTTTTGCGAAATTATTGTACCAGTTTATTTTTAATAGTAGTAGTAAAATATCTTTATTACTTCATTATATTATATATAAATAATACAAATATAAAAGAAATTTATGTATAAATATCTTAATGATTGTATTCATTTATTAAAGAATTCCGGTACAATAAAGCATTAATAATATATTTTGCTATATTTTCCCAATTAAAAAGTTCTCCATTTAGTAATTTCACAAAATCCTTTTCTGATATTGTTATAGCATGAAAGTGTTGGAATCTGATGAAATTCAAAACAGGGCATCGGCATAGAAAATATTGTAAAGATTCAATTTCTCTTGTATTGCATAAGGAGCATTCTTTATTTGTGCTTGTTGAAAATCGTGTACCATTTAGATTTATTAGGTCACATCTAGTTTTTAAGATATATGTTATATAGTTTTGGTCAAGTAGTGTTGGGATGTATAGTTGTCCTGCTGCAAATTGTAAATTTTTGTAAAATGTTTTGCTTTGCGATGCTCTTAGGAGGCGTTCGTTATGATACTTCATTTCCAGAATAGTTAACAAATAGCTTCGATTTTCGCGCCATTGATTTGATACTACTCTTGTCTGCCAATGCATGTTAAAGCCACTTCCTAGCGCGTTAATTGTCTTTGCCCAAAATATGTTTTTTTCCAGAACTTTTACGCTTAATTTATGTGGAAGACGCGACGAATTTAATTTAAAGAGTGTATGATATACTAAATAGTTTAAGCTCAATTTAATTGTATACAAATGGCAGTCTTGTAAACCAGTTTCTAACATTAAGACATAGTTTGGGGTGAAATTTGGTAGTTTTAGTATACGCTTAATAAAATATCTCTGCAGTTTATCCACCTCTTCAAAGTGCATACATCCCCAAATTTGGGCCCCATATGATTGTATGGAACGACTTACAGCTTCAAATAACCGATACTTTGTTTTAAAAGAAATATTGTTTTTGTTCAGCAATGAGTTCCACGTAACATTTATGCTATTTTTTGCTGCAGTATTTCTATTTAGTATGTGCTTTGTGAATATCATTTTTGGTGTTAGTATCATTCCTAAATAGTTATATTCGTTGACTATTTCCACAGTTTCACCTTTAAATAGCCGGTAAGATAATCTACGTCCATTCCTGAATACCATTATTTTTGATTTTGTTAGGTTTACTTCGAGGTTCCATAAGTCACAATATTCTTCTAATCTTCTAATCATTTTCTGCAACTCATCTACTTCATCTGCCAATATCACAATATCATCTGCATATAAAAGGAGCCTAATATTTAGTTTATCAATTGCGACGCCTCCGCCTTAATATTCATCTAAATCATTTATATACAGGGGAGATAGCAAACAACCCTGCTTAACGCCTGAATATGTTTCAAACGGTTCTGAAAGTTCAGTTCCATTCCAAACTGTTGAGTACGTTTTAGAGTAAACGCTATATAAAAAGTTTACCAATTTTGTAGATACACCAAGACAGTTTAACTTGAACATAAGAGATTGACGATGGATTTTGTCGAAAGCTGCTTTAAAATCTATGAAAAATGCATACACTTTTTTCTTTTCCTTCATTTTCAAGTTTACAATGGATGCCAAATTATAAATATTATCCATTGTGGAGTAACCTTTTCGGAACCCAGCTTGATATTCATTGATGATGTTATTTTGCTCAGTCCATTGGTATAGACGATTATATAAAATACCCATCATAATTTTTTCAACACAATTTATAAACGAAACACCCCTATAATTACACGCCAGGCTCTCGTTACCTTTTTTAAATATAGGAAAAATTACACTTAAGGTGAATGTTTCGTCGACCTTCATTGAGTTGTATAGATTGTTGTAGCATATAGCCAATTCTTCCAAAAGTTCAATTGGAGCATTCTTAAAAAATTCGTAAGGTACTCTATCTTCCCCTGGCGCCTTATTTATTTTGGCCTTGTTTAGTACTTCAGTAATTTCATACGTTGTTATTTCTGAGTCTAGAAAGGGATCTTCTATCAGTAAGGACGCATAACTGATTTGATGGGGTATTTGTGCTGGATTCAATAAATCTCTAAAGAATGATCTAAATTCCGATGTTGGGACATTTATACTTGATGCGTGTGGTTGGTTGCGTATTTCTCTTACTAATTTCCACCAGGTTTTGCTATCTTTGCTATCTTTGATATTTAATATTATTAAGAAAATATAATTTTTGTTAAAATTTTGTTTCCAATTTTTTGTTTACTTAATTGAAAACATATGTTAGTAATGACAATATATAGCTGGTACTTCTTACTCAATACTTTAAACATTTTTTGTTATCTTTTTATTCACTTCATCGAAAGCTTCAAGTACAAATGATAATATACTTTTTTAAACGTCACAAGTGGGTAATCTGGTTAGTTATCTGTGCTTTAGAAATTGGAGCCATCTGCGAAGATTTAGGGCTACGTCCTCGTTTTAATACTGTCACGTATCTATGCCCAATTGTTTTGAGTTTTTGAGCATTGTCCATGTTTGTTTTGGTCTCACTGTGTTGAGAAGGCTTGTTGTCGCTACTAAGCAACAATGGTGAACAGGAACGTGAGCGGTATATTGGGAAGCATTAAAAAAAAACTTTTTTGAAATTTCAAAAAGAATTTTGGTCCTTTTTTCCAAAACGATAGAAGATGGGCGAAAAATTTAAATTGGAGAGGACACCTATGTAATTAAATGTCCAACAGTCAACCCTTAAGTGTGGTTTTTCAGATTTAAAAAAAATCACTTTTTTGAAATTTCAAAAAGGACTTTGGTCTTTTTTTTTTCAAAACGATAGAAGATGGGTGGACAATTTAAAGTGGTGCGGACACCTAGTTGCATCTAATTAAATGTCCAACAGTCAATACCCTTAACAGTGTGTTTTTTCAGAAAATATAGCGATTTTAAAAAAATCACTTGAATTTTCAAAAAGGACTTTGGTCCTTTTTTCGCATTCGCATTGTATCATCATTGCCAACAGTGTCAACATTGGCTGTATCACTATAAGAAATATTAGAAGCTAGAAAACCTGTATTTTCATACAAAGATGAGTCGGCGGAGTTCGGAGGTTTGGTTTTGACGTTATACTTTTCAATATTACAATTTGTTCTATCTGAGTTCGAGCAAATTTTATTTACTATATCTTGACAGCAGTCATTCACTATTATTGCTTGCTCATAACATCTACTCAGTGCATCAGTATGTGCCATCATCATAATGCTCCATCTGTAGAGTCCACTTGGCAATCTTCGGACTAATAACCTTTTTATTCTAAGTAAGTGCGACAGCATTACAGTCGGTAACTATTTGGAAAGGAATTCCTCTCAAATAAATATCAAAGCGACTTAGAGCATAGATAATGGCTGAAGTTTCAAGCTCAAAACTGTGCATTCTAGATTCCGATGCCGTATGGAATTCAGTTTCATTTTGAGGGTCATATAGGGCTAAAACTGAAGGTGTCGTTAATTTTTTCCTCAGTGCATAAAATGATTGTTCGCAAGATTTATCAAAATTAAAATATTTGTCATCTCTAAGCAAACGCTGTAGAGGATGTGCAATCTTCGAAAAATCCCCAATGAATTTACGAAAGTATGAAAATAACCCAAGACACGACTGCAATTGTTTAAAGTTCTGTGGGTGAGGATATTGAGCCAGAGCTCGTAAATGTAAATCGTTAGGGCGTTTACCATTTTCATTAACTGTATATCCTAAATAATCGATGGTTTCATAATCAAAACTGCACTTTTATAAATTCAATTTTAGACCTAAAGTTGCTAATCGTCGTAACACTTCGGTTAGTACACAGCAATGTGTCGCAAAAGTAGACGTTGCTATGGCAATATCATCAAGATTTACAATTATTTTTCTTGATTCAATTAGATCACGTAGAGCGCAATGTATATATCTCTGGAAGACTGCAGGAGCATTCTTCAGACCAAAAGGCATACAGTTGTATTAATACTGCCCATCTGGCGTTACAAACGACGTATATTTTTGTTGTTGTGTAAAGTTGAAAAATACCTATTGCCACCTAAATACTCCATACATGTTTCAATAAGAGGTAGCGGAAAATTATCACGCACAGTGATCTTCGTCGTAATGGATTTTCTTCAAAACTATTACGACTGGTGAGGCATATGGCGACTCACTCTGTCCAATTATGCCTTCTTCCAATAATTCACCAATTACACAGTGATACAAAAAAGAATGAAGTAGAAATTTCTGGGAAGTGATATTATTTTTCTTGTAGGTCTCGTCGATCTTCTTCGTCGTAATGGATTTTCTTCAAAACTATTACAACTGGTGAGGCATATGGCGACTCACTCCATGCCTTCTTCCAATAATCCACCAATTACACAGTGATACAAAAAAGAATGAAGTAGAAATTTCTGGGAAGTGATATTATTTTTCTTGTAGGTCTCGTCCAGTATAACAAGAATCGGTTTACGAATTTTTCCAAACATCCTCAAAATCTTGAGATACGGTTTTGGGGTCCTTTGCGCACTTATAAGCCTGTAACTTTGTTCGTAATCGACCGATTTTCAGTTTTGCAACGGCTGTAGAAAAAAACAAAGACCTTTCGAACAATATATAAAAGTTTTAAGAAAACTTTGGGATGTTTGAAACGTTTTTCCTGCCATTTTCACCAAGAAATGGCTACAATTAAAACGCGCTTCGAAGGAAAAAACAAAATAAAGATGATTTCAAAATATTGCTGGTCACTTAAACGAGAAATTGATGATGAATTAAAAAAGAAACGGCCTAGAAAACATTTTTGAGTTGAATGTATTTTTGCAAAAATTTCGTTTTCATAAAAAATTTAATAACTCAGCGAATTACTAACCGATTTTGAATATAAAAATTGAATCGTAATCTGTAGTAAATACACTTGTTCATGTCTGAACGGTTATCCATCTCTGATTCATAATGGGTGATGCCAAATTATAGTTGAAAGGATCTGCCGTCTAAGAGGCGCTGCTGTTCTTCTTGTCTTCTTTAGTTTAATTTTTTGTTGATACATAAGTTGTTTAGATCACAGATTACTAACCAGATTACCCACTTGTGACGTTTAAAAAAGTACATTATCATACGTACTAACAGCTTTCGATAGAGTGAATAAAAAAATAACCAATAATATTCATCGCAATGAGTTAACAGAAACAGCTATATATAGCCATTTCAAACATATGTTATCGATGAAGTAAACAAAAAAATTTAAATTGAACTGTAGCAAAAATTATATTTTTGTAAAAAAAGTTAAAAGTATATAAATTTCCGTGAAGTAAAGAACTTAAAATTTATAAAAATATGTTGCGGTGTTTCCAAAGTGCTATTAAAAGCTAAAAAAATACAACATGTGCATAAAGTTGTTACAAAAATTGGCAATCAAAATTTTGCTAGTGGTATTTGTTCAAGAAGTCTCAATTCAACAGAATTCAGGAACAAATTGAACACAAATGCTGTTGGAAATGAAGAAGTCCTGGCTAAATTATTAGAGGTCTTATGATAAACAACTTTAAATATGTATGGGACTTCGTAAGAATTGTGCAATATATGTAGATGCTTATATGCATTACATGAATGGTTGTCCGGCGAAGTGCACGTTAGCTTCATGTACAAAGTTGCAAAGAAATGTTTTTGAATATTATGGTGGAAACTTAATAGATAATATATACATGTATATATTTTTACAAATATATAAATAAATATATTTATCTAGTGAATTTGGATGCATTCGTATCGATTTAACAATTGCTCGTTTCAGTTAATGGATTCGGTGGAAAGTTTTAATACATATATACGTGAGCTAAGCAATGATCCACGTGCTTTTATCATTCATTGCTCTTATTAATCAGCCGCGATTGCCTTATGATATAAATGCGTATTTCTCGATAAAAATTAAGGTAAGCAAAACAATTTCAATACCCTGTGATATAAATACTACTTCTAATAAATTGCATTTTCTTTGAAGGTAAATTGTGCCGCTATTATTATCGCATTGTACGCAAGTTATGAAATGAAAACGATACGTTGTTTTGTGAAAAAGCCAGAAACGAAAACTAATTGCAAGCAATAAATGGTAAATGGATCGGTTGATGTTTCAATCACTCCAATGGGTTGTCATGTTGCACCACTTGAAAATACTACGCCTATGAAGCCCAAGTTAAAATCTTAATCATAATTATTAAATATCTTCAAGTAAAAAAAAACATTTTTACTTTATTTGAATTTAAATAAAAGAATTTAATTTCGGTTTGAATATTTATTTGTTAAAGTTTTTATTTTACGTTTATATAAAGTCATTCTTATAGATACATAAATTTATATATTTTTGCCTGACTCAAAATATTTATAAGTTCTTTATACATATGTACCTACAAAGTATAGTATTAAATTGAAATCTTTGTTTTAATATTTTTCTTGTACTATTTTTTAATTGATTTGTTAAACTTTTTAATTTAAGTTTTTTTATTGTTTTTGTTTGTATTTATAAAATGCAGAGCTAACGGCCGATGTTGCTAAAGCTCTTTTTTTATATTATCTTATAATTTTAATTGTAAGGTAGTTCGGTAATAAATAAATAAATTTTTTGTTCTTATTTAAATAATTATTTTAATTAATTTAATTTCAAGTATGGTTAAAACATACAAACTAAATATAATATATTTAATGTTTTCATTATTTAGATTTAACTCTTAAATGCTCAATTATTATACAAAATTTAAAAACACAAATAACAATTGATTACATTATATTTTCATTTGAATAAAACAATATCAATGAGAGTATATAGTGTTAAAAATGATTAGAAACAAATATATATTTTTTGTATTTAGTTTTGCTATTTGTAATTATTTGTTGTTTAACAAATATTTCGAAACTGTGTAAGAAATAAAGGTTTTACGTATAAAAACAAACAAAAAATTGTATTTTAATTATCTAACAGAATCAAAAGTTTAAAGAATTTTTATCAAATTTTAAATATAATATATAATAGTTTGTGGTTGATATGGATACCAACTGCTGCCGATTTACTTGTTTGTTCAGATATGATAGTATTCAGGAAAACACATCATGTCATGTTAACACACAAGTTAATTTGAATTAAGACTGTTAATGCACCTTAACTCTGTCGTCTGTCTACGCTATTAGAAAACTGCAATTAGAAAAATAAAAGTTACATATAAGTATTAAGAAATTTAAAATTAAACTTGTAATATATTTTTTTACCTTGAGCTTGTAGTTAGGATTAGTAAAAAAGACCTGCCAACTCGGGGCAATTATTCTTCGTATGGTGAAAACCTGTTTGAATATTAAATAATATATATTATAATCAAATACAAGAATATTTTCTACCAGTTTTCAGTTAATAATAACACAAATTCGTATTTATTTTTATATGATTTTAGTATTATAATGAAAACTGGAAGAGTTGGGTTTAATTTGAATTTTGAACTATTGGATTTTTTTTCGATCTTATCTGGTCTAGATCCGTAATGTTTTGTTAAAGACAGCATCACCTCGTGAAGGATGTGGCTCTTCACCACGCATGACGGTCTTGAATAAGGGGAAGCTCTAAATGTTCGCTACACTTACTCCTGGATTATTGTTTGATTTCTTTTAAACTATCCTAGATGCCATATCAGCAAACAGCGTTTAAAAATTAATGTTATAAATTTAATTATTTTACATTTCACAAAATGTTTGTTTGCGTGTTTTTGTGGGCTGTTATGTTATGTGTAATGTGTTTACGCTCATTATATGCATTTTAGTTATATATGTATGTAATAAAGATGCAAGAACATTTAGTAAAAAGAAAATAAAAATGGATAATTAATGAATTAAAAAAACAATAATGAAATAAAAATGAGCGCAAACAATAGTGATTTAATAGTAATAAAAAATTAATAAAACACAAAAAGCAGCTAAAAAATCAAAAGTAATAAGTAACAATTAAGCAATAAAATTATAAAACAATAACAGAATAAAAATGAGTAAACAACAATAATGATTAATTAAATAATGAAACACGAAATAAAAAGCATGTTTAAAATTCAACAACATTAAGTAATAAAAATGGATAAAGTAATGAAATAATAAAACAATAATGGAATTAAAATGAAAAAAAAAACAATAATGATTTAATAAGTAATAAAAAACAAAATAAAAATCATGCTTAAAATTCAACAGTAATAAGTAATAATAATGGATAAAGTAATGAAATAATAAATCACAAAATAAAAAGCGTGTTTAAAATTTAACAGTAATAATAAATGGATAAAGTAATAAAACAATAATGGAATAAAAATGAGTAAAAAATAATAATGATGCAATAAATAATTAATAAAAAAAAATAAAAAGCAGTTTAAAAATTCAACAGTAATAAGTAAGAATACGATAAAAATATAATTATAATGAAGAAAGTGCCGAACTAAAGCTTTAATAAAAAATACTGAAAGGATTTGAAAAAATTTCCATGGTCTAAATTGGAAGTGTATCATATAAAAAGTCGTCAGGATCATACAAATAAATTGTATAATAAACCAACTATCCCCGGTGCGCTTCGCTACAAATTCAGTCTGTGTTTTTTCTACACAATGTATCTTATTAGGGGTTACTGATGCAAGGCGCTACCTATTGGAGTTCTCTAGATAGAGGATAATAATTTTTTACTTTGTACTTGTACGTCGAATATCAAAAAAATAAGTATCTAATAACAAATTGTGAATTTTCAGAAAGATCGGTTCATTGGTGTACGCAGCTATAGCTTTACGACAAACAAACATACAAACAAACACATTTTGTGCTTCATATATATATATAGAATAACTATTTGTTGCTAACACATAAATATTTGTCTCTAAAGTTAGGCTCCTTCATTTTTGCATTAAAAAATTTAAGAACAAAATAAATTCTTATTCTAATAAAAAGGTTAAGAATTTCCTAATGTGTTATTTTATTGCAACAAAGGTAAGGTTGAACGTTAAAAAGTCCTTTAAAGATTATTGTCCCTATTCCATGTCGATGGCAATTTGCATTGAATAAAGGGTGAAACTTTTCTTCCATTATTCTAAAGTAATCTAAAAAGCCTTACGGGGGCTTCACTAAATGACAATTGTCAAACTGTTTCGCAAAAGTAAAATAATAGTCTTTAGTTACCTGTTCTTTATCATCAAAAGTTGGCAGGGGAGAATCGCAAACATGCGTTTGGTGAAGTTTTTGATAGAAATAACCACAAACGTAAACAAAGGCGTTTTGTCCTAAAACTTCTCTTTCTTCTCTGTCGTTCGTTATATCCTCAATGTCAATTGTTAAAGGGGAAGGGTTTGGTAAAGAATGGAAAGCGTTCCATTGTGAATTATTTGTGTCGGAACTGTAAGCTAAGTCCACTATAGAGAAATCTAAAATTTTGTCGTCGGGGGATATATCCTCACAATTACCATTGACTACAACGTTTATGTAATACAAACCCCAACGCTTTTGAAAAGAGCTTATAAAATTTTCGACTGTAATGCGTACATTATTACCAGCACCCTTTCGAATTTGTCCGAAGAAATGTTCCAAATGATCTTGCGTCAGTCTGCGAGTCTTAAGTCTCTCAAAATTTTCTTTTTTAACATAGATCCAAAGACTTTTTAAGGCTGAAATATTAGTTAACCAACCGATTATAAACTTATGATTATTTGTTATATTTTTCCCCTTCTCATCTATAATTTTTATTGTTCTAAGTTTTTTTGAGGCCTGTCTAAGAAATTCTACTTCTGCCTCAGAGCCCGTGAAAGCAGCAAATTCTGCTCGACTGTTAAAGATATCAAAAAGATTATTAAAAAATTCTATATATTCGGCCGTATTTAAGAAGGTTGAGGATTTCGAAGAATCCAGTTTACCAGAAGCGTTCAAAGTTCGCATACCTGTAGCTACAGTGTGACTTAAAACTTGAGCTGCTAAATCAACTTTCATTCTTTGAAAATTATTGGGGTTAATGTGCTCTGCTCTTAACTTAGGAGCACATTTTAGTGAATTTCAGTCCACCTTAAAGAAATGGGATATATCACTCCATGACACAAGTTTATCATTAAAATAAACTTTATACTCTGATTTTAAGAGACAATTTCTAGCGCTTTTTAATAGATGGGAAGAATCGTGCATAAAATAAATTCTTTTTTTGTTTACCTCAAAATATGGTTTTTCCTGACCAATTCCAACAGCCTTGGAAAAACTTACGAAGTTGGCACCTTGATCGCAAACGAAATGACAAGGTTTTAAGCCTATTGCTTGAAGTCGGGATATTGCCTCAAAAACATATTTTTTCATTATATAACCCTTAACACTACCCTGGACAAAGAAATATGATAGCGCCTGCGACCAACTATTGCCACCTATGCCACTTGCCATTATAACCATGACGCTAGTTGCTATATTTCGTGAACGATTTTCGTCCCCGAAGTCCTCTAAGCCTATTATTTTGTCTTTGTACCTATCGTATTTAAGAAAACTTTTAAGTGACATTTCGTCACATGACACACTTACATATTTCTCTCCCTCACTGAATTCACGCGCACGCACTTCTAAAGCTTCAAAGCTTCCATTTGAATTTCCCGGGTCCTTTGGCCAAACCTTTACAAAACGCTGTAAAGTTCTTACATCAGGCCAATCTAATATTTTAATTAAGTAACGATAAACAAGAGGAGACAGAAAATATACCGCTAAAGCAATTAATTTTATTCCAATGTTATACCGACGCTGTCTACCCTCCCGAGAATGGTTAATTAAACTATTTTCTACGCACACCGAAAATGATTTTGATACTTTAGAAGATATGTCGTTCTTCTTTTTCAACTCAAATTCCAATATTCTTATTCTATTCTTATATTTATCTAACTGATTAGATAATCTAACATTTTCTGCTTTTAATTTATTTTTTGTTTTTTTTTCTACTAAAAAACTTGCTCGATAATGGTCAAGTGCGGCTTGTACGAATTTTAATTTAGAACAGTTGTTTGGTACCGTATTTGAACTAGCCAAATCATTAAATCTATAGTTAGTTTCTATGTCATTTGAATCGTTTAGGTCCATTGTCTGACCTTCACTATTAAAACTTTCATTAACTATATTCAAACTAACACTATCTATCTCGACTAAGCCATCACCTATTGAAGCATCTTCTTCTGACTGAAATACATTATCTACATTAAAAATTACTTCTTGCAAACTTTTTGCTATTGGAACTTGAGCTGATTTCATCGAACTTGAGCCCGAAGGTTTAACAATATTCACGCGATTTGCATTTAGTTCAGCGCTTTCATTTTGTCCTTTTATTGGAACTGCATATTTTGATGTTCTGCCACCAAAAATGTATTGTTGCGGAAAATGCCGACTGCATGCAAATATTTTTTTTACTGATGACTTTACGTCTAATATTTTAAGCCACTCAGTACGTCTAAAATTAAAAAATACTTTGTAAGTGAATTTATAGTATGTTACAAAAGTATAAAAAACGTTTTAAATTAACTGTTTGCAACATAAAATACTTTCATTATTTATTTTAAGTCACGCATGATTCCTTTGTAAATTTATTAAATAAATATTTTATGATTATAATCATAAATTTACAAAGGAATCATGCGTGACTTAAAATAAATAATGTATTTAACACGATTCCAAATATAATTTTTTGTATAAAATACTTTCTCTCAAAAAATACATAAGTGGACTTCAGAGTTTAATTCAATGGTCTTGCAAAAGTGCAAGTGCATAATATCATAGCTATTTGGTGAAATCTAACAACGAACTACTTAACTTTCTTAAAAAATAAAAATATTCTATGATATAATGAATTTGCAATTTCGCAAAACCATTTTCATCAAACACTGAATACCGCTATAATTTTTAATACATAAGTATATCCAAAAAAAGCAATTGTTTTATATTAATAAAATAAATATTTATTATATCGCTACTTTAATCTACAAAACTCAGTACCAACTTTAACCAAAAACATTTTCTTTATAAAATTATTATTATAAAAAATAAAAGAAATCGAGATACCGAATATGTTAAACATTATACTCATCTGCATTCAGTATAACAAAGTGATGCATTTACACTTCACTATGACCACAATTGCACAAATAGATCCCAATACTACAGCACCATTTCTTTTGTTCCACTTCTTTTATTAAAATTAATTGGCACATCTTTTGCTTTTTTTATTATTCCAAAATATACCACTTTATTTGTGTTTTTTGCTACACTTTTAAAAAATGCACTATATTCCCTTTGTAGTTTAGTGAAGCTTGACCAATAAAAAAATATTATACAGGGTGATAGAGAATTAAAAAATAATAAAAAAAAATGTAAATAAAAAATTTGGCGTTCGCCCTTATTTTCCGCGTTATGGGCCTCTGAACTTTCCATATGGAACTATGATTTTACACTACTTTTTTCAACAAATTATGTCAATATGGGTATCATCATAAAGCTTTTGGAAATATCTATCAGGAGATGATAAACTTTCTTTTTAAAAATTTACCTATTAAGACCCAACTCATTTTTTTATTTTTTAAATTTTTACACTATTAAGTACAGTAATACGTTATAAAAAATGTGATAAAAAGCAATTAAATGAATCAATAAAGAAAATAATTTTTGAAAAAAAAACAGACTTCAAAACAGATAGAAGGGCACCAGTTATAAACTAAAAATATAAGAAGTAATCTGTAAGAATTACATTTAAACCAAATAATAGATGCGCCAAAGTTAGCGGAAAAAAGTAAAGACTATGTGAATGTCAAGAATATACCAATTACTGTTAAAAATTTAAGCTATTTTCACCAGCATCCGTCTTTTATGGAGACACCATTCAAGACGCTGTCTATAAAGGTTTCAAAGATAGGGGCACATAGATCAAATAACATCACCTATTGGGACACCCTTTAATTTACAATTTTAAATTAAAGACTGTTGTTATAGAGGAATAGGCCACAAAGAATCTTTGTTAATTTCAACTATCTGTCTATAACGGTTAAAAAGTTTAACCATATATATCAAATTACATAAACTATTGAGACACCCTTTACATTATAATTCCAAATATTTATACTTGTTATCATACAAGAGAAAGTAGTGGAAATTCTGCCTAATTTTCAAGTGTTTGTGTTTAACGGTTCAAAAGATAGGGCCATATAGATCAAATTACATAATTTATGGGGACACCCTTTAATTTCTAAATTCAAATTGTATACTTGCTATAGTGAACTTTGCAACACAGGTTCGTTGTAAATTTCAGCTGTCTGTCTATAACAGTTCAAAAGTTTGGCCACATACATAGAATTACATTAACTATTGGGACACCCTTTTATCTCCAAATTAAAATTTTATACTTTTTGTTATAGCGGACTTAGCAATACAGGTTCTTTGTGAATTTCAGCGGTCTGTGTATAACTGTTCAAAAGTATGGCCATATACATCAAATAAAATGAACTATTGGAGCACCCTTTAATTTAAAATTTTGAATATTTATACATTTTATTATAACGGTCATAGTAATCGACATTATGTTAAATTTTCAAGGTTTTGTCTATAACGGTTCAAAAGATAGGCCCAAATAGTTCAAATTACGTTACCTATGGGGACACCCTTTAAATTTTAAATTTTTTTTTATTAATTTCTGCTGTTGGGAGCTATAGCGACACGCAATTTGTTAAAATTTTAATTTGTTGCCCTTTACGGTTCTTAATACACTTAAATATTATGTATGTTGTATGTGGACACCCTTTAATGTTTAATATAATGAACTGTTTTTAAAATGGGACCAAACTGAAAGCATAACCTTTCAAATAAAGAAAAAAATTTTAAAATCGGTTTAGAAATGGCTGAGTTCTGTGGTTACATACATAAAAAAAGTAACATTCATACGAAAAGATAACCTCCTTCTTTTTTGAAGTCGGTTAAATATAACAACAAATAAAACCCTTAAATCGAACACCTACACCGGCTTCGCTTACTAAAGTTTTTCTGCATAGACAGCCTTCGGCCGGGCGCAAGGATTTTCTCCTCTATGGCATGACCAACACTGGCTTCGCTTACTAATGATTTCCTGCATAGCCGGCCTTCGGCCGGGCGCAAGGATTATCTCCTCTATGGTGTGACCAACACCGGCTTCGCTTATTAAAGGTTTCCTGCATAGTCAGCCTTCGGCCGGGTGCAAGGATTTTCTCCTCTATGGTATGACCAATACCGACTTCGCTTACTAAAGGTTTTTTGCATAGCTGGCCATCGGCCGGGCGTAAGTATTTTCTCCTCTATGGTATGACAAACACCGGCTTCGCTTACTAAAGGTTTTTTGCACAGCCGGCCTTCGGCCGGGCGCAAGTATTTTCTCTTCTATGGTATGATCATCACCGGCTTCGCTTACTAAAGATTTCCAGCATTGCCTCTGTGGTATGACCAATACCGGCTTCGCTTACTAAAATTTTCCTACGTACTATGCATAAAATTTCATCAAAAAATGTCACCGATTCTTAATGGGTTAAATTTTTTTAAAGTTTTAGCACCACCTGATAGATATTTCCAAAAGCTTTATATTGATACCCATATTCACACAATTTTTTTCAAAAATGTAGTACACAATCACAATTTCATATGAAATGTTCAGAGGCATAATTTGCATATAAAATTTAATCATGTAAATTTAAAATTTAACCAAGTAAATACTTACTTCGTCGGATTTCTCGGAAACTGATGAAGTTTTTCCCCTTTTGGGCAGCCCATTATGCATCGGCGACTCCTGAAATAGCAAAATAATTTAATTATAAACAAATTTATTTCAATAGAAAACCTTTGTTATACTTACATTTTTTCCTGTTGTTTGTTTCCTTTTATATATTTTTATTTGGCCGCCTGCGGATGGTTTTTCTTTATGTATTATTTTAGCCACAAATTATTTTAAAACATAATTTTTCACAGAAATTAAAATTTTTCAGCAATTTCACAAATTATTTTGTAAACAATAAAATGTCAAATTGCAGCTATAACCAGAAAGAGATAGTAATATAAGAAAATCATTAACTCTTGCTATCCCTTTCGAACGAAAGCTGTGATTTGGCAACACTCAAATTTTCGTGTCTTATCTGGTCTGATTTGTGGTTTAGATACTTAGTTTTTTATCGTTCGAAAATAAATTTAAAAATGTCGTTCGTGGTTAAAGTCGCTCTTTTATAAAATTTTACTTTTTATCGTTGTAATAATGATTTTGTGCCATATCGTTGGCAGAAATTTGTTAAATCTTTCGACTTTTTTTGGCCATTCGAAATTAAATATAGTTTGTAATTTGAATAATTTAAGAAAGAAATATTGTTTTCGTTGTTAAAGTCGCGATTTTTAACTTTTTGCTATTTAATATTATTTTGAACTTTGTACTTAAATTTCTAATATTGATATCGTTCGTTTCTTTTTTAACATGAAATAAATTGTGGAATAGCATGTAAATAAATAAAAGGAAATTAATTGTTCTTATTAGTTTTTGAAAACATTTGTAATTTATCTTGTGTTTTATTATCCTTTTTTTTTTTGCTAAGCTATTCGTGCTTGCTACTGGGAATTCCACTTTGCTGAGGAAACTGTCTCGAAGCCAACCTCATTTCGACAAAAACAAACTTTTTAAATTAAATAACTATTCGTATAGTTTTCAAATAAAATAGTGTGCAAAAATGTCGCCAAAGTTGAAAAGAGCCGAAAATATTGATAAAAATTATGTTTGGTGGACAATTACACACAGATTTCTTAAAACTTTTATATATTGTTTGAAAGGTCTTTGTTCAATATGTTCAATATGGGTATCATCATAAAGCTTTTGGAAATATCTATCAGGAGATGATAAACTTTCTTTTTAAAAATTTACCTATTATTAAATTTACATACATAGAATTACATTAACTATTGGGACACCCTTTTATCTCCAAATTAAAATTTTATACTTTTTGTTATAGCGGACTTAGCAATACAGGTTCTTTGTGAATTTCAGCGGTCTGTGTATAACTGTTCAAAAGTATGGCCATATACATCAAATTAAATGAACTATTGGAGCACCCTTTAATTTAAAATTTTGAATATTTATACATTTTATTATAACGGTCATAGTAATCGACATTATGTTAAATTTTCAAGGTTTTGTCTATAACGGTTCAAAAGATAGGCCCAAATAGTTCAAATTACGTTACCTATGGGGACACCCTTTAAATTTAAAATTTTTTTTTTATTAATTTCTGCTGTTGGGAGCTATAGCGACACGCAATTTGTTAAAATTTTAATTTGTTGCCCTTTACGGTTCTTAATACACTTAAATATTATGTATGTTGTATGTGGACACCCTTTAATTTTTAATATAATGAACTGTTTTTAAAATGGGACCAAACTGAAAGCATAACCTTTCAAATAAAGAAAAAAATTTTAAAATCGGTTTAGAAATGGCTGAGTTCTGTGGTTAAATACATAAAAAAAGTAACATTCATACGAAAAGATAACCTCCTTCTTTTTTGAAGTCGGTTAAATATAACAACAAATAAAACCCTTAAATCGAACACCTACACCGGCTTCGCTTACTAAAGTTTTTCTGCATAGACAGCCTTCGGCCGGGCGCAAGGATTTTCTCCTCTATGGCATGACCTACACCGGCTTCGCTTACTAAAGTTTTTCTGCATAGACAGCCTTCGGCCGGGCGCAAGGATTATCTCCTCTATGGTGTGACCAACACCGGCTTCGCTTATTAAAGGTTTCCTGCATAGTCAGCCTTCGGCCGGGTGCAAGGATTTTCTCCTCTATGGTATGACCAATACCGACTTCGCTTACTAAAGGTTTTTTGCATAGCCGGCCATCGGCCGGGCGTAAGGATTTTCTCCTCTATGGTATGACAAACACCGGCTTCGCTTACTAAAGGTTTTTTGCACAGCCGGCCTTCGGCCGGGCGCAAGTATTTTCTCTTCTATGGTATGACCATCACCGGCTTCGCTTACTAAAGATTTCCAGCATTGCCGGCCTTCGGCCGGACACAAGAATCTTCTCCTCTGTGGTATGACCAATACCGGCTTCGCTTACTAAAATTTTCCTACGTACTATGCATAAAATTTCATCAAAAAATGTCACCGATTCTTAATGGGTTAAATTTTTTTAAAGTTTTAGCACCACCTGATAGATATTTCCAAAAGCTTTATATTGATACCCATATTCACACAATTTTTTTCAAAAATGTAGTACACAATCACAATTTCATATGAAATGTTCAGAGGCATAATTTGCATATAAAATTTAACCATGTAAATTTAAAATTTAACCAAGTAAATACTTACTTCGTCGGATTTCTCGGAAACTGATGAAGTTTTTCCCCTTTTGGGCAGCCCATTATGCATCGGCGACTCCTGAAATAGCAAAATAATTTAATTATAAACAAATTTATTTCAATAGAAAACCTTTGTTATACTTACATTTTTTCCTGTTGTTTGTTTCCTTTTATATATTTTTATTTGGCCGCCTGCGGATGGTTTTTCTTTATGTATTATTTTAGCCACAAATTATTTTAAAACATAATTTTTCACAGAAATTAAAATTTTTCAGCAATTTCACAAATTATTTTGTAAACAATAAAATGTCAAATTGCAGCTATAACCAGAAAGAGATAGTAATATAAGAAAATCATTAACTCTTGCTATCCCTTTCGAACGAAAGCTGTGATTTGACAACACTCAAATTTTCGTGTCTTATCTGGTCTGATTTGTGGTTTAGATACTTAGTTTTTTATCGTTCGAAAATAAATTTAAAAATGTCGTTCGTGGTTAAAGTCGCTCTTTTATAAAATTTTACTTTTTATCGTTGTAATAATGATTTTGTGCCATATCGTTGGCAGAAATTTGTTAAATCTTTCGACTTTTTTTGGCCATTTGAAATTAAATATAGTTTGTAATTTGAATAATTTAAGAAAGAAATATTGTTTTCGTTGTTAAAGTCGCGATTTTTAACTTTTTGCTATTTAATATTATTTTGAACTTTGTACTTAAATTTCTAATATTGATATCGTTCGTTTCTTTTTTAACATGAAATAAATTGTGGAATAGCATGTAAATAAATAAAAGGAAATTAATTGTTCTTATTAGTTTTTGAAAACATTTGCAATTTATCTTGTGTTTTATTATCCTTTTTTTTTTTGCTAAGCTATTCGTGCTTGCTACTGGGAATTCCACTTTGCTGAGGAAACTGTCTCGAAGCCAACCTCATTTCGACAAAAACAAACTTTTTAAATTAAATAACTATTAGTATAGTTTTCAAATAAAATAGTGTGCAAAAATGTCGCCAAAGTTGAAAAGAGCCGAAAATATTGATAAAAATTATGTTTGGTGGACAATTACACACAGATTTCTTAAAACTTTTATATATTGTTTGAAAGGTCTTTGTTTTTTCTTTCTAAAGCCGTTGCAAAACTGAAAATCGGTTGATAACGAACTAAGTTACAGGCTTTTAAGTGCGCAAAGGACACCAAAACCGGTTTTTGTGCCGTATCTCAAGATTTTGGGGGTGTTTGGCAAATTTCACAAGCCGATTCTTGTTATACTCGACGAGACCTACAAAAAAATAGTGTCACTTCCCAGAAATTTTGGACTGTAGCACCGTGTTATCTGCCTAAGAGCCATAAAAGGGGCAGACCTCAGATTCATTCTTTAAATATTGTCTTTCAACTATATTCTTAATAATGTTTTTATCACTGCCTTTTAACTTAGGGTTGATATTCAACTCATCAACTTCATAATCCATAGCCATAATCTGATCCTGAGCAACCTCGAATTCTGATAATTATTGTCTGTTAATCGTCTCAAAAATTTAACTTGACTATCATAGCGGTAGACAAATTATCAACTATTTTCTTCGCTACACTGTTAGACTATTGGGTTCCTCGTACAAAAAAAAATTAGTTTTCAAAAGTACTATTATTTTCAAAGACACATTTATTATTCGAATTCAATGACTTGTCCATATAACATAAGTGGATTTTAAATTTAAAGAGAAAATTTCGCCCCAATAATAAAGGAATAGGTAGAGTATCATCAGGTACAACTAGTAGGGTAACCAAATGAGTTTGATTTCCAAACGAAATCTCATATTGCAATTTTCCGAAGGTACTTATTTTTGTTCTACCACGAACTTGAAGTTCATTTTAAATTTTTATTCTATTAATGTTAAACAGAACCTCAGATTCGCGTACCAAATTTACCGGGCTGCCAATATCGCAATAAAATAGATAAAATGATTTTATAATCACTATGCAGTTCATTATTAGAATTAATAAATCTTAAACATATTAATAAAGTTTATAGGCGCTGTATTCTCATCGGTTGAATTACTTGTAGTAATGGCAACAACTGTTGTTTGCAGCTTTTGACTTTTGCGATCATGCCCTACTTGCCAACAATTAAGGCAAACACAAACGGGTCGCTCCTCATAAGGACACTGACGTTTGATATGTCCCATTCGCAAACAATTATAGGAACGTACTCCCTCGTTGTTTGTTTTTGGTGCATTAGGTTTGGTTTCAATTATATTTGTTTTATTATTTGCAAAACTGTCACCACCACCTCTTACACTTTGCCGTTGTTCGTACATAGGAATAGCATTTTTTACATCTTCCATAGTTTTAACAGCCGCAAAAAGAATAAACTCTGTCATACGCCCTTATAAGCCCTCCTGAACAAACGCTAAAAGTTCGAAGTCAGTCGTCGCAATGCTTTTTCCATAACGTATCGGCGGAAACTTTCATCTGGTTTCTTCATTCGTCGTCGTAAAGTGTTCTAAATTTCCTGTCGGCTTACTGAATGTCCAAATTCCTTAATTAGTTTTTCTTTAAGTTCTGCGTATGTCATTCCTTCTCTACTAAGTATTAAACGTGTCGATCCAATAAATGAATTATTCAGCGTTAAGAATTTTAGTAGTTCGTCGGCCTTCACATGTTGCAAAATTTCCTCGAGATCCATAATTCCAAACGTTAGATCCTCGCCGCTAAATTTTATTATAGCATGTTCAATTTCTTGAAAATTTACCATGCGTTCTGGCATCGTGCACTCCGTTTTTCACTTCATTATTTCTATTTCATTGCGCAGGCGTAGAACTTCATTGCGGCAACGTAAAACTTCAATTTCTGCGTCTAACTTTTTCGCCTCTGTACTGTAACTTTCAGCAGACTTCGCAGTATCCATAGGTAATGTTACGGCGCACAGTGGCTGAAAATCGTTTTTCGTTGGCCAAAAGTAAATTTTTTTTTGTCACCGATTTTTAAAATTTTTACGTCATTTTGTAGTTAATATATCCAAATTAAGGTAGTCAAAAAATTATATTAAAATATTGATAATTGTGGGCGTGGCATGCTGTCAAACTCAACTTTTTTTTTTAATTTCAGAAAAAGGTGTTTTTCTTTGGTTTTTTATCAAAATTAAATGGTTACTACTCGCAAGCTATCGTCGATAACGGTTTTTTTATAATGTTGGTAGGATTATTGTCTTTAGTTGTTGTAAGTAGACACAGCTCTAGCGTTTAATATTAGGGGCGTTATGAAATATTTATGAAACTACTATATTTTCCTCAAATTTAAACTTTGAGTTTTCTTTCGCATGTCGAATTAAACGGACGCATTTATTTAAGCTCGCAAAAACATAAAAACATTTAACATTTGTGTGTGAAAAAAAAAAACAAACAAAAACAATATCAATAAAACCTGTTTCCACAACAACGTTGTTGTTATTTTTCTTTTTTTTTTCAACGGTATTATTACTTAAGTAATAAGTAATTTAAGTAACAAATTAAACCAAAACAACAGAGGGCTCTTATATGAGTCACTCCAATTTAAATTCTATTTTGAAAAGTGCGAACATTAATACCAGAAATGCGTATGTCACAATAAATGCTGATGAAAACAGTGAAAATAACAAGATAAATAAAAACAATAAAACTGATGTTTTTTTTAAATACTACACCAGTTTACCGAACACGTTCATGTTCACCACTACTGCTAAGTGGTTACAATAAGGCAAATGAGAATAAACCAGCATCGATTGCTGATGACGGTATAACCAAAACTGTAATGGATAGTGCCCTTAAACCCACGACACAAGTGGGTATGGATAGATACGTGACTGTACTGAAACGAGGACGGAGCCCTAAGTCCTCGCAATCTCAAAAGTATCTAAAGATGCGGACTCGAATAGGATTAGTTCTTAAAACCGCTTTGCTATATTGGAGAGTGAGACAAGTGAGCCCTCAACAGTTCAAAAATCGTTCAAACCACCTCCTATATATTTAAGAGAAACACATTCAAACGAATTAGTGAACAATTTAATTAAAATAATTGGAGAAAACTCTTTTTATGTGGTTCCAATTAAGCGTGGAAACATAAGTGAGACAAAAATCCAAATAAAAGATGAAAGCAATTTTCGTAAAGCAGTTAACGAATTTGAAAACCAAAAAAAGAATTTTTATACTTACCAATTAAAAAGTGGAAAAGGTCTTCAAGTAGTTATTAAAGGCATTGATTCTTGCGTAGATTCAGCCGAAATAAAAACTAGCCTGCTAGCAAATGGATTTAAGGTTAAAAGTGTAGCCAACCTGAGAAATCGTGAACGCATACCCCAACCAATATTTCGAGTTGAATTGGAGCCGGGTGATATTGGGTTGAAAAGGAACGAAACGCACCCCATTTACAACCGTAAATATTTACTGCACCGAAAAATCACCGTAGAGGAACCACATAAACGGTCAGGACCTGTTCAGGGTTCAAACTGTCTAGAGTTTGGTCGTACTAGGGCCTATTGTAAGCTGCCTCCAGTCTGCGTTGTCTGTGGCGAGCTACATTGTACAGCCCAATGCGACAAATCTAGAAGTGATGCAAAAGTCAAGAAATGTAGCAATTGCGGTGGAAATCACACTGCTAACTACAGAGGCTGCCCTGTTTATTCTATGGTAAGGAAGTCTTCTAAAAATTTTGTTACTCCACCCAAGCAGGCACAATATCAAACAAACGCCTATTACCCGCAGTTACCCCAGCCATCCGCTCAAAATATTTCATATGCAGATATTTTAAAAAAGAATCGTGCTGCAGCGCTAAAACAACTACCTAAATCTCTTCCGAATCCAATTTTGCAGCAGGAATCTAAAGCAAAAAGTCCTTCTTTTAACACTAGTCGCCTCGAAGCAAGCATCGAGGCTCTGATGCAAGAAATGGTACGCATGCAATCTATGTTGTTACAGGCGGTACTTAACAAACCATGAACTGTTTAAAAATATGTTTCTGGAACGCTAACGGCATACGCCAACACAAAAATGAACTAGAGTATTTCATCCTAAATCAACAAATTGATATTATGCTGATCTCGGAGACCCATTTAACTACCAATAGCTTTTTTAAAATAAATGGCTATATATTTTACGATACAAAAGACCCTCTCGGTAGAGCATGCGGAGGTTCGGCAATATTAATAAAGGCCCGCCTAAAGCACCATCTACTGTGTGATTTCTGTACAGATTATATGCAAGCAACCAACATCTGCCTCGAAGACTTTGATCGAAACATAGTCATTCCTTCAATTTATTCCCCTCCTAGATTTTCGATATCTGAGAGTCAGTACCGGGACTTCTTTAAATTACTAGGACCCTGTTTTATAGTAGCTGGCGACTACAACGCAAAACACACGTTCTGGGGGTCAAGATTAATTACTCCAAAGGGTCGTGTCTTATTTGACGCAATTTCAAAAATGCGCTTAAATGTGATTTCTAGCGGACAACCAACTTATTGGCCTACAGATCCACATAAAATTCCTGATGTTATTGATTTTGGTGTAGCTAAGGGTCTTCTAGAAGATATGCTTAACGTTGAAGCATCACTTGAATTATCGTCAGATCATTCACCTACTATTGTTTCAATATCGAACCCCCGAGAAATAGTTTCACCGACTGGATTTCTAGTGACATTAAACAGTCGCGTGCATTGGCTTAAATATAAAAAATATCTCAGTACTCATTGCTCACAAAACATACTGCTAAGAACACCAAAAGACATCGAGTCGTGTCTTATTGATCTTGATAAAAACCTAAAATTAGCTGTTCAAAATGCAACAATAACGCGGCAACAAACAAGATATAATCGAATTAGCTCTGCAGACGTCGAACTGCTCTTGACAGAAAAAAGAAGAATTCGAAGGGAGTGGAAAAATTACAGGTCACCTCAACTCAAATTCAGACTAAGGGAAATAACGAAACGGCTAAGAGAGCTACTAGAATCCCGAAGGACTGCTTCAATAAAAAGATATTTGGAAGGCCTCGACTTTATCCCACAATCGGATTACTCATTATGACGTGCAACAAGATACCTTAAACGACCAGTCATACGTAAGCCTCCCTTGCGTACTTCTTGTGGAGGCTGGGCAAGGAGTGATATCGAAAAAGGAAACTTATTTGCTAATCATTTAAAAACCGTATTTACCTCGAATATACCTTCTGCTGTAGTGGAACTGCCACCTATAGATGATGAAGCAGTAATGCCCCTTAGATTTAACTTACAAGATGTCGAAAGGGCAATTGCTAGTTTGAACACCAAGAAGGCTTATGGTTTTGACAAAACACGCAACAAGATGATAATGGAACTTCCCCAGGTATCAGTTAGAATAATTCTATTTATTTTTAATGCCATTCTACGCCTTGAGCATTCTCCCTCAGAATGGAAGGTATCCCTTATTACTATGATACCTAAGCCAGGAAAAGATCACATAAAGGTAGACTCCTATAGGCCAATAAGTCTGTTGTCAAATATGTCAAAACTATTTGAGAAAATACTAATTACTAAGCTAAACCCAATTCTGAGTGAAAAAGGATGTATTCCGAACCACCAATTCGGTTTTAGAAGACAGCACAGTACTATTGAACAAACGCACAGATTAGTAAATGTAGTAAAAAGGGCTTTCGAGGAAAAAAAATATTGTTCTGCGCTTTTCATAGACGTTTCTCAAGCGTTCGATAAAGTATGGCATGAAGGCCTAGCTTACAAGTTAAAGCAAAACCTGCCGACTAATTTTTATAAATTGTTAAAAAGTTATTTAACTGATCGTAAGTTTATACTTAAGGAAGGAGATTTTTTAAGCTCACCTCAACCAATTAAAGCTGGAGTTCCCCAAGGAAGTATTTTAGGACCCGTTTTATATTTGCTGTATTCATCCGATATGCCAACTAGCAGTCGAGTCCACACATCAACATTTGCTGACGACACCGCTTTTTTAAGCATTCATGAAAGTCCCCAAATAGCATCGAAATACTTACAAGACCACATTTCTTATTTGGAATTATGGTTAAAAAAATGGAGAATAAAAATTAACGAACAAAAATGCACTCACGTAACTTTCACACTGTGTAGAGACTCATGCCCTCCAATACAAATTAATAACCAGACCATACCCCAAAACTCAGAAGTTAAATACATCGGCATACATCTCGATATACGCTTAACCTGGAAAAGTCACATAGAAGCAAAATTGACCCAAATGAAGTTAAAAGCAGTGCAAATACATTGGCTCATTGGCAGAAACTCAACCCTAAGTTTAGATTGCAAACTTCTACTTTATAATTCCATCCTTAAACCAATATGGTGTTATGGGGTACTGCCTCAGCTTCAAATTTAAAAAAAATTCAAAGGCGCCAAAATAAGATTTTACGAATAATTACAGCCGCACCCTGGTATATTAAAAACTCGAACATCCACAAAGATCTAAACGTGCCACTAGTTAAGGCAGTAATTGCGAAACATGTAACAACGTATCTGAAGAAGCTTGAAACGCATCCAAACCCGTTGGCCCGCAACATCCTAAATGATCGTGGTTACGTTCGACTAAGAAGGAGGAATATTGCTTCTCTTGGCCGAACATCACCGATGTAACTAATTTATTATAGCAACAACCGTGTCATCATACAGTTTTTTGTCTAGCATTGGCTGGACTTCAGTATATATGTACATATATGTATTTTAGTTTAGTTTAATTTTATTTTTTTTTGTTATTTTTTTTTGCTTTAACTTTTTACTTTAACTTTTAAGATTTGAGCACTTATTGTTAGTTCATAAAAAAATTTGAAGATACAATAAATAAATAATATGAATAATATGAAAAAAAAATTTAAACTTTAGTGGAATAGAACTTCTAGGGAACAAAAGGGAACAAGAAACGTATACAACCACGAGAAAGGTGAAAGTGTCCTCTTTAAGGCTATATATACTTTTGAGCCGCCTGTAGAACACTTTTTTCATTTTAATGAAATTACTCGAAAAAAATTCATATACAATGGTGTATTAAATTTTCACTTTTTTGCCTAAAAGTGAACAAAAGTTATACGTAGCCTAAACTAAAAAAATAAATATAATACCTTCGAAAGGGTTTAATGGCTTTGTTTCGATCAGCAAAAAATAAGTAATAAAATTATCACAATGGGCTCTACAGGAAGCATATGATCTCTTTCTAAATTTACCTGTTATCAAATGTTAGGGTCAACCAAAGTCATAAACAATTTTATAACAATAATTGCGACATTAAACCACTAAAGTTAAAAAACAACCCCATATTGACGCATGAGTGCAGTTTTGTTCAATTTAAGCGCTACCTGCTATGAAATTAAAGATCAGTGTGTGAAGAACATGTATCTAAAAATTTATAAAAGTACGGATTCGTTAAGGGATTACTCAGTACAAACGCAAATAAAAATATTCAAAAGAAAATGGAGAGCTTCAGTTATAAATAACTGGCCGAAGTGTATTTAAGAAACAAAAATCAGGAAGATGTTCTTAGTTACGTTAAAATAAAATTAAACTTACATTCGTGTAGCACCGAAATGCAAGAGCAATTATATAATTTCGTCAAAGCACTAAAAAAACGCTACAAAGAAGTTGTTAATACATATTTTTTATTGTTTTTCATTTATTTTAAGTTTATTGAATCTCTGCATATATTTTGTCTACTTTAGTTAATTCAATTGCATACCTTTTTTTTATTCTTTGGTTTATTTATAATTAAAACTTGATATTTAATATTTTTGTTCTTTGGTTGTTTACTATAATTTTAATTAATTCGCTTATTCACTTATTTTAGTTTCATTGACATTAAACTTAAAATTTATTGTAAACCCAGCAGAAATATTATTAGCAAATTAAGCATAACCTTTATTGTAAAATTAGTATATAAGTTGGAAATAATTACTAATAAAATCACTCTCTTATTGTGAAAGCAAAACCCAAGTCTTTTAAGTAAGAGAAAGCAACACGGTTCAAGTGCTGTTGTTATACAAATTAATTTCAAGTTCAAGATAGTTAATGTGTTATATTGAACATCCTTAATTCAAGTTCTAGTTCAAGATAGTTTAAGTGCTATATTGAACATTTTTAATAGCTTGAACATTTTGGTGACCCCGACGTGATCCCTGCGACAACATGGCTTCGTTTGATGAATTAGTGGCCAGCCAAAAGCAGACTGGTGAAAAAATTGAAGTCATCATACGAAACTACAAAAAGGATCCATCATCCCGGAAGACATCCCCCAGCTATTTCCAAGAGAGATTAAGAAGGCTGGATGAAGAATGGGCAGCCTTCGAAACAACCGACAACAAAATTCGACTGCTCGATAATATACCATTGGACCATAAATATTTCACAGATGAATATTACACGGCAATCATGGACATTGTTCACCAATACAAGGAGGAATTTGAGCAAGCAATCTTGAAAACAGCTCCTCCTAGCACAAAAGAGAAAATTACAACTCAAAATCATTCAGCAGGCATTCAAGTCACAACGTTAGAAACTGGTGAGCTTACCAGACTTATACGAAGACAAGCAGCTATGATGTCCACGCTAGAGCGTATATTAAACCACGAATTCTCACATGAAGATATCGTATCTGCAACTAAGCTTTGGCAATCTATTGAAAGCATTCATTATGAGATCGCTGAAATGTGCGACGATAACGGCAACCAAGGCTACGATATGGACAGGTTTATCCAGCTAGAAAATCATCTACGGACGGCGTCCAGAAGCATAACTTTAACTAATCCCGATTCAACAAATGGCAGTAATAGCAATCAATCAGATGCTATGCCAATACCAAAAATAACAATTCCAAGGTTTGATGGAAATTACCTAAAATGGCAGGAATTCCACGACCTATTTTCATCACTAATTGTAAATCAGTCAATACCAAAGGTTCAAAAAATTTGGTATTTGAAAACACATTTGGTTGGGGAAGCTGGAAATCTAATAAAACACTTCACTGCATCTGGCGAAAACTTCCACGACGCATGGGCATTGGTGGTGGATCGCTACAACAACAAGAGATTGTTGGTCAGCAAACTAGTGCAAGAACCAGTCGATTCACCAAGTAAGGTATCAAGCGACAACTACAAGACACTACATGATAAAACTCAGGAGTGCCTTTTAGCTCTCAAAAATCTAAATATAGATACTTCAAGTTGGGATCCGTTACTTCTGCATCTGTTATTGAAAAGACTGGACAACTCCACACGCCTTCGCTATGAGCAGTCACTGTTACAGCCTCGAGAAGTGCCAACAATTAAAGCATTCCTCGAATTCTTAGATAAACATTTTCAATCCATGGAAGCTATGGATAAGGAAAAGTCTAATTACAAGGCAAGGGTTTGCACATCTATAATACCCAGAGATCAACGAAATGAAATGTGTAACATGTGCAAAAAGGGAACACATCCATTATTCGCGTGTAAAGAATTTCTTAAAGCTTCACCTTCTGCTCGGTTGCAATTCACCCAAGGTCAAAAACTATGCGTGAACTAAAGGCTGGCCATAAAGCAATAACCTGCCTTTCAAGAGGGTGCACTCATTGCAATAAAAAACACAATACGCTATTGCATTTAAATGACTTCCCTACAAATGAGAGCAAACCAATAAGAAATGTTTTACAAAACCAGATGTCGGTTAAGCACCAATCAGCTGTGCATAACGTTCTTTCACCTATTAACCACCAAGAAGCTACATCGCTTACCACCTGTAATACCTCAAAGCCGAACAAATATATCCTACTTAGTACAGCAATGGTAACGATTAAGGCAAATCAAAAGGAAATTCAATGCCGAGCAATCCTCGACTCAGGATCGCTACTAAATTTGGTTAGTGAGCGACTAGTCAAACGCCTGGGAATATCGCCCAAGTCAACCTCAATTTATATAAATGGAATCGGATCAAGTAACAAAAAGGCTCAATACCGAGTAAACGTCGCTTTATACTCACGTATAAACAACTTCACAACAAGACTTGAAGCAGCAGTACTTCCACATATAATTTCACCACAACCTTCGCAAGTAATCAATATTAACAACTGGCCAATTGCAAAAAACATCGTTCTAGCCGATCCAGAATTTCATCAGCCCGCCAAAATAGATGTTTTGCTGGGCGCCGAGTTTTACCATCAGTTGCTGTCAGTCGGAAAAATCCAGCTAGCCAAAGATCTACCTACAATACAGAATACCGTACTAGGTTGGGTTATTGCTGGACCGGTTTGCGGACTCGATGCACCTCCTTTGGCATGCGGAGTATGTACCGAAGATGAATTCAGCTTAGAAGAAGCCATTGCTAAGCTCTGGGAACTTGAGACGGTAAAACCAGCTGAAAAATGCCTATCAGTGTCAGAAAAACAGTGTGAAACTCATTTTGCACAAAGTGTCACACTAGATACCAACGGAAGATTTGTGGTCAGGATTCCATTTTGCAAAAATCCTGAGGAATTAGGCGACTCACATGGTGTAGCATTCAACAGATTTCTGTCACTAGAGAGACGTCTAGCTAAGGCTCCAGAAATCAAAAAACAATACATCCAGTTCATGAAAGAATACGAAGCCTTGGGTCACATGACAGAAATAGATATAAACTCCATTGACAAGCCGAAGTATTTCATTCCGCACCATTGCGTAGTTAGGCCAGAAAGTCAAACAACCAAATTACGAGTGGTATTTGATGCTTCTACTAAAACTTCTGATGGCATGTCACTAAATGATCTAATGTTTACTGGACCCACAATTCAAAGTGACCTTTTTTCACTCCTGTTGCGTTTTCGGCTACCAAGATTTGTCTTCACAACAGATATCCAAAAGATGTATCGACAAATTCTAATGCACCCGGAAGATAGAAAATACCAGCTTATCATCTGGAGAGAAAGCAACAATATGCCACTGAAATACTACCAACTTAACACAGTTACTTATGGAACACGATCAGCACCGTATTTGGCTACAAAATGCTTAGAAAAGATAGCGAAGGAGAATATGGCACGGTATCCCTATGGAGCTCAATTTCTATTAGAAAACTTTTACGTGGATGATGGCATTGGTGGAAATAACAATTTAAACATAGCACTAGTACAGCAAAGGGAGTTACAGCATATACTACAAAAACACGGCTTCTCCCTTCAAAAGTGGAGCGCAAATCATAAGCAACTCATCCCAAACGCTACTGAACAACAACAAGAAGTCAACATTGACTTTAGCAATGAAAACAATCAGTACGTAAAAACTTTGGGGCTAACCTGGATGCCGAAATTAGACAAGTTTTCCTTCAAGGTCAACCTAGGAGATGTGCAAACTGTCACAAAACGCTCAGTTAGCTCCGATATAGCTAGAGTGTTTGATCCATTGGGATTGCTCTCACCGATCATTGTTACGGCAAAAATGTTCCTTCAAGAACTATGGCAAATAAATTCAAACTGGGATGACCCTCTGCCATCTGATCTTCATCAAAAATCGTGTACATTCCGCGAGGACTTAGTAAATGTAAACAATATCCAAATCTCCCGACATGTATTTGAAGGACATGTATCATCAAATACACAACTTCACGCATTCGCAGATGCATCGGAAAAAGCGTATGGTGCAGCACTGTACATCAGGTCTGTTATCAAGAACGAGCAAGTAATAGTAAGATTACTTTGCGCCAAATCACGAGTAGCACCAGTAAAACGTCAGACATTACCTCGTCTCGAGTTATGCGCTGCACTGTTAAGTGTTCAACTAACGGCAAGAGTTAAAAAAGAGTTAAAACTTGAAGATACACCAACTTATTTCTGGACAGACTCAGAAATCGTATTGGCTTGGATAAACTCTCCATCTTCATCCTACCAAACATTTGTGGCCAATCGCGTTGCTGCTATACAAGAATCATCATTAGCTGCCCAGTGGAAGCACGTTATATCAAATGACAACCCGGCAGATATTGTATCAAGAGGTCTTTCCCCAAAAAAGTTAATAACAAATACATTATGGTTCTACGGCCCTTTGTTTCTGCATGGGCGGAAGGATATTTGGCCACCAGAGTATTCGATGGTGCAAGGCAGAACCGATTGCACTGATATGGAACGAAAGAAAACAACTACAGTCGCAATAACCAATGACAATTCAACAAATATTATTTATGAAATAAGACACAATGGATCATTTAACAAACTACAACGAGTAGTAGGCTTTATGCTGAGGTTTATAAATAACGCAAGAGGATTAAGGACACAAGGTAACTTCACTTTATCAACACTAGAGCTTGAGCGAGCCACTATCACCATTATTGGGGCAATGCAGCGGTGCGATTTTAAAAACGATTTAAAACATTTGGCAATACACAACACAGTACACAAAAATAGTCTGCTTAAAAATCTAACGCCTTTTTTGGATAGCAATGGTAATATCAGAGTAGGAGGACGTTTGGAATCATCAGAACTTTCGTATGACGCCAAACACCCAATGGTGATTCCCTACCTCGATCCGTTATCAAAGGTGCTAATGCAAACGATTCATGTACAAAATAGACACTGTGGTCCGCAAGCGCTGCTGTCATACACAAGGCAAAAATACTGGCCAATCAAGGGAAAGTCAATGGCCCGATCAATTGTCCAACATTGTATAAAATGCGCTAGGGCCAAACCAAAACTCCTTACTCAAATTATGGGAAATCTGCCATCAACCAGAACCAGTCCAGCTCGACCCTTCATTAACTCTGGAGTGGATTTTTGTGGCCCCTTTTGGGTTCACTATAAGATCAGAGGAAAGAGGCCTACAAAGGCCTACATAGCAGTATTTTGCTGCTTTGCTACCAAGGCGGTACATCTAGAAGTAGTTAGCAGTTTAACTACAGATGCATTTATAGGGTCATTAAAAAGATTCATAAGCAGACGAGGTCATTGCAAAAACTTGTACTGTGACAATGCTACTAACTTTGTTGGCGCCAATAATCAACTGGCAGAATTATCAGAAGCTATATACGGAAACTTGGCTGTCGAAAAAATAGATAAAGAATGCACTGCACGAGGCATAATGTTTCACTTTATACCACCAAGAGCACCTCATTTCGGAGGTTTATGGGAAGCAGCTGTAAAATCAGCCAAACATCTCTTGATGAGAAGTGTGTCAACAGCATCACTGACATATGAGGAATTCGACACAGTGGTCATAGAGATTGAAGGAATTCTTAACTCTCGACCCATAAGCCCGATGTCAGATAATCCAAACGATTTGGCGGCATTAACCCCTGGCCATTTTCTTATAGGAGCACCACTTAACTCCCAAATTGAAGCAGAAAGCACAGAAAACGGGAAGAATCTGTTAACAAGATGGAAATTAGTTGCCCACTTAAAGTCAGAATTTTGGAGGCGTTGGTCACGAGAGTATCTCTCCGAACTGCAGTACCGATACAAATGGCACACACAGCAGGACAACATCAAAACAAGAGACATGGTAGTAGTAAAGGAAGACAACACAGCTCCATTACAGTGGCCACTAGGAAGAATCATAAAAACACATAAGGGCGATGATGGCTTCATTCGAGTAGCAGATGTCAAAACAGCAAAGGGGGTTTGCAGAAGACCAATTTCCAGGCTAGCACCATTACCAATTAACAATTCTAAAGAGGACGAACCCACCCAACAAGATGACTCAATTGGCACAACTACTAAGCAGAACGAGACTCCTGAGAGTAAGAGAAAAAGAAGACGGATGTCAATAAGCCAAAACATGTTCACGATAATGATGGCGATCATTTTAATGCCGCTAGTCTTAACGGCACAGATTCACAACAAACAGTTCGGGAAACAACTAGGCATACATTTTGAAGCCATTGGATCAGCAGCAATTTCATCTTCAGACTGGCAAATCCTAATTTATTACGACTTACAGGAATTTTGGGCCGAATCAGAAATGTTTGCAAGCGGTACCAGAGCTTTAAGCAATTTATGTGAAGACATGCAAGATAAATCAACGTGTCAAAACCTTGTGAAATACTTTGAACATACCGAAAATGAATTAGACATGAGCAGCACTCTACTTTCCGGCAGAACACACAAAAGGGGAGCAATCAATTTAGTGGGAAACATCGCAAACTCACTATTTGGCGTACTGGACTCAAAATATGCAGAAGAGATGGCAAACACGATTTCACAAGTTAAACAAAATGAGGCACATCTGCTGAGCCTGTTAAGAAATCAAACGTCAATTGTAGACTCTACTATGAACATCCTGAAAGCAGACCAAGGGCTAATAAAAAAGAAATTTGACCAAATCGACCAACAAATATCGCAAGTATACAACAAGATACACAACGTCAGCAAGGAACTATACAAAGAAAAAATCTACCGCATTTTCTCATCACTATCCATTCAACTAACGATCACTGCGGCAAACTTGCAACACATACAGTCTTCAATACTGGATATTCTTACAAATACTCATCACGGTATTATAAGCCCGCTTATCCTTACTCCGCACCAATTACAACAGGAAATAGACAAAATAAGAATGCATTTACCAGAGTCACTTGAATTGCCTGTAGAACAGAATGATACACTCCAATTGTACAAATTGATGAAAGTTCAAGGTGGACTCACGAATAACACCGTCATATTTCGCGTTAATTTGCCATTAGTTGAGCGTGACCAGTTTTTAGTATTCAACCTTATAGCAGTGCCAAATTGGATCAATGATACCTTATTATCAATAAAACCATGCTCTTCCATTTTGGCCGTCAATGTTGACCGTCGTCAGTATTTTACTATTGACAACACTGAACTTAACTTATGCGACGTCATCAAAGAAGATAGATTTGTGTGTTCCAAAGTACAGATCTTGTATGAATCCAGTTCACCAATATGCGCCTGCGAAATAAATTTATTTCACAACGAAACTAAAGCTGACTGCCCAGTTCAACAAATAAAGACCACCAATGCTTGGATCCCCCTCCATCACCAGAACAAATGGATTTACGCACTACCCACGGCAACTCATACAACGGCTGTGTGTAAGAAAGATATCAATCAATTTACACTAAAGGGTTCGGGTTTGCTTTATTTGGAACCGGAATGTACTCTCAAAAATAAGTTCGTGTCAATACAAGGCCAACAGACAACATCCAGCTCCCTTAAGGCATCTTACACCAAGCTCTGGGAAATAACAGAACAAACCCATTCAACACGTCTAAAGCCATTACTCAATAAAATACATACAAGCGAGTACAGTTCACAAATACAAAACCTAACAGAATTACAAACCTCACTAAGGGCGCAGGAGATACTTCAGCTACCAAATAAAATTGAGGCTCATAATAATCATCACATGACTGTCGGTTACTCAGCCTTAATCATCACTTTCTGCATCTTAGTTTATCTAATTGCAAGACAAAAATGTAAACACCAACCGATTCCAGCACCTCGCAAGCAACAAACAACGTCGGACTTCACGGTGCATATTTGATCAATATCAACAGCAGACCTTAACGAAGTTTCAAACAGAATTCAACCTCATCTCATTAATTCAGCAGATTCCACCCACAGGCTATATTTTGAGCTACACTCAACGGGGGGAGCATATTAATACATATTTTTTATTGTTTTTCATTTATTTTAAGTTAATTGAACCTCTGCATATATTTTGTCTACTTTAGTTAATTCAATTGCATACCTTTTTTTTATTCTTTGGTTTATTTATAATTGAAACTTGATATTTAATATTTTTGTTCTTTGGTTGTTTACTATAATTTTAATTAATTCGCTTATTCACTTATTTTAGTTTCATTGACATTAAACTTAAAATTTATTGTAAACCCAGCAGAAATATTATTAGCAAATTAAGCATAACCTTTATTGTAAAATTAGTATATAAGTTGGAAATAATTACTAATAAAATCACTCTCTTATTGTGAAAGCAAAACCCAAGTCTTTTAAGTAAGAGAAAGCAACACGGTTCAAGTGCTGTTGTTGTACAAATTAATTTCAAGTTCAAGATAGTTAATGTGTTATATTGAACATCCTTAATTCAAGTTCTAGTTCAAGATAGTTTAAGTGCTATATTGAACATTTTTAATAGCTTGAACAGAACTTATGTACAGTAAACAAAAATTTTATGTGCAAAGTGGTTAGAAGGTCAACTTACTGTCGCTGCAGAAAGAGCAAAGCAAGATAAGGCTAGAAGACCACGCAAATCATTAGTGGACAATTACAGCGATAGATCTAAGAGGCGGAAGCTTAAAGATATTAACGATGCCTTTGGTTCTACAAATATAAAAGAATCTTTCCTACATCAATTACGATCACAGAACCAATTTACAAAAGTGGATATCATTGAAAAAGTTGTTAAAGCTAGTCCACCGAGAACAAAACGGATTCTTAAAAGTATACCAAATCCGAATGATGCAATACAGTACACAAATGAGGAGGCATTAGCATTATTTTTGGATTTGAAATTAACAAAACAGCAATATATTAAACTCAGACAGCGTGCGATTGAAAAAGGCTCAAATATATATCCAGCATATCATCACATAACCGCTACTAAAATGGACTGTTTGCCATCAAAGGACACTATTACAATCACACCAATTTCGGCAGAGGTACAACTACAATCTCTACTTGATCACACAGCCGCACGCTTGCTGCAATCAATAACAGGAAATGAGTTGAAGAAATACGGAAACACAAAGTTAATTCTTTTTTGTTAATGGGGATGTGATGGTTCTTCGGGACAAAAACAATATAAACAAGCTGTATGTGAAAATATTTCTGACTCAGATATGTTCATGGTATCATTTGTACCATTGCGATTGAAAAAGATTTTGGAAGGTTCAGAGCCTTCGACTAGTACAACGCAAACAATGGATATTTGGAAAAATGAGACACCATCTTCTACGAAATACTGCAGGCCAATCAAATTTCAATTCAAAAAAGAAACAAATGATGTTATTAATAAAGAAATTAGTGATATCAAGGCCCAAATTACAGCACTACAGCCATTACAATTACAGTTAGATGGGCAGCAAATTGAAGTAAGCTACCAGTTAGTCCTGACAATGATAGATGGAAAAGTGGGTCAGGCTTTGACTAACACGAAGGCTGCATCCAGCTGCATTATATGCCAAGCAACATCAACCCAATTAAACCAAGTCCCAGCAAAATCATTAGATAATACCGATGCATATGAATTTGGATTATCACCACTACACGCAAGAATACGACTTATGGAACACATACTAAAAATCAGTTATGATTTGGATTTCGGGTCTTCAGGATCAATAAGAAACAACGTGACCAACAAAGAGTTAAGAAGTTCAAAAAAGAAACATGTTCAAGATGAATATCGCAAACGTGGACTGATTATAGATCAGCCAAAACAAGGGTCAGGCAATACAAATGATGGCAATACCGCAAGAAGATTCTTTTCAGATCCAGAAACAGCATCTGAAATAACAGGAGTGGATTTCAACCTTATTTTCAGATTTAAAATAATGCTAAAGGTACTTGCGTGCAATGAAGAAATTGACTGTAGAAAATTTGGAGATTATGCTAAGGAAACTGCAAAAATATATACAACTAACTACCCATGGAGAAATATGTCTGCAACAGTTCACAAAATCCTTTATCATGGTGAAGATGTCATTAAATATCATTTGGTGCCACTTGGAGATCTATCAGAGGAGGCTGAGGAAAAAGGAACAAGGATTACATATTTTATAGAGAGCACAATACTAGGAAAATTTCACGGAATTCAACAAATGAAGATCTATTTAATATATTATTGGCAACGTCAGATCCGTTCATATCCAGTATTCGAAATAAATGGAAAGTGGACCATCGGGATTTAGATGAAGAAGCCAAAAAACTACTAAAGAACGGAAATAGCACAGAACAAAATATGGAATATTTGCAATTAATATTTAAGTCAAATGAATAAAATTTATATTTTCTTGTAGCTTAACCAAAAAAAAAATTTTTTTTTGGGGGGGAGGGGGTGAGGTGAAGGTAGCGCAGAAGATCCGAGTACATTTTCCATTCGTCATGAAAGCTTAAAAATTAATTTTTTATGCAATCTAGGCTTAGGTAATACAATTTGTTAATTATTGACACTATTTTTCATATAATATGCTATATAAACGCCCACAAAAAGGGGGCGGGGTCCAAAAATAAATTTTTATGATTTTCTGGCTCCAGGGTAAAGACCTTGAACCTTCTTTGACATAAAAATGTTTCATTTGCTTAACAAATTTACAAAAAAACTTGTAAAAATGTGTAGTTTTTCAGGGGTTGGTTTAGTTCTTCTTGGGGGAATTTTTTCCCCCTGGTCCGATTTGGCCCATTTACGAACTTAGCCTGCCCTATCCTTCAAGATATATATGTACCAAATTTCAAGGGTCTAGCTCTTTTCGTTTAGACTGAATCGTGTTCATACAGACAGGCGAATGGACGGACGGCCGGATGGACAGACGGACGTATGGACAGACGGACATAGCTATATCGTCTTAGATTTCATCACTGATCAAGAATATATATACTTTTTTGGATCTTAGAGGGATATTTTACTATGTTACACACAGAATAAACCCATATTTCACTCTGAAAGTTAAAAAAATCAAAATGTTCAACTTTGACCTCGAATTCCTTAAAAAGTCCTCAATCAATTTTAATGTAATTAAAACTGAATCAAGCTGAGCTAAATATCTATCCATTAAAAAAATTATTTCAATATTTTGATCGGTTCAAAAGTTACAGAATTTTGGCCAACGAAAAACGATTTACAGCCACTGTGCGGCGGTAGCTTTCGTAGGGATGGCAGATAAATTAAGGTTTGCTTCATTGATAGGGGGTTTAATAGCAAGTGTGGAAGCAAAACTTATCTTCAAATGTTGTGTATTATAGGCATTTACGACGGTGTTAATGGAATGGCTCGAATAAGCAGCGACGACTGAAGATGATGCACGTAGTGAAGAATTGTCAATAGTCTCATCTGGCTGAGAAGTGGTGGGCTTTGAATACATCGTAGAGCTTGCCACCGGAAGAGCGACACATGCTTCAGATGACAAAGCAAACGGAGGGTTTGCATTTTTAATAGAAATGCTAATGCTAACACGTCGTAATCTTTTCAGTATTTGTTCTTAACTGACCTTTTACAGAAATGGCTGCTTTACTTAAAAATGAACATTCAGCTGTTGGCTGCAGTTCATGCATAGTTGCTTAAAAACTTAGTATATTATAAGTATGTGTTATTATGAAATGTAGAGGGCGTTGCATTATTATAAATTCGTTAATTACAAACTAATATTAACCATAGAGCTTGACATAAATAACTTATAAATATAGTCGAGCATTACATAACATTATAAAAGTGATTTTTATTTTGAATCGCTATAATTTCTGAAAAAATACACTGTTAAGGGCTTTGACTGTTAGACATTTAATTAGATGCAACGAGTTTTCTCCTTCTCTTTAAACTTTCCGTCCATCTTCAATCGTTGTAGAAAAAAGGACCAAAGTCCTTTTTGAAATTTAAAAAATGTTTGTTGAAAAATTCAGTTAGAAATTGAAATATTTAAAATTCCGAATATCGGCAACAATAAAAGGACAATCTTCAAACAAATTCCATTAAATTTTTTTATCATGATGAAAATTTCAGTTTTGATGCATAAACCAATATGTTAATTTGTTAACAGAGTTATGTTAACTATTTAACAGAGTTCTGTTACATTAAAACGTTTGTGTCAATGCTAAGTTAAATTTTAAAATTTATCTTTGCACACATACATACATTTTAAAACATTAACATTTAAAGAAAACTCAATATGCTTACAAAATTTATTAAATTCACTACAAATTCTTAAAAACAAATCAGAGTTAACATCATTTGCTCTGAATATTTTAATTAATTGCCAGTGGATAAAAATAGCGCGTAGGACGACATGGAACATTAAAAAAAATATTCCTTATCAAAAAATCTGAACAGATGTTTCCTTTATTAAATTCAAAACAAAGGCGACATTTAACGCTATTCTTTGTCTTTTTAGATTTGGCAGCTTTATTAGAGCAAGTCAACTAGTGTAGGATGGTAAAATTAAGGGATTTCACTGCAAGCCTCGAAGACAAAAACAAAAAAACTGTTTTTGCACCGATTCAATGCTATTACTATGAACTTTATACATTGGATCCCAAATTATTGAGCCGTATTCCAAAATAGGTCTGACAAGAAAAGTGCAAAGATGTTTTGTGATATACGGGTCACTAAACTCCTTCGCTCAGCGTTTTATAAATTGAAGAACTGCTCGTGCTTTGTTAGTGGTTAACGAAATATGACGTATAAAATTTAATTTAACGTCCAGTAAAATACCAAGATCTTAAACTATATTCAGTTTGTCAAGTTCGTGACCGTTTAAAATATATTGCACGTTTGTTATGACATCTTCGGAAAAAACACATGTATTTGCACTTTTTAAGGTTCAACTTCATAAGGATAATGTTACACCAGGAACTAAATGCATCCAAGTCTTTTTGCAGAAGAGCATGATCAGCGTGACATTTGAATGTTTGAAATATCTTTACGTCGCCTGCTTATAATAGAAAGTTTGAGTGTTTAATGGTTTTGGGCAGATCATTAATGAACAGGGAAAATAATAATTCCCTGCGGAACATAAGATGAATTAGAAATTATTTTGGAACTAAGTGTTTTAAAACGAAAGTTTTGAGTTCTGTTTGACAGGTATGAATTAATCCACATAAGGTAATTGTTCCTAAATCCCATAAGGTCAAGTTTTTTATTAGAAGTTTGTGGTTGACCTTATCAAATGCTTTATTAAAGTCAGTGTAAAAAACATCGGTTTGTTTTTGTTGAACAAACCCACGATTGACTAACGTTGTTATTTCCAAAAGATTAGTAACAGTTAAACAACCCCTTCGAAAACCATGCTGAGCAGGATCCAATATAGATGATACTTGATGGGAAATATGATCAGTAACAATCTTCTCAAAAAGTTTAGGTATAGCGCTAAGTTAAAGAATACCTCTGTAGTTTGCAACATTATTCCTACAACCAGATTTAAATAATGCGATAATAAAAGAATTCTTCCATATTTTAGGAAAATAACCAAAATTAATTATTGCACTTAAAACTGCATTTATTATATAAAATTATAAGTGAACACTCTCGGCTTGAAGCTTAACATACAATCGTGAATCGAAGAATCGAAGAATCTTAATGATACAAAATTGACACATTTGTGTATTCAACATGAATCGCATGAAAAACTTCCACTAATTTTGGATTAAATTCACAAACGTTGTAAACTTCCCAGCAAAAAAATAATGAAGGTGTTCAAAAGGAAATGGTGATTTAATCATTTCCTCAGAACTTGTTGACTTGAATGCCTTTTTAATATCATCCATAACTATAATAAAATGATAAACTTTGCAGTGCTAAAAAATAGATTCAATTTTGCTAATTAAACATGTGTAAATGTAGTGATTATTATTTTTTTGGAGTTAAACTATGTTGTGATTTCTGGCAATGTATTGAAATCGCATGATTTCAACAAAAATTTTATGGCAATTGAATTGATTGACATATGTATGTATAATAAAATAAATACTTTCTTTTTGATATATAGACGTCATGACTTGTCAATGTTAAAAATAAAATAAAACAATATTTCAAAAGCCGTCCGTTAAAATAAAAATACGTGTTTTTCATAAGAAATTTAAAAAGAAAAATATAAAATAAAAAATGATACAGGTAAGGAAGTTAAAAGAAAATGAGCAGCAATCTATCTTTTAAAAGACATGTTATCAACGAAAAAAAACAAAATTGTTTCAAAATTGTTTGTTTGTCTCAAGAAACTGCTTCTTCTTCGGAATCTCTTAATGCAAATATGTTAGCAGTGATTTTCAGGAAGAAGTCAATTCTTCTTATTATATGCGAGAGAAATTAAAAAATGGTATAATGAATATAATCCATATGTACAATGCTGTAGTTCTTTGCTGAAAATTTTAAAATCTGAAAATTTGGATGGCGTGAACAATGTATTTCAAGAACAGGAGCACCTGGGGAATATATTCATTTAGGGTTGGAAAGGCAGCTTCAGAAAGGAAAAGATGATCTTTTAAAGCGGAATGGAGAACTGCAATTGGATATAGGAATAGATAGGTTGCCACTTTACAAAAATTCTGCAGTGGATTGTGGCCAATTCTAGGAAAAGTTGTCGGTGAACTTGAAATATATTTTTTTCTTATTGTTACTTATATTGGAATAAGTAAGCCAATTAATGTAAACACTTTGTAGATGAATTTAAGTCCAAAAATATGACCGTAGAGCTTAGAGAAAAAAAAAATTTCTTTTAAATCCGTGGTTTTATTTGTGATGCATCGGCGATATATTATGTATGTCAAACCAAGGGCCATAACGCCTTAATTGGATGTCACCGGTGCTACCAAAAATTATCCCCAATTGGTCAAAGAACCGTGTTTTCTTCCTCTATAGATCCAAGCACTTTTAGTCTTTTAAATTTAGACGGAACGCATGGCAAGTTACGCTTTCTCAATTACCCTAAACTTGGGTAAATTTACTTTTAATTATTGAAAAATTGATATATACTTTAAATCTTTCTTTCTTATTATCGTAGCCGGAACTTATTGTTAAGGTAGTACGGATTAGTCGTTTAAAGCCGATATTAGGGAAGCTATAAATTAGCAAAAAATTGGCATTGTTAAAGCAAAAAGAAATCTTGTACATCAAATGCCGACCACTACAATTTGCTTATAAATTATTAAAATATAAATATAAGAATATCTCAATTTTTATAAAATGGTACTTTGAATTTTTAAAATTTTGCAAATCTGAATTAATCTGCTTCAATTTAAATTAACAAATATTAGTTTAAGTTTGCAGTTATAACTTTTTTTTAACTTTATATGTATATTATTTTAAACTGTCACAAATACTAAAAACAAAAAAATATATGTTTTTTAAAATTATTATTTTCGTTCATTTTAATTGATTTATAAGAAGGCATAAAATGCCAGGCATTGATGAAAACTATAAAAGAAATTCTTAATTTTCATTGGTGGTAGGGTTTAATTTTTATGACAATCCTTTCTTTTTTATGAACTTTCATTAGTCCTAAGCACCCATTTAAATGACAGTCAGTTTATTTAAAGGTGAACACAAGACTTCCAATGACACCCTAATGTTAAAAGTATGCGTTTTTCACCTAAATTGAACCAGTGCAAGTTCAGTTGACCTCATGAATTCACTAGTGTTTTGTCATGTCTTTTTTTGTTAGGTATATACTATTATATAAGGATGAATTAACTAACATACAACATGCCATGCATTGGGTAAAAGTAGGTGTAGTTAATTCATTATTATTGACAGCTGAAGAAATTGATACAGTAAAGCACATAATAAATAGAGATTCCATACCTTCTGTATACTTGGAACAAGCATTTGAGTTTTCTGAGATAAACATAGCATATAATCATGATTGCATTATCTATATATTAAGTATTGCTACCACACATTAATTATTCATGTAATAAAATATTAATAAGACCTGTCCTGTTAAGTTCGGAAAATATGTAAACAAAACAAAATGTTATATGCTTTAATGTAATATGTATATGATATGAAAAATGAATAATATCACAATATGCAATAGAAATAATTTTGACGATAAAGAAAGCGATATGTGTCTAGCAAACTCAATTAAAAGTAGAATAGCACAATGCAGCTTAATAGACAATCGAAGCATCCCCCTCTTGAAGAAATTTCACCAGGAACAATCCTTCTGAACCAATTCAATTGAACAATTCTTATAAATGCTGAACCATAGAATCTTACTGGGACTTATGTGATACAGTTCTGCAATACATCTGTGACAGTAGCCAATAAAATTTATGACTTTTTTGAAACAACACAATTACAACCGTTACCAGCAATTTTACAAACCAAATATTTGCACCAAACTATAGAAGAAACCTTATCATTAGACATGGTAAAAGAATTACGAGTAAATAACACCAAAGCCATTGATCTGCTGTATGACAAACATAAGAAAGGTTTTGTAGCTAGTCTTAGTCTCTCTCTCTGGTCAAAATAAAGACACTAAAAAGAAGCAGTAAAACAATCATTCTTCCAACATCCTTAGAAGCAGTCCCATCGATACATACATCCATGCCGGAATTATCGGATACAGAAAATCCGACAAAACCAGCATAACAATCTCTAATATTCTATATTTTTAATTTAAAAGGGGAGGTGTTAACGCAAAAAACATTGAACGCCCTTATTACAAATTGTTGCCAATAATATAATTTGCTGACACAATTGCCGACAGGTTAATAAAGTAGCTAATATTCAAAATAAAAACAGAGCGTGTCATTTTGATTACATTAGTAGTATGTTTAAGCTGGTTCGGTGACACGTTTTTCATAGAAATCAATGCTCCAAAGGCGTGGCATATTTTGTTCTCGCCCACTTTTTGTATAAAACATCAGGAGAGAGCAATTCTCATCCATTTTTTGTATCAACCAAGCAGGAGAGAGCAATTTTCATCCATTTTCTGTGTTAGCCAATCAAGAGCCAATCAGAGAGATCTAGAGCTCCGTTACTTTTTATGAGATAGAGAGAGTTTATCATGATTAAGATTTTTATAGTCCCGACCATTTCTTATGAGAGAGGTAATACTTAGAACAAGGTTTGTTTAAATTGATTAGTTTGTGTGTGTTTCTTAAAACGTCATTGATATTTATGGAGATATGTGTTTTTAGTTTTAGGGGGTGGATTTTGTGTTTGTTATTTGTCTGCTGTTAAAAGTAAGATGAAGTTTTTCTTTTGTCTTTTCTTAAAGGTGAATGATTGGTTATACTTAAGTAGTATATAGAAAAAAATTTATCATAGATTTTATATTTGTATATTAATATTAAATTTTTTCCGGAGATAATAAGAATTTATGAATGTAACGATATTATATGTATGTAAAGTATATATGTCATTTGGTAGGAAAAACATAATCTATATTTCTAATAACGCACTGCAGAAATAGACTGAGACGTGGACAGACAGTGTGTAGATTTGTTGTGTTTTTTAAGCAGGAGTTCATGATCAAGAAATAGGTTGTCATATTGATAAGAAGTATTTGTGAAGGGGGAGATATTAGTAAATAGTAACAATTTATGAGTATAATGATGGGGTTGAGTGTGGAGATTGGTTGTGTTTTTGAGCGCGTGGCAATGTTCTTAATTATGAAAATTTAAAAAAATTCTTAAATTTAGGGGAAAACAAACAAAAGAAGTACTTGTGTTTGATAAGGAAATTTTTTTAAGAGTAATAAATTCTTGCAGCTAATTTCTTAAATGTGAAGTGTTACTTGACACTTGGTTGACATATTGGTAAGCGTGATATTAATATTAAGGTTTAGTGCAATGTACAATCTTATGTATATGAAAGAAATAGAGAAGCTGAACACAGCAGACAGACATATTGATAAATTTAAAAACATGCTAACAAGTGGAGTTATATATATTATATTTCGGGTATACAGATGTATCAAAATAAATATTAAGATCATTTCGAATATCATCATATGGATCATTTGTTTTAATATCATAAATAAACGAATCAGTATCCACATAGTTTAGATAAATATTATTAGATAAATATGATTATGACGTCATAATGGAAATTGTGCATTTTATATTTTGATAATTCTAAAACAGAAAACTCAATGTAAATAGGTTTGTTGTACTCTGTTCTCACTCTACTCATTTCAATGGCAAACATATTATCATGAATTTTAAGGGAACTATGAAAGTTTAGGTTTAGCAATAAGGGCTCGAGCTCCTAACCGCTTACCTCTACTATCCCATTCACATTTTCCATAGTCTTACCGTATACCGCATTGTTTAATAATTTAAAAAAAATTTTTTAAAAGGAGTTTTTAGCCAATGTTCTATGATGGTTATTTATATCAATATATTTTTTTCTACCAATTCGATTGATTAAATTCAAGAATTCTATCAGTCCGTGTTGAAAACACTGTTGAAGGAAGCGATAGTGTATTATAAAATTGGTTTTATTATTTAAATCTGTTATTAATTTTCTCTGTTTCATACTTTCAATTTTCTTGTTTTCTGCACAAAATGGAAAGTCACTATGATAGTCGTGTAATGTAGTTGGGTATTCTAGATCTACTTACAATATATAACCTAATGGTGAATTATCCTTTACACTATTGACATTAGTGTTTTCACAGTTTTCAACCCATTTAAAATTTTTAAAGGGGAGATATTGTGACATTGCATAGCCATATAAATTATTTACATCTAAATACATTAGGTAATTTGATTCTTTTGTAGGATCATAATCACTAACGTATTTATTATTAGCTATTGAATGACGTTTACTACATTGGGCAATACTACCCCTAATACCCCGCACGATGAAATTGTACATGTTAATGTCAATCAACAACTCCAACTCTATTTTCATTGTTTTTTACATTGCATCCCAAGATAATCTCGGGGTAGTATAATATTGACAGGGGTCTAAATTGTAAAGGTTTTTACAAACTTTACGAAAACTTTCAAATACATCACAAAGCAATAAAACATCTACTTTTAAATATAGTAGAAGATAGTCTAAGAGTTTAGTACATTTGAACGTATTCCAAACATTTTCAGCATGCTCCTAATCATCTACACTACACGACTCATTAGTAAGTTTGCTAAAGAAACATGATCGTAGTGGTAGTTGTGTTTCTTCGAGACGAAGTACTGAATAGAGATAGTTGTTTGGCCAAATCAATATAAATTAATTAATTAAATAAAAAATGAATTTTAATAATAATAGAAAAAATATTAATTTGAACGCCCTTAATATTGTAGAATTTAAACTCCTTTTTTAACTTAAATTTATTACTTTTTACACCCTTGACCTCATCTAGGCTTGGGAAATTTACATAAAACTGTTATACTGTACATTTTTATTAATCTTCATTTTGAATAATAAAAATCACTGTTTTTCTTAACACCAACCAAACAAGAACCAATTTTATATTTTTTTATTGAAGCGATACTTTTACTAACTTTTATTAAATATCGGTCCATTTTTACTTGTGTAAACTCTCACGAAACATTTTGGCGCCCGAGCAGGGACTGATTTTATAAAGATTTTAAATATTCGCATACTAAAATTGTATTGTTTTTCGGTGTGAAAACATAAAAACTGTGACTGTGTTTTATAATAAAAAACAAATAAAATAAATTGAAAGCCGCGATCGTTAGTAAAACACACGGATAATTGTTAAACAATAATACAAGTGCGTATCAATAACAACAAAATATTGTTTATAAATAAACAATATAAAAACTGCAACAACAACAACAAAGTCAACAAGTTTTTCATCCCCTAAAATTACAAAGAGCTTGCTACAAATGCACTGCAATTGCTGCTTGTGTCTAAAAAAGGGAAGTTCGAACCAACAACAACAGGTATTCAAGACAAAATAATTTGGTGTGAGACTGCTAATTATAAATACTTTTATAAAATAAAATTATATTAAATAATTTTTAAAATTCACGCAAGTTTTTTCCACACAACAATTATTTTCTCTTTCAATTTACATTCTACTCTATATAAAGTGAAGCATAAAAACACACAAACATTTTTCTTCTTTACTTTATTTGGCACAATTTATTCAAAATACACTACACTATCTCGGTTGATTTGCCACAATTTCGTTCATACGATACCGCTCTCCTCGCTTAATTTCTCTTAATTTTTCTGTAAAAGAATAAATAAAATTAATTATAAATTAATAAATAATTCTTACCATTTCTCACTTTAACATTTATCACAACTCTATTACGGTTTGCTTTCTATTAACATTCGTTTAATAGTTGTTGTTGTTCCTATAATATAACCTGCTGTTAATTATTGTGATTTATACAAATTACATTAAATTTGGTATCACTACCACATATATTTGTGACGTCAGTAAACAAAAGGTACACAACCCAGCGAACATTTTTAAAAGTGATTGAAGTGAAGTGAATTTACAAATTAAATAAAATAATATTTTAATAAAGTACTGAAAAACAATATAATTAACAACATTATACTTGATTGTACTGTAAAATATTTATTAAAGCTAGAGGATTGAGTGAAAGTAAATTTTATTTTCGTAATAAAAACATAAGAATTGTTGGCAATATTTTTCATTAAAAATAAATCAATTCAATCTTGAGATATTTATATAAGCCAATTTTGTAGAGTTTATATTTTAAATTCCATTATTTTGCTTATAAATAATTGTGTTTTTGCCAATACAACCCACAAAACAATTTTGTTGTAATTCAAACAAATATATTTTTCTGCTTTGAATAATTAAATTCACATTAAAATATTTTATTGAAAAATATTTTTATTAAATCAATTGAAAGTCGCTTAATCCGTTTAGATCTCGAAAATTTCTTATATCGAAAAAACTAATTTTCTTGAGATCCTTCCATATATTTCTGAAATTTATTTGAAATATCTTACGCAAAAGCTTATTAATTAAAATGCAAGCTAGTAAAAGAAATGTCAAGCCATCTACAATGGAGGCTTTAGTACAACAGAAAAATACCGTCTTAAATAATATTGAGCGTATCCAGCGATCTTTAAGAGAAAAAACAATATCATTTAATCCGATTGAATTGGAATGTCGCCTAGATATATTAAATTCTTATATCGAACAGGCTATGATTTTCCAGTCAGAAATTGAGATATTGGATCCTAATAATGATGAAAGATCTGCTGTAGAAGATTTATGCGTATCGACAAAATGCCTACTTTTAGCACATTTAACTCCAGGTAGAAGACAAAGCTCACATGAAAACTCTACAGGTTTCACTTCTCATCATAGCAGCCTTCCGAAAATGAAATTACCGAAATTTAGCGGCAAGTACTCAGAGTACAAAAATTTTATAAGTTTGTTTGAGAGCCTTGTGGATCATGATATATCTCTTACAGAGATAGAAAAATTCAACCATTTAATTTCCTGTTTATCCGATGAAGCTCTAGGTACTGTGAAGGCTTTCCAAGTTACTGAACAGAACTATTCCAAAGCGTTGGCAAGTCTAAAGCGAGTTTATGATAACCCATGTCTTATATTTTTTGACAACATTAGACAATTATTTAATTTGCCAGAGATAACGAAACCCTCGTCGTCCGCTTTGAGGAGCATGATTGACACAGTCTCAGCTATTTACGATTCACTTCTGTCTATTGGTGACGACAAGGCTATCACAAACGCGGTAATTATTCATTTAGTCATGATGAAGGTCGATTCAGCCACTTGATCAAAATGGGAAGAGCAACTCAATTATGATAAGTTGCCCCTATGGAGTGACTGTGAAGAGGCTTTAAATAGAAGATATCAGCATATTTCAGCTGAAGAAGCCTCCAATACAGTACAGAAGACTGATAGACTAACGCGAAGAAAGAATGACAACAATTCTGGAAAAAAGAACAAATCGTTTTCGTGTCAGGTTAAAACACAGCAGGACAGCATTAAATGCATTTTTTGTAGGTCGTTTGAGCATTATGTTTCAAATTGTCCATCTTTTTCAGCCATTCCTGTAAAACAAAGATTTGATTTTGTAAAAGGTGTACCTGCCTGCATAAATTGCTTAAGAAAAGGCCACACAGTAACGAAGTGCAAGGCATCGAAATGTCGCGTATGTAATCGCTCACATCACACACTTTTGCATCAGTATAGTATAACTAATGTACAAAATTTAGATGCGGCCAGTTCTAGTTCAAGCCAGCATGCATCTGTTAATATTTCATCCTCTAGTAAAGATAATGTTATCTTGGCTACGGCTTTGGTAAAAATAAGAGATAATTCGGGACAATATGTATATGCTAGAACGTTATTGGACTCCGGTTCACAAATAAATTTTGTAACTGAGGAACTGTCACGTTCTGTTTTTGGCGTTGATAAGTGCGGACGCGATTTTTTTTAGCTCGCATTAACAAAAAACAAACATACATTGTGTGAATAATTTCAAACAAAAACAAACCTGTTTTAATACAACAACAAAGTTGTCTGTAATTTTTTTTTTCTTTCTTTCTCTTTATATTTTACAACGGCATATTGAATTGCTACTTTAAAAATAAAACAAAAACAATAAGGGCTAATGAGCCTCTTTAATTTAAGCAAAAAAAATGTAGACAATATTATATTAAATAAAGACAAAAAAACTGAAAATAATTTGTGTGTAAATTCTACGCCTGTTATACGTGCTCAATCTTGTTCGTCGCTTTTGCTAATCGATGACAATAATATAACTATAAACAAGTCGCCTTCTGAACACAGTGTTACCAACAGTAATATGGATAGTGTTAAACCCAAGACGCAAGTGGGAATGGACAGATACATTACGGTATTAAAAAGAGGTCGAAGCCCTAAATCTTCGCAGCTTGCACCAATGTCTAAGGTACATAAAGACAAGGGCTCTAATGGAATAAATTCCCATAATCGTTTTGCTATCTTAGATAGTGAAACAAGTGAACATAAAACGGCAATTAAGTCGTTCAAACCACCTCCAGTTTATTTAAGGAAGAAAAATTCGAACGACTTAATAAAAAAGTTAATTACAATTATTGGCGAGAACTCATTTTATGTAATTCCCATCAAGCGTGGTAACATTGATGAGACAAAAATTTAATTTATTGATGAAAGCAGTTATCGTAAAGCAGTAAACGAGTTCGAAAACTGCAAAAAGAACTTTTATACCTATCAGCTGAAGAGTAGTAAAGGTCTACAGGTAGTCATTAAAGGTGTAGATTCATACGTTGATCCAGCTGAAATAAGAGCCGGACTCCAAAAAGCGGGTTTTAAAATAAAAAGTGTAGATAATCTCCGCAATCGGGAACGTATCCCCCAACCACTATTTCGCGTTGAACTGGAACCTGGAGATATTAGATTGAAGAAAAACGAAACGCACCCCATTTACAATCTGAAATACCTGTTACACCGTAAAATAACTGTAGAGGAGCCGCATAAGCGTCCAGGACCTGTCCAGTGTCTAAATTGTCAAGAATATGGTCATACCAGGGCTTACTGTAAGTTGCCTCCGGTTTGCGTTGTATGTGGCGAGCTACATTGTTCCGCCCAATGCGACAAAGCAAGGGATGACTCGAAAGTTAAAAAATGCAGCAATTGCGGTGGAAACCACACTGCTAACTACAGAGGCTGTCCAGTTTTTTCCATGGTAAGGAAAACCACTCAAAAATCAAATACTACTGCTAAGCAGCAAATGCTCATTATCCTCAGTTAGCCCAACCAACAACACAACATGTTTCATACGCAGATATGGTAAAAACCAATCATACTGCAGTACATAAAGCGGCACCGGCAACTAATTCTACTCCTAATTTGCAATCGCATCCTAAAGAACAAACACCATCTGGTAATTTCAATCGTCTCGAAGCAAGCATCGAGACATTAGTGCAGTCGATAAACAGTTTTATGAGCTCTATGAGCAGCATGATGCAAGAAATGGTACGCATGCAATCTACTATGTTGCAGGCGTTACTTAACAAACCATGAACTGTTTAAAAATATGTTTCTGGAACGCAAACGGCTTACGCCAACACAAAAATGAACTCGAGTACTTCTTGAAGAACCAACAAATTGATGTCATGATGGTTTCAGAGACTCATTTAACAACAAATAGCTTTTTTAAAATCAATGGCTATATATTATATGACACTAAAGACCCCCGTGGCAGAGCATGTGGTGGTTCAGCAATACTAATAAGGGCTCGAATTAAACATCATTTACTGTGTGATTTTTGTGAGGACTACCTTCAAGCAACAAACATCTGTATTGAAGAATATCATCAAAACTTTGTTATTTCTTCGATTTATTCACCTCCTAGATTTCAAATATCAGAGAGTCAATATATCAACTTTTTCAAATCACTAGGTCCCTGTTTCATAGCATCAGGCGACTACAACGCTAAACATACGTTTTGGGGATCACGCCTGATAACTCCAAAAGGTCGTATTTTGTTTGATACAATTTCCAAAATGCGTCTGAATGTGATATCAAGTGGACAACCCACCTATTGGCCTACTGATCGACAAAAAATACCTGATGTTATTGATTTTGGCGTGACTAAAGGTATTTCGAGAGAAATGATTAAGGTTGAAGCATCACTCGAATTATCCTCAGATCATTCACCCACTATTGTCTATATATGGAATCAGCAAAATATCGTGTCGCCAACAACTTGCACAAGCATTAATTGGTTGAAATATAGAAAGTATCTCAGTACTCATTGTTCGGAAAACATACCGCTAAGAACACCAGAAGATGTGGACCAGAGTCTAATTTATTTTGATCAAAATCTTAAATCAGCTGCCCAACATGCGACAGAAACCAGCTAGATACAATCAAATTTACTTTGTAGACGTCGAGCGGCTCTTGGCTGAAAAAAGAAAAATTAGAAGAGAGTGGCAAGCACACAGATCTCCTCAACTTAAATCTAGACTTAAAGATTGCACGAAACGACTAAGACAGCTGCTAGAATCTCGAAGAGTAGCATCTCTGAAAAATTACTTGGAAGACCTCGATGCAACTGCTCAATCAGATTATTCATTATGGCGTGCATGTAGGAACCTTAAAAGACCGGTCGTACGTAAGCCTCCCTTGCGAACTTCTTGTGGAGACTGGGCAAGGAATGATACCGAAAAAAGCAATTTGTTTGTTGGACATTTGAAGAAGGTTTTCACCCCAAATGTATGTACTGATATAGCTGAATTACCATCAGTAGAGACTAGTGCCGTAGTACCCCTAAGATTTGAATTTCGCGATATTGAAAGGGCAATAGCAGATTTAAACACCAAAAAAGCCCCTGGCGTTGATAAAACAAGTAACAAGATGTTAGTTGAGTTGCCCCGTATAGGTCGCAGAATTATTCTGTTTGTTTTTAATGCCATCTTACGTCTTGAGTACTTTCCCACAGAGTGGAAGGTCTCTTTGATATCAATGATTCCTAAACCAGGAAAAGACCACACAAAAGTAGAATCATACAGACCTATAAGCCTTTTATCAAACGTGTCAAAGTTATTTGAGAGAATATTAATAACTAAGCTGAATCCAATTCTTAGCGCGAAAGGATGCATTCCGAACCATCAATTCGGCTTCAGAAAACAACATAGTACGATCCAACAAACACACAGATTAGTAAATGTAATTAAAACGACCTTTGAAGAAAAAAAATACTGTTCTGCGCTCTTTATCGACGTTTCTCAAGCATTCGATAAGGTTTGGCACGAAGGCCTAATATTTAAGCTAAAGCTGAACTTGACCGAAAACTTGTATAAGCTCTTAAAAGATTATTTAACGAATCGCAAGTTTTTATTAAAAGAAGGTGACTTTTTAAGCTCGCCACAGCTCATTGAAGCCGGAGTTCCCCAAGGTAGTATTTTGGGACCAATTTTATATTTACTGTACACATCGGATATGCCAATTAGCACCCTAGTCCACACATCAACTTTTGCAGATGACACAGCTTTTTTAAGTATTCATGAAAGTGCCCAAGAAGCATCACAACTTTTACAAGACCACATACTCAATTTGGAAAAATGGCTAGAAAAATGGAGAATAAAAGTGAATGAACAAAAATGCACTCACATAACTTTCACACTGCGCAGGGACTCATGCCCTCCTATTCGCATAAATAACCAAATGATACCACAGCTTTCAGACGTTAAATACCTGGGTATACATCTTGACCGTCGCCTTACTTGGAAAAGCCACATTGACTTCAAGTTAACACAAATGAAACTAAAAGCAGTACAACTAAATTGGCTTATTGGCAGAAACTCCACCCTGAGCTTAGATTGTAAACTTCTACTGTACAAGTCGGTCCTCAAACCAATTTGGAGTTATGGGATTCAGTTATGGGGCACTGCCTCAGCTAGCAATGTAGAAAAAATTCAAAGGCGCCAAAATAAGATTTTACGTATTATTACATCTGCTCCCTGGTATATAAAAAATTCGAACATCCACAAAGACCTAAACATGCTATCAGTTAAATCAGAAATAGCGGAACATGCAGTCACATATCTAAAGAGGCTTGAATCTCATCCAAACCCTTTGGCGCGTAACATGCTGAATGAACCTGGTTACATTCGACTAAAAAGAAGAGATACTGCTTTTCTTGGCCGTACATTAGAGGGATGACCCGCAAATGATTTCGAAATCCGTGAAACAAACATTATTTTTGTCTAGCACTGGCTGGACTTAAAAAGAATATTTTATTTTAGACTTAAGATACGAGTAATTATTGTTAGTTCAAAAATTATTGAAGATACAATAAATAGATTATGAAAAAAAAAAAAAAAAGGAACTGTCGCAAAGATTAAAATTAGAAAAAGAAGAAAATAATCTCAGTCTTGTCGGTGTAGGAAAAACTAATTCCGCAGCTAAATTTAAAATTCAAGCCACTGTGAAGTCTCGAGTGAACTCTCATGAATTTTCTTCAGATTTTTGGGTTCTTCGATCGATTTCCGGTTATCAACCAGACAAGGTTATTTCTACGGCTAGCTGGAATATTCCTAACAATATTAAACTTGCTGATCCATACTTTTTCAAACCTCAGAAAATTGATATGTTGATCGGCGCTGAGATATTCTTCGAATTGTTATGCGTTGGCCAAATAAGAAGGAGTCCCGACATCCCAACAGTTCAGAAAACACTTCTGGGTTGGGTTGTGTCCGGTAAATATAAACATTATAAGACTCATCGTAACGAATCGTGTCATATTAGTACGTGTAATAATGTCGAAACTGAGGAAACTCTTAATAAAATTGTTCAGAGATTTTGGGAACTAGAAGAGGTTCCTAAAGAAGTTAATGTTTTATCGTCAGAACAACAGTTATGCGAAGAAAATTTTATAAAAACTGTTAAACAGTTGCCGTCTGGTAGACTTCAAGTGTCACTACCTTTCAAAGGCGACCCTAATAAATTGGGTTCCTCTTTTGATACAGCTAGGCGACGTTTTCTTTCGCTTGAACGAAGGCTTTCAAAAGATTTAAAAATGAAAGAGATGTACAATAATTTTATGAAAGAATACATTGAACTAGGACACATGACTATTAGAGATGGTAAAATTCCTAATTTTCCGCACTACTTCGTAACACATCAGTGTGTACTACGTCCACAAAGTACGTCAACAAAACTTCGAGTTGTATTTGATGCTTCTTGTCGCACTACCACACAACTCTCTCTGAATGATCTTTTAATGATTGGGCCTACAGTGCAAGAAGTTATATTCTACACTTCTTCGGTTTCGATTGCATAAATACGCTGTCACAGCGGACATTGAAAAAATGTACCGCCAAGTTTTAATTAAAGAGTCCGATAGAAAATTTCAGCTAATTCTTTGGCGTGAAAAAGACTCAGACAGCCTTGAAATTTACTCATTAAACACAGTAACTTATGGCACATCATCCGCGCCGTTCTTCGCAATACGCTGCTTAATGCATTTGAGTGATCAATTTAAAAATTCATTACATATTGGATCTAAAATTATCCGTAGAGATTTTTACTTCGATGATTTGCTAACTGGAGCAGATTCAATTGAGGATCTTAATGTCATACGTAAAGACGTCACTAAAATACTGCAGTCAGCTGAGTTAAATTTAACAAAATGGGTTTCTAACTACGAAGCGAACACTGAATCTACCGTAGTTAAGAAGACTCTCCATAATACAGAAGATTTTACGAAAGCGTTAGGCACATATTGGCTACCAAAAAGAGATGTTTTCAAATATCAGTTAGATGATTCATTTCAAACACTTAAGGCGACAAAGCGAAATATTTTATCTGTGTCTGCCAGATTATTTGATCCTCTTGGGCTTTTATGTCCGCTTGTAGTCAAAGCAAAAGTTCTACTTCAAGAACTTTGGTTACAAAAATTGGACTGGAATGAATCGATTCCTATGAATCTTCATACGTCCTGGGAGAATTTCAAAAGTAATTTGTCAAAAATTGATAGTATTGAAGTTCCCCGCTATGTTTTGACTACTACAAAATCTTATCACCAAATTCATGGATTTTCAGACGCATCAATTAGAGCGTACGGCTGCTGCATTTATATTCGAAGTAGAGTGAAGAATAATTTTTCTTGTCATTTGCTAACGGCAAAATCAAAAGTCGCTCCTTTGAAAACTAAGTCGCTACCGCGGCTTGAGCTATGTGCAGCACATTTATTAGCCAAGTTATGGGCTAAAGTTAAGACAATTTTAATGTGCGGCATTGAAAGTGTTACATTTTGGACCGATTCCGAAATAACACTACACTGGATAAAGACTCATCCATCAACCCTATCCACGTTTGTTTCAAATCGTGTAGCAGAAGTTCAGGAACTGTCTGATCAAGTTACGTGGCGTCATGTTCCGTCAAAGGACAATCCTGCTGACATCGTTTCAAGGGGTTGTAATGTTGATGAGCTCAATGCCTCAATTTGGTTCACGGGTCCGGCATTTTTGCTCAGTGAGAGTAATGACTGGCCAGTGAATCAACATTTTAAGTTGAATGACGAACAATTGTCATTGGAGAAGAAAAAAGTAAACGTTTTTCTTGCTGTTGAAGAACTAAATTCTATTATAGAGTTAGTTAAGAAGCATTCATCCTATTTAAAGTTGATTAGAGTGTTTTCGTATGTTTTAAGATTTGTTCATGTATGTAGAAACAAAAATTTTAAAATTACGAATGTTAAGCCAACAGCAAAGGAAATGAATTTTTCATTTCTAAAATTAGTTGAAATTATTCAGTCTCAAGAATTTTCAAGTGAATTTAAAAATTTACGAAAATCACAGGTCCTGCAGCCAAACTTGCAAAAATTAAATCCGTTTATTCATGAATTTGAGGAAGAAAATAGAAAATGCTCTCTTATTAGAGTAGGCGGGCGATTGCTAAATGCAGCAATCTCGTACGATGCGAAGTTTCCCTTATTAATGCCTAAAAAATGTCATTTTGTGGCCATTTACTTGAGCAAAAGCTTTAGTTGCTCTTCTTCGAGATAAAATTTGGCTTATAAATGCTAAGGAAGAATGCAGTCGAGTTGTGCGCAAATGTATTCACTGTTTCATGTATAAACCGAAACTGATGAATCAAATAATGGGAAACTTGCCTGCTGACAGGGTGAGAGCTCTACGACCATTCAAAATATGTGGCGTAGATTTTTGCGGTCCGGTTAATGTAACTTTAAAAATTCGCGGCCGTCCACCCGTCAAAATGTATATAGCTGTGTTCATATGCTTCACATCAAAGGCTGTTCATTTAGAGCTGGTTACTGATTTATCTTCCGATTCCTTTCATTTATGTCTGAAAAGGTTCATCGCCAGGAGAGGGATGCCAACCAAAATCTATTGCGACAACGCCACCAATTTCGTCGGGGCCAGTCGGGAGATGCGAGAGAAGAAATGTTGCAGCAGGCCGAATTGTTCGCCGCCAACAGAGGGATGGAATTCATCTTTATACCACCCAGGGCACCTCACTTCGGCGGGCTGTGGGAGGCAGCGGTCAAGTCGGCCAAGAGCCTGATGTTGAAAACCGTTGGCAGCGCGCTCTTGACAGCGGAAGAACTCGCCACGTTGCTGGCAGAAATCGAAGCCGTACTGAACTCACGTCCAATATGCCCCAACACCAGCGATCCCAACGACGGAGAAGCCCTCACTCCAGCCCACCTGTTAGTAGGAGAGAGCCTTCGAGCGCAGCCCAGCGATTTTCTGGTAGAAGAATCGACCAAGCTATCGTACTTGAGGAGATGGCAGCGTATTTCCGCACTCAAGCGGACGTTCTGGCGGTCTTGGGTGAGAGACTACGTCCTGAGTCTGCAAGTGCGAACCAACTGGTCCGAGGTAATGCCTGACGTCGCCGTAGGCAAAATCGTCGTCGTACACGACGACAATCTTCCGCCAATGCAGTGGCTGACGGGCCGAGTAGTAGCCGTTTTTCCAGGCCGAGACGGCAAGATTCGGGTAGCGGAAGTGAAGACGAATAGCGGAATCTTCAAGCGGCCAATCCATAAGCTAGCTGCTCTACCTATTGATTGAAGACCCAAGGTCCTTCAATGGGCCCGGCATGTTTGGCCAAATCAATATAAATTAATTAATTAAATAAAAAATGAATTTTAAAAATAATAGAAAAAATATTAATTTGAACGCCCTTAATATTGTAGAATTTAAACTCCTTTTTTAACTTAAATTTATTACTTTTTACACCCTTGACCTCATCTAGGCTTGGGAAATTTACATAAAACTGGTATACTGTACATTTTTATTAATCTTCATTTTGAATAATAAAAATCACTTTTATTGAAGCGATACTTTTACTAACTTTTATTAAATATCGGTCCATTTTTACTTGTGAAAACTCTCACGAAACAATAGTCATATGGAAATATACCTTTACGTCTCATTAAATTAAACTTATGATTATTTAGGTATACTGATTTTACAGTTTTTAAATCGCTATCGGACAAATAACCTGCTAGTTTTTCTAATCTTGATGGAATAAACCTACAAGAATCTTGGAATCGTAGTTCTATTGTATTCTTTTCATATAAAGGGATTTTTTTAGATATAGAAATATATAACTCTTTATTTAATGGAATGTTATTTATATCACCTTCAATAGATGGAAGCTCCCTTATAAACAAATGACAATCATATACTGAAAGATTATGAAAAAATATAGGGATGAAGTTTGCGATTTGTTATGCGCCGGTCCTCTATATTCACCTGTTAAATGGCTGTGATCAGCCACACGATCTTCAGCAGATAAAGTTTTTCTATAAATGTGACAAATTGTGACCTCATTTTGTTCTATCTGTTAAAGTGGTGTTAAGGAATTCATTGGTTTAACTATACTTAAATAATTATTATATATGTCTAAACAATCTCTAACTAAATTAGTGTAGAAATATATATTCTAAATATATCTAAACTAGTATCAAAAGAACATTTTATATAATAACTATAGGCAAATGGAATATGCTTTTGTATAGATTTAACACTTACTGAATTTTGAACATTAATTGATTCTAGAATACATTCAAAATCAGCGTAAACCACGAAAGGTACATCCATTTGCCTTTTTAAATTCCTAAAACTAACAAAATTGTTGTCTGTAGAAGGTAACTAACGTAGTCACGATTTTGTTGCAATATTTTTTATGATTTTTCAAAGATGTCGCAGAATGAAAATGAATTAAGCAGGTATTACATATATATGAACTATGATTCCTCTTTGTTAGTTTACTGCTTATCAATCTGTAATTAAATATAAATAAAGCAGTCAAGTGCGAGTTAGTCTCACACACGTAGGGTTCCGTTCTATGTTTAGTACGCTTTTAAAAATTCAAGTTGTTAATTTTTTCATGTCTAATGGGGCACCCTTTATTTTTAAAATCAAAGTCATATTCGCGAAAATTGCATCGCTATTGGAACACCCTTTAATTTTAGGAATTGTTGTTATAACAGCCATAAAAATATCAGGCCAACCTATTGCGGTTCAAAAAATAAGGTAATATACCTGAAAAATATGTCACTGATGGATCACCCTTTAGTAATTAGTAATTGCTACAGCGGCCGAAGTACAACATCTACTGTAAACAATTCAAGAGTCTGCCTATTACGGTTCAAAAAATAAGGCTATTTAAGTAAAAATCATGTCTCTGTCGCAACATTTAATTTTGTTATTTGTTATAACGGCAATGGAAATTTTTTTCTATGATTATATCAAGAGTGTACCTATTACGATTAAAAAAATAAGTCACTATACTTGAAAACATGTCATTGTCGGAACACCCTTTAATTTTTAGTAATTGTCATATCGGTCGTGGCAACATATTTCCTGTACACAATTTTAAGAGTCTACTTATTATCGTTCAAAACTTAGGCCATATACACGCAAAGCTCGTCAATCTCGGAACACCCTTTAATTTTAAGGTTTAATTTTATATACTTGCTTAGAAAGCGAACATAGTGTTAATTACTGTCTGCAAAATTTTACGTGGTTGCCTCCTATAGCTCAAGAAATAAAGACATAAAGGCAAATAACCACTCACTTTCGCAACACTCGATAAGTTTTGGTAATTATTGCTATAGTGGGCACAGTTATACACCTTCTGTGAAAATTTCAAGAGTCTGCATATTATGGTTAAAAACTTAGGCCTTATACATGAAAATCACACCACTATTTAATTTTAAGGTTTATTTTTTTAGACTTTTTTATAAAGCGAACTAAGTTTTAATTACTGTTTGTAAATTTTTAGTATATGCCTCCTACAGTTCAAGAAATAAACACACATTGGTGAATAACACCTCTCTATCGGAACACCCTATAAGTTTTAATATTTGTTGCTATAGCGGCCACAGATATACACCTTCTGTGAAAATTTCAAGAGTCTACATATTATGGTTCAAAACTTAGACGTTATACATGCAAATCACGCCACTATCGGAAACCCTTTTAATTTTTAGGTTTATTTTTTTAGACTTGTTTATATAGCGAACTAAGTTTTAATTACTGTTTTTAAATCTTGAGTCTATGTCTACTACAGTTCAATAAATAAACACATATTCGTCAATAACACCTCTCTATCGGAACACCCTAAAAGTTTTAGTATTTATTGCTATAGCGGCAACAGCTATACATCATCTGTGAAAATTTCAAGAGTCTACCTATTACGGTTCCAGAGATAAAAGGCGCTAACAGACGGCCAGACGGACAGACATTGTAGCGAAAACAAAAGGGTTTCGTTTTTACTCTTTGGGTACGAAACCCTAAAAATGAAACATTTTGTTATTAATACGTTACGGGTTAAATGTTATATTATAAATATTAGTAACATACCTTGAAATATTTTTAATCCAAACGTAGTGAAACCTTTCACCTTCTTGTAAAAGTAATAGATTGATATGATTAAGTTTTTCTTCTGTTGTAAAATAATATGGACCTACTATATTATCACCATCTAAACCGAAAACATTCACACTTATTTCAGGATTGTTGAAAAAAACACGACTAACCTTTTTATCTGTCAAAAACAAACTGACAATCCAAAATGGCTGATATTGTCAACATAACAGACATGTGCGAAAATCGAACATACGTACCTCACGAAAATTTAAAATAACGGTTATTTTTTGATCATACCTCGTATAACCTAATGTTAATTATCCTTTACACTATTGAAATTAGTGTTTTCATAGTTTTCAACCCATTTAAAATTTCTAAGGGGAGATATTGTGACATTGCATAGCCATATATATTATTTACATCTAAATACATTAGGTAATTTGATTCTTTTGTAGGATCATAATCACTAACGTATTTATTATTAGCTATTGACTGACATTTACTACATTGGACAATACCTCCCCTAATACCTCACACGATGAAATTGTACATGTTAATATCAGTCAACAACTCCAACTCTATTTTCGTTGTTTTTAACATTGCATCCCAAGATAAACCCGGAGTGGTATAATATTGACAGGGATCTAAATTGTCGCAAGATGTCGCAGAATGAAAATGAATTAAGCAGGTATTACATATATATACGCTATGATTCCTCTTTGTTAGTTGACTGCTTATCAATCTGCAATTAAATATAAAAAATCAAACATTTTGTTATTAATACATTACGGATTATATGTTATATTATAAATATTAGTAACATACCTTGAAATATTTATAATCTTAACTTAGTGAAACCTTTCACGTTCTTGTAAAAGTAATAGGTTGATATGATTAAGTTTTTCTTCTGTTGTAAAATTATATGGACCTACTATATTATCACCAGCTAAACCGAAAATATTTACACTTATTTCAGGATTGTTGATTTCAAGTAGTCGGCAGAGAAAATTTTATGTTTTTAAAATTTAAAATAATATTATTATCTAACGTTATAATTTCATCACTAATGATTCTAACGTTATAGGATGCACATCTGTTTGACTTTTTTAATGATCTGTAGGGCTGATATAATAGCCCACTTGAAACAATATTCATCTTTAATTTTAATACTTATGCAACCTTGTTTTCTCTGTATTGTTGGTGGTAAGGGAATTTATTGAGAATCTCTAATACATTTATATTCATTAATGTTGATTTCTAAATGCAATATTTCAGTTAATGTCCAACCGCTATCACGCTCCTGAAATTCACTCATCTTTTTAATAATATCACATTGTTCATTGTAAAGGTTAAGAATATCATGCCTTGTCGAAGATATACTGAGAATAACCATTTTGATGAGACTTAACTTCGATGATACATGAATCTTCTTCTTCCTTAGCCAATACGTATTCACAAATTAGTTCAATGTTAACTTTTATGTTTATGTGTTTTTGTAACACATCTTTTAAAATATTGATCACTTTGTCCTTAATTGTATATAAAAAGTTCTCTGGTATTACGTTAGCTTTATTAGTATTTTCCAACAAGTAACTGGCGATGCGATTTTTAAAAATTTATGAAATAGAATTTGTATTGTTATCTACACGATACATAATTACCTTTTACATAATTATCTTTTTGTTTATTTGTTCGCAAATGATGTGACCAAAACTTTTTCAAACATGTTCTTTACAACCATTGCAATATATGCTAATTTCTTCCGCTTTTGGGGTGTGAGCTACTATATGTTGGTGCTTAGAAAGTTCTATTGGGTTTGAAAATTTCAAATCAGATGGTGTACATATATGTTCCCGTTTGTGATACATTCTTATATGACGCCTTAAATATGTGTTCTGATTAAAAACTTTGTTGCAGAACTCACAGGTAAAGTTATGGCGTTTTCTTTTCTGACAAAAATGTTGCATATATTTTACACTTATTAAATTTTCGTGTTCTTTTCTACAAAAAAATATTAGAGTGTGAATAAACATCATGTTCTTTTCTAAATATGTCGCACCAAAACCAGGTAAATATGCTACATATTTTAAACTCAACTTTTATTTAGGGTGAGATATTGCCCTTTTTAACCGACTTCAAAAAAAGAAGGAGGTTATCAATTCGTCTGTGTGTTGCTTCTTTTTTTTTTTTTTGTATGTTTGTGCCTTCAGAACTCGGTCATTTCTGAACCGATTTTAAAAATTGCACTATTAGAAAGGTTATGGCTACAGATTGGTCCCATTTTAAAAGAAGTTCAAAATTTTAAAAATTAAAGGGTGTCCCCATACAACATACATGTTTTTCACGTGTGTTATGAACTTTATAGGTCACCAATTTAAAATTAAAAAAAGTGCGTATCACTGTAGCTCTCAATAACAAGAAGTAATTAAAAAATAAAATTAAAAATTAAAGGGTGACCCCATAGGTGACTTAATTTCACCTTTATTCTTCTATCTTTTGAACCGTTATAGACAAACACTTGAAAGTTGCACAGAATGTTCGTTACTATGTCTGTTATAATAAGTATAAATATTTAAAATTAGAAATTAAAGGGTGTCCCATTAGTTTGTTTATTTTGATATATATATGGCAAAACTTCTGAACCGTTATAGACAGACAGTTGAAATTTACAAAGAACTAAGTCCGCTAAAATAACAAGTGTAAAATATGAATTTGGAAATTAAAGGGTGTCCCAATAGTTAATTTAAAAGTAATATATATGGCCAAACTTTTCAACTGTTATAGATAGACAGTTGAAATTTACAAAGAACCTATATTGCTTAGTCCGCTATTACAAGAAGTATAAAATTTGGATCTATAAATTAAAGGGTGTCCCCATTATTGATGCAATTTGACCATTATGTCCTCATCTGTGGAACCGTTATAGACAAACACTTGAAAAATAGACAGAATGTTCACTACTATGTCTGTTATAACAACAAGTATAAATATTTAAAATTGGAAATTAAAGGGTGTCCCAATAGTTGATGTAATTTGATATATATGGACACAAAGTTAAAATTTAAAAAGAATATGTATGACAAAGTCCTCTTTAAAAAGTATTTATATTAAAATTTGAATTTAAAGGGTGTCCCAATAGGTGACGTCATTTGATACATATGACCCTATCTTTTAAACAGTTATTGATAAACACTTAACAATTAGACAGAATGTCCAATACTATATCTGTTATAATAAGTATAAATATTTAAAATTATTAATTACAGGGTGTCGCAATAGTTTATGTAATTTGTTGTATATGACCAAACTTTTAAACCGTTACCGACAGACGGTTGAAATTTACAATAAACCTGTAATGCTACGACCGCTATAACTAGTATAAAATTTGAATTCGGAAATTACAGGGTGTCGCAATAGTTACCATCTTAAAGAAACATGATTTTAAGTTTGTCTGTTTTGAAGTCGGTTTTTTTGCAAGAATTATTTATAAATATTTTTTTATATTGAATGCAAGAAATTTTTGAATTAAAACTTTTATGTGAATAAATATTTTATTTTATACGTCACATAGGCATAAATGTAAAATCAGGTTGCTTTTGTGTTTTTTTTTTAATATAATAGAAAATATCACACTTTTTAAGGGCTGGGTGATCCATAAAAAGTAATACCTATTAATAAGGCAAAATATTTTTTTTAGAAAAGAAAACGCCATTGCCATTGTTTTTGTTTAATTTCGAAATTAAGTTTAAAACACTACTGAATTCAGAGTAATTATGAAGAATAATCCCTTGTAATCAAATTATTTATACCATAAATTTCAGTCACTGATTATGTCACATACACACATAAATCCATATGCATTAAAGAGAGCAAAATTGAAGGAGAATATATACGTACATCACGCAAAGCCCTCAGAGTTCTGTGAGCACACACACACTCTCAACGAGACTCTCACAAAGAGAAAAAAACACATACAATTTTTAATCGGTAGCATGCCAACTTTCAACAAAGCAGGTTTATGTCGCATTCTGTAATAAAATAAGTACACTGAAAATATATAACCATAATTAACTAAAACCATTAGTTTAAAATAATATTTATTACTTAAAGATTAATATAAATCACGCTTTCATTTAACAATTTTAAGGCAAAGCAACGAACGTGATATATGTTACGCATTCATGAATAGTTTATTTGCATATATTAACAGCTTTTTAATTATTTTACATAAATTAATTAAAATATATTGATTCCTTTCTATAAAGGTATTAATATTACATGTATTTCAACAGTTTTGCTGTTTTTAAGTACATTTAAAGCATTTTTTTGGTTGTTTGTATTTTTTGTCTGCAAAACAAAATTAACTTTTTTTGTTAAACGGCTGTTTTCTGCAAAACTATCTGCAATTGTTGTGATATTTTGTGGTGCTACCATACTTTTACCACAATTAAGTAACAACATTTAAATAAGACTGAAAAAATTGAAACTGTGTTTAAATACAACTTAAAATTAAATGAAAATTAACCAAATTCGCATTTAAATACGAAGTCAAACACTGACCCTTAGTAAATTAAGTTTTTGCTGGGTAAAGTCAAACAAAAGCAAAAAAACAAACTTGTTTTTAATACAACAACAAAGTTATCTGTAAAATTTTTTTCTCTTTCTCTTTTTTTACAACCGCATTATTGTTTTGCTACCTTAAAAATAAAACAAAAACAATAGGGGCTAATGAGCATCATTAATTTAAATAACACAAATGTGGACAATATTTAGTTAAATAGAAAACTGAAAATAATTTGTGTATAAATGCTACGCCAGTTTTACGTGCTCAATCTTGTTCATCGCTTTTGTTAAGTGATGACAGTAAAATAACTACAAATAAGTCGCCTTCTGAACACAGTATTACAAAAACTAATATGGATAGTGTAGAAAAACCTGACGCAAGTGGGAATGGACAGATACATAATAAAGACAAGGACTCTAACGGAATAAATTACCACAATCGGTTTGCTATTTTAGATAGCGACACAAGTGAACCTAAAACGGCACTTAACCACATCCACTTCAAACCTCCTCCAATTTATTTAATGGATAAAAATTCGAGCGACTTAAAAAAAAAGTTAATTTCAGTTATTGGCGAGAACTCATTTTATGTAATTCCCATCAAGCGTGGTAACATTGATGAGACAAAAGTACAATTTATTGATGAAAGCAGTAAACGAGTTTGAAAGCTGCAAAAAGATGAATCAGATGAAGAGTAGCAATGGTCTACAAAGAGTCATTAAAGGCATAGATTCATACGTTGATCCAGCTGAAATAAGAGCTGGGCTTCAAAAAACTGGTTTAAATTTCACGTTGAACTGGAACCTGGATATTGAAGAAGAACGAAACGCACCCCATTTATAATCTGAAATATCTGTTAAACCGTAAAATAACCGTCGAGGAGCCAAATAAGCGATTAGGTCCTCTCCAGTGTCTAAATTGTCAAGAATATGGTCATACTAGGGCTTACTGTAAGTTGCCTCCGGTTTGCGTTGTATGTGGCGAGCTACGGTTTTCCGACCAATGCGGCAAGGGATGACTTGAAAGTTAAAAAAATGTAGCAATTGCGGTGGAAATCACACTGGTAACTACAGAGCCTGTCCGGTTTTTCCATGGTAAGGAAAACCACTCAAAAATTAAATACTCCTGCTGAGCACCCACAATATCGAGCAAATTATCCTCAGTTAGCCCAACCAACAACACAACATGTTTCATCCGCAGATATGTTATCATACTTCAGTACACAAAGCGACACCGACAACTAATTCTACTCCAAATTTGCATCCAGAACCTAAAGAACACACACCATCTGGTAACTATAATCGCCTCGAAGCAAGCATCGAGACATTAGTGCATTTGTTTAACAGTTTTATGAGCTCTATGACCAACATGATGCAAGAAATGGTACGCATGCGTTCTATGATGTTGCAGGCGGTACTCAACAAACCATGAACTGTCTAAAAATATTTTTCTGGAACGCAAACGGCATACGCCAACACAAAAATGAACTCGAGTACTTTCTTAATAATAAACAAATTGATTTCATGCTCATTTTAGAGACTCACTTAACAACAAATAGCTTTTTTTAAATCAGAGCAGAGCATGGGGTAGTTCAGCAATAGTAATAAAGGCTCGAATTAAACATTATTTACTGTGTGATTTTTGTGAGGACTATCTTCAAGCAACAAATATCTGCATTAAAGAATTTCATCAAAGCTTAGTTATTTCTTCAATTTATTCACCTCTTAGATTTCAAGTATCAGAGAGTCAGTATGGCGACTTCTTCAAATCACTATGTCCCTGTTTCATGGCATCAGGCAACTACAACACTAAATATACATTTTGGGGATTACGATTGATAACTCCAAAAGGTCGTGTTTGTTTGATACAATTTCAAAAATGCGTCTGAATGTGATCTCGAGTGGACAAACCACTTATTGGCCTACTGATCGACAAAAAATACCAGATGTTATTCGGCGTGTATCTGAGTACGCATTGTTCGGAAAACATCCCAATAAGAACACCAGAAGACGTAGAGCAGTGTCGTATTAATTTTCATCGAAACATCAAATTAGCTGCCCAACATGCAACAGCAGCCCTGCAAATAGACAGATGCAATCACATTTATTCTGCCGGCTCTTGACTGAAAAAAGAAAAATTCGGAGAGAAAAATTCAACTTAAAACTAGACTTAAAGATTGCACGAAGCGGGTAAGAGACAGACTAGAATCTCGAAGAGTAGTATCTCTGAAAAATTACCTGGAAGATCTGGACCCAACTTCACAATCAGAGTATTCATTATGGCGTGCATGTAGAATCCTTAAAAGACCAGTCGTATGTAAGCCTCTATTACAAACTTCTTTTGAAGGCTGGGCAAGAAATGATACCGAAAAAGGTAATCTGTTTGTTGATCATTTAAAAAACGTGTTTACTCCAATTGTCTCGACTGATATATCTGAGCTGCCACATATCGATGTTAGTCCGGTAGTTACCCTAAGGTTTGAACTTCGAGATATTGAAAAGGCAATAACTGATTTAAACTCCAATAAAGCTCCTGGAATTGGTAAAAGCAATAACAAGATGTTACTTGAACTGCCCAGTATAACCCAAAAATTCTTCTTCTTGTTTTTAGTGCCATTTTACGTCTTGAGTACTTTCCTACAAAATGAAAGATTTCTTTGATTACTATGATACCTAAGCCTGAAAAAGACCACACCAAGGTTGAATCATACCGACCTATAAGCCTTTTATCAAACATATCAAAGCTGTTTGAAAAATATTAATAATTGATTTAAACCCAATACTGAGCGCGAAAGGATATATTCCGAACCATCAATTTGTCTTCAGAAAACAACACAGCACAGTGGGGTGAATCAAAATATTTTAGGAAAAACCTAGTAATTGATCCAAAATTTGACATGAGCATAGCAAAGGAGCATCTGAACTTAAGTTTTATAGGTGGTTACCATACACCTTCCAGGGCTTGCGCTATGTGGTCTCAAAGTTGGGAACCTCGCAGCTGGAATTCTGTTACAGCTTGCCATTTCTTCAGTTTTATTCTAATTTATTAAAAATTATACATGGTCTTAAAGGTCTTGTCAATACCTACAAAATAGTATCTAAATTGGCAAATATTAATTTAAAATTATTGAGTTATAAGCATTTTAAAAAATATAATTTTTGATTTTTCGCTACCCTGGTCCAGTTTTTTCAAATAATTGGGTACAATTTATACCAAATTTTTTTATCGTAGTTTTATCGTAAATTCTAAATATTTTTGATAAATTTAAAAATTGTATCTTTACTGAGTTAAAAACTAGACGATTTTCAATTTAAAAAATCCAAAATTATTGCATTTTTGTGTACTTTAGCCCAAAAAGTTTTTAAGGAATATATAAAAATTTTACATTTTTATGTAACCTAACTGTATGTGTGTACGCTTAAATAAATTTCATATAAAATTGATCACCCTTGTAAAAGATGGAGATCCCACAATATGACCTATTTTACATCGAAATTTTGACTTTAGCTTATATATTCTAAAATGCCAAAGCTGGGATCGAAAAAAGAAGAGTGCAGTAATAAAGCTATTTATGCCCTAAATTGTTTCTGAAAATATTTATTGAGCCCTGGTTCGTATGTAGACTTTATGGGCAAAAGAGTAAAAATCCCAATTTTGGGATTTTTGGTCTTTCTTTTGGGAATTGTGGAATTTCCTTTATCTTAATATTGCAGATTTTTGGCCATTTCATTTTAATTGATCTTTTGGCCATTTCATTTTAATTGATCAACAACACATGCATAGAAATTTTTATTTGATTTGCTTAATTAATAAAAATTATATTGCATATTTAAAATTTTTTCTTCCCTCAAATTTGCCCGTTTTTACCATAATTTTCGATATGTTCAGATATCAGCAACAAATTTTCAAATTTTGTTGTAATATTTAATTTGTTTATATATATGGATATAATTGATGCAATTTCCTATCAAACAAAAAAAGAATCACCTCAATATCATTTTTACGTTCAAAACTATAACATAAATCAGTAACATATACTGATAAATGCGTGATAAATATGGGAATACTAATATTTAAAAGCACATAGTTATGGCACGAAGGCCTTATATACAAGTTAAAGCTGAACTTGCCCAAAAACTTACATAAGCTAATAAAAAATTATTTAACTGATCGAAAGTTCATACTAAAAGAAGGAGATTTCTTAAGCTCCCCTCAGCTCATTAAGGCCTGAGTTCTACAAGGTAGTATTTTGGGAACCATGCCAACTAGCAATCAAGAGCACACATCAACTTTTGCTGATGACACAGGTTTTTTAGTATTCATGAAAGCGACTAAGTAGCAACCCAACATTTACAAGACCACATAAAAAAGTTGGAAAAATGGTTGAAGAAATGGAGAATAAACGTGAATGCACTCATATAACTTACACACTGCGTAGTGACTCATGCCCCCCTATTCGCATAAATAATTAAATGATATCCCAGCTTTCAGACGTTAAATACCAGGGTATACATCTTGACCGTCGCCTTACTTGGAAAAGCCACATTGATATCAAGTTAACACAAATGAAACTAAAAGCAATACAAATAAATTGGCTTATTGGCAGAAACTCCACCCTGAGCTTAGATTGTAAGCTTCTACTGTACAAGTCGATCCTTAAACAAATTTGGTGCTGTGGGATGCAATTATGGGGCACTGCCTCAGCTAGCAATGTTGAAAAAAATCAAAGGCGCCAATATAAGATTCTACGAATGATCACAATTGCTCCCTGGTATATCAAAAACTCTAATATCCACAAAGATCTGAAATCAAAAATAGCGAAACATGCGGTAATGTATTTGAAGCAGCTTGAACTCATCCAAATCCATTGGAGCATAACATTCTCAATGCTCCTGTTTACATTCGACTAAAAAGAAGAGATACTGCTTTTCTTGGCCGTACAATAGAGGGATGACCCGTTTTTCGCCAGAACGGTTCGTATGTGGAATAAACTCCCTGCGGATGTCTTTCCTATGAACTTCAATATGAGAAAGTTCAAGTCAAATGTCCACAAACACTACTCCATCTAACGTCCTTCCCATAACCAAATTTCCTAGTTCTGGCACAATGCATTGCATGAGTGGGGTCATCCCTTAAGTGCTGGTCCAATAAAAAAAAAGAAAAAATGATTTCAATCGTGGAACATACATTATTTTTTGTCTAGCACTGGCTGGACTTATTAAGTATATTTATTTGTTTTTTATTTTAGACTTAAGATATGAGTAATTATTGTTAGTTCAATATATTGAAGATACAACAAATATAATATGAATAAAATAAAAAAAAGCAACACGCAATATGTCACACACTGGTACTCGGGCAACAGCTAAACTGATGACCAGGACATTTATTTGGCCAAAAATTCGTAAGGAAGTATAGATTATATTCGCAGGTGCTTACAATGTCAACGATCAAACATTACGCGCCACGCATAATCGCCGTTACAGCAATATAAGACAACTGACACCAGATTCTCGTATATTAACATCGACATAGTGTTACCTTTTCCGCCTAGCGAGGGTTATTGGAATTATTTCACAATAATACACAGATTTATTCGCTGGCCCAAGGCAATACCCATAGCGGAAATGTCGGGAACAACAGTATCCCAAACTAATATCAGCATGAATCGTTTTGGCATTCAAGCCAGTATTACTAAGGACAACAGTTTGCGTCGCTTCTTTTCAAGGAGCTAACCAGATATCTTGGCATTAGCCATTTGCGAACTACGTCATACCAACCTAAGGCTAACGGCCTTATTGAGAGGTGGCATAGAACTTTAGAAGCAAACATTCTGTGTCATGACCACAACCGATGGACAAAATTCTTATCAATTATTTTACTTGGCCCACGAACAATCTACAAGAAGGACATTAAGGCTTCTCCGGCCTAGATGGTTCTAGGTACCACCTTAAGTATTCCTGCAGAGTTCTTTGATCCACATGTTGGAGTGAGAACAGAAACCGAAGTTTTACATGATTTGTATGAGGCCATGCACAATGTACAACCTACACAAACAGCGTGGCACCGCGAAGCTAAAACGTTCTTACACCCAGATTTAAGGAAATGCACACTCGTATTTCTACGCAATGATTCAGGTCCTGAGAAGAGGAGAAAAAGTTTTTAAAATTAAAATCAACAACAAGGACACCAACGTATCAATCGACAGGCTTAAGCATGCATACTTAATTACTTAGGGAACACGGCCAGATTGTAGCGGTCAATTGAAAAAATAAACGAGTATCACACAAATTGCAGAAAGGGTACAGCTAAAATTTCTCATCCCATGTCAACTACAACCACTCGCTCTGGCCGTTACGTAAGACTTCCAATAAGATTTTTATCAGCTCAGCTTAGTCTAGCGGGGGAGTACTGTGGCAGCACTACACAATTACTTATTTTTAATAATCGGTGTTTTCTAAAAACATTTTTTTCGACAACACAAAATAAACCATGAACACAAGATTTTTATTCTTTTCGTAGCTTTAAAATAATACATACGTTCACAAATCCTGTTGAATAGTTTTAATATTTCCTTAATTGGGATAAATTTAATAAATAACTTAATTATTACAACTAAGGTGCATTATTATAACTTGCTAAAGTTAGGATTTTATCAAGGTGATACTCGTAAGTAGTTTTTCGTTATTATAAGTATACTTGAAACTAGAAGTGACTGATAAACTTAACAGAAGAAAATCTTGCCTTTAACTTTTAGCATTAGATATAAGAGTTTAAATTTGGCATACTTTGTCATCTATAAAGTTGCGGTATTTTCTAATCTATGAATAAAAATAAATTCATATTAATTTAAATAAAAATTGAAAACAAATCTCGTTTATTGTATATAAAATATTTTCCTTTGTTGCACAGGTAACTAATTTGTGGTTTGTTGAAAGTATACAAATTAATAAAAGGTATGACGTTGTTGCTACGTTTTTAAGAACCAATTTATTTTGTCAAAAGAAAAAAAAAATTGTTTTATTTTACAATGAAGATGTAATAACGAAATATTGTTATTTTTATAATTTTATAATTTTTATAATTTTACTGGAGTGAGTGAGTGCACTTAAGCAAAAGTGAAATATGATTAATACGTAATGGGCCTAAAACAAAGAATTGATATGCGTATATACATATAAGTTTGTCATTCCGTATTTAATTTCTACAATATTCATTTCCGGCCCCATTAAGTATCAATGCTTATACATAGAGAAGTTTATTAAGCGATGTCCGTCTGTGTACGGATGGAAATGAACTTTGCCAAGGCAAGATACAGAAAATTTAAGCCAGGCATTGTTTTGAAAATTTCGCTAATGAAATTCAGCAACATCAGATCATTCCATTCGAGCCTGTGGGAAAAAAAACACGCCCACCTATATTTTTTCACTTTGTTTTTATTTTTTCGGTTTGATTCTCTTTTGCTTTTTTTGTTAAAATATTAGACCGTACCAGCAGTAGGTGGCATTGAGTGCATACAGATTTCGGGAGGTCAATAACCCCCTGCGAGAGGCGATTTTTGTTTACTTCTAGGTTGGTAGGGGTTTTCTGTTTTGATTTGTATTAAAGGCCTTTATAGAAAACAATACACATAGAGGTAGCCGATAGACCCACAGGGTGCACTGGGAATCAGGAGCATTCAAAAGGCACATTTGGGGTCATATTCACCACCACAATGTGCTTTAGTCTGATCATTCTAAGGCAATATAAATTGCAGGAAGGTCCGTCCTAACATTTACAAAAAACTTTCGATTAAACTAGTTTCGATAAAAATTTTCGATAATACTTTTACAAAAATTTTTCGATAAAATTTTATTAAAAATTTCCGATAAAATATTTTATGTTTTACTAAAAATTTTTGAAAAAATTTTTCCAAAAAAGATTTTGAATAAATTTTATAAAAAAAATTTTGATAAAACTTTTACAAAAAATTTTATCGGAAATTTTTATCGAAAAATTTTTGTAAAATTATTATCAAATATGTTGTAAAAATTTTATCGATTTTTTTTTAAATCTTATAAAAAATTTTTTGGAAAAATTTAATCGAAATATTTTGTAAAAGTTTTATCGAAAATTTTTTGTAAGAATTAAAAATTATATCAAAAGTTCTTGGTAAATTTCTTTTTTTAAATAAAATTTAAAATTTTTTGTAAAAATTTTATCGACATTTTGTAAAATTCTTTTCTTAAAATCTTCACGAAAATTTTTTGTAATAATAGTATCTTTATTAAAATAGCACTGTAAATGTACAATGTAAATAACAAATCTGCTTAAATTTATCTGGATCAGCCTGAAAAGTGTTCGTTTTATATTTCGAATAAACAACAGAAAATGGTCAAGAAACTGAATTTTTCTGGTACTTTGTTTTCGCGAGCAAATAATTGTACATATATATGTACATATTACTGGCTAGCACCTCTACTGGTATTAGAGACATGCATAAAACGAACACAATGTCACACATTTTATAATAAATAAGTCTGAAATTTATTTTTTTTAAGTTGGACTAGGGATTTGTTTTGACCGTCAAGGTAGCTGCCAGGTTTTTTTAATATTTAACAATTAAGCTACCACGCAAAAAAAAACATATGATGAATTTGAAAATCTATGAAGACCTTATTTATAACTCGATATTTTGGAATTGTCAAAAAATCTTCGGCATAAATTTGCCAAAGGTATTGTGTTTCATATTTTTACTTAAATTTTTATCAACAGAAAATATATGATTTCTTTTTTTAATCGCAAACATGGTCAGTTAGTATGTATATTAAAGATAAAGTAATAGAAGTTAATCTTTAAAAACGCATTTTTAGGCGAAAATTCTTCAAGTCTCCAATTAGCCATTTCTAGAGGGCGGTAAAATCTGTAAAATGCAGTTAAATCTTGACTTCTGGCAACAGTGTTTCAAGTAGTATTAATATTGATTCGTGAACAATTCTTAGCAATATTTTTTTTAACTTTTAATAAATAGAATTACGAATTATTTTTTTTTAACTTTATAATGATTTTTTATAAAAAAAATGTTATTTTCGTTTTAGGTTGTGACTGCCATCCTGTTGGTTCAAGTGGCAAGATTTGTAATCATTTGAGTGGTCAATGCCCTTGTAAAGAAGGTGTAATTGGTTTAACATGCAATCGCTGTGCTAGAGATTATCAACAGACCAGATCTCATGTGGCACCCTGTATAAGTAAGTACAACCAAAATATTTGTTTAAACACATAATTACCTAAGTATTTAAATATTTCACAAAATAACCAAATTATACAATAGGTACGCGACTTAAAAATATTTTTTTGGTTTTATTTATTCAACAATGGGATCTTTCAAAATTAAACACGCAAATAATTATTTTAATTTAAAGACTCTGTTTAACACTTTCTAACTTATCTACAAATCACCGTTCACGTACTCACTCGCAACCTGTGTACATATATCTGTGGCAATAAGGAAAAAGTGCTTAAGTCTGATTTTTAAGTTTTGTAGGAGAGCAATTTTAAACTTTAAAATAAATTTTTTTTAAAAATAACTTATCTTTAAACTTTACCGATGGGAGTCAAACGTATGATTTGGAAAAATATCTTATATCTACCAAAAGTACTAAGGCGTTCCAATTAATAAGTTGTGAAATAAGTTTTTATGATTTGGAAAAACAGCTTTTAGTTCTTAAAGCTTTTTTCCAAATGCGATTAGGCATTGAAAAAGATAAGCAAAAAGTCATTTCGCTATAACTTCCTGAAAAATCGTACAAAATAATTGAAACTTTGCACATGGGTACTTTGAAGTCCGGAGATTTCAAAGGTGCCAGTAACTTAATTTTTGCTTAAGTTGACTTAAGCACTTATTCCTTATTGCCACAGATATATTTGAGCTATTTAAGAAAATTCTGTAACAACAACTAAGGCAAACTTAGTAAGCGGGAAAAGTCTCGATTATAGAAAAACCACCGCTCGTTTATATTAAGTTTTTGCAACAATGTAATACCACAAAGTAAAAATACAAGTTTTATTCAATTGGCTACTTGGCAGTAAGTAATTCATATTTTGTGAGCGCGATCTTAACACACTTTCAAATATTAAAGGTGCCGTACTAAGCAGTTAAAATAGCGCTATCTGCGTTTTAAAATATCCCACTTTCAAAAATTAAAGGTTATCCTTTCAAAAATAAAGGTGCCGTACTAAGCAGTACTTTTATACCGGAAAGCGCGCTTTCACTGTTTTTTTCTCTACTTTCTATTGGAAATAAGATATTTTTCCGGAAAGAAGTATCCTATATTGGGATCAGGATACTTAGTAACCTCCTCAAAAAATTTTTGACAAATCCATCCAGTAGTTTTTACGTGATGCGAATTCAAAAGAAAAGCAGCCAGACAGTCGGAAATGAGTTACTATTTTATTATATGTATAGATATAGATGCTACTGCTGTTGTTAATCGCTTTACTGTTCTTGTACTATTCAATATTTTTGTTGTTGTACAACCCAATCAACAGAATTGCCACCAAATGCAAATATTATACAAGCTGAAAGTGCAGCTGTCAGTGAATATCGACAACCCACCCAAGCAAAGGAAATGGAAAAATGTAAGTTATAATAAAAATAAGATAAAAAATAAAAAAATCATTTAAACTTTGATAATGTAGAATTCGAAAGAGAATAATCAAATTGATTTTTTTAATTTCTTCTTTTTTTTTGTTTGTTTAATATCAACATGCAACAGATTGTGGCAAATGTAAAGCAACACCAAAAAAATTAAACTTAAACAAATTCTGCATGGAAGATTACGGTAAATTTGTTTTACATGCAATTTTTTAAATAGTAACTTATTTGCGGTATGTTATAGTAGTTTTAATATAAATTTAATTTTTTTCTTTTTATTGAAGCCATTCTTGCTAAAGTAACAGGCCATGATCGTGCTTCACAAGATCTTAACACTGAGAAATTCTCCATCGAGCGACAAAATGAAATCTTTAAATATGAAATAAATATTCAGTCGATATTTAAGCGAAGCGCTATGTCTGGCACAACCAGTTCAATGTTAAGCAGGGGATATATGATGTGGCTGGTTCCACGTAAAAATTTAGAGTGCCAATGTCCCAAAATAAAATTAAATAAGTGAGTACTAACTTTTTCAAAAATTTAAAAATAAGTGTATATTTTAAAAATCTTAAATTTTATTAGTCGAACTACTATTTATATTACGTACATATGAAAATTTGTAGTCAAGCTTAAGTTCGTTTTTATTCTCTCTAAGAAAGAATAATTTAAATTACAAATTAGGTGATAATATTAAAGAAAAATTAGGAAAAATTAGGAGCGGAATGCACATTTTCTAGACAGCTACGTCTGTCATTAGCACTCTTCGTATCTATCAACTTTGAGTAGTGTTAAGTTGTAAACATCATCTATTTAACCATCCCAATTCAGATAAAAGAATACGAGAAAATTTGTATTCAATCATCAATCGTCAGTTGGTGAGAACGAAGACTACCACTACCTAAAGCTTCCCTCTTGTTTAATATTTTTACTTTAATATTTACCACCTTATATTTGTTGTTGTTTCAACTAACCTTCGGTTAGCAATGATAGCTACTTTTGTTTTCTTCCAACCTTCGTTTTTAGTTAATACTAATCTAGTATCAAACCAAACTTTGTTGGGTAAACATTGATTGTGCGGTTCTCAATGTTCTCAAGGTTCCTTTTTATTCTCTTTAGGAAAATGTCAGCACGAGTGTAGACATTTGTGAAACGACGCAACATTCATTTTAGAAGATGTAGATTACCATAACCAAGACCACATCGTCCATTTGGAAGTTGAATTGAGGTTTTCGCCATTTAACAAGCTGCTACTGTTATCCAAGTACATAGTCACGCTAAAATATTCGCCAGAACTGTTACTTTAAATTTGAAATCAACTGATACCGCTTCAAATAATTTACAACAGGACTATCTGGAATCTTTTCAGGAATCATTTTTAGCGTTGATCCAATAAGGAGATGCGCTGGCGTAAGCGTCACGCCATCATTAGGATCCTCAGCTAACGGGGAGGATCTTCAAATGTAACGTTTGCGTTTGCTACAGTACGTAACATAATTTTTTTTGTTTATTTAGCTACGGCATCCCAGAGGCCGCCAAAATATGGAACACACGGCAGAATAAATACAAACTCAGTACCGCGATCTGCAACGAAATTGAGTAGCTCTGCAATATTTTGCTCATTAAAAAATTTTGTTGTAGTTCTTGTAGCTCTGAGTTAGCTCCCACAAAGTTAGTCTCATTGTCACCATACAATTTTTCTGGTACGCCACGTCTATCAATAAACGTTTTTAAACAAGAGAGAAAAGCATTTGTAGACAAGTCTGACACTGCTTCTATATGAACTGCCTTAGACGAAAAGCAAACAAACACCACAATATACGTTTTTAACGGTGGTTTTCCACGTATGCGATATGTAGTGTAGACGGGACCGAAAAAATCTACACCAGTTATAAAAAATTGGCAGAAAAATTGCCCATTATCTGAGTTGCTAGTTTGGGCTTATATTTAAAGCAATGCACGCAGCTTCAACTTTTCTTGGTAATTCACGAGCGTAGATGACCCATATTTGTTGTCTTAGTAAACTGCAAGTGTTGTACGTAAAGATGGGCAAATATTGTGATCGCTGCCAACAATAAAGGAAATTTGGCATTGTATGGACACAGCTAATTTGCTGTTCGTTTAGTTTTTTTCCGGATGAAATCACCGGGACAATTATACGTGATAACGCAAGCACTTAAACTTGGTTATCGTGTAGGTTGAAAATATCGCAAGCACTTAAACTTGGTTATCATGTAGTTTGGAGAAATGCAACCGTTTTGTTGCTAGTAAAATTGATTCAGCAGTAGTTCAGCAGATTCAGTAAGTAGTTCAAGGTTGTTATTAAATTAAGGTAAATAACATTAATTTAAATTTGAAAATAGCTAAGAATGCATAAATTAAACAAACAAAATTTACGAAACCAGTAGTTTAAAGCAAGAGCCCCCACGCAAACCCCCAAGGGTCCGTGAGCACATACACAATCTCAACCAGAATCTCACAAAGAGAACAAAACATGTAAAAATTTTAAATAAGTAGCATACCAGCTTTCAACAGTGTAGGTTTGTATCACTTTGCTAAATATTTAGCAAACCAATGCATTTTCATTTTAACCACTTTTTTTGGTTGGGGGCCTTTGGTTTAAAGTAATAATTTCGTGCAGGCATATGTATGTAAATATGTTTGTAGATTTATGTAAACGAATTTACGTACATATAAAAGAAGTTCATTGTGAGAGTTTGAACATACACCCCGCCTATGAGCCATGCTCAGCGAAATTGTTACAATATTTAATTTGGTTTAATACCAGCGTACCTTTTTCCAGACAACCTTCATACTGATTATGATTGCGAAAACGAGGCAATGGTCCCGTGGTGATACCTCTGCAGATAACTTTGGGTGCACTTTGCTCTGTAATTCAAAGATGTTTTTAATTTGGTCAGCATAGACCTTGTTGTGAATACCTTCAAATTTTGTTTCATTCGGATGATGACTTATATTGCTCATTGCCGTGTACGATGTCTGAAGAGATGTGGAGACAGTTTGACGTCCTATAATAATGATTGAGTTAATCTTAAGTGTACAGTTTTGTGATATTTTTTTTTTATTCCAGCTGTGTAAGCGATGTGTTGTCAGCGACAAAAACTATGTTACAACCCTTTTGAATATTCTGGTTAATAAGTAAAGTGAAAGTGCATAAGCACTTGTAAGCATTTGCATTGAATTTTGATTGCATCTGTGGGCATAGAAATTCATCCTCTCTAATTATTGCACATGTGCTCCATTGCTCGAATGTTACAGGTTCAGATAATGGAATATCTGATTTTGTACAGTTAATGTTATCTTTGCAGAGTGGTAATTCTAGAGATGTTGGAAGATGATTTCTTACTAGCACTAGCTCAGCTTGAAGTTGAGACGGTGATAAAAGCATTTGGCTGATTTTTCCATGGTGTGAATCCGTCAATGCTGCTATAATTTCTGATTGAATTCGGTGTAACCTTGCTGATGTTAAAGGAAATTGAACACATCGTAACATAAAGACTTGAACCAGCCTTGATTGATACTTTTCATTTTCGTGTAATCTGGATGTAGTTTGTGTTAATTGATGATCTATGCTGTTGAACCTTTGTTTTATGTTCTCTTTCTTCATCGTGTGTAAGTATGTTTAGAGTTGCGTCAACAATTGATATTTGATTCATGAAGTGTTATTTAAGATGGCTTTCATTGTCGTTAACTGCGTTGATGGTGTTTGACATTTTTCCAGCGTAATTCGAATATAGAATGCCAAACAGTGAATTAGCAATGTTGCCAACAACGTTAATAGAGCCTCGCTTAACTCTCTTCTTAAGCAAGAGATTTTTGTCCTTTAGACCTGCTGGTTCTTAGTCAACTGCTTGAAGAACGCTCAAACAAGTCTTGTTTTGAATAAGAAGGTTTCATAAGTGGTGCAATGCCGTTTTTCCCTTCATCAAACTAGCCAATTCTTGCCAATATGGGTTTAAGTTTAAATAGTAGGAGATGATGTTCCATTCTGACCGCGATACTCGTATTGCCAATACCATCAAAGTAGTATCGGCTTTTACTTTGAAGGTATTGGCAAAGTAATATCGGCTTTTACTTTGAAGGTATTGGCAATACGAGTATCAATTAGGTTAAAATTGTGTTATTTTAATTTTATCGAGCGGAAGTGATAGTTATAGTCAAGATCGAGCTTGTCAAAGTCCGCTAACTTTTGGCAAGTGGCTTTTCATCGAATGACGGTTTTGGTGATTGCTTTCCTGCTAATAGTTCATGATTGTCTTCAGATTCTGTGTGTTGTGTATAGGGTTGTTTTTCTTCTGCTTCGGGATCGTCATTGAGCTTAGGAAGTGGAGCTATATATTGAATTGCTCTCTAGACATCTGCTACTCTTACAACCTCGTCGTGTCCGTTATATGTTTTTACTACGAGCCCCAACTGTCATTTCATGGCTGGAACGTTATCTTCTTTTATTAAGACGACATTTGTGGCAAGTTCTGGATTGTCGCAATATAGATTTTGGGCGGGATATGACACGTTTGAGCGCACCTATAAATGCATTAGTTGTGAGATCGCTCACAAGTTCCAAATGTACTGCTTTTGTAGCAAAGAAATAAAATACAGCGGCGTAGGTTTTGTGCTGTCGATTTCCCGAAGTTTATAATGTACTGTAATTGGGCTATAATTACAGTATTTATAAACGCCTGTGCAGGTGTGACACGTGTTGAAGATAGGTTTCCCATTATTTGGTGGAATAGTTTTGGCTTGGCTCTGCTAAATGTCGTACATCGATGAACTGTACCTCTTGCCACAATTTTTCCTTTAATTGACCAGAAACGTTGTCGAACAATTCCTAACAATGTATGCAAGCCACAATGCTTGTAATCTTTATGAACCATATTGAATATCAATTTTGAAATGGGATCATTGTATGGAATAAGAAATTGATGTTTGGAGTCATATGTCAATTTAGACGCGTCCAGCTGATCGCCGACCCGAATTAGCACTTTTTCATCCAAAAAAGGTGTAAGGTTCTGGATGGTGCTTGCTCCTTGCAATTTTCTGTATTTTCTAAGTTTGTTTAATTATTCCTTAAATTCTGAAAGTAGCGTTTGTGAAATAATAGGAAAAAGTGCTCGGTTGAGTTCCGTTGTCGTTAATAATTTTGATGATTGTCGCATCTGCTTTTGACATCTGGTGTGGGCAATAAAACGTAGAACGTGAACTACAATAAGTTGTAGAAGATTAATTTTGTAAACAAAGACAGGTTCAATTGTGGTCATTGCTCGTGATTCAAGCAGCTTTGCCTTTCTTTCGAGATTTGTTCAAATGTTGGAACTTATATTGAACTTAGGTGGCCACACCTTCTCCACGCCATGGAGGAATTTGGACCATAAAACCAAAGAGTGCATTCCTTAAGATCCGTTGGAGACATTCCGCGAGATAATATATCTGCCGGGTTGCACTTGGAGCTTACGTGATGCCATTGTTCTGCCTGGGCTTCTTCTTGTATTGCTGAAATTCTATATGCTACAAATGTGTTGAATGATGCTGATGATAAATTAATCCATGAAAGTACAATTTCTGAATCAGTCCATAACCATACAGCCGCAGCTCCGTAAGCCTTTTCGGATGATTCTGTAAAAATGTTGTAGCATGCAAGGTATAGAAAAACCTAAATTATACCACGTGTCTGTAAGAAGCATAGCCAAGCGCGTTGCATGCGTCTCATCCAGCCTTATTGCTCGTCAGAGGGGGGGTTCTTTGCTTGATGCTTCTAGACGATTTTGCCACATAAAATTTTAATTTTGCATGCAACATGAAAACAGAAAGGGATAGTAATTGGAGAAATGCATAGGGATATGGTTAACTTCTATAATACTTTTTTGATTATGTCTTTGGTGATGACAACACAATCTTTCGCCCACCCTACCATGATTACTAACATTCGTAAAGCCAAAGATGAACCTATTATTAGTAATCCCTAATTCTATAACAGCAAATTTACCACCAAAGGGCAAGAATCAAACAGTGAAGTAAGGAATTCAATTACAAATCATATTTATTCATTTAAATTTGAACAGAAACATTTTATTATAATAGTTTGCATCTTCTTTCTATAAAGCATGAATTATAAAATTAACTAAAAACTAAAAAAAACTTACATGACATTTTAGATTGAAAATAAATTTACTGGTTAAATAATAGAATCACATTTGAAACAAAAATTAATGACAAAAATTGAATTGCATCGAGGAGACCACAAAAAAAATTATAATGAATCAAAAGAATTGAAATAATTTTTTTTTTAAATGTACATAAAACACAACATTTTTTTATTGTTACAATTTACGTTTAACCTATCTGGTCACCCCAAAGAACAAAAAGCAATTAATATTTATAAAATTGTATAAAACACTACTGATAGATAAAAGAAAACAATAATAAGAGAGACTTACTTTAATTTATTGGTGATGTTGCTCCCACGACGAAAGATCTTTCGTTGAGATTGTTTGCTTTCTAGAGAAATATATTTCTCTTGTTTTAACTTTATAAAAATAAGAAGCGTTGATTTTTTTTACATCACTATGATAAAAATATATTACATTATAATTTTCTCTCTTTCTCTTAAGTTGAACGAAAACTTTTTAAATAATATGCTTATAACACAATTACATTATCAGCAATATGCAAAAGCTTTTCACCACTATAAAAATTTGTAGAAACTTACAATTTTAACAATCAAAGAGAACCGCTTTTTATTTGTGACAAATGTTAAATAGATATAAAAATGAGTATGTTACATAAAGCTTTTGCTGCAATGTAATTGCATTATATGCATACTTTACAATTACACAAAAAAAAAGAATGATGAGTTTTTTTTCTTATGCTTTAATTATTTTTCTTGTTTTTTTTCTTTTTTTTCTCTCGATTTTTTTACAAATATATAAAAATTTCTGTGCTACACTTTCCTGCAAGAATAAATTTATTTTCTTCTATCAATAATTAAGTTAATGTTTTCTTTCAGTTTAAAAAATCACAAATGGTTTAATAAAAAAACAGATTCTTTTCACAAGGGTTTTCTTCAAAATATTACTGTGTTCTTTAGTTTTTTTTTCTTTGTTAATTTTTTTTTTACTCCAATACACCAAATTATGTTTTCTTTTAATAATTATTTTAAACAATTACTTTACTATAATCTTCACTGCATACTTCCTTTTCAGTTTTAACTTTTTCTTTAAAATTTTGGTTTTGATTCTTTCTATGCACAAGAATTTAACTTTTATTAATGCACTATTACAGCTTGAACTCCAACTCAGACTGACAAGGTTTTGGACAATTGCCGAATTTGTCTCATCTGCTTTGCTTGATGTTCTAAGCAAAATATTTGCATTATCATCATGCAATAAAAATACGATCATCAACTGGATGAATTGAGTTTTACGTTGATCTGAAGATGTAAAAAAACGATGAGAGAAAATCCAACTCTATAAATTATGAAAATAAAGAGTTTGATAAATTTGAATTACTAGATAAATTAACTGAGAAAATTTTACCTTTGATTAATTATTTTTAATGGGAAAAATTAAAAGTTAAAGATGATTTGTGATTTAGCAAAATAAAAAAATGATTTACTTCTTTCCAAACCTAAAGTGCAAATAAAAGAAAAATTGTTTCTGCTAAGTTTTTTTTTTATTTTTTTGTATTTCCTTCTTTAGTTTCATGTAAATTTAATATAAATTAAATTTATGATTACAACTAGTAGAGAATACTTACAGAAAGAAGTTTTCCTCTAATTACACACAAGGTATTTTTTTTTAAATATAAAGTAAATAAAACATAGGCGAATTAAATGAAATTAAATATTTTGTTTTTTTTTTTTAGAACTTTGTAGAAGGTCTTTCAGATAGAAAATGCCCCGTTTTGCTTTTACAATTTTAATCAAACCTTAGTTGGCGTCAGTAAATTAGCGGTTTGGAATAAATAACATTTTTATTCCCGAAATTTATTTTTTTTTTGCTTTTAAAGTATACAAATAGTAATAAAAAATTCAAGTCTGTCATAGGAGTATTCTGTAAGTTAAACTGCTTACCGATAGATGGCGCTTCCATTCAACAGATAAAATAACGCATTTTAATTTTAAAACAGTAAAATCTAAGGGTTGGAAGGAAATAAAACAAGTTCAATAAATAGATGAAAAAGAAATCATATTTTGGGCTTGTAGACAATATTTATCTAATAAAAATTTTTTTTATTAAAATAATATGTATTTTACAAAAAAAATCTTCTAGGCAAGCGCTACATTCCCCCCTGACAAAATCAGACTTTGGGGTTTAGAAAAAAAAAAAAAACAAATCACAAAGCTGATACCGCTTGCCCTTGCTACAACAACAAGTATATCCTTAAAAATTCACTGTCGTATATCTTTAGCGTGATAATTTCCTACCAATTTGCCCGGAGGTCTTCCAGTTCGTAGTAACATTTCCCAACTTTTCTACGTATGCGAGCCTTGACAAAGGTTGGAGCAAGCTTTGCATTATAGCCCTGTTCAAAGTTACTCTGTTTAAAGTTTCTACGATAAACCTCTTGGCCATCACCAAAAGTTATTTCTCTCGATCGCAAGTTATATGACCTCTCGTTCCGTTTAACCTGTTTCTGCATTTGTTCTGTGGCTCTTTTCGCCATAATCTGAAGTGAATCGTTCCTGTCAAAGCGCACAGACCTATCATTCAACATTTGCAATTGACGCAACAATGAGTAAGTAGCACCGTTCGTTATCATGTGCTGCCCAAAAGTTAAATAATATGGTGACGTGCCTATAGCTGAATGAATAGATGACCTCAAAGCACAACCTATATTACTAAGGAGCTCATCCCAATTTTTTTGATCCGGTTTTACATAAGATTTAATTGCCGCTAGCACGGACCTGTTTACACGCTCTGAAGCATTGGCTTGAGGTGAATAAGGGGCGGTGAACAAATGATTAACGCCATATTTTTTAAAAAATGTAACAAATTGTCTAGATTTAAATTGAGAGCCGTTATCGGAGACTACTGTTTCGGGAACACCAAAGCAATGAAATAAGTCTTGCTCAAGATACTTAATTACCACTTCCGACGTGAATTTCTTCACCGCTTTCAAGAAAGGAAATTTCGAATAATATTTGAATGTAATGAAAATTCCAACATTCCCTGCTTTTGACCTGGGGTACGGTCCCAAAAAATCAATAAAAATTTTCTGACAAAACCGTTGCGTAACCCCGGTATTTCCCATAGAAGGTCTTAAAACGTGATTAGGGTGTTTAGTTGTCTTACAAATTTCGCAGTTGTTTACATAATTTTTAACATCCACAATTAAATTTGGCCAATAACAAAATCGTCTAACTCTTTCCAGTGTTTTGTTTATACCACCATGTTCTGATAAAGTACTGTTGTGTGCTTTAAACAAAATCTCTAGAACCATGTCTTTTGGAATCCAAAGCTTCCATGCTAAGTCGTCAAGTGTCGCCTCTCCAGTTGCATGTTCAGAGCGTTTATAAAGGTAACCGTCCACTATTTTTAAATCTGGCATTTGGTCCAATTTCTCCCCAATCTTGTCCAACAATTGTCTGTAGTCGTTCGAGTTAAAATGCGTAGAATCCAAGTCTACAAAAACCCCTGCGTCGCTATCGAAATTTGACATACTATTTATCCCTAATGCAGACAAGTCGTCAGTATTGGCCCGCGATAAAGTATCAGGGACTATGTTCAAACTACCGCGCCTATGCTGAATGCTGAATTTGTATGCCTGAAGCTTCAAAGCCCATCGAGCAAGCCGCGAACTCAGATCTGTCTGATTCATAAGCCACTTCAAAGACGCATGGTCAGTGATCACAGTAAACTCATGACCCTCAACATAAGGTCTGAATTTTTTTATACTTAACAAAGCTGCTAAACATTCCTGTTCGGTCACCGAATAATTACGTTGTGCTTGGTTTAGTTTCTTAGACATAAATGCCACAGGAATCTCATCACCCTCCGCATCCTTCTGGACCAAAACAACTCCTATACCCGTCTTACTGGCATCACAATGTATAAAAAATGGTTTTGTGAAATCAGGGCTATGTAAAACGGGAGCGGTGCTCTAACAAATCTTTAAAACTTCAAAGGCTTTTTGGGCCTCATCGGTCCATACAAACTTCCTTTTACCTATCAACAAGTCAGTAATAGGCGTGGTAATAGACGCATAATCCCTGATAAATTTTCGGTACCAGCCTGTCATTCCCAGAAATCTTCGGACTTGCTTCACGGATCGCGGAACTGGGTAATCAGTTATGGCAGAGACTTTCTCCGGATCAGTTTGAATGACCCCATTACCGACCAAATGACCAAATTACTTAACATCTTTGACACAAAAATTACTCTTTTCCACATTTATGGTTAGTCCTGATTCTCTAATTTTTCTTGCCACAACTCTTAAGATGCCTTTCAAACGATTCCGAAAAGATCAGAAGATCATCCAGATAAACAAACACTTCTGTCCTGAGATCCGGTGGTATCACTTTATCCATAAGGCGTGACATTCTTTGAGGGGCATTACATAGCCCAAACGACATCACCGTGTAATGATATAACGGCCTCCCAGGAACAGTAAATGCCGTTTTCTCTCTAGATCCCAGCTCTAGCGGAATCTGCCAAAAAGCATCCTTGAGGTCCAAGCTTGTTATATACTCGGCTTTGGGGAGTCTACTTAAGATACCGTCAATTTGTGGAAGTGGGTACGCATCGCCTACGGTTACAGTATTTAATTTACGGCTATCCAAACACAACCTATTCTTCCAAAGTTTCCTATGCAACACTACAGGTGAAGACCATGGACTACTTGAATCTTCAGTCACTCCCAGATCCAGCATTCTATCTAACTCCTCGTATATTAATTTTTCTATAGCCGGAGAAACTGAAAAATGTCGTTGTTTAATAGGCTTTGCACTGTCAGTGTCAATAACATGACTCAAAAGAGAAGTTTTACCAAGCCCCTCCTTAGCAAACGATGGAAAAAATTTATAGCTACTTGAAGTTGTTGCTGCTGCATTAATGTAAGAGAAACACGAGAAACAGAACCAGTCGTTTCCCTTTCCCTCGAATAAACATCCGGCATTATTACATAGCAGCTGGAAATCACCATTCAGAGTTTGCGCTGTCAAAGCCTCCACACGATAAATAAAACTATCGACAGATAAGCTATTGGCTAACCCTGAGAATTTAATTTTCCAGTTAGAAATAGTCTGCAAAACCTTATCCGGGCCAACATACATATCAGTAGATAGTGTCGATCTTTGTGGGTTAACATTACACATGTGCCTAGCATTATGACTACCCGCGCGAGAGCGTGTGGGGGACTCTGCGGTAGAAATTCTTGGGCCTATGCCTAATAATTCCCTAAAAGTCTGTTGTTCCACATCTGGCAACGTTTGTATTCGTGGAGATGTTGGTACGGCTGAAGATTGTAGTGGCTGTAAAAGTTAAGCAAAGCTTAAATTGCCTAAACTATTATTAGCTATGCTCGTCTTCATATTAGATTCAATAACTGAAGAAATGTGACTATTCAAGGCAGAAAATAGCTGAGAATTCTGTGCTGAAATAATTGAAGTAATCAGATTCTTCAACATGTCGGGTTGGATAATTACTGCATTTGATGATAAGCACGTAGAACTAGAGGTGTCGGAATTGGAAGAAACAGACGCAGGCTGAAGTACACCAGCTTCTACCTCAACTGCTCCTGGCAAACTTAATGCTTCAGATGGTTGTGTAACATTTAAATCAGATGTTTTAGATCGAGTTGTTATGGAAGATGCACCCTCATTTGGAGGTTCGTTAACAATTCTAGCATTACATATTGGACAATAAGGTCTAGTCTTTATAGTTTTTGCTAGACAAGATTTGTGAAAGATGTGAGCACAGCAGGTTTGGATTTGAGCTGTTTTCGAAGTAATTACATTACGACAAAGTTCACACGTAATGCACTTCTCACCGGGGGCACTGCCTTCTTTATTCATAGTAACAGGGAAACAAAGCTTCAATTTTTAGGAAGTAAAATAGTAAGTACCGAAAACAGGTTTCCGAAAAAAAAATCTAATGTTAATCAGAGATCCTCCGGTTCACTTCCGAATCCTCAAAATCTAACAGATTCTATAATAAATTTTTTATCCTAATCTATGAGTCTGGATACAGAATACTGATAACGGAAATAGAATTATCAGGGAAAGGAAAATATTTTATATATGATTAAACTATTAACTCACTAACACAATAAAACAAAATGACATCAGTATGTACACTGTTAACTAACGCGAAAAGAGTTGCTGCATAATTCTTAAAAACAATTATGTAATAAGTGAATATTGAAACTAGTTAAATAAATACAACAGAACTAGTTATGTATGCAATTAAATGCTTCTGCTAATGCATGTATACCTGTTTATTTATAAAAAAATTAACATTCTATACTAATTGAATTAAGGTTAATTGTAAGTAGTAGGAAATCTTAAAATAATAACCTTTACTAAATTAAAAAAACCTAAAATTTAAATAAAACCAAATAGAAAATGTATTTATGTGAAAAAGGAATTAAATGTAGCTGAAAATAAATAGATTTAAAATAACAAAAACAAAATAAAAAAAAACAATTATTGATACAGTAATGAAATTTATATTAAATAATTACAAAAACAAAAAAAAAACAAACAAAAACAATCTCTGTATGTATTACTTATTACACAGCACTGTTTGATTCTTATAACCTTGACAATAAACTGCTGTGAAGAAAAAAAAAAAAATAAATATAGTATAAGTATTCAAAAAGTTATAGCAAGAAATAGAGAAGAAAACTTCAACTTTGTGGATAAAACTTCTATACAAAAAAAATTTTATTTCCATCAAAAGTTGGAAGGGTATATTCATTAAACCTAGTATGCCTATGGTTAGTCCTAGCACTATTGACCAAGATCTAAATTCCTGCCAGGCATAACCAGGGTGAAACAAAAATAAAAAAAAAATTAAGCAATTTGAAATAGATGGTTATAATCGGAAGCCTTAAAAACTCCGACTGATCATAAAATCCAATAAATTTCAAAATTACTCAATAAAAAAAAGAAAACTTAGAGGAAAAACGATATTGAATTTAGGAGCCGAACAGATTACTTTTGACCTGCACATATAAGATGTGATCATTAAGATGGATGAAGGAATATATAAAGTCATTTTTTATACTGCTCGGGCCCCACGTTGGGCGCCAAAAATTTATATTGTAGCATGCAAGGTATAGAAAAACCTAAATTATACCACGTGTCTGTAAGAAACATAGCCAAGCGCGTTGCATGCGTCTTATCCAGCCTTATTGCTCGTCAGAGGGGGGGTTTCTTGCTTGATGCTCCTAGACGATTTTGCCACATAAAATTTTAATTTTGCATGCAACATGAAAACAGAAAGGGATAGTAATTGGAGAAATGCATAGGGATATGGTTAACTTCTATAATACTTTTTTGATTATGTCTTTGGTGATGACAACACAATCTTTCGCCCACCCTACCATGATTACTAACATTCGTAAAACCAAAGATGAACCTATTATTAGTAATCCCTAATCCTTTCACAGCAAATTTACCACCAAAGGGCAAGAATCAAACAGTGAAGTAAGGAATTCAATTACAAATCATATTTATTCAATTAAATTTAAACAGAAACATTTTATTATAATAGTTTGCATCTTCTTTCTTTAAAGCATGAACTATAAAATTAACTAAAAACTAAAAAAAACTTACATGACATTTTAGATTGAAAATAAATTTACTGGTTAAATAATAGAATCACATTTGAAACAAAAATAAATGACAAAAATTGAATTGCATCGAGGAGACCACAAAAAAAAATTATAATGAATCAAAAGAATTGAAATAATTTTTTTTTTTCTTAAATGTACATAAAACACAACATTTTTTTATTGTTACAATTTACGTTTAACCTGTCTGGTCACCCCAAAGAACAAAAAGCAATTAATATTTATAAAACACTACTGATAGATAAAAGAAAACAATAATAAGAGAGACTTACTTTAATTTATTGGTGATGTTGCTCCCACGACGAAAGATCTTTCGTTGAGATTGTTTGCTTTCTAGAGAAATATATTTCTCTTGTTTTAACTTTTTAAAAATAAGAAGCGTTGATTTTTTTTACATCACTATGATAAAAATATATTACATTATAATTTTCTCTCTTTCTCTTAAGTTGAACGAAAACTTTTTAAATAATATGCTTATAACACAATTACATTATCAGCAATATGCAAAAGCTTTTCACCACTATAAAAATTTGTAGAAACTTACAATTTTAACAATCAAAGAGAACCGCTTTTTATTTGTGACAAATGTTAAATAGATATAAAAATGAGTATGTTACATAAAGCTTTTGCTGCAATGTAATTGCATTATATGCATACTTTACAATTACACAAAAAAAAGAATGATGAGTTTTTTTCTTATGCTTTAATTATTTTTCTTGTTTTTTTTTTCTTTTTTTTCTCTCGATTTTTTTACAAATAAATAAAAATTCCTGTGCTACACTTTCCTGCAAGAATAAATTTATTTTCTTCTATCAATAATTAAGTTAATGTTTTCTTTCAGTTTAAAAAATCACAAATGGTTTAATAAAAAAAACAGATTCTTTTCACAAGGGTTTTCTTCAAAATATTACTGTGTTCTTTAGTTTTTTTTTCTTTGTTAATTTTTTTTTTACTCCAATACACCAAAATATGTTTTCTTTTAATAATTATTTTAAACAATTACTTTACTATAATCTTCACTGCATACTTCCTTTTCAGTTTTAACTTTTTCTTTAAAATTTTGGTTTTGATTCTTTCTATGCACAAGAATTTAACTTTTATTAATGCACTATTACAGCTTGAACTCCAACTCAGACTGACAAGGTTTTGGACAATTGCCGAATTTGTCTCATCTGCTTTGCTTGATGTTCTAAGCAAAATATTTGCATTATCATCATGCAATAAAAATACGATCATCAACTGGATGAATTGAGTTTTACGTTGATCTGAAGATGTAAAAAAACGATTAGAGAAAATCCAACTCTATAAATTATGAAAATAAAGGTTTGATAAATTTGAATTACTAGATAAATTAACTGAGAAAATTTTACCTTTGATTAATTATTTTTAATGGGAAATTTAAAAGTTAAAGATGATTTGTGATTTAGCAAAATAAAAAAATGATTTACTTCTTTCCAAACCTAAAGTGCAAATAAAAGAAAAATTGTTTCTGCTAAGTTTTTTTTTTTATTTTTTTGTATTTCCTTCTTTAGTTTCATGTAAATTTAATATAAATTAAATTTATGATTACAACTAGTAGAGAATACTTACAGAAAGAAGTTTTCCTCTAATTACACACAAGGTTTTTTTTTTAATATAAAGTAAATAAAACATAGGCGAATTAAATGAAATTAAATATTTTGTTTTTTTTAGAACTTTGTAGAAGGTCTTTCAGATAGAAAATGCCCCGTTTTGCTTTTACAATTTTAATCAAACCTTAGTTGGCGTCAGTAAATTAGCGGTTTGGAATAAATAACAATTTTATTCCCGAAATTTATTTTTTTTTTGCTTTTAAAGTATACAAATAGTAATAAAAAATTCAAGTCTGTCATAGGAGTATTCTGTAAGTTAAACTGATTACCGATAGATGGCGCCTCCATTCAACAGATAAAATAACGCATTTTAATTTTAAAACAGTAAAATCTAAGGGTTGGAAGGAAATAAAACAAGTTCAATAAATAGATGAGAAAGAAATAATATTTTGGGTTTGTAGACAAAAAAATAATATGTATTTTGCAAAAAAAAAATCATCTAGGCAAGCGTTATTACAATGTGTAGTTGGGGTTTTGGAACTCTTCCTTTGAAAATTTGTCTTTATATTTGAAGAGTTTTTAATACATTTAAATATGTGCAAAAAAAGCTTTTTTCATATTTATTTATTGTATCTTCAAATTATATCAACTAACAATAACTGCAGTGTGCAGTGATTCAGGCAAAGATTGATCCCAATCTACTTTTAACTCCCACAATTCCTGAATAAACATTATCTCCGTTACTATAATAGGAGATAGAATCCCCAATCGATCGAATAATCTTGCAAGGTTTGACGTTACCGTTCGCTTAAGTACTCTCTTAACGTTGTGAGAATTGACCTTAATACCCCGTTTGTCGGTTTTCGGCAGTTAAAGAAGCCCTAATGTTTTGAAGGTGCTCTATGCTCAAAACCTTAGTTTACCTCCAAGTCGCCTTGTGGAATATTATGGAGTAATTGTGGCTGGTTTGCACACTTGAATCCGCCTTTCTTCATAATCTCTACGTGTTGCTCTTGTAATTGTATTGCTGTTATCAAGCTATTTGAGCCGTCCAGGCCATCTACCTAGAAATTTTCTTTAGGAAATTGGTATATCATTTTCTCAAAATATTTCGGTACTAGGTTGGGTTGGTAGTATGCAATGGGCCTTGCAGTATCCTTTCTCCAGATTATTAGCTGAAATTGACGATCTTCAGGAGCAATCCGTACCTGTCTATGCATTTTTTCAACGTCAGTGTTAAAAAAGAAACTTGAAACGGTATTTTGACTACGAAGCGGCCTCAATGTTTTCTAGTTGTATTTTGTGCAAAGTGTTCTTCATATTGTCTGTCGGCTATTGGTTGCCAGAGTTGAACAATGAAAGCTTCAAGCCCTTCATCTTCGATGCATATTCCACATGACGGGTCTGCTTGGTGTTTTCTATTTATTTTTCCTGCTACAATCCAGCCAAAAGAATATGTTCTGTAATATAGGAAGTTTTGGGGATAATTTTATTAGCCCTATTGCGAGCAGTTGGTGATATTGCTCTGTAACCATAAATATATCGATTTTATTTTACCTATTGAACGCTGGATCAGCTAACATAAGGTTTTTCGGTAGTGGCCAATCATCAATGTCGATAAGTTTTGATGATTGTGGTGCTATAATTCGGGACAAGACAAGTGCCTCCAGGCACGTTGAATACTTATTAATTCGAGAATACAAGGCCACATTATGTCGGTGCTTTGTTTTGGTAAGACATTGATGTTCACTGATGACATCTGTTGTGCAATGTTAAGTCGTTTTACCAAAAGCTCGGTAATCAAATTGACTAATAACCCTGAGTCAAGTAAGGTGGAGCACTCAACCTCCATTGTATCAGTTATGATTTTTACTAAACCTGTGCTGAGCAGAACGTATTGAGTTGGACAACTGATCGTTTGCTGCTACTAGTGAAGATGCTTCTAGAGATGTAGTTGTCACTTTGGGTTTATATATTTTAGATAGAGTAGTCGCAGATGATGTTGCCATCTGGCATAAACTTCTTGTTGATCCTTGTTGTGATGATTGGATTTTGCTTTCCATATGAAGTAGCGAATTGTTCCTTTTCTAGCATGTCATGCACGATCCTGACATGCAAGTTTTTGCTGTGTGTTCTGATTTCAAACAGTTCACGCACAGGTTCTGCTTTCGAACGAAACTCAAGCGGCTTTATGCCGATTGTTGTTGAAAACTCTGACACCGATACAGATGGTGAGAGCCGGTTTTGCAAAGTAGCACATGATTTCTGTTTGGTTATCTGAGGTAGCAGAAACGTCCTTTGATGACCTCTCTTTCTGGTTTATGGCTTCCAAGGATTGAAAGCAATTTTCAAGATTTTTTGTAGTTCTTTTGGATTACTGATGGTCATCTCATATAGAATAAGAGTGCCCCGATCCCGTTTTTTTTTACCAGTATGTGAAACAGCATGGGGTCCCACGAGGTCTTATCGATCCCAGTGTTGTTAAGTGCACGTAGACATTCTTGTGGTGTATCATGCAACTGTTTGATAGCAGCAGCTGATGGTCCAGCATTAAGTTGTTCTAAAGCTGTTGCATTAACGTTGTTACAAGAATTCGTTAATTGTTGTATCGTTCTTGCAATAGGCTCCAAACAGTTGCCTAGTTTTCGGCTGTGGCTGAAAGATGGCTTATTAGTTTTTCTGCTTCGCCCTCCCCCAGGTTTGACTTCAGGTTCCACATCTTTTGCGCCGCAGAAATATGGTGATTGTCTGCTAATTGTGTAAACAAGTCGTGAAAGGATCTCCACTTTAAATAATCTCCATTGCATTTTGATTGTGACTTTTGGCAGTGGTAGAACGTTGTTCTGCATAGGTTCGAAACATTGTTCTGGAGTGCTAGGAGATGGCTTAAAGTTTTCAATGACCAGTGTCTTCAGATTTTCATAGGAGTTCATGTCATATTCTTCCTTCAATTGTCATCGTTGGATTCCCATATTTTGAAATGTAGTTCTTGGAGTTCGCCCCACCGTTTTTCTTTGAGCTTTATATTGTTTGCTGTGGGCTCCGTAGCTAGAAGACGCTTTAGTGATGCCATCATGACATTTTGCTTTCTTATTGTAGAATTTGTTGAAGTAAACGTCGAGATGTTCTTGCAGGTGCTGCAGACTCCTTATTGGTGTTTTGTTGAAAAATGTCCAGTGGTGTCCGTTTTGATGTTTCATTCATGGCTGTTTCAAATATTCTCTGTATTTTGTGGCGACTTCTTCAATTTTTTGGTAGCAGTTTTCGGTAAAATATTTGTGGTCTATCTGGGGCTTCTCAAGACATCTTACTTAGTTGTCGTTGAGTTCGAACTCAGCCCAAGCAGTGTCTAGCCTTTTTATCCTCTCTTCATAATAATGGACGGTGTTTCTGGATATTTAATCCTTTTTAAAATTCCATAGGAGTTTCGCCAGTAGCCATTATGTTGCTCACGTGAGTTAGCGCTCATGCATGAATATATTCTCCTTATTTTTATTTTTAATAACAAACATATTTTATAAGTAATTTTCCATAGAATAATTTTCAAGATAAGAAAAGTAATTAGTCTAAGTTATAGATAAAAAAGGTCAAATATTGTAAACAACTAGACTAAACTAAAAATATGTAAACATCTAGAATAAGTATAAAAACCAGTAGTTTTAAGTAATAATAGAAAAATTGCTAACTGTATGAAATTTTTTTTTAAAGTAATTAGATGTGATATTTTTAATGATTTGACCAAATTTGATTCAATTAAGATAAGGCCCACGTTAGGCTAAAAAATATATTTTTACAAAAAATTAAAGAAAAAATTAAAAGTTAAATAAATTTTTTTTAATTAATTTCGAATAGAAGACACTTATATTTTTTCAATTAGATGAATGGACCCTGACCTTCAATATATTCTTAAAGTTAAGTATATACATATTTTTTGCCTATTTTTTCGGGTCCATCGAAGCTGACTATTTTTTTTAAAGTACATATTTTGGCTAAAAACTTCACAATTTTTTTTATAGTGTTGTTATAAATATTTGAATTTTAGGGTTTTTACATTGTTTCTGCTACATTTCTGAATAAAACAAATATAATTGCATGCATTTTTATTGAAAAATGAATTCTTGATATTTATTTTTCCAATCTCATTTTTTGTTACTTAAAAATTGTTAACAAATTATCAAAATAATTCGACTTTAAAGCCTTGTAAATTTTTATAGGTATAACGCACATGAAAAACCTAACCACCTCTGGAATCGTGAGAATCACAGCTTTCATCCCATATATATTTTATTGATAAATTTGTTTTTTTTTTATTTTTTTCCACTAGACAGTTTATTTTGCTACACTAAAAAAATAACAATAATTTAAATTGGCGCACTTAAGCGCAGATAAATTTTTATTTTTATAAATTAACATACTTTTTGTTATTAAATGAAAGAAAAAATATCCCGGTAATACTTGAAAATTTTTTTTCTTCACTATTATATGTTTGCTTATCACAACAAGTTTTGTTTTGTTTTATTCATATCATTCTTATAATAATGCATACACTGTTATCGACATATGTTATTAAAAATACCGTTTATATACTTAAAACATAATACAACAACTAATTTAGTACAAATTTGGTTTATTTGCCAAATAAATTCAATTATTTAAAATACATGCTCATTTGTATTCCTTTTTTATACAAAATTGTAGTTATTTCAAACCACAATTTTGAAGAGCCATATCTTTAGAAAAAATTATTATTTTAATCTAATTTTTTTACGCTTATTAGTAAAAGTGTCTTTTATTAAATGCCATTAACCATTTTTTTAATTTCCATAATTGGATTTTTCTATTTATGGCCACACTCACAACACTGTGCAGCCTCTAGACACAATATCTGCAGGATTCATTTTGGACGGAAAGTGACGCTATTCTACTTTACTACTCCACTCTTGTATTTGTGACATACGGTTACCAACGAACATATTGAATGAAGAAGCATGCATTTTTAACCAATGTAGCAAAATCTCTGAAAATGGCCTAAATATCACCTCAGCAACATATGGTGAAAGAAGCGCTTCAGAAGGCGTGGCAGTGTTAATGTTTTTGTAGGTGCCACCTTAGATTTAGCTGTTAGCAGACATGAAACTTCTTTTTTCAACGACATAAAAACAATAACCATACGCTCGAATTGAGGCGTCAGAAAGCCATGAATTGTAGTTTTATTTTTGACTGAAGTATGGACATAACGACGTATAGAAATTGTTGACACTTGTTAAAGATCTGCTTTAAAAAAATTACACTGTGTATATAGATTTTGGGATACAGACTCATCCCAGTCTAACTTATTCAACCACAACTCCAGAAGCAATATCTTTAATTTAGTTACTATTGGGCACACAAGTCCCAACGGATCAAATAGACACGCGATTGTTGATAAAACGTTAGGCTTTGTAGATTTTAAATTTGAATATTCTGTGGGCAATTGTAATTTTAGTATAGTGCTTGGACACAATTTATGACCAAGGGTTTTAGTATTTAAGTTATAGTTAAAATCTTAACATTTTTCATCTAATGCATTCTTACTATAAAATTTGTGATCCGAGACCTATTTTGCGAGTTTAAATCCAGCAGAATCAAAAATACCTGTTGTTTGCTTACGAATAATTTCCAATTAATTTAAGCCGTCATCACCTGACAACAAATCGTCGACCAAAAACTCTTCTTTAATCACCCTTGCGCCTTCTAGGAATGTGAGCTTAAATTTTTCTGTAAGTTAATTCAAACAACATATCGCCAAAAAATGTGCTGGTGACGTTCCATGCGTAACTGTTTAATTGAAAACTTTGTATCGGTAAATCTTGGTTTTCTCTCCACATAATCAGCTGATATTTTCTATTCTGGTTATGAATTAAAACCTGTCGATACATTTTAGTAATGTCCGCTGTAATAGCATACCTTTTCAGACTAAACTTGAGCAATGTTGTATACAAATCTGGCTGAATAGTAAGACCAACTAATAACGTGTCATTCAACGACAATTGGTATGAAATTTTTGCAGGTGCATCACACGTAATTTTGTACTCACACTCTCACACTCTAAGGTCTTATGTTATCAGTGGGTGTCATGTGTTTGAGATGCAAATACTCTTTCATGAAATCTTTATACATTTGCTGTATTTCTCGATGTCTTGACAGCTTTCGTTCAAAAGCTAAAAAACGACGTTTAGCGACATCACATGAAAAGCCCAGATGCGAAGAATCGGTTTTAAATCGGTTTAAAAGGCAGACGTATTTGAAAACGGCTTTCTGGCAACAATTGAACATTTTGTCTGAAATGATTTTCGCACGTTTGATGTTCTGTTGCAGTTTCGTTCTAATTTTTTTCTTTTTTTCATTGTTAATATCTTATTTGCTATATATTTTTTTATTTTAAAAAATTGAATTGTTTATTGTTTTTAATCTAGTAGGCTAAAATATTCTTTTATTGTTTTTTGGTTTGGTTTGAATACGGGAGATAGGTGATGTATTTCAGTCAGTTGTGTAAAATAGATGTTCAGTTTTTTTATGTTTCAAAAAGAAATGTTTAAAAAAAGCAAAAAAATAGAAAAAAATAAAATAAACTGTTTGTGTGTGTGTTAGTTTTTAACAAGAAGAATAAGAATTAAGTTGTTCTGCATGATTAACGTTTAACATAAAAAGATTTAAACGTACATATAACTTTTATAAAAATAAACAACAAAGAAAAATAACATCTTGAATTACATATGTACTATATATGTATGTATGTACATATATCTTTAACTAATTTTGCATCAATCAAAATAAATTTTAATGAACCTATCCGTGGAGTGCAACTATGGTGCAATTAAATTAAATTTTAAAACTTAAATATTGAAAGAAGATAACTAAATGTAATTTACCAATACATATAAACAAAATTTTTGAATTCACGGTTCAACAAAATAGAAAGAAAAATAAAAACAAAAAGAACAACAACAACTTTCATAAAGAATGCGTCTTGATAAATGCTGAGACCCAGGATTAAAAAAAAAAACTGATAAATATTTTTTTTATTAATTATTATTAATATTATTCTATAGACTAAAATAAAAATACGAATTGTCGAAAGCTGATATGTACATATCTTCGCTGGACCATTTACATCGTAAGTGCTACATAATATTATACTCTTGTTTTATTTAATTTTACTAAATAACTTGAAATTTTATAATTAATTAAGAGATTTAACATGAATTTTTTTCACATCAATTTAATGTAATATACATTTTAAAATTGTCTTTATTTGTTTAGTATTAATAATGAGCTCAATAAATATCTTTTGAGTTGTGGACGTAAAAGAGGATAAATGGAGTAAGTTGCTGTAAGAGTTACTTTACTAAATAAGGGATTATATCTGTTTATTCGTATAAGATATAATCATGGTGATATTAGTTATCAAAATGGGTGGGGTACGAACATGGGAATTAAATATCTAACTCCGATGACAGGTATTCAGCTCAAATTCTGGTACTAATTGTGCTTCACTGGTTGAACCCTAAAATCGGATAATGAAACTATAAGAACTAGTCAGTCCAGTGGTGTAACAGTTCTTTTGAAAGTCGTTGTCCAAAGTTTTGTAAGTCGGCAACATGCAAAAATTTCTTAGTGGACGTATTGAAAATGTATTATCTTGAAATTAATTAATTAATCTCTAGGTATGTGAGAACCAGGCAACGACATTATTCTTGCTTTCACACTAAGGCATAGCTATTCGATTTCTGAACGACGTTCATCTTGTTGACTTATTCATGTATTTAAATGTCTTCATTTTAATTATTATTATTTTTTACATAAAAATACATTTTAGTAAAGCTTATGTCTATAAAAATATGGACTTAAATTTGTTCATGTTTTTATTTCTTGTAGTATGATATTTTTGAAAGTGGTATAAGTCCTGTGGAGCTACAAGGAACGTGTATTTTTCCATATAATTTTAGTTATTATTATTTCATAATAAAATTTAAAAGGTGTATACTGTAAAAAACATCACTCGAATTGACAAAAGTTTACCAATATTTTTAAATTGATTCAAACGCAAACCCATAAATATCTCAATATATGAAAAATGGACTTATACCACTTTCAAAAAAACAGTTCATATATTAATTTTGTCCAAATCATTTTACTGAAGTGATGTATTGTAAGGGGAGTGATTAAAAAAAAATTTGTTGAATAAATGAAATATATAATAATAGTTAATACCATCAACATATTTAATATAAAGGTTTGATTCAAGTATTTTTTATTTTAATATTCATAAAATAATTAATTTATTTTAAAACATTATGTAAGTATAAGTAATTTATATGAAAATATATCAGTTCAATTTAACTTTGGTCATCAATAGGAGTGATGAGATCCTCGTGAATCATGTTTAAAATTTTTAAAATAACTGGTATATTGGGGGTATATAATTAAGCAAGTCCTTTATGTATTTTGCTGAAGAAACAGGACGAGATCCAGCTTATAACGGATCCATCTTTATTTGTGAATAACGCATAGGTCTTTCTCTTTTTAGTGACAAATCCAAAGTTAGAAATTCGGTTTTTTCACCTAAAGTTAGTTTGTAAAACGTATCATGGCAAAATCATATCTATTGAATTTTTATCCGGTTCATTTTGTTTCGGTCTGTATTTACTTTTCTTTTTAAAACAGATTTTGCCAATGATTGTGTTGAAATAAAATCTTTTATCTCCGTGTTTTGTACTGTGAAGAATTTTTTTCGGCAGGCGGTTATCATGCTATAGTAATCATTTAGAATGTATAAAACATTTTTTTCTCAAGGCCCTTTCTATTACACCAAAGTCACGATTATTTGGTAAGTATGGAACCATTTTTATCCAAGTTATTGCCAGTTTTATGTTACGATTTTGTTCTGTACATTAGTCACTATATGCAATAGTATGCCTTTAAGTTGTGACATTCTTAAGATGTTTTATACAACACGAAACAACTTCCTGGGAACCCCTCGATGCTATTATTTCATCCCAAAGATAAATGTAAATATTATTGTTGTGAAAATTATGGAATCCCAAATTTAAAGCGTACATATTCCTTTTGTAATATGATATGGAAGTCGTAAGTTTGGAAAAAGGCAATACTTTTTGAAAGTCAAATGAAAATCCAAAATATTCATCTGGATTTTCAGCTGTTTCTGATCTTCTTGTAGACACTTAATGGCCATTTCTGCCGATCTGAAATGTAAATCGTGTTGAAGGCAATTATGCCTTTTTTTACCTTCATCCGCACAAGCTTTAAAAAATCGCATTTTGTTATGTGTCTTTTCTAGGTTGATGAAAGTGCAAATTAAATGCATTTTGAAGGATTTCCGTATATCCACTCGTTAACATGTTGTTGTTTATCATTTTTACACTTTTCAAGATAGAGCTTGTACATTTTCCTAATATTTAGATCTCGACTTAAATATTTTCTATGGGGATTATGAGACCTTGTGTAATGGCTACTAAACGCAGGAAAGCTTTGAATGTGCTCTTTGACCGCAATTATGAGAGATTCTTCAGTTTTTCCTATGGAATTTTAAAATTTTCCACGCAATCTTCTCCAGGTACATCCTTTTTTAGAACACGAGCCAGACGTCCTTCAGAGATGTTGAAAGTATCCAGAAAGAAAGTTTTACAAACCAACATACATACATTTTCATGTGTCAAATAATATTTAAAATGGCATTGTCTTGGTTTTGAATTGGAGTTCCTTACTCTTATCTTTTTGGGTATTTCTCGTTTAACTATACTATGTAAAAACAAATTTTGCTTCGTAAAGTGTGCTAACTTCCAAAATTTATCAAAGATAAGTTGCCTATTAAAAAAACTTATTTCTTCTTTACAATTTTTTAAACAACAAGGTTTAACTGCAATTTTTTGGGTAAAAAAAATTTTGGAGTTTACTGTTACATATTTTTCCCCACTATTTCTTTTATCCTTAATAAGGTTTTGAGCATATTTTTTCGTACACGATAAGTTTCTGTTTCTTCCTTTATGCTGTTTTCCTTTTCTGATGACTCCATAGAATTCGATTCTTCATCTGATTAAATCACTCCCATATGCCTCTTTCTCGGGTTAACGCTTTTTCTCATTTTAGAATATATTTCTATAAAATAATAATGCACATTGAAGCCACATAAATCCATAACTAAATTAAGTATGTTTTACCTAATTCGCTGTCATATAAAAGTAATAAAATAATGCTAATTATGTGTACTATAATATAATTTACAAAACTGCACTATTCTTCCGCACTGATGAAAATAAGTCCAATGCTCACAACTTTTTTTAAAAACACTGCAAATGTTTCAAAACAACACTTCACACACACTTATCACATGTTTCTATTTCTTTCACACTAAGCCCCGTTATTAATTTCCTGAGTACAGCAACTTACGCCACTTTCAAAATAAATATGTTGTTATACCGTTAATTACCAAAACTTTTCTCGAACAAATCTCAATAGTTCTCAAGTTATTAATTGCAATTTTTGTAATGAAAAGATAGCGTTCAATTGTATTTAGTGCTGCCATAAACTCGATTTTTTGTAAAAGTGACTTATGCCACTTTCAAAATAAACGGCACAAATAACAACAAATGCCCTTCCCAGCGACAACAACTACGAATTATTCGAGCGGTTCTTTCTTTATATATTTTTCAATTTCTTAGAATTTGTGTGCTTTGGCAGCTTTTTATTAATCACAAATATGATCATACGTACATATATGCAAACATATCTATTTACATACATATTTATGTATGAATGTTTGTATATTTGATTGGTAGTGCAGTCGACTATGCGTTATGCTTTTTATTCGAAAACTTTGACTTTTTATTGTTTTATTTTATTTAGATGTTTATATTCACTTCAAATCTGAAATTGATGACTATACAGTTGATCAAATTTGAACTATCGACTGCACTTTCATTGCGACGTGTGTACAGTACCTTGATGACTTTAACTAGTAATTAAAATAATTACTTTAAAACTTTATTGGTTACAACGATTTATTTAAACTTTTAAAAAAACAAAACTCCGGTCTCTGTTCGGGTGCCCAAAATGTTGATTAGTAGTTTCTAACCAAATTGCGAGAAAAAGAAATAAAGTTAAAAAAGTGGATTTATGATTACTAAAGAAACGAATGAGACTTTATTGATACTCTCTTTTTAAAATACAAATTATTTGCAATTAAGTTGTGCTTAAATTTGGACAACAATATCTGTTATCTTACATGAGTTCGTGGTGAGCGATAAATGTCGGCTAATTAAAATAATTAAAATTTAACTAAAAACTATAAACGCCTTTTTATACTGCCCAGTGTACCACAGGATTGACTAAATTGAGTAATAATATAATAAGTTAGTAAAACAATATGTTTAATGTTAATTAAGACCCAACAATAAAATTTTTTTATTTTATCCGTATACGTATTTTACCTTTATATATGTATGTAAAGAAAATACGTATACGTGAATCTTTACAAAAGTAGGAGTCTTAAAATTTGGTGTGGATTACATTCAAATCAAAATCGAACAAAATGTTGTCAGCTAGTTTATTATATATTTAATTCCTGTAATTAAACTTATTATAAATTATAATTTAACTTATTATAAATTATAATTTAACTTATTATAAATTACAAATTACAAATCGGACCGTAGAAGTTATTGCTAGAAAGCAATACCAACAATAGTTGACATATTCCACTGGGCAACCATCTTTCACGGCGTACGTACTATATCTGTTCCCTGTGGCCCAAGTCACTAACCAGTACAAACGACTTGTCCACAAAAAATCAAAGAAATAACCGGTATTTGTGCCCCCCTCATGCATGAACACCAGCCGTAATCGTACACTGGTTTCGTGTTGCCAGCTGCTCGCATAGGGCGTATGCGCGTGATTCAGCGGATGATAGCGGGATGGCTTCGCTGTAGGCCAAGGCAGCATTTTAGCGGTGGAAGGTGAAGGACGTGGTTTACTCTCAATTTCGTGACAGGATAAGTGCAACCAACCTATTATGGGGTTTCTAGGCACGTTGCACAGTGATTTCCTCCGTAGACAAAAATACAAAAAATAACTATATCTTGTATTGTAACGAAAGTTACACTCTTCGATAACTAACACCATTAGTTGACCCATGTGAAAGAATTTTTAAGTTTTAGCTCCTATTGACGTTACAAGAGGACGCAAGATTCAGATAATTATGTGCCTGAATTATTTAAAATAGCACTTAGTCGGGTATGTTCTGTAATCCGAAACCGAGTGAAATTGAAATCGAATAAATTTAAAAAAATATATATAACTTAGATGCGCCTATTATTTTAAAACATGAGCAATCAAATGTATAAAATATAATATCAAAATGTTGTAAGATTTAAAAGTTATGACAATTTAAAATTTCATTCGGATTCAATTTCACTCGGTTTCGGATTACAGAACATACCCGAGTATTAACTTTTTCTTAAAAACCAACTGCACACATTTAAATTTTGGAAGCAGAAGATCGTTATTTGGTTTTTCTGGTAGCTAACATTATTCGCAATAATAAATTATTAGAAGCTTTTGCAAATATTGTGTTAAGGAGACTTCTTATTGCACGTAAAAAGTCATATTATTCAAATTAAAATTGAAATAACTTTTAAGATCGATGGAATATTAAATAAAATAGAAAAATATGGTCTTCTGGTTTTTCCAGAATGGTCAAAAAAGTTAAGAAAATTTTGCTGGAACTTTGTAAAAAAATTAAATAACGAAATTGTCGCCTTTTTGCTTCAAGAAGGCGCTGAACAAACAAATTAAGTAGATAGTTTTTTCACAAAATAATCGATTAAACTTTATTTTTTTGCAACAATTACATTTCCTATAAAATGTATATATAAATTTTAATATAAGTAATTAATTATAAAGTTGGTTTATAATATTTTTTAATTTTTATAAAGATCGCATTTATTGAAGCTTAAAATCGCCTAACATTTATTGAACATTGCAGAAGAATGAAAAATATGGTCTTCTGTTTTTTCCGGTTTTTGTACTCTTATAATGTCTTCTATTGATCTGCTTGGAAAAAAATCAAATGAAAAAAGCATATTTTGTTATTCTTCTGTGATTATATTCAATACTATTTTCAGTCAAAATATAAAAATAATTTTCTGTAATACTTAAATAAAACAGAATGATTTAAAAATTGCATTGGGGTCAATATTAAATATAAATGCCCTTTTTAAAAAAAAATTTAACCTGAAGTATTTTTTTTTAATTTGACATAAAGTAAGCGTTATTTTTATGAATATGAATTAATGTCATATTTTAATTTACCAATAGGTACATACATACAATTTAGAACACCTTTCTGAAATTCAAATAATAATTAAATAAAAAAAACGTTGGAGGCTGGTTGTCAGAAGATAGAAGTAAATCACAAAAATGTGGGAAAAGTACGGTTGTCGCATAGCCGAAAAACGTCTCGAGTTTACATCATAGGGATTTGATGACTCTTTTGTTAATATTCACAGATCAACTTATGTTTTCAAGAGGGAATATTAAGATCGAAAATAATATAGATTTTGAAGATATATACAAATATGTACAAAAATAAAGTGTCTTTTATTATTAATGTAGGGGGCAATATCGAAGCAGACCACTTCCATTATGGGTCCCTTTTCGATCCCCTTCCGTCCTCCATGATCAAGGAAACCGAAATGTAATTTACGGCAACCTACTTTCATTGAGTCACGTGCTACAACCAGCCTTTAATCTTGACTTTAGTAATTTCAGATTGTCGACTGGTAACTCTCGGCAGTCTTTCTCATCACGCAGTCTCTAGTGATCGCTAGCATTTGTTCAAGGCTCAGGTCCCCCATGGCATCCACATTTAACAAGCTTCTATAAGTTGTTCTGAGTCTTATGCTAGCTATTGTTGGACATTCACACACAATGTGCGCTGCTGTCTCAACCTCTTCTAGGCGCAGTCTGCAAGTATCATCTTCTTCGATTTTCATCTTAGCTAGCTGAGCTGATACTTAAAGTTTCCATGACCTGTCACCAACGCAGTTATCCAGCTTAAGGTACTTCTACGCAATGAGTGTGCGATGCAGTCTTTCGACTATCTTTCTTTTACTCATGCGTTCCATCGGCATTTGAGCTTCCCTAACCTCCTTACTAACTAAATCTAGGATGCTCTTATGTCCGATGTTCTGCTCAAAGCTTTGCCAAATGGCATCGCAACCCCAGGCCTCAGTTGCCTGTGTTGGAGCAGTACGCATTGCGCCACATATACTCATACAAGCAATCCTTTGAACCCCATTTTACTTACGCTTAATTGTAATCTGAGAGGCTTTTCGCCACCAAACCACAGATTCATAAGTTATTACGGGTCGCACCATCATTATGTAAATCCAATATGCAGCCTTTGGCGAGATCATGATCCTTTTTGCTTTCCGTATCTTCATGTCAATATATTCATTCCAGGTAAGTTCCTTATCCAGAGTAACTCCCAGATAATTCAACTTCCTTGACAAACCGATTTCCAACCCGAAAAGCATTAAGGATCCAACTTCTTTACCCTTCCTCCTTCTAGTGAAGAGCATAGCGTCTGATGCCTCAGTTGTCATGAGATCCTCTCTCATACATCCTTGGTTGGTATGGATGAACTTCCTACCAACCATAAGTGCCATGCCAACTGGCGTCCATACGGACGCCTATTGAGTCCAGTTTACAGAGAAAGCCATCAACATGATGTTTCACAAAACTCCACCCTGCGGGAAACCCCTGACTACCATACCCCGTTTTCTGGAACGCCCATTTTTGAGATTTATAGCTCTCGAATTAAGCATAACATTGATCCACACGCTCTGCAAGAACATTTCTCAACTTTCTCAACCATTGAGAATTTCTCTTTCCGCGACTCCGACAAGTTCATGCAGAGCGATTTCAGTAGATCTACCTGCTTTATAAGCATGTTGGTATCTACTCAAGGCCCTAGCCGTCAGCGTCTGGTACTCCAGGAAGTCAGCCAACACCCTCTCCATTGTCTTCAATAGAAAAGATGTCAGGGTTACTGGCCTGAAGGACTTGGCTTCCGTATAGTCCCTTTTACCCGGTTTGGGAAGAAAACCTATATTAGTTTCCCACCAAACCATCGGTATATAACCCGTCGCTAGACAGGCTATGAATATTTCCCTAATCCGTTCAAGCAAGGTGTTTATACCCCACTGTAATAGGGCAGGGAAAATTCCATCCATTCCAGCCGCTTTAAATGGTGCAAAAGATAGTATAGCACTACTAACACCTTTAGAGTCATTATCCTTTTAGCCTCAGTCCATCTGCCCTCGCTAGCCCCATACAAACAGGAGTCCATACTTACATACTTCAGCTGTATCCCTCATATTAGAGCAGAATTCCCTCCACTTATTTCGTTTCCGAAGACGTATCGTTCTCTTCAGCTCTTATCCTTTTCTTATCCTTATAATCGTCCCATGAGTTTGAATCTCTCTCCCTCATGTAACGATTAAAGGCCTTCCTTGTGTCCTTTTTCATGGATTCAAGTTCACCGTTCCACCAGGGTGTCGGATCTTTCTCATCCACTCCTGTCAAGGGACAAGAATATTCGAAAGCTAGCTTGACTAAGGAGTTTAAAAACTCCACAGTACGCTCGATTTCGACCTTGTTACAAGCTGCTCGGAATGGAGCACTCCCCATATGTTCCGAAAGATACTTCTCAGAACTCGTATGATCAGTATTCTTCCGTATTCTTATGCGTCTGCGGACCTTTCTCCGTCTTCTGACATACAGAATGTCGAACCGGATAGCTCTGTGTTCAAACATGGTAAGTCTGTCAGTGACCTTCCAGTCCTTAACCCTTTCTAGCATATTGACAGAGCACAGGGTCATATCGATCACCTCTGCCCTTCGTGAGTCAACAAAGGTGGGTTCTACCCCCCTGTTTAGTACCAGCAAATCGTATCGTTCTACAAATTCTAACAAAAGATGGCCTCTGTAGTTATCGTTTGTACGATAACTGCCGAAGGCCGGCTATGCAGGAAAACTTTAGTAAGCGAAGCCGGTGTTGGTTATACCATAGAGGAGAAAATCCTTGCGCCCGGCCGAAGGCCGGCTATGCAGGAAAACTTTAGTAAGCGAAGCCGGTGTTGGTTATACCATAGAGGAGAAAATCCTTGCGGCAGGCCGAAGGCCTGCTATGCAGGAAAACTTTAGTAAGCGAAACCGGTGTTGGTTATACCATAGAGGAGAAAATCCTTGCGCCCGGCCGAAGGCTGGCTATGCAGAAAACTTTAGTAAGCGAAGCCGGTGTTGGTTATACCACAGAGGAGAAAATCCTTGCGACCGGCCGAAGGCCGGCTATGCAGGAAAACTTTAGTAAGCGAAGCCGGTGTTGGTTATACCATAGAGGAGAAAATCATTGCGCCCGGCCGAAGGCCTGGTATGCAGGAAAACTTTAGTAAGTGAAGCCGGTGTTGGTTATACCACGAGGAGAAAATCCTTGCGCCCGGCCGAAGGACGGCTATGCAGGAAAACTTTAGTAAGCGAAGCCGGTGTTGGTTATACCATAGAGGAGAAAATCCTTGCGCCCGGCCCCACACTGTATTGTGCGAGTTAGCATCACAGCCCATGACTAATGCCATGGCTCTTCTCCTGCAGAAACTGACCAGGTTTTCCACCTCCTGTGACGGATGTAGGCCTGGTGTCCCACAGGGAAGATAAGCTGACGCAATAAGAAATTATCCCGATCCACTGCCTATCATTACCACAGTAAGATCCGGCGATCAGAGGTGCTTCTTGTATACCATGCCGCACCAGGATACATGACCTTAGTTTACCATCTGTCTGTGAGTGGAACAGATTGGCGGCTTGTTGAGACAGTCCCCCTACATTGTTATGAACAATCCAAGGTTCCTGCAGATGGCATGCGATAACCACTATTTCGAGTTGAATTGGAACCTGCAGATATTAGGTTAAAATACAACGAAACGTATTATAGAATTAAATATATGTTGCACCTCAAAATCACCGTAGAGGAACCTCATCAAACGAAACGATCAGGGCCTATCCAGTCCCTAAACAGCCAAGAATTCGGCCATGTTGGTGACACAATATTTTGCTGGTTCCATATATATACAATAGTGGGTGAATGATCTGAGGATAATTCAAATGACGCTTCAACTTTAATCATTTCTCTCGCAATACCCTTAATCATGCCAAAATCAATAACATCCGGTATTTTTTGCCGATCAGTAGGCCAATAGGTGGGTTGTCCACTCGATATCACATTCAGACTCATTTTTGAAATTGTATCAAACAAAACACGACCTTTTGAAGTTATTAGGCGTGATCCACAAAATGTATGTTTAGCGCTGTAGTCGCCTGATACTTTGAAACAGGGACCTAGTGATTTGAAGAAGTCGCTATACTGACTATCTGATACTTGAAATCTAGGAGGTGAATAAATTGAAGAAATAACGAAGTTTTGATGAAATTCTTCAAGGTAGATGTTTGTTGCTTGAAGGTAATCCTCACAAGAATCACACAGTAAATAATGTTGCATTCTGGCCTTTATAAGTATTGCCGATACACCACATGCTCGGCCGCGAGGGTCTTGGTATCATATAAAAAAGAACTTGAGTACTTTATTAAGGATCAACAACTTGATGTCATGCTAAATTCAGAGACACATTTAACAACAGATAGCTTTTTTAAAATCAATTTCTCTATATTTTTAATATATTATAATAATTAGTAACATACTTCTGTAATGCAGTATCGTTAGTATTTAAGTACTCACTAAACGTGAGCGCAAGATGTTAAAAAGTGTACGGTATTGCATGTTTTTTAAGCGCAAATATTGATTGTATGTGTAGTGGAATATTACTAAACAGTAAATACAGAGAACAAGAGAGCAAACAGTGCAAAAATCAGTGCACCTCATTTCAGAGGACAGTTTTATCAATTGTACAATAAATATGCCGAGCGTTTCATATTGTTAACTAGTTCATTTTACTTAAATTTTCTTTAGAGTAAAATCTCTGATTTAAAACTTATGAATAATAAAAAAAGTATTAGCTTTGTTCGAATGCCTGAAATTTTACTATTTTTGAAATTTTTCTAATTTTTTTAATTGAAAGTATTCAAAAAAATATTCAAAAGTAGTAAGATATTCAAGAGAATTTATTTAAAAAAATTTTTCTCGTTTGCTAGTTTTTGCTTTTAAAATTTCTTCGAGCAAAAATAGTAAAAAGAAAAATTTTTTGTGTTTTTAATTTTTGTTTTTGTAATTCATTTTTTTAAATGAAATTTTTTGAATTGTATGAAAGGAAGTTGATTATTACTAATTTACGTTTTTGTGAATTTTTCATGAAAGTTTTATTTTGAAAATATTTTTTAAATTTCTCTGTTTTTACTAGTTTTGCAACCGAACAAACCTATTGATTAAAACTAAAAATATTAATAATAACAAAAAAATGATTTGATTTTTTCTAAAACGTGATTAATAAATTTTTCATCAATATTTGAATGTAGAAACATAAATTTTCCAACTAAGAGTTCATTACCGCCCAAAGTATTTCTTACTTTCTAGATATTAAATTAGTTTTTTCTATTTTCAACCACTCAACGCGCAAATTAATATAAAATAACTAAAATACAAAGTACAAACCCTTGCTTTTAACTTCATACATTTACATACATGTTGTCTGCTACAACAGTATTTCATATCAAGAGACACTATTGAAACAAAATTTTCACTACTGAAATTTTATTTCAAACAACAACAAATATTGCATTGGTTGGAAGAAGAGCAAATTCTATTGTATGTTTTTTTAAGAGCACAGCAATTTTTGTGTAGACATGAAATCAAGTGCAAGAAAAAAGAGACCAATTCATTATTGAACATTATGAAGTTAGTCTAACAAGACGTTTTATGCTGACGTTTAGTACTCACTAATCATACGATAATAAGCTACATTAAATAAATAATCAGTGTTAAGCATTACATACATATATATACTACAACAACAATCAATGTACATAATGTAAGAGGTTAAGATAAAATCTTGTGAGAGCTATTAATTCAATCGTTGTCTTACAGTTAAAGCGATCATTAGCAAATAAAATTATCATTGAAAACGACTTAATTCTTTTTATTTTAAACCAAGAGACAACAATTTTGGCGACGAGACAATAAGAAAAATGAACCCACAAAAGAAAGGATTAAATTTAAAGTCGTTTTATTAATTTATTTAATTCGGACCCAATTCGCAGTATCAAGCAATATGAAGATGCTTTTGAGGAATATTTGGAAATAATCGGGCAGTTGTTTAAAAATAATGGTGTAGTGGATACAAATAAAGTGGCGATGTTTTTTACATTCGTTGGACCAGAAACGTACAATAAACTTAAAAGTATTTTGTTCGAATTTATCATTCCACATTTCAACCAGAAAAAAAATTTAGCCGAACGGTATAAACTTTATAACTGTTCAGAAAAACAAAATGAAAATGTGACTGTGGTACTTTTCTGAAAGAAGCGTTAATAGGTCGAATGTTATGTAGTGTGTAACGGTGAAAGTCGGCAGGCTTGTTTTCAACGTACATCAAGTCCTAATTTTATTTTGATATATTGAATTATATTTAATTGAAATCATTTTTATATTTTTTCTTTACATGAAATCATTTATTTATATTAAATTAATTTCATTTTGTGTTATCAAATATTTTTAATATTGTTAACGTTGTATTTTCTTACGAATATTTATTTATTATTGCTTCTACCAGTATTATACTAATTTAAAAACTTATTTAAAATTAACGGATAAATCGCGCCATCTGGGGCAATGTTATTAGTTAAATTAGTGAACGTATACTTTAATAATCAACGCTGATTATGTGTTTACTTTTTTAAAACAACTAATTTTAGCAGCCAGCGAAAGGTATATAAACAGTGCTGTTGGCATATTTGAGTGAGTCTTAGTACAGCGGTTGGATAGGTAAGACAATTATTTTCCGTGGTATCCTGCAGAAAATAATTGTTCTTAATAATAAGTATTGGGTGATTTAAGAAAAACAACTAGTTTCCGTGGTATCCTGCAGAAACTAAGTGTTCTTGATAATAATTGTTAGGAGGCGTAGATAAAACAATTATTTTCCGTGGTATCCTGCAGAAAATAATTGTTCGTGGGTAGTTGAAACTAAAGCGGCTACCAAGTGACCTGCAATGATTGGTTGTCCGGTATTGCCCACAGATAGCGCGTGATTTTTAGTTTGTAATAATAAAGTAATTATAACCAGACGGGTAGAGTTTTTCCTTCGTCAAGGGCCCATAAATAGAAATTTATGTGGCAGAACTAGCTGGCAACGGTGAGTAATACCCCAGCTGTGAAAAAGTTCATATCATTGGCGCCCGAGCAGGGACCCTTGACAAAAAAGGAATTAGTTGCGTTGCTGGTATACTCGTACCACAGACTCCGAAGGCCGTGATACGACGACGGCAAGTACAAGCCGCGATATACTTGGACTGTTGATATTAACGCGCTGAGGCGAAGAATTAATTATTTTATAAAAAAAAAAAATTTTAACTAAAAACATTTTTGTTGTTTATTTATTTAAAAAAAAAAAACAAAATTATTAAAGTGAACTAATAAATGTGAAAAAGTGTGAAAAAAATACTAGATCCTTAGAAATTAACGTTGGATGTTAAAAAAAAAAAACAACCATGTTAAGAGTCAGGTGGGCATATACTCTCAAAAGAGACGAATTGGTGGCGCATTTAAATGAATTTAATTTAGATGCGTCTGGTACCGTTGAAGAGCTTAGAAAAAGGTTCGGAAAATTTGTTGGGTCAGAACACGATACTGATGTTTCTTCACGACTATTGGAGCTGCAAGAAAAATATGAGACATCGACTACATTAAGTGTCCTAGGGAAAAGTGTGCCAGTGTCTTCGCCCATGAAAAATGAAGATAAAAGCGAAGGTACCCACTCCCAGTCGACAATACCGACGCCAAGTTGTACGTCCACAGAAATAAAGGCAAATCTTCTTGACCAGGTCCGTAAATGGGGATTATCATACGATGGCGGTCCGGAGGCCTTAGATTTTATTGAACGATTAGAAGAACTCTCCGAACTTTATGAGATTTCACGAGATCAAAAGTTAAATTTAAGGATATATCCAATATATTTAAAAGATTTAACCATAAACTTCTGTTTATGTCTATTCTTTATTAATTCAGTTTTAAAACTAACTTAAAAATTAAATTTTACATTATTTTTTCGAAAAATTCTGAAAATGTAAGCAATGTGAATTCTGATTAATATATGTATATAATCATAAGTTTTAACATTGTTGTTTTATAGAAATGTTTAATTTAAAAGGTATTAAGTTAACATTAAATAAATGACAGGAAACAATTGAATAACTAATTTATAGGGTATTATCGTAACTCCCCCTTCGTTTGATTGAGGCTCCGACGAAATATATATATACATGTGACTGTACTTGTTACCTTCTCGTGTAATAATGATACAGTTATAATAATTAACATAATGACAGACTTATGTTCTATTATATTCAAGTCTAATAAATATGAGTTTTGTTTTCATCTATATCATTTATTAAGCGTGACATAATATTATACATTAAAAAAAAAAAAAAAAAAAAAAAAATGAATTTATTACTGTAAAATATAAATTTACTAGTCTTTTTTTACAGTCTTGAAATTGTTTTCGTGAGTACATTAAATTAGTTGATTTATTTTTTATTACATTTTTAGGACATAATCGTTAATTTATTCGATATTTTAAATTAATTTAAAAATTGTTTGTGAAATAATCGTAAATTGTTTTACGTGGCGATTAAAATTCAAATTTTCTTTAAATATAAATTTTGTTCTTCCAATTTGAAATTGGTCAAATACAATAATAATATTAAAAAAGTTACATCACAAATACTCAGATCCAATTCATGTTGGAATAATGGCCGTTTACATGACTTTGTAAAATTTATTATGTCTTCAAATCGTATAGTTCATTTAAGAATCTACGTATATGTGTGTTGTAATTGTATTAATACGTGTTGCGGTATTTATTATTAGAAAGTAAATCTTTTAAATTGTACGAACAAATCAGTTTATTCCTGAAATTTCTTTTGTCTTTTAATGTGTGATTTATAATATTTATATCCTTGATCTGTTACAACGTGATCATTATCTAATTCAGTGACAATGACTTTGCGAAATTTTGAATGGTTTTTTCCACCTCTCTCATCCTTAATGTAAATTGGCCCTGTTTGTACATCGACATTTTCTCGAGATTCGTTACGTTTGGTAATAATATTTTCCTTCATTTTTATGATAGAGTTTCTGATAAACTGATATTCATCACGATTTATTTTCCCGTTCCGAAAGTCAATCGGTTTCTTTTGCGTTGTAGAATGAATAGTATTATTGTAGTACGTAATGATCCTGTATATTTTTTCCTCTACTGTTTCAACTTCTCTATTAGTGTCATGTTTTAGAATTCTTATGTGCTCATTTATAGTATTATGGAGCCGTTCGACATCAGAATTAGATGTGTGGTTGTTATTAGAGGTATAATGTATATTGATTTCATGTTCTCTAAGAAACTCCAACAGTGGTAATGCTTTAAAGCCTAGTTCATTATCCACTACCAATTTTTTTATACTTCCGACAGTAGATAAATATTGTGATAGAGCAGTTCTAAGTTCAATCCATGATCTATTTTTTATTTTTATAGCTTGAGCATATTTGGAAAATTTGTCAATGAATGTTAAAAATAGAGTTCTTCCTAAACTATAAAATACGTCAACATGAATTATATCTCCTGGGTTTTCTGGAGTTTCTGTTATCTTAAAATTTTGCTTGATGGGATGCCTGTCATACTTTTCTTTATTACAGACATCGCAGTTATTAATAAATTGTGTTATTCGAAGTTTAAGGTGGGGATGATAAATTTCGGTCCTTAATTCAGCAAAATTCTCATTTATGCCCCTGTGGTTGTTTCTTTTGTGTTCTTTTTCTAACAATTCAGTTAAATTGTTTTCGTCCATAATATCCTTTAACATTTTTTTACATATTAGAACTTTAACAATATTGTTGGATTCAAAATACTTATTTACCACATCTTTAAATTTTTGTAATACTGATTCATCCTGGATTAGAATTGCATTTGTTTTTCCTGGATCAAAATGATTCTTTAATATTTTTATAAGAGTTGGTTCACTGAATTCTTTAGTTGATATTGTTATCCTTTTATTTTTAAAAATTAATTCGTTCTTAACTTTGAATGAACCGACAGTGGTTGTATTAAAAACTATTTGTCTTTTATAAAAGTTTAACGGATTGTTTGTTTCTATGATTACATTATTTTTCAATGGGGTTAATAATTCATTCTCTTCATTTACATTTATTTCGATTCTGGATAATGCATCGGCATTTCCATTTAGTACTCCTTTTTTGTATTTAATTTCATAGTCGAATTCTTGTACCCGGAGTCTCCATCTTACTAATTTTGAATTAGGTTCCTTAATCGAAAAAAGCCAAGTAAGTGGCCTGTGATCGGTTTCGATTATAAATTTTCTACCGAAAAGATAAGGTCGTAGTTGCTGTGTAGACCACACTATTGCCAATAATTCTTTTTCTATTGTACTATAGTTTTGTTCATGGCCATTAAGCGTACGACTAGCATAACAGATAGGATGTCCATCTTGAGAAAGCACTGCTCCTAATGCAAATTTACTTGCATCCGTTTGGAGAGTAAATTTTTTATTAAAGTCCGGATATGCTAAAACAGGAGAACTCATTAATAATATTTTCAACTTTTCAAAACTTTCCTTATATTCTGGATCATGAATAGAAATTTTTGTATTCTTTTTTAGATACTTAGTCATAGGTTGGGCAATTTTGGAATAATCCTTAATAAATTTTCTATAGTACCCGGCCAAACCAAGAAATTGTTTGATTTCCTTTGGTGTATTAGGTAATGGAAATTTCCTTACACATTCTATTTTTTCTGGGTTTGGCTTAATGCCTTTATCCGTTACAACATGACCCAAGAAATTTGTTTCTTTTTTTAGAAACTCACTTTTATCAAGCTGTACCTTTAAATTTACATCCTTAAGACGCTGAAATATTTTGGTTAATGACTCCAAATGTTCTTGTAACGAGGTTGAGAAAATTATGATATCGTCTAAATATACCAAACAAATTTTGTTAATGAAATCAGCTAGAACATTATTCATCAGTCGTTGAAACGTGGCAGGAGCTGTTTTTAATCCAAAAGGCATACGAAGAAATTCGTAGTGCCCACTTTCAACGCTAAATGCTGTTTTGGGAATATCTTTCTTGTGTATTTCAATTTGATGAAAGCCCTTCGCTAGATCTAGAGTTGTAAAATACTGGCATCTACCTAATTTCTCGAGAATTTCATTTATGTTAGGAATTGGATACTTGTCATCAATAGTTACTTCATTTAACTTACGGTAATCTACTACTAGCCTCCACTTTTTCTTACCACTCGCATCTAGTTTTTTTGGTACAATCCAAACAGGTGCAGAGTAAGGAGAATGACTGTGTCTAATTATTTTATTGTTTAGCATTTCCTTAATTTGCTTACTCACTTCCTCTTTATGGATATATGGGTAGCGGTATGTTTTTGCGGCAATTGGGATGTTGTTAACTGTCCTAATTTCATGTTTAATTGCATTAGTAAACGTTAAATCACTATTTTCTGCATAAAATATTTTCTTAAATCTGGTTATAACATGTGAAAGTTTTTGTCTTTCTTCATTATTAAGGTGATGCATACGTATTTGTTCCATGATAGGAATCTTAGAAATTTCATCATCAGTATTAAAGATATAAAAATTTTCATCCGTCACATTATTGGTTTTTTGTATATCAAATTTTACATTTTTTGGAGTATTTCCCTTTACCTTAACAAAAGCATTTATTTTGAAATTTTCTGCTTCATAAACTCCTTCCATGATTTCCACATTCTGACCATTTAGTACTGTTCTAGTTGTACATACTAAACCATTTTTTGAATTAGTTTTTAATTTTACGTTGTATGTACCTTTTGTTGGAAAATAATATTCTGTTTCCTCTAAGATAAATTGCATTGGTATTCTTTTATTTCCTACTTCTAATAAACCATGTTTTAAATTTATAATTGCTTTTAGTTTCCTTAAAATATTGTTTCCAAGTAGACCATCATATTTTGTATGAAATTTACACACTAGAAAATCAATTTTGTTTTCAGTATCGCCCAGCTCTTCAAAAAGTGGGATAGATACCTTTTCTTTTATTGTTAATATGTGCTGAAGAGTTTTTATTTTTATAGGTTCGGAATTTATTTTCCATTTTGGGTGACATATACCAGGGTTTATTATTGAATGCGTTGCCCCAGTATCTATGATAAATTTTAGAAAACCTAATTGTGTTTTAATCATTATATATGGTAACTCTCCTTTGAGGCTACTGGCTGAAAATTTTCCATTATATTTATGTCCATTGGCTCTATTTCAGGTTGTTGTTGGGACGGTTGGTAGTTTTGACTGTTTCGCCATCTTTGGTCCTGTGAATTGTTTTTGTAGTAATCTTGATTCTCTTGATACTTTTGGCTATTCCGCCATTTATGTTCTCTTATATTATTTTTATTAAAGTTTTGTTGCTGCTGTCGATAGTTCTTCTCTTTGTTCCATAAATAATTTGGTTTTGTTTCATTCCTATTTTTATTATAATCCTTGTTTTGTTTTGCCCGTCCTGGGTGAAAACTTCCATCTTTTCCTATTCTGTCATAGTTGTTCTCATATAGTATATCCATAGCACTTTCTAATGAAATTGGATTTCTACATGCCAGAATTGTTTTCATAGGTTCTGGTATTTTGTTTTTAAATATATGGAGTGCTGTTCTTTGATTGTTAATAGAAACCTGATTCGTTGCTTCACCTTCTCCTAACATTGCTACCAATTTATTATTCAAACGTCTTAGTATATATTTAATATCGTTAAAGAAATCAATAGTGTTTGTTTGAAAAGTTACTGCTCTTAACTCATCAAACAACTTATCACTACTTTTCCTTTCACCAAAATTGTTGTATAATGTACTTTTAATCTCCTCCCATGATTGAACCTGAGTATTTATTTCTAATATTTCCTTTGCCTTCCCAATTATCCTACTCTTAATTATGTCTGAAAATAACAACCGTGATAACTCATCATAAGAGGCAAGCATAGGATATACCCTATCTACTAGCTTTGTAAATGTGGGAAGATCGTTAATATTTCCATTAAATAGTGGAAGATTATTAAGATATTTAATTGGATCCAATTGTATTTGAGGAGGATTTGCCATTATCGAAAATCGAAATTCAAAATAACACTTCAAATAAAACTAGATTTTCCCAAGATTCGCGAAAACAATTTCGGAAAGAGAGAAAAAAAAAATTTGTTTGAAAATTCGGGTAGCACAATTATCGCGAAAGATAAAATAAATTTGACCACACAAAATAACTGAAGGATAAAACAAAACCCCACAAAAATAAATAAATAAAATAGTTTATAATTTTTTCAAAATCTAAAATATCTTATTTGAGCTATAAAATTCCTTATGCTAAATTATATATACGTAAATATATTATATTCAGACCTTTTTGTTGATTGTAGTTTTAGCACTCATCCGTCATAGATATCGGGTTTCTTTTTTTTCGGTTTCAAACTTCCATTTCTTGTTGCTTATTAGTGTTGAGGTGTCTTCTTTCTCTCTCTTGAGTTTAAATTTGCAGTTGAATATTCATCCTGTTTTCAAGCTTCCATCTCTTGCTTAAATCTCTTTGGCTTTTAAATTTTGCTACACAGGTAACATACAAGTTTCTCAGATTTTTTATTTAAAATGTTTTTTTTTCATTTAAAATTATTTAATTTTGTTGATATATTTATATTGTTTAAATTATGTTATATCCTGGAGGGTCCCTTGGGAATCGCAGGATGTTTTATTTTTATAAATGTCTGATTTATTTAAAGATCACCTTTATGTATTTTCCTGTTTTTATTTATTATTATTTTTTTTTAGCACTAAAGGACTTATTTTTATTTTAAAATCCTTTTATCCCATCCTCGTCGCCAGTTAAATTTAAGGATATATCCAATATATTTAAAAGATTTAACCATAAACTTCTGTTTATGTCTATTCTTTATTAATTCAGTTTTAAAACTAACTTAAAAATTAAATTTTACATTATTTTTTCGAAAAATTCTGAAAATGTAAGCAATGTGAATTCTGATTAATATATGTATACAATCATAAGTTTTAACATTGTTGTTTTATAGAAATGTTTAATTTAAAAGGTATTAAGTTAACATTAAATAAATTACAGGAAACAATTGAATAACTAATTTATAGGGTATTATCGTAACTATCAAATTCCCCGTATTATGCCGGAATTGTTGCGAAAACGAGCATTAATTTGGTTCCGAAACAATAACCGACATTGGCAAGTATGGTCTGCATTTAAATCTGATTTCCTTTTGTTTTTCCTTCCTGCCAGATATTTCGATCAGCTAGATGATGCAATTCGTGCTAGAACGCAACATCCCATTTAAAGAATATCTCTTGCAAATTCAGAGCTTGATGCGACATTCCAGTCTGACTGAAGAGCAAAAATTGAAACGTATTTTCCAGAATGCTCAACCAGAATATCAACGGTACATTAAGCGGAGAGATTTTGTATCGCTAGCTGAACTTATTCAGTTGACAGACGATCTGGAGAGCATCCCAACAACGTCTTCGAGTGGCGGAGCAATCCAACCCCGAGCAGAAAATCATGCGGTTAATTTTGAGCCCAAGAAATGTTACCACTGCGGACATAGTGGACACTACGCATCACGATGTCCGGTGCATGCCAATCGCCAGTCGGGAAACGCCAACGGAGGCCGACAGAATTGAGGAGTGTCGTGCCTCTCAACAAGAAAAGTAAGTCCTCAGCAAATTCCACTTGCTTAGAAAGCGAAGAATCACGGCTAACTGCACAAATTGTCATATCCGGCAAGTTGGTCAAAACAATAATTGATACAGGCGCTAGCAGAAATTTCATACGTGAGGCTTTTGTCCAAACATTAACTAAAACACCCCGCTATGTGCCTGAGCAGATAAAAGTTACATTAGCTGATGGATCTACTAGAACCGTTTCACAAGCAGTAGAATTTGTGACTACATTGGGAGAGAAAACAACAAATAGCAAATTTCTAGTAATGCCAGAAACCAGCGAAGATGTCATCGTAGGTTTGGAGTTTTTGCGGCAATTTAATGCTACAATGCAAATCGGTGGATTAACTCTAAATTGTACAAAAATTAAAACCAGCTGTCTAACTGCAGAAGAAGAAGAAATAACTGCTTCATATCAAGAGCCAAATGAACAACAAATTATAAGCAATTTCTTGGAAGAGGAGCTGCCAAAATTTAAGGATATTCATGGATTTTCAACAATAGCCAAACATAGAATTATTTTAACAGATGATAGACCAGTAAAAATTCGTTATGCGCCTCGCAATCCCACAATGCAAGCTATAATAGATGCAGAAGTCAACAAATTAATAGCACAAGGTTGTAAAGAACCATCACGAAGCCCCTATTGTTTTCCCATCACTTTGGTTAAGAAGAAGAATGGAACATGGAGAACCTGCATGGACTTCCGACAACTTAATCTCAGGTCAGTACCCGATGCTTATCCCCTTCCCCGAATAGATACCATCCTTAATAGATTACGTGATTCTAAGTTTATTAGTAGCATTGATTTAAAAAACGGTTACTGGCAAATTCCGTTGGAAGAAGATAGCAAGCAATATACCGCCTTTGCAGTTCCAGGGCGTGGTTTGTATCAGTGGAAGGTAATGCCATTCGGCCTACATTCAGCACCAGCGACCTTCCAGCGCGCTTTGGATAGTGTCATCGGGCCTGAGATGGAACCCCATGCTTTCGCGTACCTTGATGATATTATCGTAACTGGAAATACGTTAGAAGACCATATGGAAAATTTGCGAGAGGTATTCCGAAGATTAAGAAAAGTAAGACTGAAACTAAACATAGAAAAATGCAAATTCTTTAAGCGTGAAACCAAGTACTTAGGACATGTTGTGAGCGAACACGGCATAAAGACAGACCCTGAAAAAGTAGCTGCTGTTACTCAAATACCCTCACCGAAGAATGTGCGAGAAGTACGCCCATTTCTGGGAATGGCTTCATGGTATCGTAGGTTCGTGCCTGATTTCGCAACTGTTTCACAGCCATTAACGCAATTACTAAAGAAAGGAAAGCATTGGAAATGGGGTCTCGATCAACAGCAAGCATTCGATACACTGAAAGCAAAGTTAACAGAAGCACCGGTATTAGCATGTCCAGATTTTTCTAAACCTTTTATACTACAGACCGATGCAAGTGATTGTGGGTTAGGAGCTGTACTTACTCAGGATCTTGATGGAGGTGAGCGAGTGATCGCCTATGCGAGCAGACATTTAAACGCAGCAGAAAAGAATTACTCTACTACCGAAAAGGAATGCTTAGCCATTGTATGGGGCATTCGTAAAACACGAGCTTATGTTGAGGGTTATAGATTTACGGTAATTACTGATCATCTAGCGCTCAAGTGGCTGAACTCGATCGAAAGTCCTACAGGAAGATTGGCATGTTGGGCATTAGAATTACAACAATATGATTTCGTAGTTCAGTACCGTAAAGGTAAGGATAATATTGTCGCAGATGCATTATCACGTCAACCAGTAGAGGCAGCCGCTCTTGCTAGCAGTGTAACGCCTACATTTAATTATTGTCGCTGGCTTCAGAAGATGGTCAAGAAAATAACTGTAAACCCCAGGAAGTATCCCGATTATGCTATCGTAAACAACCAGCTGTATCGAAAACTTCCCAGACAGATTAATGATGAGGATGACATCCCGTGGAAGTTGTGTGTAGCTACCCCACAAAGAGTTCGAGTGCTACAAGAAAACCACGATAGCGCGACATCAGGTCACTTAGGTGTTCGAAAAACAATAAATCGAATATCGCAACGGTATTTTTGGCCCGGAATGTTTCGAGACGTCCGACGTTATGTGCAATGCTGTCAGTCATGCCAACGGTATAAAGTAAGTCAACAGAAGCCGGTAGGAGAGATGCTTACAAAAATACCAAACGAGCCATGGTCCATCATTTGTGCTGATTTTGTGGGACCCTTACCCAGAACAAAACATGGCAACATTATGCTTTTAGTCATGTTTGACAAGTTTTCGAAATGGACTGAGTTAATACCAATGAGAAAAGCTACAGCAGAAGGAGTAGTTAAGGCGTTTCAAGAGCGAATTCTCTCTCGATATGGAGTACCTAAGATCTTGATAACCGACAACGGAACCCAACTTACGTCTCGATTTGTGCAGCGGTTTCTAGACGACATTGGTGTGCGCCATCAGCTAACTGCACCATATACACCACAGGAGAATCCAACTGAACGTGCAAATCGGACAATAAAAACTATCGTCGCTCAGTTCTCAGACGAAAGGCACAACAAATGGGATGAGTTTCTTCCAGAAATTATGTTAGCCGTAAACTCCAGTGTAGCAGAATCAACTGGATATTCCCCTGCCTTTATTACTCAAGGAAGAGAACCACGACTACCCAAAGCGTTCTATGATGAGGTTACAATAGGAACAGGAGTCAAACAAATGAGCCCAACGCAGCGGCATTTTGAGATGAAAGAGATTTTTGATCTAGTTAAAAGAAATTTAGTAAAGGCCGGCGAAAATCAAAAGCGTCATTATAACCTCAGACGTCGGCATTGGAAACCAAAAATCCGTGACTTGGTTCTCTTGCGGCAACATCCTCTATCAAAGGCCGTTGATCAGTTCGCAGCTAAATTAGCACCCAAATTTGAGGGGCCCTATACTGTTCATTCATTTATATCACCAGTAATAATAAAACTTCAGAGTACTGTTGGAAAAAATTTTAAAACTGCTTACTTAAATGATCTTAAACCCTATACCCCTTGCTATATCACAACCTAATTTAGTTTTCTGTTTCCAATTTTGTTCCTAGATAAGAAATAAGAAGAAAAAATGATGAATCGTGATGAGCATTTTAAGGCCACAAGCAAAAGATTTAGAGAGCGGGTTGAAGAGGAACAAGCTAAAAGACGAAAAACTATTTTCTTGGATGATAATGTGCCGAAGTTAGATAAAAAGCATAGAGCTAGTGCTCCTTCAACCCATCGGAGTCAAACTACTGCTAACCTTTTCCGGATGGGCACGGCACCTGTATATGCAACCGTTGGAGATGAGTTCAAGACTTTGAAGAATAGTAAAGTGGCAACCGCTAGTAAATCCCAAGAGCCAAGACAGTCGACAACAAGTAGCAAAGGCATAAATATAGAATCCGAAGAAGTTACAGGCCTATTAAATAATTGCACAACCGAAAACTGTACAGATAATCAACCAACGGAAAAGGTGCCAGTAACTCCAGGTAATCATCCACTTGATATCAACCCTATTGAACCAGTTTATGAAGAACCAGTGGAGGATGAAGACGATTGCATGCCCTGGTTTAGTCCATTATACGATGGGCCAGAAGCACCAGTGACTCCAGGAAGAGGTCTAGGCGCGGTTTACGTTTCACCTACAGCTAAGTCTCTAAGCGCTGACAGTGAAGACGAAATAACAACGTCAGAACTAGCGGAAAATAAAGCTGAAAGCCTCCCGGATATGGAAGATCTATTCCGGGCCACATTCGGGGAGTTTCACACCACGTTAGATGTTCGACAGCATTCCCCAGCAACATCACAAACTTCTACCATATCTTCGAAATCTTCTGAGCCAAGAAGAGGCTGGTGTACCATCGATATCGAGGACCAGAGATGTCACAATTTTTGCGGTCATGCGGGATATCAGCGTACCATAACCTATCGATTTTGGATTAATGGGTACGAACAGTGGAAGGAGATAGACAGACCAAGACCCAAGCCAGAAGAGTTTCACTCCGATGAGTCGACAAGCTCCTCCCAGTTATCTTGGGTGGAGGTTTCACCATTAAGAACCTCTAACTTGTTAGTAGTGACACCTGATCGTTTGCCTTGGAGGAGGCTATCACAAAGTTCTTCAAGTCCATCAACACCGCACTCACCATGCCTCTCGTTGTGTGCGTCGCTATCACTATCATCATTAGATTTGTCTATGCCTGAGTCTCCAGACAAGAAATCAAGCGATACTGAATCTCGCTCCATCGAATTGACAGAAACGTCAGATACGTCACCAGCAGCAGTTCCTACACTAAAAACCGACACCTGCCAGAACAAAACCAGTTCGGAATTTGGAGAGTTATGGTCAATTATCGAAGAAGCAAAAGCAAAGCGGAAAGTGGGACAACGCCTTAAATTCATAACTCATCTAAATGGGACAGACTACCGCATTTCAATAGTAAAAAGTGGGACGGTAAATATACAAATTCTCCACAAAGACCCAAAGTGAATCCATTAGGTGGAAGAGGGGGACTGTAACGATGAAAGTCGGCAGGCTTGTTTTCAACGTACATCAAGTCCTAATTTTATTTTGATATATTGAATTATATTTAATTGAAATCATTTTTATATTTTTTCTTTACATGAAATCATTTATTTATATTAAATTAATTTCATTTTGTGTTATCAAATATTTTTAATATTGCTAACGTTGTATTTTCTTACGAATATTTATTTATTATTGCTTCTACCAGTATTATACTAATTTAAAAACTTATTTAAAATTAACGGATAAATCGCGCCATCTGGGGCAATGTTATTAGTTAAATTAGTGAACGTATACTTTAATAATCAACGCTGATTATGTGTTTACTTTTTTAAAACAACTAATTTTAGCAGCCAGCGAAAGGTATATAAACAGTGCTGTTGGCATATTTGAGTGAGTCTTGGTACAGCGGTTGGATAGGTAAGACAATTATTTTCCGTGGTATCCTGCAGAAAATAATTGTTCTTAATAATAAGTATTGGGTGATTTAAGAAAAACAACTAGTTTCCGTGGTATCCTGCAGAAACTAAGTGTTCTTGATAATAATTGTTAGGAGGCGTAGATAAAACAATTATTTTCCGTGGTATCCTGCAGAAAATAATTGTTCGTGGGTAGTTGAAACTAAAGCGGCTACCAAGTGACCTGCAATGATTGGTTGTCCGGTATTGCCCACAGATAGCGTGTGATTTTTAGTTTGTAATAATAAAGTAATTATAACCAGACGGGTAGAGTTTTTCCTTCGTCAAGGGCCCATAAATAGAAATTTATGTGGCAGAACTAGCTGGCAACGGTGAGTAATACCCCAGCTGTGAAAAAGTTCATCACAAGTGTTAGTTGTAGTCTCCTACAAACTACTGTGCTGTTTCTGTATTCCAATTGAACAAATCGTCTAGAAAATTTGTATAAAAAGCACTAATTTTTTTGAGTTATTCCTATACAAATTTTCTAGACGATTTTTTAATTAGAATTAAGAAATAGTACATAAGCTGTTATCTACTACAAATTTAACGTGGGAAGAGGTATGCAAGATAGCCCAATCTTTCGAGTGAGCAAATAAGAAACAAAGAAGCATGCATCAATCATCGTGGTATAATATTAACAAAGCGCAAAATCCCCAAAAGCATAATATAATTATTTATCTAAAACCATAAAAAAACCAATTGCAAGCGGTTGAAAGTTGTCCAGCAAAATACTGGAATTGTTTTAAATGTTAATAAAAAGTTCACTCTTCAAAAACCTGTTTTTCAAAATTTAAAAGTAAAAATCAACCATTCAACAACAAACAAGTGAAAGGGCAACATAATATAAGCGAATTGGAATACATGATGGTATCGAATAATTGGGTAAATCGAGAATACGAGTCGTTATTAAAAAATGTGTTGATCAGTGGTAAACAGGTAGTGATGGTGATAGACACTGGAGCGGTATTATCAGTAATGTGTATTATAGATTACGAATATTGTTTTGAAAATATAAAATTAAATATTGTAAGTCGCCCACAGTTGCAGGTATCGACAAGTTCAACAGTTAAGCTAATGGGTGAGATGTCATTGTCAAATCAAATCACCGATTCACTCCCCTAATGGGACGAAATTGGCGGATTTGTTATACCCTGCATGACGTAGTTTTTCTTTGGTCAAAACAGGGATATCTGCAAGACCAATACAACAGAGCCTAAATGTATATTTGCTTCGTTGTTTTTAAAAACAATAATCCAATTAAACAATTTTCTGCGGATATTATCTTTCCTCTAGATTCCCTACCTATATTTTTTAAGACATATTAAGGGTGCTGTAGCTTAAGTGGTTAGCACGTTGACTACTAAGCAATGGTCACGAGTTCAAATCTCAACCGTGGCAACACCAATTTTTCTAATATGTATGTATTAATTTCTCTTTATAATGTATATCACAGCGCCCTCCTTCGCCGGTATTACCACATAGCACTAAATCGCCGGCGAAGTAAAATGATTATAAATTGGCTATGCTAGCTTCGAACTAATTCGCCTTAATAACACCAGAGGAGCTGCAATACTGTTCTAAAAATAATCATAACGTGCAATTGCAGTGTTGCCAGAATCGGAGCTTTACTGTCACTAACCGTCTGTCTTATCTACTACTATCCCTTTCCAAAGGAAGTACCACAGTTAATGTAGGCATTAACTGCCTTAGTGGTACTTCTCTTAAAAAAAAAAAGTCCAAAGTAGAGGCAACATTATATAAATATAAATATAAAGCAAAATGTGTAAAGCTGCATTTAATCACAGTCTTACTAAAATTTTAAAAATTATGCGTTAAATTTATTGCAAAATTTCTACGTTGCATCTAAATTATTGAAGAAAAAAAGTTGCGATATATTGCAGATTGATTTCTTCTTTTTTTTGTACCAGCACTCAGGGGATGACCCCTACTCATGCAATGCATTGTGCCAGAACTAGGAAATTAGGTTATGGGAAGGAGGAAAGAGGGATTAGTGTTTGTCGACATTCGATTTGAATTTGCCTACATTGAAAGTGACAGGAAATACCTCTGGAGAGAGTTTATTCCACATACGAGCAGTTCACTGGCCATTCGACCACAAATGGATGCGCTCTAAGCGAAAATCGTGTTAAATGCAAAAATGTGTGGGTATCGGGAACAAGTTCCCTAATTTCATTAGGGCACATACCATTGTAGTAACGATAAAACAGTATACAGCCCACATTGCGTCGATGCTCAAGTGAATCAATTGAGTTGGATACCCTACTGTCACCAATGAGCTTTTTGGCCCTCTCTTGTACGCGGTCGAGCAGCTCCAAAATAGACTTTGGAGTTCCGGCCCATACATGAGAGTTGTATTCCATTTTCCGCAGGATATAGGTGGTATAAATAGTAAAAAGATCGGATGAAGTGAAGTATCTTTTACACCGTTTTAGGAAACCGAGGCACTTGAAAGCTTCTTTAGTGACTTGAAAAATGTGTATAGTCCATCGAACATCACACCGGATTTTCATGCCAAGAACATCAAGAGCTTCCGATTCCTTAATATCTATATCAGCCATAATAACCGTTGCATGGGGAAGCATGCAACATTGCGTCTTACGGGCGTTAAAATCGACTCTATTCACACGACCCCATTCGGATATTGTTATGAGATCGTGATTGATCGTATCATTCATGCTTTGTCTTTTCGACCGCACCTCCAACTGGTTCGGTCTATTACCAAATGCATACGAATGGTAAATGGTGTCATCTGCGAAAGAGTAGACAGGATTGAAAGTTGGACAAAGAAGGTCATTTAGAAAAATAAGAAATAGGGTAGGAGAAAGAACAGAGCCTTGTGGTACCCCTGAATTAATCTGGAACTCGTTTGATGAAATCGCATTTATAACAACTCGTATAGTGCGATTCCCGAGAAAACTCGATATAAATCGGGAGAAGTTATCACCGACACCAAAAGCAATGAGTTTTGAAAAGAGTGCATCATGCTACACTCCATCAAACTCCTTGAAAATATCTAGAGCCACCACCTTAGTTTCGCCAAAATGATGTATAGAGTGACACCATTTTTCCGAAAGGAAAGCTAGCAAGTCACCTGTAGAGCGCCCCCTACGGAAACCATACTGTCGGTCGCTGAGTAAGCTGTTGGACTACAAGTACCTCACAAGATGAAAGTTAAACATACTTTCCATCACTTTAGAAAGTGAAGAACAAATCGGTATTGGGCGGTAATTATCGGGGTTGTTAGCCTCTCCTTTTTTGCGGATCGGCGATACTTTAGCAACCTTCCAACATTTTGGAAATTCACCAGCATGATACAAAGTGCTGAAAAGGACTGCTAAAGGGCGTGCTAGCGTCGAAGAGCATTGTTTTAAGACCAGTGCTGGAATCCCATCCGGCCCAGGAGACTTGTTGATGTTGAGATCTGCTAAAACCTTTTTAATCTCTCGCGCTCCAAAGAATATTTTCGGCATAGTAACGGATACTCTATCGAGTTCGGGTGGTGGCTTACTGCTTTCCGGCAAAAAAAGAATTGCTTGCAAATATACTAGCCAAAAGGTCAACCGGGTCAGTGAATAATTGGTCATATTTTAAAAGGATCGGAATTGAAGAACTAGCATTATCCTTTACTCTTTTAACAAATGACCAAAAGGTCTTGCTACCCCAAGGAGCAGCAAGAACTTTAGATCTATACGAAGACGCTCCTCGTATAGATTTTTTTCGCGTCGTAGTACTTTGGCATACGAAGATTTCGCTCTTTTGCGTAGCGAATCAGTATCATCGTTTTTGTTTCTACGCCAGATACTGAATGCTTCCTCTCTTGATCTGACTGCATTTTTGCACGTCTGATTAAACCAAGACTTCATTCTGGTTTTAATCGAAATTACTCTAGAGGGAATAAAAGTTTTCATTCCAAGCAAAATGATGTTAATAACCATTTCCGCTATGGCATCGATATTATTATCTAGGAAACTTTGAATTGCCTCAAAAACTCGTTGAGCTCAGCCCAACGAGCCTTTTCATAAATATACATATTTTATACGTTTCGTGGCTGTTTTCGAAACCTTGTGAAGCTCTGAATATGAAAAGCAGGTGGAGATGGTGCAGTGATCGGAGTTACCGAGAGGTGCGCAAACGCTAACTTCATACTTTTCGGGGTGTGAAGTTAGAAATAAGTCGAGAGTATTACTTTGGTGCCCTTCAACAAATGGAATGTGTGTTGGCTGATTCACTAATTACGCTGCAAATAACTCAACATACTAGCCTTCTGTAGTTGTATGGCTCGAATGGCGAAGCCAAGAACAGTTGTGAATATTGAAATCACCAGCAACAACAATTTCACTATTCGGGCAACTATTGAGAATCTTCGATATAGAATCGGAAAGGAAATCGAAGCCAAATAAAGTTTTATCTCTTCCCCCGTTTGGACTTCTATAGGGAAACCCGAAATGCAAGAAGTGCGACCTAATTTTGAATTTAACCCAGATGCAGCTAAATTCAGGATCACATGTGCCTAGTGATTGCTGACACTGGTACACAACTTCATTGCGTATGTACAATACAAGGCCCCGATGGAAATTAAAAAGTGATAGAAGATGATACACAGGTAAGTGAAAATCCTGTGGATCAGCGTTTTCAGACAATTGAGTCTCATATAAGGTAAAAATATCCAGATGATGGAGACAAACGTGAGCATATACAGAGAAAAAATTCGTTACAGAAGTTACAGAAGAAGTTACAGAAGTCGATTTTTAAACGTCCTGTCATAACAATAAGCAAGAAATTAAAATCCGATTGTCCATTTTACCATACTGGACGATTCTACAGAACACTACTGAAATCAAATAATTAAATTTTAGTACAAACATTTTTTAACTCACTATCACTAATGTTGATTAAGGCTGAACATTTTGAAATGATCACTCAAAATTAACAAAATTAATGCAATAATTTTGCAATATGACTAAGTGTGAGTGAAGATTGTAAAATTAGATGATTGCAACCATGGTATGGAGGCAAAATGAAAATGCGAAAATTATTGTTAAATTTGTTACATTTTACTTTTTCCTTGGGTTATTTTAAATGCAAAATAAAAACACATCAATATTAATTTTACTGTAAGACACTTTATTTATTCAGCATTGTGTAGGTTTAATTGACGACTACGTTTAAAGCACACACGCTGTTTAACACTCTTTAACCATATACAACAACTGATCACGAAGACATCCAAAATAATACCGCAATATCGCTGGCAAACGTGAATTTTATATAGGCGAGCAAATAATTAGTAATGTTCTTTCTCTTCTAGGATGATCTAGATGCTTATCTTTTTTAATTGTTTATGTACATACGTGTGTATATCTCTGTTTAAGAGAATTCATATTTCTTCTATACAAGTATTAATGTACATACGTGTGTGTATGCGCTTCTCATGTTCTTCTATATTTGTTTTTTATGAACGTTTGCATATGAGATATTTTAGATAAATTGGCAATAACTACTAATATATCGCTTAGTGACGTTCTTTTTTAATTTAAAATATACATTAAAAATGTTGTTGTTGTATACTTAATTATTGCGTTATACTTCTCTTGTAACAGCTGCGACGGCTGGTGCAAAAAAAGTTTCAGCGGCGGTTTAAAATCGGCTGCAGCCGGCTGAAAATCTAGTAGTAAGCAAGGAAATGCTTACTTATTAAAGAACTACATATACTTTAAAATATATCGAATTTAAATTCCAATGCAATTAACTATGTATTACGTTAAAATGTTCACCTAAATTTACTATTTGTTTATTAAATTAAAAATAAAAACACACATATATGTATGTCAAAATTTAAGCATATAAAAAATATACAAAAAATAAATTTATTTTTTAGAAAAAGTAAAAAATGGATAAGTCATTTTTTTAATATTAAATTTTAAAATAAATTATCTGTGAATTATGTATGTATATTATTATATACCAGCAATTTATTTTTCTACTCTAGACAACACAGTGTTATTTTGATAAAATTATGAAACTATAAAACAAAAATGGTAACATTTTTTGTTGTATAGTATGGTTATGGTGACCATTATTTTCACGAAAAAATACACATACATACTTATAATGGATTTGATAAAATAACAAAATTCATTAAAAAAAACAATATTTTACAAGGATATTAAAATTACATGCTAAGCATATTTATAACATCTGATATTTCAGAACACCCCATTTCATTTTATGATTAAGGAATATTCTAAGGTTTCCAATCCCGTTTGAAATTTTTCGGAACACCAAACAATTCTCATACATTCAACAATTTTTAATAATCAAAATAAACTACATTTACATACATATGAACACTCTCATATCAAGTATTTCTTTTGCTGTTATAACATAAAAAAAAGCTTGTACCGTAAGTACGGTAATACTAAACTACCATTTAAAAACATAAACTTCATTTAATATTGAAATAAATTAAGTATAAGAGTAGCTAATTAAAAAATAAACTTGTGTTTAAACTCATACCTGAGATCCCGCTCTAAGGAGTACATTGGTTAAATAGTTCGTAGTTATCGTGTATGTATAACACTTTACTCACTGTTAAGGCATTTAAATTTGATCTTTTTGCGCTAATCAGTGATCCTGCAGAAGAAAAATCTTCTTCAGATGAGGCACTGGTTGATGGAATGCTTAGTATTGATGCGGCTAGTTGAGCGATGTTGGGGAACTCCTACAAATACAGAGTTAATATGGGTTATAAAAACACAATTTTTAAAAGATTCAAATTAAATTAAGTACCACATTATGAGATGCGAATATTAGTATGTATATGTAAGTAATTTACCTTTTCATATTTTTTCCACCCGATAAATGTTTCGCAGTCATGTTCGTAACTTGAATCAAAATATGATTTAATTTCTTTTTCTATAGGATTTATGTTGCTTACTGTATACGTTACTTCTATAAATGATGCAATACTATCGCGTATGTTATCGGTTTGTAATTTCTAAGAAGTTATGTTAAAATTAAACAAAATTCATTATTCAATATATTGTGTAAATTACTTGTTTTTTTGCGTTACTAGACGTCGTCGGAACATTGTGAGATACCTCATCTGCCAATTTCATTACTTCTTCCAACATCAAAGAATGTTTGGAAAATCCTACTTTCGGATCATCTTCGCCTATCTCTTCGAACATATCCATATTTTGATCTACTGGAATCCATTTGTCTAATAGGGTCCAACTTTTTTGAATTGGATCGAGTAATGCTGCTACCAAATGTATTTAATATATTTTAAATCGTTTTTTAACGTTTTCTCTTGTATAAGTGTAAATGTTGATAATTTCTTCGAAGCTTACGGCTTGCTCGTTTTTTTTCGATGGAGTCGTGAATTTTTTAAAAAAATACTATGTTTGTGTTTATTGTGTGGTACTTACGGCCCTGCAAGTATTTTTTTGCTTGTTAAAAAACTTCTAAAAATTTAAAAAATTTTTTCATTAATAATTTTTCCATTTGGTTTAATACCAAATCAGTTTTGCCGATTTCTACCAGAGCAATATTTATAACCTTATGGTTTTCACCAAAACTTTTAAACATGTAACATAGTGTATTCCATCGTGTATCGTTTGAATTTTTTAAACTTTGGAAGGATTTTTTTTTCATTAAACTGTCATCAAGACTAAAGTCTATATCGCCACCTATAAATTCGTTTTCTGATTCTATTATAGTAAATAAATCAGTAGCTTCGCTTAAGACTTTTACTAATTGCTCCTGTGTTATAATTAAGGTATTTGTAAATTCGTTTTAATTTTAGGGTGGTATTTAAAAATAAGGAAAATTTTTTATTTTCTAATACATCATATATTATAAAACGATGTAACGAATGGCTCGAACATCCCAACCGTTTCAAATTGTTGAGTTTCATGGCTGCAACAATGTTAGAGCCACCATCAATTACAACAGTAATGTCCTTGTCACCAGGGTTGAAAGCTTTTAGTGCCTCGGAATTATTTTTTGAAATAGAAAATTTATTGTGAGGATGTGGAAAGTACTCAGTTTTTAAGATGACGCAGATGGTATCAAATTGGTGGCAAAATAAAACTCTTACATTTAGATAACTTCGTCTTTTGTACGAGTCTGTCCACATATCAAGTACCAGGGAAATATTTGTAGGGCAATTCTTATTTAAGTATTTTGCTATAGTAGATCGATAAGTAGCATACACATCTTCCAGTGCTGACCGGCTTAATGTTGTTGCTGCAGGCATTGTAATTTTGGATGTGGTCATTTTTATATAATCGACAAAACCAGTTTGTTCAACTATATTAAATGGACGTAAGTCTCTACAACACATCTGTACAAGTTACCGTGCATTTGCAAACTTTGCCGTTTGAGGTTTGTCCAGCATTGTGCTATTTCCACATAGATCAGATTTGGTTTTGTGTGGAAGTTTCAGCTATCTTTGTATTTAATTCAATAGAATGTACGTTGCGCAAGTGATTTATAAGATTTGAAGTTGATGTTGAAAATTTAAATCTTAAATTATTTATTAAATTTTTATCTAATAAAGCTTCTAAATTTTTAAACAGCCTTTATATAATTTTTTAAAAATTTAAATCTTAAGTTTTGATTACTTGTAATACCGCCCACTGCACTGTGGGGAAATAATCCAGCCATGTGTTAAGAGCATGGCCAATTGTACCAAAATTTGATATGAGAATAGTAGAAGACTATCTGAGCTGTAGTTTTAGCACTGTGCACCATTCCCTGGCCATGGATGGCACTATGTTGTCTCAAAATTTGGTATCTAGCCTCTGCAAATTCTTTTAGAGCTTGTCATATTTCATTTGTCCAATTTTTTCTAAATATTGACTACAATTTTCAGCTGATTTTTTTCCAATTTTATGCCTTGTGGAAAATTTATAAAATTATATATCTTCTGATTTAAAAATTAGACGATTTTCATTTAAAAAATACAAAACTACACCTATGTGTAGCGCGTTACAAATGGCTAAATTATTTCCAAAATATTTTAATTATGTCCCACTGCGCTCTGTAATATACACTATTTTTAAATGTACTTTTTAAATTTACGGTTATATGTGTCAAAATCAAGGCAAATCGAAATCACTCTTACGGAGACACCCTTTCAGTTTTAGTTATTTTTTCATATAGTGGTTGTTATGTAGTAATACACACTCTGGGTAAATTAAGTTTGCACAGAAAGGTTTAAACATAAGGCCATATCTGATAAAAACATAATCTTTTGCACATCGTTGTGGCATAGTTTGGACCAATTCAGCACATTGGCCTCGACTGTGCTTGGGAAAGGGGAATTTTCAACTTAATATTATTCTAATTAATAAAGCTATTCTGCGTTGAAATTTAACATATGTACGTCAGTTTTGGTTTTAATGTCAAGTCCTCACTTCGTTTAAAAGTTTTCACTTATCCGAAGTCCTCATAATTGAATATTCCGGATAAGTGAAAAATAAATCGTGTAATTTTCATTTGCGCTTAACCGAATTCGACTGTACATATGTATGTATGCCAAATTACATCATGTGTAAAGACACCCTTTGATTGTGTAGCCACATATCAATTTTTGATCTTTTTAGGGTTCCTTACCCAAAAGGGTAAAAACGTAATCCTATTGCTTTCGCTATAATGTCTGTCCGTCTGTCAGCGCCTTTTATCTCTGGAACCGTAATAGGTACACTTGAAATTTTCACAGATGATGTATAGCTGTTGCCGCTATAGCAACAAATACTAAAACTTATAGGGTGTTCCGATAGAGAGGTGTTATATAATGTTATGTTAAATAAACCTTAAAATTAAAGGGTGTTCCGATAGTGACGTGCTTTGCGTGTATATGGACAAAGTTTTGAACCATAATAGGTAGACTCTTGAAATTTTCACAAATTGTGTATTACTATGACATAAAAACAGTAAAAATTAAAGGGTTTGCCGACAGTGACGTGATTTGCATATATAACGCTTTATTTTTTCAACCGTAGTAGTTAGACTCTTATAATGTGCACAGAAAATGCAATGTGTTGCCACGGCCGCTATGATGATTAATCAAATTTAAAGGGCGTTCGGACAGTGACGTGTTCTTCACGTATAGTGACTTATTTTTTTAATCGTAAAAGATAGACCCTTGATATTATCATAGAAAGAGAAATGCTATAAAAATAATAAAATTAAAGAGTGTTCCGACAGAGAGATGATTTGTATGTAAATAGCCTTATTTTTTGAAACGTAATAGATAGATTCTTGAAATGTTTACAGTAGATGTTGTTCTTCGGCCGCTACAACAAATACTAATGACTAAAGGGTGGTCTATCAGTGACATGTTTTTCACGTATATTACTTTATTTTTTGAACCGCAATAGCTAGGTGCCTGATATTTTTATAGAAAGTGTATTACTATTTCCGCTATGACAACAATTAGTAAAATTAAAAGGGTGTTCCAATAGTGATGAAATTTTCGTGAATATGACTTTAATTTTAAAATTAGAGTTTAAAAAAATAATACGGAACCCTTCATGTGTGAGTCTAACTCGCATATATATATATATATATATATATATATATATATATATATATATATATATATATATATATATATATATATATATGTTCTACCTATATATTTTATTAAACTAAATTATGAAGTAGCTTTGAATTTGTTGAACATAAAACTTGAAGTTTCTAAATAAATAATTTTCATTCTTGGTAAAACATAAATAAGACGCTGTAAAGACGAAAATTGAAGAAGAATAAAAAGCCGAATAAATATGGAGAATGGAAATCTACTGCTTTCTGTGGTCGACAAGATGCCGGTAAGCCAACTTAGAGTAGAATTGGAAAAACGTGAAGCATCAGTAATTATGTCGAAAGCTGTCCTTAAGTTCCGCCTGATGAATATTGTGGCTAAAGAAACTGAAAATTCAGAAGATGAAATCGATACAGTGGAAGACGAAGAATATGATTTTTTTTGCAAATAATCATCATTCGGAGGAAGCTGTTGAGCAGAATGTCCGAGAGAATCAGTCAGCATCTTTCTGGCAAGAGGACCAAATTGTTTTTTTAAGGTTTAGGGATGTTGAAGGCGCGATAGAAACTTTTAGTGGTGAAGATCTTGAGGTATCCGTTGATTACTGGTAGTCTACAATAGATGATATGGTAATGTTTAAATGGTCGAATAAGGAAGCAATAATTTATGCACGAAAGCAATTACGAGGAGCTGCAAAGGCTTATTTATTTGGACAAACGAATATTTATTCATGGCAAATATTTAAATAAAATTTAATTAATGAATTTCATTTACAAGTCAATAGTAAAGATGTACACGAAAAGCTGAGAAATAAGAGAAAATTATCTACCGAATCATGGAGAAGTTATTTTTACAAAATGACCGAACTAGCTTTTTCAATAAACTTACATACATTATCTACAATCGCTTATATTGTCGACGGTATTTAAGATTAATCGATTGATAAGATGATATTATATGGAGCTACAAACTTGGAACAGCTTAAAATTAAGTTTATTGAATACGAATGTCTTAAATCATCTAAAATTAACAACAAAATACAATCAAAATGCTTAAGTTGTGGAATAGATGGTCATAGTGCAAATAAATGTCCAAATGCAAATCGAGGTATGAAATGTTTTATCGTTGGACATATTTCAAGAAATTGCTCGAGCAATTAGTTAAACGAGAGGGTTTTAAAAACAGTAATGTTTCTAATGTAAATATAATATCAAATCCAAGACACGACCCCATTGTTTTGGTACAAATAGAAGGTTATCAATTTAAAGCAAGAGCCCCCACGCAAATCCCTAAGGGTCTGTGAGTACATACAAAGTCTCAACCAGAATCTCACAAGGAGGGCAAGGAGTGATTCCGAAAAAGGCAATTTATTTGTTGGACATTTGAAAAGGGTTTTTACCCCGAATATATCGACTGATATAGTTAAGTTGCCAATTGTCGAGGCTAGTGCTGCAATACCGATAAGATTTGAATTTGGTGATATTGAAAAGGCAATATCGGATTTAAACACCAAAAAAGCCCCTGGCGTTGACAAAACCAGTAACAAGATGTTATTTGAATTGCCCCGTATAGCTCGCAGAAGCGTTCTTTTTATTTTTAATGCCATTTTACGTCTTGAGTACTTCCAAGGTATCCTTGTGCCATGATTCCTAAACCAGGAAAAGACCACACAAAAATTGAATCATACAGACATATAAGCCTTTTGTCAAATATGTCAAAACTGTTTTAGAGGATGTTAATAACTAAGCTTAACCCTATTTTAAGCGACAAAGGATGTATTCCAAACCATCAATTCGGCTTCAGGAAAAAACATAGTACGATCGAACAAACTCACAGATTAGTCAATGTTCTTAAGAAGACATTTGGAGAGAAAAAATACTGCTCTGCGCTTTTTATCGGCGTTTCTCAAGCATTCGATAAGGTATGGCATGAAGGCCTAATATACAAGCTAAAACTGAATTTGCCCGTAAACCTATATAAGCTGCTAGATAGTTATTTAACCGAACGAAAATTTATTGTGAAAGAAGGAGATTTTTTGAGCTCACCCCAGCCAATCGAAGCCGGAGTTCCCCAAGGTAGTATATTGGGGCCCTTTTTATACTTATTGTATACTTCAGATATGCCAACTAGTAACCGAGTTCACACATCGACATTTGCTGACGACACAGCTTTTTTGAGCATTCACGAAAGTCCCGAAGTAGCATCACGATATTTACAAGACCACATATCCAATTTAGAAAAATGGTTGAAGAAATGGAGAATAAAAGTGAATGAACAAAAATGTACTCACATAACTTTCACACTGCGTAGAGAATCTTGCCCCCCTATTCGGATAAATAACCAAATGATACCCCAGCTTTCAGACGTCAAATATCTCGGCATACATCTTGACCGGCGCCTTACATGGAAACGGCACATAGAAACAAAGTTAACACAAATGAAGTTAAAAGCAGTCCAACTAAACTGGCTTATTGGCAGAAATTCTACTCTAGCTTTAGATTGCAAACTTTTATTATACAAGTCAATTCTAAAACCAATATGGTGTTATGGAATTCAATTATGGGGCACTGCCTCAGCTACCAACGTAGAAAAAATTCAAAGGCGCCAAATCAAGATTCTTCGTATAATTACATCTGCTCCTTGGTATATAAAAAACTCGAACATCCATAAAGATCTAAACGTGCCAACAGTTAAAGCGGAAATAGCGAAACTTGCCATAAGTTATTTAAAGAAGCTTGAAACTCATCCTAATCCACTGGCCCGTAACATACTAAATGAACCTGGTTACATTCGACTAAGAAGGAGGGACACTGCTTCTCTCATCCGTACATCAGAGGGATAACCCGCAAATTATAGTAACCGTGAAACATACATTTTTTTTGTCCAGCACTGGTTGGACTTAACATGTATATTTTTATTTTTAGACTTAAGATATGAGTAATTATTGATAGTTCAATTATGTATACAATAAATAAAAAATTGCGAAAAAAAAAGAATCTCACAAAGAAAACAAAACATGCAAAAATTTTAAATCAGTAGCACACAAGCTTTCAACAATGTAGATTTGTGTCACTTTGCTAAATATTTAGCAAACCAATGCAATTTCATTTAAACCACTTTTTTGGTTGGGGGCCTTTGATTTAAAGCATTAGTAGATACGGGTAGTTGCGTTAATCTTTTAAAAAAGAAAATCTACTGTGATATTGGAGAACTAATATGTATTGAAACTTCTCGAACTTTTGTTGGAATTGGTCAGAAGGAATTTGCTCCGGTGCTATTCTCGGAAGAGAATTCCTAAAACAGTGCGAATTGCACATGGTTAATGGAGAATTGTTCGTAAAGCAAACACCTCAATTAAAACTTCAAAATTAATATTATAGAAAATGTCATTGAATTGGATGTAGATAATCAATTCAAAAATGTAGTTTATGAAATGTATAATAATTACTTTCCAAAAAAATGTATTAATTGTCCGATAAAAACTCAACTTATTTTAAATGATGAAACGCCAATTTATCAGCGACCAAGAAGGTTAAACCTGTTTTGCAAATTTATGATCCTTTAGCTATAACAGAACTGCATACCGACGGAAGTAAGGTAGGCTTAGGTGCTATATTGTTACAACGGCAATACGAAAGCGAATTTCATCCGGTTTATTTTTGGAGTAAGGCCACAACAGATGCCGAGAAGAACTATCATTCCTATGGTTAGAGGTGTTGGCAATTGTATTTGATATATACAATGATATATATAAGGCCCAAGAAATACAAAAAAGACAATATGATAAAAACAAGAAAGATGCATATGAATACAACGTTGGGGATATAGTGGCAATTACAAGAACGCAATTTGGAAACAATTTGAAGTTAAAAAATAAATTTTTGGGTCCATATTTAACGTTTAAATGTAATGACAGATATGATGTTAAGAAAATTGGGATCTCTGAAGGGCCTAACATTACATCAACTTCTTCTGATCTCATGAAATTGTGGAGTGTCTAATCGCAGACCGATAGAAGTCAGGATTGGCCGTGTGGATATGTACTTTAGGATGTTCTACCTATATATTTTATTAAACTAAATTATGAAGTAGCTTTGAATTTGTTGAATTAAAGTTGGGTTTAACTTTAATTTTAGAATTTAAATTTTTTGCGCATATTCTTGTCGCATTTGATAAAAGCCTTTTACGTATGTATGCCGAATTTTTTGTTTGACTTTATCCTGGCTTTGGAATGAAACTTATCAAAGATAATTTGCAATCTGGAGGAAAGTACTCAAGACATAAAATGATATTAAATGTAAAAAGAATTATATTAGGCGCTTTCTTGGGGTTCAGGTCAGTTATGGTTACCCTTTCAATATCACGAAATTCAAATATTAGGGGAACTGCCGTACTAACATCGGCAGATGTCTGCTTAGATATATCAGTTATTTTCAAGAGTCTTTTTTGCTACGTTAACTAGTCCGTTCGTTTGTTCTATAGTGCTGCTGTCTTCGGAATCCAAATTTATGATTCGGTATACATCTAGCTTTGACAAATTTAATAAAACGCTTATTGGTATATATGAATCGACCTTTGTGTGATCTTTTCCTGGCTTAGGTATCATAGTTATTAAAGCAACCTTCCAGGCTCGAGGGAAGGACTCAAAGCGTAAAATGGCATTAAAAACATAAAGTATTATTTTAATTGCTACTCGAGGAAGTAACATTAGCATCTTGTTGCTTATTATGCCAAAATCATAGCCTTTCTTAGGGTTTAGACCGGCGATTGCTCCTTGAATTTCTCGAAGGCTAAATCTTAGTGGTGCTACTGCTTCACCTTCGATAAGTGGTAACTCATTTATATCAGTAGATTTGTTCGGGGTAAATACATTTTTTAGATAGGTAACAAAAATATGACCTTTATCGGTTTCATTTCTTGCCCAGCCACCAGATAAAGTACGCAATCGAGGCAGGAACAGGTCTTTTGTTGCACGCCATAATGAGTAATATGATTGAGCAGTAGCGTCAAGGTTTGCCAAGTATTTTTCCAGGGATGTAATTCTTCGGAATTTTAGTAGCACTTTTAGTCGTTTTGTTATTTCTGTGTTATTTTTTAATTGAGGAGATCTGTGTGATTGCCACTGTCTTCGAGTTCTCCTTTTTTCAGTCAACAGGCGTTCGATATCTATAGAATAAAATTTTTATTATATCGATTTTCTCGTCGGATCTACGTTCGTGGTTATAATCAAAATCAGTAAGACATTGCTCTATGTTTTCTGGCGTTCTTAGCGGTATTTTTGCTGGGCAGTGGGTGCTGAGGTACTTTCTATATTTCAACTTATTTATTCTTATAGTTGTCTTCGCAAAGAATTCGGACAGTGATGAAATTTCTTAGTTGTTCCATATAAAAATAATAGTGGGTGAGAGATCTGAGATAACTCTAGAGATGCTTCAACTTTAATCATTTCTCTTGAAATAACCTTTGTTACGCCAAAATCAATAACATCAAGTATTTTTTATTGATCAGTACGCCAGTATGTTGGTTGCCCACTAGAAATTACATTAAAGTCCATTTTAAAGATTTCGTCAAACAAAATCCGACCTCTCGGAGTAATAAGTCGCGACCCCCAGAAAGCGTATTGTAGTCGCCAGCTGTTATGAAACGGGGTCCTAGTAATTTATAGAAGTCACAGTACTGATTTTCCGATATCGAAAATCTAGGAGGGGAATAAATTGAAGATAATGGGTAATTCAAGTAGAGATACATTTTTCAATAGCCTTTTTTGACAAATCACGTGTTTGTCGTGTCACGCTCTCATGTTATTTTTGTTTAGTATTGTTTGGCATTTCATATTGCAAAAACTTACGCCTGAACAACGTTTACAAATCGTTCAACGTTATTACGAAAATTTACGTTCTTTGAGGAATGTGTTTCGTGCAATTCGCTCAGCTCATGGTGAACATAATCGGCCTACTGAGCGTACTATTCGCAACACCATCACCCATTTTGAGACCCAGCATTCATTATTGGATAATATTCGACCGAATAGATCACGTCTAGCACGCTGTGAAGAAAATATAGCGGCAGTAGCTGAGAGTGTACACAAAGCCCGTGGAGAGTCGATTCGGCGCCGTTCGTAGCAACTCGGACTGACGTATGGAACAACTTGGCACATTTTACGTCGAGATCTTAAATTGAAAGCATACAAAATTCAGCTTGTGCAACAACTGAAGCAGCTCGACCTTCCCAAGCGACATCGCTTCGCTCTTTGGGCTGTGGTAAATAGTGGAATTACTCATACAGATTTCATTGAACCTAAAGTATGTCATACATTCTTTAGATATCAATTTATGTCTGGATTATTTTTGTTTAATATCATATTCTAACTGAATTTTATGTATGGATATCATTTTATAATTTAATGTTATGTTATCACTTTGACTGCAATTTAACATTTAAATATATAATTAATTGATTTTAAAAAATAAAGACAGAAAAGATTTAACCAACAAGGTTGAATGTTATTAATAAAATTTTTGGGAATTTAAATATTAATTATTTAATATTATGCTAATTACCCATAACGTTTTATAATAAAAATGCAATTTATTTGTTGGGGGAAAGAGCTAGTCCCTATACTTATTTCACTGGTTGCTCAGGCCAGATCATCAGGAAACCTTTATCCTAATTTTAGAGAAGCCAAAAATATTCTATAAGTAATAAAATTCTACAAAACACAATGATAATTATGATGTTAATAGAATAATATTACAGAATATTAAAACTTCAACAAAACACCAACAAACAAACCACGTTTTTAGTTTTCCTTACTGTCCTTCTACAATTGGATGGTTTTTTGCCATCACTGAATGCAGACGTAAGGTGTGATGAAAAGCATACACAAGTTAATTTTGTTCTCGCAAGAGAATCGAAAAAAAAACAAGTGTTGCCAAGATTTGCACAAGCAGTTGCATATTTAGTTATTAATAAAATTTTTGGGAATTTAAATATTAATTATTTAATATTATGCTAATTACCCATAACGTTTTATAATAAAAATGCAATTTATTTGTTGGGGGAAAGAGCTAGTCCCTATACGTATTTCACTGGTTGCTCAGGCCAGATCATCAGGAAACCTTTTTCCTAATTTTAGAGAAGCCAAAAATACTCTATAAGTAATAAAATTCTACAAAACACAATGAGAATTATGATGTTAATAGAATAATATTACAGAATATTAAAACTTCAACAAAACACCAACAAACAAACCACGTTTTTATTTTTCCTTACTGTCCTTCTACGATTGGATGGTTTTTTGCCATCACTGAATGCAGACGTAAGGTGTGATGAAAAGCATACACAAGTTAATTTTGTTCTCGCAAGAGAATCGAAAAAAACAAGCGTTGCCAAGGTTTGTACAAGCAGTTGCATATTTAGTTATTAATAAAATTTTTGGGAATTTAAATATTAATTATTTAATATTATGCTAATTACCCATAACGTTTTATAATAAAAATGCAATTTATTTGTTGCATAAATTGCATTTTTATTATAAAACGTTATGGGTAATTAGCATAATATTAAAGGTTGAATGTTGTTTTATTATTATATGGGGACCGTGACAGGACATTGGTATCGGTCGGGTGTGAAATATTTCTTTTTTTTAATTGACTTTTTAAGTGAAAATTAATTACATTTTCAAAAAGAATCTGAAAAAACAAAAGGCACAAAATTGTATGAAAAAAAAAACTAATAAGTAGCAGTAATTTCAGAGATTGAAGCAAAATTGACGTAAAGAGTTAGTGCAAAGATTAAATTAAGAGAAACAAATACAAAAAAAAAAAAATTTACAAAGCAATTTTGAGAAACAATACCAGTTTCAAATAAAAGACAAATTACTGATGGAATATTAAATTTTGTGAAAATTATACAGTCGAACTTTTCCGTTTTTTTTTTGCACACAGTGAGCTTATACCTACAAAAAACAAAATCACACACGGCTGACTTCGAAAACGTCAACTGCATTGCACTCCAACTAATAGCAAAACAACACACACCAATAAACCATCCAACTAAAACATCAAGCAACGATATCAACTCCCAAACCATCAAATCAACCACAACATAAAATTCAACGATTTCAATAACATCAGAAGCAACAGCGTCATGCCTCAACATCATATGTTCAGAAGGCTTTTTTCACATGTTAGGTCTATAATATAAATGTGTGTATTTTAATAATCAATAAAATAATAATTTTTCGTATTTATACACTTAACGATAATTATATTCATATACAGTGAACTCGCGAAACGTGAGCAAACTTTTCTTTAAACTTTTGTAAATTAATATTTTTACGAAAATTAATATTTTAAATTTAAATGTAAATTAATATTTTTAAAAGCGATACCAGTGCTTTTCGCTGGTTATGAAATAGGGAAAAATGACAATAAAGAAATAGACGAACATAGTAAACAGTTAGAAAAATATATAGAACAAAAGTTGAAGATGGAAAATAAACATGAAAATGAGGACTTAAATACATTTGAGGTGATAGCCGCAATATTAGCTTTAATGGTAATTGCCTACATTACACGTCTATTGTATACAATCTTAATAAGAAGACAAGATATATAATTTTATTAAGTATGCAATGGCAGGAAATAGTTCAGAGTATAAAACCTTTTGAAGAGGACTTTAATAAAGCATTTAAATGCGTTAACAAGAAACGAACAATAAAGGAAGAAACATTAACTAAACACATTAAAACACTAATAAAGACATACAACACTATCAGAGTTATCTTACATGGACACTACCATTTATATACAACAGAACACAAAAATAGGGCTAATGAAATTTTTTTTAAGTTAAGAGATAAACTTTTACAAATATTTCATTTATATAAAATTAACATTAAAGTCCCACTAAATTTGAACAAAGAGGTCACTAAACTAATAACAGAAACAGACGAAAGTGATAGTGAAGAAACGGAAAATATAAGAACTTTCGACCATGACACGAATAGAAGATGAAGTTATAGACAAAACTACAAAAATTGTGCCTGTATTTTACAGTAACGAAAATGAGCTACAAAGTTTTCTAGATGCCTTAACTCTGATTGACAAAATCAAGGATGGACATGAGATAGTTGTAATAGAAGTTATAAAAACCAAATTAAGGGGACATGAATGGAATGTTATTACAAACGAAAATACTATAGAAGCAATTAAAGTAAAATTACAATCATCCATAAAAGGAGAATCGTCTGAACTACTATGTTCAAAACTAATGAATATAAAACAGCAGTCAAAATCGGCCACAGTATATGCGGAAGAAATACAAGAAATTACTAAGAGATTAGGTGGAGCATGTATTCGAGAAGGCTACCCACAGGAAATTGCAGATAAATTAATTAGACAAAATGCTGCCAAAGCGATTTCCAAAAATGCCACAAATGATGAGGAACGCAAACGGCTTGCGCCACCACAAAAATGAACTCGAGTACTTCATTAAGAAGGAACAAATTGACGTCGTGCTGGTTGCAGAGACTCACTTAACAACAAATAGCTTTTTTAAAATAAATGGCTATATCTTATATGACACCAAAGACCCCCGTGGCAGAGCACGTGGTGGTTTAGCAATACTAATAAAGGCTCGAATCAAACATTATTTACTGTGTGGTTTTTGTGAAGATTACCTTCAAGCAACAAACATCTGCATCAAAGCTTAGTTATTTCTTCGATTTATTCACCTAGGTTTCAAATATCAGAGAGTCAATACAGCGATTTCTTCAAATCGCTAAGTCCCTGTTTCATAGCATCAGGTGACTACAACGCTTAACATACGTTTTGTGATCAAGACTAATTACTTCAAAAGATCGTTTTTTGTTTGACACGATTTCAAAAATGAGTCTAAACGTGATATCGAGTGGACAACCCACTTATTGGCCTACTGATCAGCAAAAAATACCTGATGTTATTGATTTTGGCGTAACTAAAGGTATTTCAAAAGAAATGATTGAAGTTGAAGCGTCACTTGAATTATCCTTAGATCATTTACCCACTATTGTCTATATATGGAACCAGCAAAATATCGTGTTACAAAGAACTAGCACAAGCATAAATTGGTTGAAATATAAAAAATATCTCAGTACTCATTGTTCGGAAAATATCCCGCTAAAACCTCCAGAAGACGTAGAGCAAAGTTTTACTGATTTTGTTCAAAACCTTAAATTAGCTGCCCAACACGCAACAGTAACCAGATAACTAATAAGACATAATCAAATCTATTCTGTTGACGTCGAGAGGCTCTTGGCTGAGAAAAGAAAAATTCGTAGAGAGTGGCAATCGCACAGATCTCCTCAACTTAAAAGCAGACTTAAAGAATGCACGAAACGGCTAAGAGATTTACTAGAATCCCGAAGAGCAGCATCTCTAAAAAACTACTTAAATGATCTTGATCCAACTCCTCAATCAGATTATTAATCAATCAATCATTATGACCTTAAAAGGCCAGTAGTACATAAGCCTCCCTTGCGAACTTCGTCTGGAGGCTGGGCAAGGAATGATACCGAAAAAGGCAAATTATTTGTTGAACATTTGAAAAAGGTCTTTATTCCAAATGTATTGGCTGATGCAGTTGATTTGCCAACTGTCGAAGCTAGTGCTGCAGTACCCTTAAGATTTCATTTGAGTGACATTGAAAGGGTTATAACAGATTTAAACACCAAGAAAGTCCCTGGCTTTGATAAAACCGGTAACAAGATGTTATTTGAGTTGCCCCATATAGCTCGCAAAATTATTCTTTTTATTTTTAACGCCATTTTACGCCTTAAGTACTTTCCTTCAGGTTGGAAGGTTTCCTTAATAACTATGATTTCTAAACCAGGAAAAGACCACACAAAAGTGGAATCGTACAAACCTATAAGTCTTTTATCAAATATGTCAAAGCTGTTTGAGAGGATGTTAATAAATAAGCTGAACCCCATTCTAAGCGACAAAGGATGTATTCCGAACCATCAATTTGGCTTCAGAAAAAAACATAGTACGATCGAACAAACTCACAGGTTAGTTAACGTAATTATGCATTCGATAAGGTATGGTACGATGGCCTAAAATATAAGTTAAAACTGAATTTGCCCGCAAACTTATATAAGCTGTTAGATAGTTATTTAACTAATCGGAAATTCATTGTTAAAGAAGGCAATTTTTTAAGCTTACCTGAGCCAATTAAAGCAGGAGTTCCCCAGGGTAGTATATTGGGGCCGATTTTATACTTGTTGTATACTTCAGATATGCCAACTAGTGACCGAGTCCACACATCGTCAGCTGTGCTGACGACACAGCTTTTTGAAGCATTCACGAAAGTCCCGAAGTAGCATCACGGTATTTACAAGACCACATATTAATTTTATAGAAGTGATTGAAGAAATGGAAAATTGAGATCAATGAACAAAAATGTACTCACATAACTTTTACACTGCATAGGGAATCGTGCACCCCTATTCACATAAATAACCAAATGATACCTCAGCTTTCAGACGTGAAATATCTCGGCATACATCTTGACCGGCGCCTTACTTGGAAACGCCACATAGAATCAAAGTAAACACAAATGAAGTTAAAAGCAGTCCAACTAACCTGGCTAATTGGGAGAAATTCTACTCTCGCTTTAGATTGCCAACTTTTATTGTAAGTAAGTCAATTTTAAAACCAATTTGGTGCTATGGCATTCAATTATGGGGCAATATAGAAAAAATCCAAAGGCGCCAAAATAAGATTCTACGGATGATCACAGTTGCTCCCTGGTACATAAGAAACTCGAACATCCACAAAGATCTAAACGTGCCATCAGTTAAAGCAGAAATAGCGAAACATGCCATAAGATATTTAAAGAAGCTTGAAACACATCCAAATCCGCTGGCCCGCAACATGCTAAATGAACGTGGTTACATTCGTCTAAGAAGGAGGGCTTTTCTTCTCTCATCCGAACATTAGAGGGATTACCTGCAAATGATAGAAGCAACCGTGAAACATACATATTTTTTTGTCTAGCACTGGCTGGACATAACAATTTATATTTATTTTTATTTTAGGCTTAAGATATGAGTAATTATTGTTAGTTCAAAAATATATTTGAAGATTAAATAAATAAAATATGAAAAAAAATTAAATATGGAATGGTAAATATTACCGTTTTCTTTTTTCCCCATTTTCTGCACAACGAAGCTGATATTGATTACAAAAATATCTGTTTTGGGTTATTTTTAAATAATAATTATCAGTCTTTAATGGCAAAAGCCCTTTAAAAATTAACTAATTCTTTTCGTTTTGTAAGTATTTGTGCTCCAGAGAGTTTTTTAGACATGATGGTAAAAAAATATTCTGTTCGTTATAATCCTACTGAATGTTTATGGTATGGTAATTTCAAATATAATATTATTGTTTTCGAATTTACTTCTTTGTTACCTTTTTGTTGGCAATGAAAGAACCAATACTAACTTTTCAATAGTTAGCCATTTTTAATTCGCACACCCGCTGTCGTCAATGTCACGGTTCATCGTCCCACATTTGCAAAACGTTGTTTACACCCGGCAACCATTGAACCACGCGAGGAGCATATATAAGTATTTGCTCTTCTACGACTTATTGTTGTTTGTTTTAATAGTCATTGATTAAATTCGAAATTTTGGTCAAATATTTAATATTCGTGCTCCTATCAATAACGCCGACGGCAATATTTCTTTCTCCCTTACACAAGTTTGCGCCCCCGTCACCGTGGCGCCCGGGGCCATTGCCCCGCTCGCCCTACCCTAGGGGCTGCACTGATGTAAAGCAATGTATTCAGTGCCAAATCAATAAAATAACAAAGCATTTAAGACCAGATATGATTGTCACGCAAACACCTCCAAAACCTATTCAAACTGTAATCATTGATACGGTTGGCCCACTTCCTATAACGGAAAAAGGAAATCAATATATATTAACAATCATATGTGACCTAACCAAGTATCTAGTAATTAATAAAAACGCTAAAACCATAGCTAAGACAATTGTAGAACAATTTGTATTAATTTATGGACCCATGAATAAAATACTTAGTGACATGGGTACAGAATACAACAATTCAGTCCTTTCTGAACTTCTTACACTTCTAAAAGTGGAAAAAGCAACATAAGCCCCTTACCACCACCAAACTCTGGGTACAGTCGAAAGATCACATCGCACTTTCAAAGAATACATTCGCTCATATATTCACGCATCTCGAAATGATTGGGATGAATGGGTAAAATATTTTGCATATGCCTTCAATTCTACCCCATCTACGATATATGGATATTGCCCTTTTGAACTAATTTTCCCTAATAATCCAAATAATAATCGATTAACACCGATAGATAAAATAGACCCAATATACAACTTCGACAATTACACAACAGAAGTCAAATTCCGACTTCAAACAGCATTAAGTAGAGCTCAACTTTTAATTAACAAATCAAAACTAAATAAAAACATTCACATGACCAGAACATAAGAATACTGACATTTCTATAGGTCAGAAGGTATTCATTAAAAATCACACAGCACACAAATTAGAACCAGTCTATATGGGACCATACAAAGTAATTGAAATTGACGATATAAATAATGTCTTTATAGAAATAAACAATAAAAAAACAAAAAATTAATAAAAACAATATTAAAATTTTTAAGAAATAATTTTACAGATTTTTATACTTTAAGTTAGGTTAAAAATTACAATTAATTAAATTTCGAAAAAAATAATAATAATAATTTACTATAAATTTTTTTTATAAACTTTAATAAAGTTAAATTTGTAAAGAAAGCTCCTACTGATATCACTCAGTAGGACCTTTCTCTTCCAAAAAGGGAGGTGTGGTAAATAGTGGAATTACTCATACAGATTTCATTGAACCTAAAGTATGTCTGACATTCTTTAGATATCAATTTATATCTGGAGTATTTTTACTTAATATCATATTATAATTGAATTTTATGTATGGATATCATTTTATAATTTAATGTAATGTCAGCAATTTTACTGCAATTTAAAATTTAAATACATATATAATTAATTTTTTTTCGCAATTTTTAAATTATTGTATGTTCAATATAATTGAACTATCAACAATTACTCATATCTTAAGTCTAAAAAAATATACTTGTTAAGTCCAACCAGTGCTGGACAAAAAAAATGTATGTTTGACGGTTACTGTAATTTGCGGGTTATCCCTCTGATGTACGGATGAGAGAAGCAGTGTCCCTCCTTCTTCGGATTCGGATGAGTTTCAAGCTTCTTTAAATACCTTATGGCAAGTTTCGCTATTTCTGCTTTAACTGATGGCACGTTTAGATCTTTATGGATGTTCGAGTTTTTTATATACCAAGGAGCAGATGTAATTATACGAAGAATCTTATTTTGGTGCCTTTGAATTTTTTCTACGTTGGTAGCTGAGGTAGTGCCCCATAATTGAATGCCATAACACCATATTGGTTTTAGAATTGACTTGTATAATAAAAGTTTGCAATCTAAAGCCACAGTAAAATTTCTGCCAATAAGCCAGTTTAGTTGGACTGCTTTTAACTTCCTTTGTGTTAACTTTGTTTCTATGTGGCGTTTCCATGTAAGACGCCGGTCAAGATGTATGCCGAGATATTTGACGTCTGAAAGCTGAGGTATCGTTTGGTTATTTATCCGAATAGGGGGGTAAGATTCTCTACGCAGTGTGAAAGTTATGTGAGTACATTTTTGTTCCTTAACTTTTATTCTCCATTTCTTCAACCATTTTTCTAAATTGGATATGCGGTCTTGTAAATATCGTGATGCTACTTCGGGTCTTTCGTGAATGCTCAAAAGAGCTGTGTCGTCAGCAAATGTCGATGTGTGAACTCGGTTACTAGTTGGCATGACTGTAGTATACAATAGGTATAAGAAGGGCCCCAATATACTACCTTGGGGAACTCCGGCTTCGATTGCCGGGGCTGAGATCAAAAAACTTCTTCTTTCACAATAAATTTTCGTTCGGTTAAATATATAGGTTTACGGGCAAATTCAGTGTTAGCTTATATATTAGGCCTTCATGCCATATCTTATCGAATGCTTGAGAAATGTCGATAAAAAGCGCATAGCAGTATTTTCTCTCTTCAAATGTCTTCTTAACAACATTGACTAACCTGTGAGTTTGTTCGATCGTACTATGTTTTTTCCTGAAGCCGAATTGATGATTTGGAATACATCCTTTGTCGCTTAGAAAGGGTTAAGCTTAGTTATTAACATCCTCTCAAACAGCTTTGACATATTTGATAAAAGGCTTATAGGTCTGTATGTTTCAATTTTTGTGTGGTCTTTTCCTGGTTTAGGAATCATGGTAACCAAGGACACCTTCCACTCTGTGGGAAGTACTCAAGACGTAAAATGGAATTAAAAATAAAAAGAACGATTCTGCGAGCTACACGGGGCAACTCAAATAACATCTTGTTACTGGTTTTATCAACGCCAGGGGCTTTTTTGGTGTTTAAATCCGTTATTTCCTTTTCAAGATCACCAAATTCAAATCTTATCGATACTGCAGCACTAGCCTCGACAACTGGTAACTCAACTTTATCAGTTGATATATTCGTGGTAAAAACGCTTTTCAAATGTCCAGCAAATAAATTGCCTTTTTTAGTATCACTCCTTGCCCAGCCTCCAGATGTAGTTCGCAGGGGAGGCTTACATAAGACTGGCCTTTTAAGGTTTCTACAAGCGCACCATAATGAATAATCTGATTGAGGATTTGCGTCTAGGTCTCCCAAATAGTTTTTCAGGGATGCTACTCTTCGAGATTACAGCATATCTCTTAGCCGGTTCGTTCATTCTTTAAGTCTGATTTTGAGTTGAGGAGATCTCTGTGATTGCCATTCTCTACGAATTTTTCTTTTTTCAACCAAGAGCGATTCGATATCTGCAGAATAAATTTGATTGTATCTAGCTAGTTGTCGGGTTATTGTTGAATGTTGGGCAGCTGATTTGAGGTTTTGGTCAAAACCAATATGACTCCGCTCTACGTCTTCAGGTGTTCTTAGCGGGATGTTTTCCGAACAATGAGTACTAAGATACTTTCTATATTTCAACCAATTAATGCTTGTGCTAGTCGTTGGTGATATGATGTTTTGTTTGTCCCATATATAGACGATAGTGGGTGAATGATCTTAGGATAATTCAAGTGACGCTACAGCTTTAATCATTTCTCTCAGAATACCCTTAATCACGCCAAAATCAATAACATCAGGTATTTTTTGTCGATCAGTAGGCCAATAGGTGGGTTGTCCACATATAACATTCAGACGCATTTTTGAAATTGTGTCAAACAAAATACGACCTTTTGGAGTTATTAGGCGTGATCCCCAAAACGTATGTTTAGCGTTGTAGTCGCCTGATGCTATGAAACAGGGACCTAGAGATTTGTAGAAGTCGCTATTCTGACTATCTGATACTTGAAATCTAGGAGGTGAATAAATCGAAGAAATAACTAAGTTTTGATGAAATTCTTCCAGGCAGATATTTGTTGCTTGAAGGTAATCCTCACATAATTCACACAGTAAATAATGTTTGATTCGGGCCTTAATAAGTATTGCCGAGCCTCCACATGCTCTTCCACGGGGGTCCTTAGTATCATATAAAATATAGCCATTGATTTTAAAAAAGCTATTTGTTGTTAAGTGTGTCTCGGAAATCAGCATGACATCAATTTGTTGATTCTTGAGGAAGTATTCGAGTTCATTTTTATGTTGGCGTAAGCCGTTTGCGTTCCAGAAAAATATTTTTAAACAGTTCATGGTTTGTTAAGTACCGCCTGCAATATCATAGATTGCATGCGAACCATTTCTTGCATCATCCTGCTCATAGAGCTCATAAAACTGTTTATCGAATGCACTAATGTATCGATGCTTGCTTCGAGACGATTATAGCTACGAGATGGTGTTTGTTCTTTAGGTTCTGGGTGTAAATTTGGAGCAGAATTAGTTGTTGGTGTCGCTTTATGTACTGAAGTATGATTGGTTTTTACCATATCTGAGTATGAAACATGTTATTGTTGGGCTAACTGAGAATAATGAGCATTTGCTCGATATTGTGGGTGCTAAGTAGGAGTATTTAATTTTTGAGTGGTTTTCCTTACCATGGAAAAAACTGGACAGCCTCTGTAGTTAGCAGTGTGGTTTTCACCGCAATTGCTACATTTTTCAACTTTCGAGTCATCCCCTGCTTTGTCGCATTCGGCGGAACAATGTAGCTCTCCACATACAACGCAAACCGGAGGCAACTTACAGTCAGCCCTAGTATAACCATATTCTTGACAATTTAGACACTGGACAGCTCCTGGTCGCTTATGCGGCTCCTCTACGATTATTTTACGGTGAAACAGATATCTCCAATTATAAATGGTGTGCGTTTCGTTCTTCTTCAATCTGATATCAGGTTCCAGTTTAACACGAAATAGTGTTTAGGGGACACGTTCTCGATTACGGAGATTATCTACACTTTTTACCTTAAATACCGCTTTTTGGAGGCCATCTCTAATTTCAACTGGATCAACATATGAGTCTACACCTTTTATAACTACCTGTATACCTTTACTACTCTTCAGCTGATAGGTATAAAAGTTCTTTTTGCAGCTTTCAAACTCGTTTACTGCTTTACGATAACTGTTTTCATCAATAAATTGTATTTTTGTTTCATCAATGTTGCCACGCTTGATGGGAATAACATAAAGTGAGTTCTCACCAATAACTGAAATTAATTTCTTTATTAAGTCGCTCGAGTTTTTCTCCCTTAAATAAATTGGAGGTGGTTTGAAAGACCTGGGTGCCGTTTTAGGTTAACTAATTGATTTTAAAAAGTAAAGACAAAAGATTTAACCAACAAGATTGAATGTTGTTTTATTATTATAGGGTTCTTGAAAAGTTCCAAGAACATCCGACGTTTTCGAGGCAAATTTTGTTTAGCGTTGAGGCCCATTTCTGGCTCAATGGGTATGTAAGCAAACAAAATTGCCACATTTGGGACGAAGAGCAACTTGAAGAGATACAAGGGCTGAAACTTCATCCAGAAAAAACGGTTTGGTGTGGTTTGTGGGCCGGTGGAATCATCGGTTCATATTTCTTTAAAATTGATGCCGGTGCGAACGTAACCGTCAATGGCGACCGTTATCGTGCCATAACCAACTATTTAATGCCTAAAATTGAAGCTCGTCATCTCAGCGACATTTGGTTTCTACAGCAGCGCCACTTCCCACACATCGCATCAATCAATGGATTTATTGAGAAAACATTTCGGTGAGCACATAATTTCACGTTTTGGGCCGGTCGATTAGCCACCAAGATCGTGTGATATCACACCGGTAGACTTTTTCCTGTGGGGATATCTAAAGTTTAAAGTTTATGCGGACAAACCCGCTTCGATTCAGATCTTGGAGGAAAACATCACGCGTGTCATTCGCCAGTTACCAGTCGAAATGCTCGAACGAGTCATCGAAAATTGGACTCAACGGATGGACCATCTGCAACCTAGCAACGGCCAACATTTGATAGACAATCTTCAAAAAATGAATGCCAAAGAATGTTCTTTCAAATGGTAATAAACATTCTCCATTAAATTTGAATTTTCTGCGTTTTTTCTTTAAAAAAGTAGGGAACCTCGAAATGGATCACACTTTATAACCAAGTTCTGAAATTTTTCAAAACAGTTATTTGTTGCTTACATTTAATTCAAAGAAATCATGCAGTCAATTGTGTTTGAGCCGAGCTCTTATCACAACAGCCGAACCACCACATGTTCTACTACGAGGGTTCTTAGTATCATATAATATACTAGCTGTGCCCGCCACATCGTGGCCGTCCTGATAATATTTTGATCGATTTTGCTTTGAAAGTAAACCACACCTTTTGTAAGACTTACTTTTATAGAGCAGCACCTATAAGAGAAAAATGCAACTAAACTAAGAAGAAACTAACAATAACAGTATTTTATAGCCAAACTCAAGTCGTAGTATTCCTACCAATTTTGAAAAATTAACGCTAAAAATAACCAAAATAACCAAATTATTCACTGTATTTTCTCCACTTTCTCTTGGAAATTAGGATTTTTGCGGAAAAAAAGTATCCTATATTGGGACCAGTACTGCAATTCACTATCTTTTAACGATCTAACACTTGTTAAATATATCAACATGTTTCTTGCTTGCACTAACGCATTTGCGATTCACTAACCTATGGTTAACTAATCAAAAATACAAACAAAAATAAATGACAATGCTGCTAAACAAAATGGCAAAATAGCGAAAAGAACAAAGAGGAATGAAAACTAATAAACAAAATATACAAAACTTTCCACGAAAGTGCTTCATTTTTTGTTCTTTTTTAATTTTATTTCTAAAAAATTGTTTAAATTCATTTCTATAAGGTTGGTAAAATACATATGTCTGTGTTTTAATTATAAAGATCAACCCCCATATTCATAAAAAATAAAACTTATTTGAAATGTATTTTAAAATAACTTTTGTATGAAAAATTAGTTCTAAAATAGATTTCAAATATATTTTATTTTTTATAAATAGTGGGGTTAGAATATTTTACATTATACATCTAATGGCCGACTTTATATTTTGATATTTTTATAAAGTAAACGACACAAAAATAGTTGCAGTTAAATTTACAATACTCGGCTTGTTAAGAAAAACAGCTGATTTATAACAACTTCAAATGTTATTAAAAAGCATTTCTGAATAGCAAAGTCTTTCGTTTTGTTGTTACATTTTTTTAACGAGTCAAGAATCGTTAAAATTGAACAGTGAATCGCACTACAGGATACTTAGATACCTCCTCACAAAATTTTGTTAAAATCCGTCTAGTAGTTTTCGCATCGTTTTTAGATTTATCGCATTGGTGAGAACCATGTAGCTCTCCACATACCTCGCAAACCGGAGCCCCCCGTATAACCAAATTCTTGACATTTTAGACAATGAACTGGTCCTGAACATTTATGCGGTTCCTCTACGGTGATTTTACGGTGCAATAGATATTTTAGGATATAGATGATTTTCGTTCTTTTTTAACATGAGATCCCCTGGTTCCAATTCAACTCGGAATAGTGACGCGTTTTCGATTTCTAAGATTCGCAACACTTTTCACTTCAAAACTATTATTTTGGAGAGCAGGTTTTATTTTCGCTGGATCACACATGCGTCCACGCCTTTAATAACAACTTGAATTTCTTTGCCACTCTTCAATTGGTATGTATTAAAACTCGTTTGTAAATTAAAGTTCTGTAACAAATTTACGAAAACATTGTTCATTATTTACTTGTAGTTTAGTTTCTTTAATGTTTTCATGCGTAATGGGAATCACATAAAATGTGTTTTCGCCAATCAGTGAAATAAAAGTTTTTATTAGCTCATTTGAATTCTGCTCTCGCAAATAAATTGGAGGCGGTTTGAAAGACTTGGGTTCACTTGTTCACTATCCAAGATATATGGCGCTGTTGAGCAGTATAAATCGCTTTACACTCTGATATTGTACGAGTAAATCTACGAGGTAAAAAAAAGAAATTACAAAGTTTCAGTGGAATTTTTCAAGGCATATAAAGGGTGGTTATATTTGTAATGGCCGATGTTGATGTTGAATAAAACACAAATTATTTAGGAAATTATTGTCATTTCTTTTTGTTTTGATAATGTTGGTATGGTTCAATTATCTATGCAACAAAATAGCGGCCAAATGGCCGCCGCGACCTCGGCGGCACTCCTCCATCCAATACTCCAAATTTTCGATGACGCTGAGGCATAATTGAGGTTCTATGCCGTTAATGTGCCGAATTATCTCATCCTTTAGCTCTTGAATTGTTGCTGGTTTATCGACGTACACCTTTTATTTCAAATAACCTCAAAGAAAGAAGTCCAACGGTGTAAAATCACATGATCTTGGCGGCCAATTGACACCGCCACCACGTGAGATAACACGGCCATTGTTGAGTCATTGTTTCGTTAGCTGTGTGGCAAGTGGTACCATCCTGTTGAAACCACATATCGTATACATCGATATCTTCCAATTCTTGCTATTAAAAGTTCGTTATCATCTCACGATGCGAACAACATTCACAGTAACTGCCTGATGGGCCTCATTTTGAAAAAAAAAACACCTCGATGATGCCGCCAGCCCATAAACCGCACCAAACAGTCACTCTTTGTGCATGTATTGGTTTTTCGACAATAACTCTTGGATTATCATTTGCCCAAATGCGGCAAGTCTGCTTATTGACGAATCCACTGAGGTGAAAATGTCCCTCATCACTAAAGATGATTTTCTTCGAAAATCATCACAATTTTTGTTCTTTATGACAAGAGCTACAACTTTGCCTCAGAGAGTATATCAAAATTCCAAACGGTTTGCAAAATATGAGCTTGAGTAAATGATCATTTTTTTGCAAAAATGACATCGAGGCCCCACATCTTTGAGGGCCCATAAAAAAAACCTAGAGGACTTTGGGCAAAACTGGGAGACAGGGGTCTTTTTTTTGGTATTTTATCACGTAGTGGTGTCCGTATATGGTTATTTTTTTCCGTGTTGCACTGTGTAATAAGAGGTTGTGTTACTCTTCTGTATCCTTACCAATTTGACACTACGGGGCATTGACACCACCAGTTTCTTCAGGACAGACCAATCAATATTGGCCTATTCAACAAATATGGTTTTTTTTGGCTGTTTTTTCTGCATTCAATTTTCTGGCACAAACCCTATTGGGCTTCCTTCTTGATAAAAAAATACCGCTCATACAATTTGTGATCCTGCACCATGAGCTTGTTTGTGGCATGCTTCCCGTGGGCGTCTTACGTCCATCCAATTTTTGAGGAGACCATCTGGTTCGTCTAAATTAAACTTTTTTTGTCTCTGAATATCACAGATTCAAGGTCATCTTCCCAAAATTTCTACTTTTCATAAAATACTATATATGCATTTTTCTGATGCTGTTTTAGACATGGTTTAGGCACTCGATAGGCATATTCTAGGTCTAAATATCATCTTATTATTTGATGAGCAAGTTGATTAGTCACATTTATACCAAGTCTCACTTTTATTTTTTTACAAATCATGTGGATATTAGTCGCTAACTGTTGTATGCGCCGTTTGCTCCTGTCATCAATAGTGCATATCCGGCCGCTACGTTTATTAATAACGTAGTCATCTGGATTTTTCAAGAAATTTGTTTTCGTGATACGGTTTCTCTTTACAGAAACAGCAATTTGGCCAACTTTCATGTCTGATTGACTCATTTCCTTGAATAATCCAGGTTATTCATCTGTTAATTCAGATTCACGTGGCATTTTCCGAAAAATTCATGGTAACCAAGGACACCTTCCACTCTGTGGGAAGTACTCAAGACGTAAAATGGAATTAAAAATAAAAAGAACGATTCTGCGAGCTACACGGGGCAACTCAAATAACATCTTGTTACTGGTTTTATCAACGCCAGGGGCTTTTTTGGTGTTTAAATCCGTTATTTCCTTTTCAAGATCACCAAATTCAAATCTTATCGATACTGCAGCACTAGCCTCGACAACTGGTAACTCAACTTTATCAGTTGATATATTCGTGGTAAAAACGCTTTTCAAATGTCCAGCAAATAAATTGCCTTTTTTAGTATCACTCCTTGCCCAGCCTCCAGATGTAGTTCGCAGGGGAGGCTTACATAAGACTGGCCTTTTAAGGTTTCTACAAGCGCACCATAATGAATAATCTGATTGAGGATTTGCGTCTAGGTCTCCCAAATAGTTTTTCAGGGATGCTACTCTTCGAGATTACAGCATATCTCTTAGCCGGTTCGTTCATTCTTTAAGTCTGATTTTGAGTTGAGGAGATCTCTGTGATTGCCATTCTCTACGAATTTTTCTTTTTTCAACCAAGAGCGATTCGATATCTGCAGAATAAATTTGATTGTATCTAGCTAGTTGTCGGGTTATTGTTGAATGTTGGGCAGCTGATTTGAGGTTTTGGTTAAAATCAATATGACTCCGCTCTACGTCTTCAGGTGTTCTTAGCGGGATGTTTTCCGAACAATGAGTACTAAGATACTTTCTATATTTCAACCAATTAATGCTTGTGCTAGTCGTTGGTGATATGATGTTTTGTTTGTCCCATATATAGACGATAGTGGGTGAATGATCTTAGGATAATTCAAGTGACGCTACAGCTTTAATCAATTCTCTCAGAATACCCTTAATCACGCCAAAATCAATAACATCAGGTATTTTTTGTCGATCAGTAGGCCAATAGGTGGGTTGTCCACTCCATATAACATTCAGACGCATTTTTGAAATTGTGTCAAACAAAATACGACCTTTTGGAGTTATTAGGCGTGATCCCCAAAACGTATGTTTAGCGTTGTAGTCGCCTGATGCTATGAAACAGGGACCTAGAGATTTGTAGAAGTCGCTATTCTGACTATCTGATACTTGAAATCTAGGAGGTGAATAAATCGAAGAAATAACTAAGTTTTGATGAAATTCTTCCAGGCAGATATTTGTTGCTTGAAGGTAATCCTCACATAATTCACACAGTAAATAATGTTTGATTCGGGCCTTAATAAGTATTGCCGAGCCTCCACATGCTCTTCCACGGGGGTCCTTAGTATCATATAAAATATAGCCATTGATTTTAAAAAAGCTATTTGTTGTTAAGTGTGTCTCGGAAATCAGCATGACATCAATTTGTTGATTCTTGAGGAAGTATTCGAGTTCATTTTTATGTTGGCGTAAGCCGTTTGCGTTCCAGAAAAATATTTTTAAACAGTTCATGGTTTGTTAAGTACCGCCTGCAATATCATAGATTGCATGCGAACCATTTCTTGCATCATCCTGCTCATAGAGCTCATAAAACTGTTTATCGAATGCACTAATGTATCGATGCTTGCTTCGAGACGATTATAGCTACGAGATGGTGTTTGTTCTTTAGGTTCTGGGTGTAAATTTGGAGCAGAATTAGTTGTTGGTGTCGCTTTATGTACTGAAGTATGATTGGTTTTTACCATATCTGAGTATGAAACATGTTATTGTTGGGCTAACTGAGAATAATGAGCATTTGCTCGATATTGTGGGTGCTAAGTAGGAGTATTTAATTTTTGAGTGGTTTTCCTTACCATGGAAAAAACTGGACAGCCTCTGTAGTTAGCAGTGTGGTTTTCACCGCAATTGCTACATTTTTCAACTTTCGAGTCATCCCCTGCTTTGTCGCATTCGGCGGAACAATGTAGCTCTCCACATACAACGCAAACCGGAGGCAACTTACAGTCAGCCCTAGTATAACCATATTCTTGACAATTTAGACACTGGACAGCTCCTGGTCGCTTATGCGGCTCCTCTACGATTATTTTACGGTGAAACAGATATCTCCAATTATAAATGGTGTGCGTTTCGTTCTTCTTCAATCTGATATCAGGTTCCAGTTTAACACGAAATAGTGTTTAGGGGACACGTTCTCGATTACGGAGATTATCTACACTTTTTACCTTAAATACCGCTTTTTGGAGGCCATCTCTAATTTCAACTGGATCAACATATGAGTCTACACCTTTTATAACTACCTGTATACCTTTACTACTCTTCAGCTGATAGGTATAAAAGTTCTTTTTGCAGCTTTCAAACTCGTTTACTGCTTTACGATAACTGTTTTCATCAATAAATTGTATTTTTGTTTCATCAATGTTGCTACGCTTGATGGGAATAACATAAAGTGAGTTCTCACCAATAACTGAAATTAATTTCTTTATTAAGTCGCTCGAGTTTTTCTCCCTTAAATAAATTGGAGGTGGTTTGAAAGACCTGGGTGCCGTTTTAGGTTAACTAATTGATTTTAAAAAGTAAAGACAAAAGATTTAACCAACAAGATTGAATGTTGTTTTATTATTATAGGGTTCTTGAAAAGTTCCAAGAACATCCGACGTTTTCGAGGCAAATTTTGTTTAGCGTTGAGGCCCATTTCTGGCTCAATGGGTATGTAAGCAAACAAAATTGCCACATTTGGGACGAAGAGCAACTTGAAGAGATACAAGGGCTGAAACTTCATCCAGAAAAAACGGTTTGGTGTGGTTTGTGGGCCGGTGGAATCATCGGTTCATATTTCTTTAAAATTGATGCCGGTGCGAACGTAACCGTCAATGGCGACCGTTATCGTGCCATAACCAACTATTTAATGCCTAAAATTGAAGCTCGTCATCTCAGCGACATTTGGTTTCTACAGCAGCGCCACTTCCCACACATCGCATCAATCAATGGATTTATTGAGAAAACATTTCGGTGAGCACATAATTTCACGTTTTGGGCCGGTCGATTAGCCACTAAGATCGTGTGATATCACACCGGTAGACTTTTTCCTGTGGGGATATCTAAAGTTTAAAGTTTATGCGGACAAACCCGCTTCGATTCAGATCTTGGAGGAAAACATCACGCGTGTCATTCGCCAGTTACCAGTCGAAATGCTCGAACGAGTCATCGAAAATTGGACTCAACGGATGGACCATCTGCAACCTAGCAACGGCCAACATTTGATAGACAATCTTCAAAAAATGAATGCCAAAGAATGTTCTTTCAAATGGTAATAAACATTCTCCATTAAATTTGAATTTTCTGCGTTTTTTCTTTAAAAAAGTAGGGAACCTCGAAATGGCTCACACTTTATAACCAAGTTCTGAAATTTTTCAAAACAGTTATTTGTTGCTTACATTTAATTCAAAGAAATCATGCAGTCAATTGTGTTTGAGCCGAGCTTTTATCACAACAGCCGAACCACCACATGTTCTACTACGAGGGTTCTTAGTATCATATAATATACTAGCTGTGCCCGCCACATCGTGGCCGTCCTGATAATATTTTGATCGATTTTGCTTTGAAAGTAAACCACACCTTTTGTAAGACTTACTTTTATAGAGCAGCACCTATAAGAGAAAAATGCAACTAAACTAAGAAGAAACTAACAATAACAGTATTTTATAGCCAAACTCAAGTCGTAGTATTCCTACCAATTTTGAAAAATTAACGCTAAAAATAACCAAAATAACCAAATTATTCACTGTATTTTCTCCACTTTCTCTTGGAAATTAGGATTTTTGCGGAAAAAAAGTATCCTATATTGGGACCAGTACTGCAATTCACTATCTTTTAACGATCTAACACTTGTTAAATATATCAACATGTTTCTTGCTTGCACTAACGCATTTGCGATTCACTAACCTATGGTTAACTAATGAAAAATACAAACAAAAATAAATGACAATGCTGCTAAACAAAATGGCAAAATAGCGAAAAGAACAAAGAGGAATGAAAACTAATAAACAAAATATACAAAACTTTCCACGAAATTGCTTCATTTTTTGTTCTTTTTTAATTTTATTTCTAAAAAATTGTTTAAATTCATTTCTATAAGGTTGGTAAAATACATATGTCTGTGTTTTAATTATAAAGATCAACCCCCATATTCATAAAAAATAAAACTTATTTGAAATGTATTTTAAAATAACTTTTGTATGAAAAATTAGTTCTAAAATAGATTTCAAATATATTTTATTTTTTATAAATAGTGGGGTTAGAATATTTTACATTATACATCTAATGGCCGACTTTATATTTTGATATTTTTATAAAGTAAACGACACAAAAATAGTTGCAGTTAAATTTACAATACTCGGCTTGTTAAGAAAAACAGCTGATTTATAACAACTTCAAATGTTATTAAAAAGCATTTCTGAATAGCAAAGTCTTTCGTTTTGTTGTTACATTTTTTTAACGAGTCAAGAATCGTTAAAATTGAACAGTGAATCGCACTACAGGATACTTAGATACCTCCTCACAAAATTTTGTTAAAATCCGTCTAGTAGTTTTCGCATCGTTTTTAGATTTATCGCATTGGTGAGAACCATGTAGCTCTCCACATACCTCGCAAACCGGAGCCCCCCGTATAACCAAATTCTTGACATTTTAGACAATGAACTGGTCCTGAACATTTATGCGGTTCCTCTACGGTGATTTTACGGTGCAATAGATATTTTAGGATATAGATGATTTTCGTTCTTTTTTAACATGAGATCCCCTGGTTCCAATTCAACTCGGAATAGTGACGCGTTTTCGATTTCTAAGATTCGCAACACTTTTCACTTCAAAACTATTATTTTGGAGAGCAGGTTTTATTTTCGCTGGATCACACATGCGTCCACGCCTTTAATAACAACTTGAATTTCTTTGCCACTCTTCAATTGGTATGTATTAAAACTCGTTTGTAAATTAAAGTTCTGTAACAAATTTACGAAAACATTGTTCATTATTTACTTGTAGTTTAGTTTCTTTAATGTTTTCATGCGTAATGGGAATCACATAAAATGTGTTTTCGCCAATCAGTGAAGTAAAAGTTTTTATTAGCTCATTTGAATTCTGCTCTCGCAAATAAATTGGAGGCGGTTTGAAAGACTTGGGTTCACTTGTTCACTATCCAAGATATATGGCGCTGTTGAGCAGTATAAATCGCTTTACACTCTGATATTGTACGAGTAAATCTACGAGGTAAAAAAAAGAAATTACAAAGTTTCAGTGGAATTTTTCAAGGCATATAAAGGGTGGTTATATTTGTAATGGCCGATGTTGATGTTGAATAAAACACAAATTATTTAGGAAATTATTGTCATTTCTTTTTGTTTTGATAATGTTGGTATGGTTCAATTATCTATGCAACAAAATAGCGGCCAAATGGCCGCCGCGACCTCGGCGGCACTCCTCCATCCAATACTCCAAATTTTCGATGACGCTGAGGCATAATTGAGGTTCTATGCCGTTAATGTGCCGAATTATCTCATCCTTTAGCTCTTGAATTGTTGCTGGTTTATCGACGTACACCTTTTATTTCAAATAACCTCAAAGAAAGAAGTCCAACGGTGTAAAATCACATGATCTTGGCGGCCAATTGACACCGCCACCACGTGAGATAACACGGCCATTGTTGAGTCATTGTTTCGTTAGCTGTGTGGCAAGTGGTACCATCCTGTTGAAACCACATATCGTATACATCGATATCTTCCAATTCTTGCTATTAAAAGTTCGTTATCATCTCACGATGCGAACAACATTCACAGTAACTGCCTGATGGGCCTCATTTTGAAAAAAAAAACACCTCGATGATGCCGCCAGCCCATAAACCGCACCAAACAGTCACTCTTTGTGCATGTATTGGTTTTTCGACAATAACTCTTGGATTATCATTTGCCCAAATGCGGCAAGTCTGCTTATTGACGAATCCACTGAGGTGAAAATGTCCCTCATCACTAAAGATGATTTTCTTCGAAAATCATCACAATTTTTGTTCTTTATGACAAGAGCTACAACTTTGCCTCAGAGAGTATATCAAAATTCCAAACGGTTTGCAAAATATGAGCTTGAGTAAATGATCATTTTTTTGCAAAAATGACATCGAGGCCCCACATCTTTGAGGGCCCATAAAAAAAACCTAGAGGACTTTGGGCAAAACTGGGAGACAGGGGTCTTTTTTTTGGTATTTTATCACGTAGTGGTGTCCGTATATGGTTATTTTTTTCCGTGTTGCACTGTGTAATAAGAGGTTGTGTTACTCTTCTGTATCCTTACCAATTTGACACTACGGGGCATTGACACCACCAGTTTCTTCAGGACAGACCAATCAATATTGGCCTATTCAACAAATATGGTTTTTTTAGCTGTTTTTTCTGCATTCAATTTTCTGGCACAAACCCTATTGGGCTTCCTTCTTGATAAAAAAAATACCGCTCATACAATTTGTGATCCTGCACCATGAGCTTGTTTGTGGCATGCTTCCCGTGGGCGTCTTACGTCCATCCAATTTTTGAGGAGACCATCTGGTTCGTCTAAATTAAACTTTTTTTGTCTCTGAATATCACAGATTCAAGGTCATCTTCCCAAAATTTCTACTTTTCATAAAATACTATATATGCATTTTTCTGATGCTGTTTTAGACATGGTTTAGGCACTCGATAGGCATATTCTAGGTCTAAATATCATCTTATTATTTGATGAGCAAGTTGATTAGTCACATTTATACCAAGTCTCACTTTTATTTTTTTACAAATCATGTGGATATTAGTCGCTAACTGTTGTATGCGCCGTTTGCTCCTGTCATCAATAGTGCATATCCGGCCGCTACGTTTATTAATAACGTAGTCATCTGGATTTTTCAAGAAATTTGTTTTCGTGATACGGTTTCTCTTTACAGAAACAGCAATTTGGCCAACTTTCATGTCTGATTGACTCATTTCCTTGAATAATCCAGGTTATTCATCTGTTAATTCAGATTCACGTGGCATTTTCCTAAAAATTCTATTTGTTTTTCATCTTATACATTTGCTTATACACTATACAAATGTATATAAACTGTGGAGCGATTTTTCCGCTTTATGTGCTGATCTGTTGATTTGGCACCAGTTAGAAGACAAATATATATAAATTTTTCGCGGGATTTTCAACATACTTTATTAAAAATAACGGTATTACGAATGCGGGGCAAAGATAAACTTAACAAATACCAACAAAAGATAAGGTAATTATAAGATAATGTGTACGCCAAAAACAAGAACTCTACCGTTAGTATAACATAAGATCCAGAGAAAAGAAATTTTGCACATATAATTATTTGACTGGGAGTAGTGTTTGATTCGTTATAGTATACACCGAAAAATACAAATATAGCTTATTTGTCGACAAAAAATTATATATACAATGAAATTTATAGTCAAGATTAAGTTCGTTTTTATTCTCTCTAAGAAAGAATTAATTAAATTACAAGTTAGGTGATAATATTAAAGAAAAATTAGGAAAATTTAATTTTTAGACACCAGCAGGAGCGGAATGCACATTTTCTAGACAGCTACATCCGTCATCAGCACTCTTCGTATCTATCTTGCTAGTGTCTAAAAATTAGATTTTCCCAATTTTTCTTTAATATTGTCACCTAATTTGTAATTTAATTAATTCTTTCTTAGAGAGAATAAAAACGAACTTAAGCTTGACTATAAATTTCATTGTATGCAATACATAAATAGTTCGACTAATAATAATTATAAATTTTCAAAAAGAAAAAATATATGTTTTTTTCGTTTCAGCATACTCTAACTTTAAAAAATTTTGTTTTAAAGAAGTGTCGTTTCTGTTCTGAAATTTAATTAATTTTTATATGTTTATTTATTGTCTCTATTTTTAAAATTTTTTATTCTTTTCCAGATCATATTTAATTTTGGGACGTGATTCGGAAGCAGTACCTGGCTATCTAGCCATCGGACCCAGTTCTGTTGTGTTGGAGTGGAAGGATGAATGGTCATTGCGTATGAAACGCTTTCAACGACGAGCGCGTAAATGCAGTTAAATTGAACTGGAAGCGGAATATGCCAGAACAGATTATAATTTCATACATTTGGATCCTTATAGACTTTAGTATAAAATGTACAGTTTGTTCAAATTGTTAAGCTTATTTGGCAAATGCCAAATATATATATATATATATATATATATAGATATATATATATATATATATATATATGTTCAAAATAAAAAAATTTTGAATTTTCAGCAGAGGTAAAAACCTATTTGTGATTAAATTTTAAGATAATTTAAAAACCCGAACATTTTATAGTAAGCAAATCCCATTTAATAATATATTTACACTGTTTTTTTTTAATTTTTTGCAATTATTCGTAACTTTTTTTTCGCAATTTTTATTTATTGTATCTTCAATATAATTAAACTATCAATAATTACACATATCTTAAGTCTAAAAATAAAAATATACTTGTTCAGTCCAACCAGTGCTGGAAAAAAAATATATGTTTCACGGTTACTGTAATTTGCGGATTATCCCTCTGATGTACGGATGAGAGAAGTAGTGTCCCTCCTTCTGATTCGAATGTAACCAGGTTAATTTAGTATATTACGGGCCATTGGATTCGGATGAGTTTCAAGCTTCTTTAAATACCCTATGGCAAGTTTCGCTATTTCTGCTTTAACTGATGGCACGTTTAGATCTTTATGGATGTTCGAGTTTTTTATATCCCAAGGAGCAGATGTAATTATACGAAGAATCTTATTTTGGCGCCTTTGAATTTTTTTACGTTGGTAGCTGAGGCAGCTCCCCATAATTGAATGCCATAACACCATATTGGTTTTAGAATTGACTTGTATAATAAAATTTTGCAATCTCAAGCTTGAGTAGAATTTCTGCCAATTAGACAGTTTAGTTCGACTGCTTTCAACTTCATTTGTGTTAACTTTGTTTCTATGTGGCGTTTCCATGTAAGGCGCCGGTCAAGATGTATGCCGAGATATTTGTCGGTGTCGCTTTATATACTGAAGTATGATTGGTTTTTACCATATCTGCGTATGAAATATGTTGTGTTGTTGGTTGGGCTAACTGAGAATAACGAGCATTTCTTCGATATTGTGGGTGCTTAGCAGGAGTATTTAATTTTCGAGTGGTTTTCCATTACCATTAAAAAAACTAGACAGCCTCTGTAATTAGCAGTGTGATTTCCACCGCAATTGCTACATTCAATAATACCTTGATTGAGCGGAACAATGCAGCTCACTACACATTACGCAAACCGGAGGAAACTTACAGTAAGCCCTAGTATGACCAAATTCTTAACAATTTAGACACTGGACAGGTCCTGGACGCTTATGCGGCTCCCTTACAGTTATTGTACGGTGCAACAGGTATTTCAGGTTGTAAATGGGATGCGTTTCATTCTTCTTTAATCTGATATCTCCAGGTTCCAGTTCAACGCGTTATAGTGGTTGGGGGACACGTTCTCGGTTACGGAGATTATCTACACTTTTTATTTTAAAACCGCTTTTTGGGGTCCGGCTCTTATTTCAGATGGATCAACGTATGAATCTACACCTTTAATGACTACATTTTGACCTTTGCTACTCTTCAGCTGATAGGTATAAAAGTTCTTTTTGCAGTTTTCAAACTCGTTTACTGCTTTTACGATAACTGCTTTCATCAATAAATTGTATTCTTGTCTCATCAATGTTACCACGCTTGATGGTAATTACATAAAATGAGTTCTCGCCAATCACTGAAATTAACTTTTTTATTAAGTCGTTCGAATTTTTCTCCCTTAAATAGACTGGAGGTGCTTTGAAAGTCTTAAGTGCCATTTTATGTTGACTTGTTTCACTACCTAGGATAGCAAAACGATTATGGGAATTTATTCCGTTAGAGTCCTTGTCTTTATGTACTTTAGACATTGGTGCAAGCTGCGAAGATTTAGGGCTTCGACCTCTTTTTAATACAGTTATGTATCTGTCCATTCCCACTTGCGTCTTGGGTTTTTCTACATTATTCATATTTGTTTTGGTAACACTGTGTTCAGAAGGCGACTTAGTAGTTATTTTATTGTCATCGCTTATCAAAGGCGACGAGATTTTGGACTTCTGTTGTGGCTTTAAACTTCATGCTCTGTACCACCGCCTTATCTTTTAACGTGTCTGTAATAGTCCCACGGAAAATCTCGTTATTTCCTCCTTTCCCCATAACAAGAAGTATGGAGCCAGTTTTTGTCTTCCGAATGGACTGGACTGCCACCTCTGCTTCTTTCGGGTTCATTTCTCAGAGGCTTTTGAGAACGTCAGTATAGTTGTGACCATCTCGGGGTTTTATGACGACAGCGTCTGGGCGCTCTTTTTTTTTGCTTCTCTATCTCCTGGTGCGTCCTCGGTTTAGAGGGTTTTGCGGCTACATAGCTCCCGGATGCTTTATTCTTAAGATGTTTTTCCGGGTTAGTTTCCTCTGAGATAGGCGCGCTTCGCTTGTTATGGGGTTTTAGAAGTGTTGGAGTATTACATCTGGCTTCCTGATGTGTTATGTGAAATTTACTAACTGCTCTTTCCAATTCCTCCGGTAATCAGCAATTACATCAAGCAGTTCATCTAGTTCAGATACGCCATTTTGGACTTCTTTACTGATATTTCTTTGTTTGCTTATTGCCGATTTTATTTTTCGAACGACGTATTGGCACTTCGTCAATGCTTTCTCCTCTGACAATCTCATTTTGAACATGAACTCTTGCTTAGGGGAACTGTAGGTCGGAAAAATTCTCTTGGAACAGGGGCCTTCGCCGTTGTCCTGTGGTGTTTCGACTTCTACAGCAATAACGGGGGAATTTACCGCGGTTCGTGTAGTTTTTTGCGCTGTTACGGAACGCGTTTTTATCATTTTCAGAGGTTCTTGGGGTTTTTGTTTGTGCCATCATCTTTGCTGATTGGGTCCCAACTCAGAGCCGTTATCCTTACCTGTTATGCAGTTGCCCTTTTTACGTCCCCAAGGGTGCCCTTGCGAGCAGTGAGGTCCTCGAGAGGGTTGACACAAGACCTTATGGGACTTGTGTTCAGAGCCAGGTCGGGCATTAATTAGGATGTCGTATCAACTAAACCTGCATGGCTAACTTAATAGAGAGACCTTGCCAAGGATTTACTGGGACGGAAGGCAGCTGCGACATTAGCCTGAAAGCCATTTTAGTGAGATATCACCCTCACTTGCTGAGGTAACAGAATGCCGCAACTGTCGGCCCGTGGCGAGCTATTCATTATCCAAATCGTGTTCATTTTTCTATATCGAGGTCTTTATCGTTCGTGGACGCCGGTTGATTGTGGGACCACGGAGGCATCACTCTCCTACTTGATCTTTCTGAAATTGCACCCCTTGTGGGTGAACACCTAGTTAGATGGCGGCTTCCATTCGCCATGTCATGAAAAAGCTTCGCTGGGCATTAATACTTTTTTGTAGTATACCCTCAGCTTTTTCACCGCTCAATGGTCTGGGACTACTTCTATAATTCCCAGCTAACCTACATATCTGTAGATCGTTCAGCTATCCACCACCTGCTGACCCACCATAGTAGCTCTGAGCTTGGAGCCCTACGATATTAGTGATGCCATTTAAGTAATCTAAATAATTGTCATTTTTCTACTGGTGACACTAAAATAATCGATAGAAAAAAATTAAATAAACTGATGTAGGAACATCTTGTAAATATGTTGATTTTTGGCCCTGTGTAATTCTTATGGAAAGATGTCATCTTCGCAAATTGGTGGTAGATGTTGATCAATGTAAAAAGGCCATAAATGCACTGTTATTTGTCAATATATTTCAAGTGAATAGTTTGGAGATTTTCAGGAAGTTGTAAGAAAAGAAAAAAAATTAAACGACATGTATGCAAAGGCAGATATTGTTTAATTAAATCATGTTTCATTAAAATCAATATTTTACTGCGATACATATTTTCAAAATTAAATACAATCAGTAAATTGCATATTAATTTATTCTAATAAGCTACGCAGAAAGAAACTTTTTTTTCGTCCTGTGTTAGTTAAAAAATTCTTAATAAATAAACAGTTTTTTTATTTATTGTATCTTCAACATATGACAATAATTACTTACAGCTTAAATATAAAATTTAAATAAATATTGTTACATTTTTACTTTACTTTGGGTTCTTTTAATTGCAAAATAAATACACACTCTTATTACTATCAAAATTTGCCTGAAATCGTCTGTAGTATGTGCAGAGTCCCAAGAAACTTCGTAACTCGTGAAGATTTTGAGGACGTGGCCAGTCCTTTACTGCGCGTATTTTATCTTCATCGGTTGACATGCCCTCTGCTGTTACACGTTGCCCCAAGTAGTTGACTTCCTTCTGAAACAATGCACATTTCTTAACACTGAGTCCAGCCGCTAATATACGCCTGAAGACTTCTTTCATATTCCTTAGATGTTCATCGAAGGTCTTTCCCATGACAATTATGTCATCCATATACACCAGGTATATCTTCCAATTGAGTCCCTTTAACACTCGTTCCATTAAGTGCTAGGAGGTGGCTAGAGCGTTGCAGAGACCAAATGGCATAACATTAAACTGCCATAAACCATCGAGAGCACTAAAAGCAGTTTTTTCTTTATCTTTGTCAGCTATCTCGACTTGCCAGTAACCGCTCTGTAAATCTAGCGTAGAAAACCACTTATTTCCTGCTAGCGTGTCCAAGGTGTCATCGATTCTTGGTAGGGGATAACTGTCCTTTTTGGTAACATCGTTCAGCAATCTGTAGTCAACGCAGAATCTAGTGCTGCCATCTTTCTTCTTTACTAAAACTACCGGCGAGCTCCAAGGACTCGAAGATGGTTCGATAATTCCGTCTCGCTCCATTTCGTTTACTAGCTGCTTTACTTCGCTCCGCTTGGCTAGGGCAATGCTCCTGGGGGCTTGTTTTATGGGCCTCGCTTCGCCAGTATTTATTTCATGCTTCACTATTGCCGTTCTACCTTGGCTTTTATCTTTTAGGGCGAAGACAGAGGCGTACTTTCGTAGCAGCTGCTTGGCTTTGTTTCTGTCAGGTGGTTCCAGCTCTGCTACCCATTTCCCCATGTGTTCTGATAGTATTTCGCGCTCTTTAGTTGACAGTTTTTCAGGCTCCGAGTCTCTCTCGCAATTAATTACGGCCTCTGCTAGTGTACATTGAGCTATCTGAGAGTTTTTACCAATTAATTTTTCACTGTTGGATAGATTTAACACTCTCACAGGATTTTTTCCATTCTTACAGGTTTTCACGAGGGCTTTTGCTGTTGTCTCACTCTTAATTCCTAATGGTTCTACCACCCACAACCGGTTGTCCTCACAATCTTCCTCCATACGTGCCCATATCACAGTCTGCCTGAGGTGGTAATTTCTGGGATGCTACAGCAACCAACTTCCTTACTGCAGATTTACTCAAATATCCAATATCAAGGGGTATTTCGACGTTTCTCCAGATCATTATTTGTTGCCCCATGCGCAGATCGACTCCATGCATAATAATAAAATCTGCGCCAATAATAACTTCGTCCAAGATATCGGCAACAATAAACACATGGTCCACGCTCATGTTGGCTATAGTTAATCTGACTTTGGCCTTACCATAGACAGTGGCAAATTCTCCGGTAGCAGTGCGCAGACTTACATTATTTAATTGTTTCACTTTTCCCTTTACTAAATCGGGCCTTATTATAGACTGCGACGCTCCTGTGTCTATTGTCAGAATACACATTCCTCCGTTGATATACCCGCTTGCAGTAAGATTTCTGTTTTGCTGCTGCATCACAGATATAAAGATTGTGGGGCCCTCGGTTGTGGGAGCTAGCTCATGCCCCGTAGTGCTAGCTCTCTTTAGTTTAAAGACTCTTGAGATGTTTTGTGAGTCGCACGTTTGTTGTTTCTTGGCGGAGAAACAGATCTGGCTCGTTTTCTTGCTGCCTTACAGTTTCGTTGAAAATGGCCGACTTTACCGCAATTAAAGCACTTAGCGTTTGTTTTACCTTATCTTTCATCTAAGACTTTCTTTACCGATTCAAGTATTTGCTTTATATCGTCCGTTGTTGTTTTCTCATCTTCAGCAGCTACTTCAACTTTTCGCACTTTGTATGACTGCGGTCTCGAAATAACTTTTGCTGTTTCTTGAGCCAGAGCGTAAGTAATGGTTTCAGCAAAGGAAATGTTTTGCTTAGCGCAAACCGCGTGCTTAATATCTGGGTCACGAATACCATTGACAAATGCCTCCACTTTGAACTGTTCTAGAAGTGGATGGTTTTCCCCAGGGTATATTAGCTGCACCAAGCGCTCTATATCCATGGCGAAATCCTGAAGCGTCTCATTTGCTCTTTGCACCCTGCCACGTAGCTCCATTCTATACATCTCCTTTTTATGATCGCCGCCATATTTGCGCTGTAACGCCACCACTATGTCCTCATAACTATTTCTGCAGCTTGTTGGTAGGCTTTCGAGGACTTCTGCTGCAGAACCTTTAAGTGCCAAAATCAGCTCAATCCCTTTTTCTTCATTGCTCCATAGATTTTTACTGGCCACTGTCTCGAATTGAAATTTGAAGACGTTGAAGGGTATGGTGCCGTCGAAACTGGGAGCTTTTATCCTATTTGTGTTTTCCGTCACTACTCGTACTGGACCTTCTACTATTTCCAGGCTCATAATTTTGTTTTCAAGCTCCTGCAGCTTTACATCGACATCCTTTACCTGTACTTCGACGCCACTAGTTTCTAGAAGATTCACTTTTCTGTTTAAACCGGACAGTTGCACTTCTACGGCAGAGATTTTTTCGTATAACTTGCTGACCTTCATTTCTACGTCATCTACTCGCTTATTGAAGTTCTCAGAAATTTCCTGTAGCTTCTCATTAACTTTTTCTAGTTTCTCACTGTTAGCCCTAGAAGCTTCCTGTACTTCACCTCTTACTTCAGCTAACAGTTTTTCGCTGTTTGTTCTAGAAGCTTCCTGAACTTCATCTATTACTTCAGTTAACAGTTTTTCGCTGTTTGTTCTAGAAGCTTCTTCGCTTCTTTTAGAAGCTTCTTGTACTTCGACTAGCTTTTCGTTTACATTTTCTAGAAGCATTCTAGAGTTTTCTCCTATTTTCTCCATCATAGCGGCAAACATCGTATTGAAGTCCATTCTACTTGCTGTTGTTGTTTCACGGCTACATACCTCTGTCATCTCTTTTTCATCAAACTCATAGGCGCCAATGTCCATGCCACGACGCTTGAATTCATCTATGAGCCTCTTCTGCAGTTCTGTCTTGTTACCTGCTGTTGGCAAATCCAGCTTACTCAACTCCTTTTTCAGCTGCTTCACTTTTAGTTCTTCAAATTTCATTGTTATTTATTATTTTTTTAAGTTATTTTATTTTACAATTTCACTTCTGTCACCAATTGTTACGTTGGGTTCTTTTAATTGCAAAATAAATACACACTGTTATTACTTTTACTGTAGTTCACTTTGTTTATTAACACTACTGTTCAAAAATACACAAACTGTTAAACACTCTCTTACAATAGACAACGGAACTCTTTGACTTTTGAAATAATACTGCCATACTGCTCGCCACACGATTTGCTTATATAGGCGATTTAAAAACATCAGAATGTTCCATTCCAGACAGATCTGGTAGGTTCGATTGTTATTGCTCTTGTTTTCTGTTTGTGTGGTTGTTTATTTCTTTATACCTGTTTATGTGGTTCTTTTTTTCCTTTATACCTGTTTGTGTGGTTCTTATTCCTTTATACCTGTTTGTGTGGTTGTTTATTTCTTTATACCTGTTTGTGTGGTTGTTTATTTCTTTATGCTTGTATTTATGTATGTGCCTCTGTATTTAACTGAAGACGTCTGTTCAAAATAAAAAGATTTGAATTCTCGCAGGCTGTGTACATTCGATTATCAAATATTTTTTGTTATGCTAATACACATGTCATATGTTGTTTACAACTGAAAACGTTAGTCACGTTCTTTGATTTTTGAGTTCTGGTCGCTTCCATTGGGATGATTGGGTTCGACGTCATAACCATATACGCATGTTTCGTCACCTGTTATGACCCATTTCAGTAAACCTGGATCGTCGTTAAAGTCATTCAATAACTCCTGAACGATTCTAATGCTGATGCATTAGTTGTAAACAACATATATATATATATATATATATATATATATATATATATATATATATATATGACAGGTTTCTGCGGAGCTACTATTCTCTGTAAAGAAAACAATTTCCTTGCTCTTGCCTGAGTCTGATTTCAGCTCCGTACAGAAGTATACTATTGCCTGCCTCCATAAGTATTTCCTCCTACTTCGTAGAGGATCGCCAACGTTTGCCATTAGCCTGCTCAATTGAGATGTTATCTTAGCAGCTTTTTCGTTGTGTATTCAATCTGCTTGGCATAGGTCAGCTTTGAGTCTTAATCTCATCACTTGGTAATTTATTGACGGCTTAGTTAGTCATTTCGATTTTGGTATAAATGTGTCGCCTAGTAAGAAACAGCAGTTCGGTTTTTACATGGCCAGTTGAATGTAATGGGAATCCAGCCGGTACTTAGCGCTAATCATAGTTTGGCGTGGTTTGTGTCGTACAGCAATACTCTATTTTCGAGATAATCTTATATAATTCTCATAGGTATTTCGGGACTTTGCAAATTGAGTCCAGGGCTTGTATCACATCCGCCCACCTTAGACTGCTAAAGGCATTTTTAATGTCCAAGTTCCAAGGTCCAAGTAGAATGATAGGGCTACAATAGTGGTTTCCATGTTGGGCAGCTTCTACTGTATGTGCCACTTCTTTCACCATTTCCTTCTAGAGAGACCCCCTGCAGCACTGCTAGCTTCAACAAGCCTAAGTTTAACAAATCGTTCAAACAGCTTGCCGGCTGTGTTCATCATACATAGTGGTCTGTACGACGATGGTGATGCTTGGTCGCCCTTTCCCTTACTGATTAGGACAAGCTTGTTCCTTCCAAGCCTCTGGGAATATACCCTCTTTTAAGAAGCTGTTATACATGTTTAGTAGCATATCTGGTCGGTTAATTACTAGCTCCTTCATGACTTCTGAGTGAATGCCAACGGGGCCGGTTGCCTTTCGCTTTTTAAGGCTGCGAGCAGCTGTTTGAAGTTCTTCAGTGGTGAACAGGGGTATGTCGGTTAACGGTACTGTTTCTGCGTTATTGATTCTAATGTCGTGTTCGGGGAATAATGCATTTACAATATTTTGCATTTTCTCCTCGTCCATCTTGTCTATAGAGTTTCTCATCCCAAGCTTTTGCATCACGACCTTGTATCCGAGGCCCCATGGGTTTTTGTGGATTCTTCAGCTGTTTTTTGGCCTCTTTGTATGCTTCGTGTTCTGCTTCTGCGTCACCTCTACGTCTGGCTCTGGTGTATTTTCTCCTCGTCTTTATTCTGGATTCGTCGATCGAGGCATTCCACCAGTATACTGCCTTGCGTTTTGAGGCTGCTTTTGCTTTGGGCATTGCGCTGTTGCAGCAGTCCGTGATTGTCGCCTATCAAATTCAGAGAACAGTACGAGCGTGTCATGATTATTGACATTCCATCTTCGGGTGGTTTCTCGAGTCTACTTTTTTATGCGTCTTCGCCGGCTTTTATACGAAACGATAAATACTGATAGTCCCTTGCTGTATGAATTACACAGCAAGCGACTATTTTCTCTGAGGCGAAGGTTACATCTGGGATGGTGCCCTAACATCCGGAACGTCTGAACGTTGCGGTGTTGCCGACGTTTGCAGTCGCTATCCCAAGTCGTGCAATCGCCTCTAGAATTCTTTTCCCTCTCGGGTCGGTAGTTGGCATTACCCATTCGGTTGCGCGGGAGTTAAAATCACCTGCTACTATTAGATCGCCGCCTTGGCACCTTGCAAAGTCTTCGATGCTATCAAGTTTTTCTTGAAAGCAAGATCTGCAGCATGGGACCCATATTGTGGCAGTTCCAGACCCATCTTCTAGCCATCTTTGTCATCGTTGGTCATCTTTGTATACTGCTCCCTGATCAGGATTATATCTACCTCCTCTTCTTTAACTATTTCTGGAAATAGAGCGTGTGCTACTTTTTTTCTATGCATATTGGCTTGTAGAAATCTCAATACGCACTGTTTTGTATAGATTTACAGCTACGGGAACCTATGGTCTGTTAATCTACTCCTACTCTGTGAGCATATACAACATTTTAAAAGGTTACTGCATTCCTTCATTTTATGGCCCGTCTGACCGCATCTTATATAAAGACCTGTAGGTTACTTTGCAGTCCAACTGCAAGTGCCCAATTTCGAAGCACCGGTAACAGCGCTTAACTTCCTCTTGGTATCGTATACGGCATTATGTCCAGCATATTAAGATTCTCTGTTTTTTGAGTAGTGCGTTTGCGTCAGATGTTGGTAGGGACACAAAAGTTTTCTTCTGTTCTCTGCTATTTGTAGGCGTCAGGCGCACTATCACATCTATACTCGAAAACTTCATCCTCTGTTTTAAATTTTTTTTTTCGCAATTTTTATTTATTGTATCTTCAATATAATTGAACTATCAATAATTACTCATATCTTAAGTCTAAAAAAAAATAAATATACTTGTTAAGTCCAACCAGTATGTTTCACGGTTACTGTAATTTGCGGATTATCCCTCTGATGTACGGATGAGAGAAGTAGTGTCCCTCCTTCTTAGTCGCATGTAACCAGGTTAATTTAGTATGTTACGGGCCATTGGATTCGGATGAGTTTCAAACTTCTTTAAATACCCTACGGCAAGTTTCGCTATTTCTGCTTTAACTGATGGCACGTTTAGATCTTTATGGATGTTCGAGTTTTTTATATCCCAAGGAGCAGATGTAATTATACGAAGAATCTTATTTTGGCGCCTTTGAATTTTTTCTACGTTGGTAGCTGAGGCAATGCCCCATAATTGAATGCCATAACACCATATTGGTTTTAGAATTGACTTGTATAATAAAAGTTTGCAATCTCAAGCTTGAGTAGAATTTCTGCCAATTAGACAGTTTAGTTCGACTGCTTTCAACTTCATTTGTGTTAACTTTGTTTCTATGTGGCGTTTCCATGTAAGGCGCCGGTCAAGATGTATGCCGAGATATTTGTCGGTGTCGCTTTATATACTGAAGTATGATTGGTTTTTACCATATCTGCGTATGAAACATGTTGTGTTGTTGGTTGGGCTAACTGAGAATAACGAGCATTTGATCGATATTGTTGGTGCTTAGCAGGAGTATGGGTGGTTTGAGTGGTTTTCCGTACCATTAAAAAAACTGGACAGCCTCTGTAATTAGCAGTGTGATTTCCACCGCAATTGCTACATTCAATAATACCTTGATTGAGCGGAACAATGTAGCTCACCACACATTACGCAAACCGGAGGAAACTTACAGTAAGCCCTAGTATGACCATATTTTTTAACAATTTAGACACTGGACAGGTCCTGGACGCTTATGCGGCTCCCTTACAGTTATTTTAAGGTGCAACAGGTATTTCAGGTTGTAAATGGGATGCGTTTGATTCTTCTTTAATCTGATATCTCCAGGTTCCAGTTCAACGCGATATAGTGGTTGGGGGACACGTTCTCGGTTACGGAGATTATCTACACTTTTTATTTTAAAACCGCTTTTTGGGGTCCGGCTCTTATTTCAGCTGGATCAACGTATGAATCTACACCTTTAATGACTACATTTTGACCTTTGCTACTCTTCAGCTGATAGGTATAAAAGTTCTTTTTGCAGTTTTCAAACTCGTTTACTGCTTTTACGATAACTGCTTTCATCAATAAATTGTATTCTTGTCTCATCAATGTTACCACGCTTGATGGTAAATACATAAAATGAGTTCTCGCCAATCACTGAAATTAACTTTTTTATTAAGTCGTTAGAGTTTTTCTCCCTTAAATAGACTGGAGGTGCTTTGAAAGTCTTAAGTGCCATTTTATGTTGACTTGTTTCACTACCTAGGATAGCAAAACGATTATGGGAATTTATTCCGTTAGAGTCCTTGTCTTTATGTACTTTAGACATTGGTGCAAGCTGAGAAGATTTAGGGCTTCGACCTCTTTTTAATACAGTTATGTACCTGTCCATTCCCACTTGCGTCTTGGGTTTTTCTACATTATTCATATTTGTTTTGGTAACACTGTCTTCAGAAGGCGACTTAGTAGTTATTTTATTGTCATCGCTTATCAAACGCGACGAGATTTTGGACTTCTGTTGTGGCTTTAAACTTCATGCTCTATACCACCGCCTTATCTTTTAACGTGTCTCTAATAGTCTCACGGAAAATCTCTTTATTTCCTCCTTTCCCCATAACAAGAAGTATGGAGCCAGTTTTTGTCTTCCGAATGGACTGGACTGCCACCTCTGCTTCTTTCGGGTTCATTTCTCAGAGGCTTTTGAGAACGTCAGCATAGTTGTGACCATCTCGGGGTTTTATGACGACAGCGTCTGGGCGCTCTTTTTTTTTGCTTCTCTATCTCCTGGTGCGTCCTCGTTCCGAGCTTTAGAGGGTTTTGCGGCTACATAGCTCCCGGATGCTTTATTCTTAAGATATTTTTCCGGGTTAGTTTCCTCTGGGATAGGCGCGCTTCGATTGTTATGGGGTTTTGGAAGTGTTGGAGTATTACATCTGGCTTCCTGATGTGTTATGTGAAATATACTAACTGCTCTTTCCTTTTCTGCCGTTTTCCAATTCCTCCGGTAATCAGCAATTACATCAAGCAGTTCATCTAGTTCAGATACGCCATTTTGGACTTCTTTACTGATATTTCTTTGTTTGCTTATTGCCGATTTTATTTTTCGAAGGACGTATTGGCACTTCGTCAAGGCTTTCTCCTCTGACAATCTCATTTTGAGCATGAACTCTTGCTTAGGGGAACTGTAGGTCGGAAAAATTCTCTTGGAACAGGGGCCTTCGCCGTTGTCCTGTGGTGTTTCGACTTCTACAGCAATAACGGGGGAATTTACCGCGGTTCGTGTAGTTTTTGCGCTGTTACGGAACGCGTTTTTATCATTTTCAGAGGTTCTTGGGGTTTTTGTTTGTGCCATCATCTTTGCTGATTGGGTCCCAACTCAGAGCCGTTATCCTTACCTGTTATGCAGTTGCCCTTTTTACGTCCCCAAGGGTGCCCTTGCGAGCAGTGAGGTCCTCGAGAGGGTTGACACAAGACCTTATGGGACTTGTGTTCAGAGCCAGGTCGGGCATTAATTAGGATGTCGTATCAACTAAACCTGCATGGCATTAGCCTGAAAGCCATTTTAGTGAGATATCACCCTCACTTACTGAGGTAACAGAATGCCGCAAATGTCGGCCCGTGGCGAGCTATTCATTATCCAAATCGTGTTCATTTTTCTATATCGAGGTCTTTATCGTTCGTGGACGCCGGTTGATTGGGGTACCACGGAGGCATCACTCTCCTATTTGATCTTTCTTAAATTGCACCCCTTGTGAGTGAACGCCTAGTTAGATGGCGGCTTCCATTCGCCATGTCATAAAAAAGCTTCGCTGGGCATTAATACTTTTTTGTAGTATACCCTCAGCTTTTTTACCGCTCAATGGTCTGGGACTACTTCTATAATTCGCAGCTAACCTACATATCTGTAGATCGTTCAGCTATCCACCACCTGCTGACCCACCATAGTAGCTCTGAGCTTGGAGCCCTACGATATTAGTGATGCCATTTAAGTAATCTAAATTATTGTCATTTTTCTACTGGTGACATTAAAGTAATCGATAGAAAAAAATTAAATAAACTGATATAGGAACATCTTGTAAATATGTCGATTTTTAGCCCTGTGTAATTCTTATGGAAAGATGTCATCTTCGCAAATTGGTGGTAGATGTTGATCAATGTAAAAAGGCCATAAATGCACTGTTGTCTGTCAATATATTTCAAGTGAATAGTTTGGAGATTTTCAGGAAGTTGGAAGAAAAGAAAAAAAATTAAACGACATGTATGCAAAGGCAGATATTGTTTAATTAAATCATGTTTCATTAAAATCAATATGTTACTGCGATACATATTTTCAAAATTAAATACAATCAGTAAATTGCATATTAATTTATTCTAATAAGCTACGCAGAAAGAAACTTTTTTGTCGTCCTGTGTTAGTTAAAAAATTCTTAATAAATAAACAGTTTTTTTATTTATTGTATCTTCAACATATGACAATAATTACTTACAGCTTAGATATAAAATTTAAATAAATATTGTTACGTTTTTACTTTACTTTGGGTTCTATTAATTGCAAAATAAATACACACTCTTATTACTATCAAAATTTGCCTCAAATCGTCTGTAGTGTGTGCAGAGCCCCAAGAAACTTCGTAACTCGTGAAGATTTTGAGGACGTGGCCAGTCCTTTACTGCGCGTATTTTATCTTCATCGGTTGATATGCCCTCTGCTGTTACACGATGCCCCAAGTAGTTGACTTCCTTCTGAAACAATGCACATTTCTTAACACTTGAGTCCAGCCGCTAATATACGCCTGAAGACTTCTTTCATATTCCTTAGATGTTCATCGAAGGTCTTTCCCATGACAATTATGTCATCCATATACACCAGGCATATCTTCCAATTGAGTCTCTTTAACACTCGTTCCATTAAATGCTAGAAGGTGGCTGGAGCGTTGCAGAGACCAAATGGCATAACATTAAACTGCCATAAACCATCAAGAGCACTAAAAGCAGTTTTTTCTTTATCTTTGTCAGCTATCTCGACTTGCCAGTAACCGCTCTGTAAATCTAGCGTAGAAAACCACTTACCATAGACAGTAGCAAATTCTCCGGTAGCAGTGCGCAGACTTACATTATTTAATTGTTCCACTTTTCCCTTTACTAAATCGGGCTTTATTATAGACTGCGACGCTCCTGTGTGTATTGTCAGAATACACTTTCCTCCGTTGATATACCCGCTTGCAGTAAGATTGCTGTTTTGCTGCTGCCTCACAGATATGGAGATTGTGGGGCCCTCGGTTGTGGGAGCTAGCTCATGCCCCGTAGTGCTAGCTCTCTTTAGTTTAAAGACTCTTGAGATGTTTTGTGAGTCGCACGTTTGTTGTTTCTTGGCGGCGAAACAGATCTGGCTCGTTTTCTTGCTGCCTTACAGTTTCGTTGAAAATGGCCGACTTTACCGCAATTAAAGCACTTAGCGTTTGTCTTACCTTGTCTTTCATCTAAGACTTTCTTTACCGATTCAAGTATTTGCTTTATGTCGTCCGTTGTTGTTTTCTCATCTTCAGCAGCTACTTCAACTTTTCGCAATTTGTATGACTGCGGTCTCGAAATGACTTTTGCTGTTGCTTGAGCCAGAGCGTAAGTAATGGTTTCAGCAGATGTGTTTTGCTTAGCGCAAACCGCGTGCTTAATATCTGGGTCACGAATACCATTGACAAATGTCTCCACTTTGAACTGTTCTAGAAGTGGATGGTTTTCCCCAGGGTATATTAGCTGCACCAAGCGCTCTATCTCCATGGCGAAATCCTGAAGCGTCTCAATTGCTCTTTGCACCCTGCCACGTAGCTCCATTCTATACATCTCCTTTTTATGATCGCCGCCATATTTGCGCTGTAACGCCACCATTATGTCCTCATAACTATTTCTGCAGCTTGTTGGTAGGCTTTCGAGGACTTCTGCTGCAGATCCTTTAAGTGCCAGAATCAGCTCAATCCCTTTTTCTATTGCTCCATAGATTTTTACTGCCGTCGAAACTGGGAGCTTTTATCCTATTTGTGTTTTCCGTCACTACTCGTACTGGACCTTCTACTATTTCCTGGCTCATAATTTTGTTTTCAAGCTGTACTTCGACGCCACTAATTTCTAGAATATTCACTTTTCTGTTTAAACCGGACAGTTGCACTTCTACGGCAGAGATTTTTTCGTATAACTTGCTGACCTTCATTTCTACGTCATCTACTCGCTTATTGAAGTTCTCAGAAATTTCCTGTAGCTTCTCGTTAACTTTTTCTAGTTTCTCACTGTTAGCCCTAGAAGCTTCCTGTACTTCATCTCTTACTTCAGCTAACAGTTTTTCGCTGTTTGCTCTAGAAGCTTCTTCGCTTCTTTTAGAAGCTTCTTGTACTTCGACTAGCTTTTCGTTTACATTTTCTAGAAGCATTCTAGAGTTTTCTCCTATTTTCTCCATCATAGCGGCAAACATCGTATTGAAGTCCATTCTACTTGCTGTTGTTGTTTCACGGCTACATACCTCTGTCGTCTCTTTTTCATCAAACTCATATGCGCCAATGTCCATGCCACGACGCTTGAATTCATCTATGAGCCTCTTCTGCAGTTCTGTCTTGTTACCTGCTGTTGGCAAATCCAGCTTACTCAACTGCTTTTTCAGCTGCTCCACTTTTAGTTCTTCAAATTTCATTGTTATTTATTATTTTTTAAGTTATTTTATTTTACAATTTCACTTCTGTCACCAATTGTTACGTTGGATTCTTTTAGTTGCAAAATAAATACACACTGTTATTACTTTTACTGTAGTTCACTTTGTTTATTAACACTACTGTTCAAAAATACACAAACTGTTAAACACTCTCTTACAATAGATAACGGAACTCTTTGACTTTTGAAATAATACTGCCATACTACTCGCCACACGATTTGCTTATATAGGCGATTTAAAAACATCAGAATGTTCTATTCCAGACAGATCTGGTAGGTTCGATTGTTATTGCTCTTGTTTTCTGTTTGTGTGGTTGTTTATTTCTTTATACCTGTTTATGTGGTTGTTTTTTTCCTTTATACCTGTTTGTGTGGTTGTTTATTTCTTTATACCTGTTTGTGTGGTTGTTTATTTCTTTATGCTTGTATTTATGTATGTGCCTCTGTATTTAACTGAAGAGTGTTTATTTAATTTGCGTGTGTATATGCGCCTCTCATCCGTGCTTGTTGTTTTATGAGTGTTTGTACATGAGGCGTGTTTAGACTAATCGACTTCAACAACTAGATGACTAGCGATGCTCTTTGTTGTTTGTTTCTTTCTTTCATCATTGTTTGGGAGTATTGTTATTCAGAGCCTAGAATGAATAAATTTTTCTTTCGTAACAATATATTTGTTAGGTCCAGCCAGTGCTAGACAAAAAAATCAGTATGTTTTACTCTTGATACTATCATTTGCGGGTCATCCCTCTGATGTTCGAACGAGAGAAGGAATGTCCCTCCTTCTTAATCGAGGTTAGGTTTTACTTGTGCAATGGAAGTTTGCAATCTATGATTGCAGTGCTGGAAGGTAGTCCTCACAAAAACCACACAGTAAATGATGTTTTATTCAGCCTTTATTAGTATTGCTGAACCACAACATGCTCTAACACGGTCTTTATTGTCATATAATATACAGCCATTGATTTTAAAAAATGTTGTTAAATGAGTCTCTGAAACCATCACGACATCAATTTGTTGGTTCTTACTCGTTGCTGGTGTCTAAAAATTAAATTTTCCCAATTTTTCTTTAATATTATCACCTAATGTGTAATTTAATTAATTCTTTCTTAGAGAGAATAAAAACGAACTTAAGCTTGATTATAAATTTCATTATATGTAATGCATAAACAGTTCGACTAATAATAATTAAAATTTTCAAAAAAAAAAAAAAAAAAAAAAAGGTAGTAGTCTAGTTCATTTGTGTGTTAGCGCAGAAACATGGTTTGTTAAGTACCGACTGCAACATCATAGATTCTTGCATCATACTGCTCATATAGTAGAGTGCTGCACAATTCAATAATATTTAAAAAACTGTCACACACAAAAATTCCATGCCATGTTATGTTATGCCAACTCGAACAAGCTGTTGTGCCATGTTGGGCCAACTCAAACACACTGTCATTACATTTCATTGCAAAGCATCTATACTGTTGTGCTGATCAACATGTTGTTTATGCGCATATGAATAATGAATGGTGTGTAGTTAATGTTTTTTCTCTTTCGTTGGTCATATTATTTGTTTGAAGTGATCATCAGCAATTGCCTTATAGAGAAAATCTTAATACTAATGAATAAAAGTATTTAGCGCTCGCATTTTTACAATGTATCTAGCTAAATAGTTCGTATTTCAAATTTCTTATAAAGGAATTTTCTGATGAATCAGGTAATTTCTTTATAATTCTTTTTGCACATATGTTCAAATGAAATTTGATCATTTGTGCAGATTTCTTACACACTTCTGTTGGATATGTACATTTACCATTCATGTGCTATGAAAGAAAACATACAATACGTTGTTTCATTCAGAGCAATGATGTGTGTGCAAAACCAAAAAATAATATTTTATGAAAAAGAAAAATAAGCACACAAACTTGCACATGTGCAATGATTCAATAAGGAGTGAAAATGTGTAAAAATGGTGAGCAAATGCGATGGGTTGTTGGTTGGCCTAACTGAGGATAATAAGCAGTTGCTTATTTAATTTTTGAGTCGACTACCTTACCATAGAAAAAACTTTACAGCCTCTGTAATTAGCAGTGTGATTTCCACCGCAATTGCTACATTTAATAATACCTTGATTGAGCGGAACAATGTAGCTCACCACACATACGCAAACCGGAGGAAACTTGCAGTAAGCCCTAGTATGACCATGTTCTTGGCAATTTAGACACTGGACGGGTTCTGATCGCTTATTCGGTTCCTCTACACTTATTTTGCGGTGTAAAAGATATTTCAGATTATAAATAGGGTGCGTTTCGTTCTTATTCAATCTGATATTTCCAGGTTACAGTTCAACGCGAAATAGTCGTTGAGTTCTCACCACTAAATGAAATTAACTTCTTTATTAAGTTGTTCGAATTTTTCTCTCTTAAATAATTTGGATGTGATTTGAACAACTTGGGTGCCGTTTTAGGTTCACTTGTTTCGCGATCTAAGATAGCAAAACGGTTGTGAGAATTTATTCCGTTAGAGTCCTTGTCTTTATGCGCACTTGATTGCTAGTTGGAATATCGGATGAGTTCAGCAGATATAAAATGGGTCCCAAAATACTACCTTGTGGAACCCAGGTTTTAATTAGATGAGGGGAGCTTAAGAAATCTCCTTCTTTTAGTATGAACTTTCGATTAGTTAAATAATTTTTTATGAGGTTATAGATGTTTTTGGGCAAGTTCAGGTTTAACTTGTATATAAGGCCTTGTCGAATGCTTGAGAAACATCGATAAAAAGTGCAGAACAGTATTTTTTTTCTTCAAAGGTCTTTTTAATTACATTTACTAATCTGTGTCTTTGTTTAATCATACTCTGTTGTTTTCTAAAGCCAAATTGATGGTTCGGAATACATCCTTGCGCGCTCAGAATTGAGTTCAAATATTAATATTTTCAATTATTATTTTCAATTATTAATAATTTTTTAAAGAACTCTGATATGTTTGATAAAAGGCTTATATCTCTGTATGATTCAGCCTTGGTGTGGTCTTTTCCAGGCTTAGGTATCATAGTACTCAAGACGTAAGATTGCATTAAAAACAAAAAGAATAATTTTTTGGGCTATATTGGGCAATTCAAATAACATCTTGTTACTGGTTTTATCAATTCCAGGAGCTCTCTTGGAGTTTAAATCAGTTGTTGCCTTTTCAACATCTCGAAGCTCAAACCTTAGGGTAACTGCCGGACTAACATCGATATGTGGCAGATCAGCTATATCAGTCGCGACAATTGATATAAAGACGTTTTTTTAAATGATCAACAAACAGACTACCTTTTTCGGTATCATATTTTTCCCATATATTTTGTTGGTTACATATATAGACCATAGTGGCTAAATGATCTGAGGATCATAAAGCTTCAGCTTTAATAAATTTTCTTGAAATACGCCAAAATCACTAACTTCCGGTATTCTTTGTCGATCAGTACGCCAATAAGTGGATTGTCCACTCGAGATCACATTCAGACGCATTTTTGAAATCATGTCAAACAAACCACGACCTTTTGGAGTTATTAATCGTGATCTCCAAAATGTAAGTTTAGCGTTGTAGTCGCCTGATGCTATGAAACAGGGACCTAGTGATTTGAAGAAGTCGCCATACTGACTCTCTGATACTAGAAGTCTAGGAGGTGAATAAATAGAAGAAATAACTAAGCTTTGAAGGAATTCTTTCATGCAGATATTTGTTGCTTGAAAATAGTCCCCACAAAAATCACACAGTAAATAATGTTTAATTCGTATTTTTATTAGTATTGCCGAACCACCATATGCTCTGCCACGGGGGTCTTTAGTGTCATACAATTTATCTACAGTGAGCGCAACTACTGCAAATACGTATTTAAAACTTAAACTACTACTAAATATTTTTTATGTAAATTGAATTTCAAAACGGTGAAAATTGTGTGACCCAATAAATCCATAAAAAAGGAAAATTCAAACTCTAATTATTTCTATTTTTTCAACACAATCCCTATCATATAATTACTCTAACTGAGTAATTATAATGAAATAATTTTATTTAGATTGGCGAATACTTTTGACCAGCAGTTTCCCTATCGTGCTCTTCCAAGAAGCATTCCTGTTGTCCACCATACAGCAGACCGAATCACAACAACAATTACAATAATTACCCAAATTATTCATGGTCCTTTTCTAAAACAAAGTGACGGGTAAAATGACAGACAATTAGTAATAGATTTGCAGTGAGTGCAACTTTACAATATATAAGTACATATGTTAGAGATATGTTAGACATAAAATTAAGGTAATGCAATTCAAATTATATACATATGTAAATATAAATGTAAATATAAACATTCAATTAATTAAAGTTAAATGACTCATATTAAAAAAAAAGATCACAAGTTTATGTGTGTTCAAACCTTGTTTGGACATGTCGCCGGCCTTGCCATTAGGCAACAGATGGTGTATGTTGAACCTGTGCCAGCGATTTAATTGCTTCAGCAAGAATTTTGGTGTTAGGAGTTGTTGACTGAACATCTTGTTGTGGAACTTGTTGTACATTTGGTTGTTCGTTCATTCGTTGTTGGCGTAGCTGACTAGTTGTAATGGCTCTAGAACGTTTTACGCTTCTTTGAACTGGATTGAGTAAAGGGTAAATTTTTACATGTCTCCATGGAGGTACAAGACCTGATCGTGTGGCCTCTTGCAAGGCAATTGACACAATACTTGTGCTTTTCCACCATCTTTTGTCGTCGTTTGATGCTCATTCTTAAAAATTGCTTACAAAACCGCAACGCATGATATTTTTTGCATATCATACACTTAAATATTGCCGAGTCACGGCGGCGTAATTGGGTTTTATTATTGGTTCTAGAAGGAGAAAAAAAAACGAAACAAATTAAAGTAATAATAATGCAATTTTATAAATATTAATAAACATGAGGTTGTAATGTCTAATACTGGGGGAATAATTCGGAAACCTTCGCAAGGCTAAAGATTAGGGTAGAATAAACAGTAGTTTTAGTTTTAGGACGATCTTTTTCATTCAAAAAAGGAAGGTTGCATAATTTTACAATGGGTCGGGTTATCACTCCTGATGATGTATGTACATCTGCGATAAATACATTTTTATCCTCATCCATAAATGTTTTTTGAATTATTCCCAAACGCCACTCGTAAGGTGGTAGTAAATCGTCCATAATGATAACGAGATCACCAACTTGAATGTTGGGAGCCGCGCGTGTTCATTTATATCGCTTATGTAAAGATTTGAGGTAATCTTCTTTCCATCGTATGGAAAATTGATGGTGGAGTGCCTTTAGTTTTCCCATCTGTTAACGATGGACATGTTCTGGAAGTCCTGCTCTGGAAAAGCTATTAAAGGTGCTCCTCTTAAAAAATATCCGGGCGTAAGAGCTGCTACATCTGAAGGATCTTCTGATAATGCAGAGATCGGACGTGAATTAAGAACACCTTCGATTCGAGCTAAGACAGTGGAAAAATCTTCAAAATTGAATTTTTGGGCACCGGCGATACGCTTAAAATTAAATTTAAAGCTTTTTTCAAGGATTCAAGGACTTTATTGAGCTTTTATTAGATATTGTTTGAGCTTTCAACAAACATTGGTACTCTTCATAGTAAAAAGTCTTTTGAGCTAAACTAATGAGGCGTGATTTTACAAATTTAATCTCCTGTTGCGTTAAGTTGTTTTGACTCTTTAAATGGGGATTATTTTAGCAATTATTAAAGAATCAATAAATATAACTGATCACCCGAAGAGCCCTGTCATAGAAAGAAAACCTATTTAAGATTTCGTTTTCTTGAATTTCTGCCTGCAGAGCAACAGTTTCTTTACCTGGACTCTCAGTATTTGTTAGAGGATTTCGCTTTGGCCATTCAGACATAGGTTTTGTAATCCACGGCGGTCCATGCCACCACAGCGAGTTCTGTAACAGTTCTTGTGGCTTACAACCGCGTGTACCAAGGTCTACTGGATTATCGTGAGTTGGAACATGTCGCCATGTTGCATCCGGAGTTAAACACTGAATTTAGGCAATTCTGTTCGCAACATACGTTTCCCACGACACAGGTGGTTTGGACAACCAACCAAGAACTATGGACGAGTCTGTCCATAAATATATTTCATTTTGAGTAAAATTTATGACATAATTCACGAGCTTCGCTAATAAGACTGAGCCGTTGAGTTCTAAGCGCGGGAGAGAAACAGTCTGTATGGGAGCAATTTTACACTTTGCTAATAATAAGTTGGAGAATGTGTCATACTCATTAGTTTGGCAGCGAATGTATACTGTGGCACAATAGGCTGCTTTGGAAGCATCACAAAAGCCAACAATATGTACCGAGTCATTAGGATTATATTGTAGCCAACGGGGAATAGAAATTGTTTCGAGTCGCTCTAAATCTTGAACAAGAATGTTCCATTTTTGAAGCTCCTCTGGTGAAACATCTTCATCCCCTTCCAACCCTTCCAACCACACTTGTTGCATTAATATTTTTGCTCTGATGACTATGGGTGCTAACCATTCTGCAGGATCAAAGAGTTTTGGCTCTGCGGAGAGAATTTGGCGTTTAGAGATTTTTGCGGATTGATCAATTGGGGGGAAAGTACAAGTGAATGCACCTGAGAGTGCATTCCACTTGATGCCAAGAGTTGTGGTAGAGCTAGATTCATGAAAACGGTACATGGTATATTAGAGAGTAATTGGGCTTTGTTTGCGGTGATCTTTTTGAAGGGCAATCCCGCTGAATTCAGGGCGTTTATAAGCTGGCTTTGAGAATCCAGTGTATCTTCTACAGAGTAACCCCCAGCGAGAATATCATCGACGTACGTTTCTTTTCGTAAAATCGATGCAGCTTTTGGGTATTTACTTTCAGAGTCAGATGCCAGTTGGAGCAGAGTTCTAATCGCGAGATAGGACGCACAATTGACTCCAAAAGTTACGGTCTTTAACTGGTAGTGTTCTATCGGTTCATCAGTTATTCTGGAATAAAACCCTTTGAAAAGGTCTATCAGCAGGATGTACTAATATTTGCCGATACATCTTCTGAATATGGCCACTGAAAACGTGTTGATACTTTCTCCAATTGAGTATTATAGTTATCAAATCGTTTTGTAGAATAGGGCCTGTGTATAGAACATCATTGAGAGAGAACTGAGATTTAGTTTTTCTTGATGCATTGAATACTACTCTAACCTTTGTAGATTTATGCTCTGGGCGAACAACCGCATGATGTGGCAAATAATACGAGTTATATTTGCTTTGAGATACTGTTTCATGCGAAGAGGTTTCTTTCATGTGGTCAAGAGTTAAGTATTCATTCAATACCGTTTGATATTGAGACTGAAGTTCGGGGTTTTTACTAAGAGTTTTTTCCATTCTGGAATATTGTGCTAGAGCACAATGTAGCACTGATGTAGTGATGGCTTGAACAGTTTGACATTTGATTGGCCCGCTGAGTACCCAATCAAAAATTGTCTTATATGCTGAAGTATGACCGCAAATATTTTTCCTTATACCGTCAGTGTTAATATAGTGTTCATAACCGCTGCCTAGAATCAGGTCTATTTGAGAAGATTTGTTGAACGTTGGGTCAGCAAGATCTAACTCTTCTAGCTTTTTTCGAATAGGGAATTTCGAAGCTACAAACTGGGAGTCTCTTTGTTAGTTTTGGTGGGACTATGGCTTTAATTGGCATTCGCGTTTTTGTTCATCTAGTATATTAGAGGAAATCGCATTCTTTGTTGCCAGATTGCTTTTGACCTCCTATTCCAACAATCTCGAAATGAGATGTCTTGTACGGGAGCTGAAGAAGATTTCTTATTTTTTCAGATAAGAATATACGTTGGGAACCCGGGTCTATAAGAGCTCTTATAGTGAAATGTTCACCTTTGATCTCTATTTGCATTAATGCAGTACGTAATAAAATATTTTCATTGCTTGAGGCGCAATTAGCTTGTACTTGTTTAGATGAGTTCATTCTGATAATCATCTGCATTAATTTGGGTAATGTTCGAGGAACAATTTTGAGAAGCATTGTTTTTGTTTGAAACATTTCTGTGTTGAGAACTCTCTGTATTTTGGGTCACAAATTTAGATCTTTGTGTTATGTGCAACAAAGTGTGATGGGCTTTTTTGCAGTAGAGACAAGTATGCTTGCTTTTGCAATTCGCTTTGAAAAGGGCAGATCCTAAGCAGTTATTGCAAAATTTATTTTGGAAAACATAATCAACTCTTTGCTGCACATTAAAAGCTCTGAATTTCGGACATAGTGTTAAAGAGTGATTTTCACCACATAGCTTGCAAGACGAGCTTGAACTTTCTTGGGAAACATATGTTTGGACTTTTCTGAATACACTTTGGGAGCTCACGGGGTGATGTAAGGGATTGTTCCCAGAGCGAATGAGTCACTTCTGGAAGTTTTGTAGAAATAAGGCGGATCAAAATAGGGTCCCAGCTATTAATTTCAACGCCAAGCGTTGTAAGGGTCGCTAAGCAGTCATTGACGGATGATTGAATTCTCCGAATTGATTCGCTGTCTTCAATAGTTACCGCTGGTATGTTATACAAAATTTTTATTTGGTTGTTTTTAAGGCATTCCAAGCGAGATCGAAGTTATCATGAGAAAGAGTATATCTGTTAACAATTGCGCCAGCTTCACCTTTTGTTTTATTACGAAGATGGTGTAGTTTTGTGACGGGAGACAGTTTAGAATAATTTACGTATAATGCCGTGAACATGTCACGGAATGAGGGCCATTGTTCATAACTACATTTGAAAACTTCCGTGTCACATGGAGGTAATTTTATACAATGACTTGAACCATCCTGAACAAAGGTTTGGCCGTGATCTTGTTGTTGTGTGGAATGTCGGGTTGCTTGGATTATCCAATTGCTTAATTTTCATTAAGTCAAGCATTTTAGAGGTACAGTGGTAATACGCTTCTGTACATGCCTCAAATCTTTCAGTTGCCTCCTCTCTGAATTCGGGTGTGATATCATTGCTATTGGATAATATGACTCCTTCGTAGGATGCATCAACTCTAGCCCATCTTTGATCTAAGTCCTTAAGCTTGACTTCTAAAATAGTACCACTTTTCTCTTCCGCTGTGGTATTTAGGGTTAAGCGTATTAGGCATAATGAAAATTTCGATAAAAAGGTGATTCTTAATAAAATGTAGAGTAAGAGGGATATGAAACTTGATACTAGATTTTGGGATTGAGCTTCTACACTTCTGTTTGATAAGGGTCTCTTGATATCTGGCTCAGATATAGGCCTAGAGAATATTTTGTAACTATTTTAATTGAAGTGGTAGAATTTATTGAGTTAGCTCTAAATGTTGGTAAACTAGTGGAATTATTCTTAACAAATAAACTTGTTATAGTACAAATTTTGAAATCTGCGTACTATATCGTTAAAATTTTAATAACCAAAATTATAAAATGCACAATTAAATTATGTACATCGGATTTTAAGAATAGGAGAGAGCAAAGACTATAAATTAATATAAATTTGGCCACTTTACTTTGATTCTCTTAGAATTAATTTCACAAATACCTTGGGTTTGTATTTTCTGGCAAACAATTGAACGCAATTTCATAAATATTGGCGTAGATGTAGCGAAGTTTATTCAGAGTTTTACAATTAGTGATTTTCTTTGATTTTTATTTCAACATTGTAGTGACACACTCTATGTATTATTTAGTAGTCTTCATTCGTAACAATTGAATATTATCGTTTTTTTTTTAAATTTAAGATAGATAGAGTAAATAATTTTAGATATCTTAAAGATCCTAGGTACATATACATAGGCATCTATAACAAATAGTATTGAATATTTAATGTAGTGTATTATGTTTATTCCTTTTGAGAATGTCTTCTCCAAACTTATCTTGATACCAAGATTATAGTTTGGAGATGTAGAAATTAATAAAAAAAAAAGATTTTTGTCTTGTGTTCAAGACTATATTCTTTATTATTCTTACTTAATTTAAAATTTACATTTCTTATATACTAATTTCTTATTATTATTTTGAGTGAATTAAATCACTCAATATTTATTTCTACTTAATATTAAAATTACTTATTGCTAAATACATTCATATATGTTCGTGTGATTATACAAGATTTTTTTATAAACTACAAAAAGGTTTACATACGAATGTATATGAATGTAGAAGAATTAAAAAATATAAAGTGCAGACATCAACATAATGCAGCGCGTGTAGAATCAACTTTCTGTTTTGAAGTTCATTACACTACACTACAACTGATTATGTTGGATACACTACACCCTTACCCTAGGGTAGCCAGATTCTGGAGATCAAAAAAGAGCACATTAAAGAAAAAAAAAAGAGTACAAATGCTAAGAAAAGAGTACATTTTGTCAAACAAGAAAAAACAAATTTTCATTTTATTTATTAAAAAAAAAAATAAAAAGTTATTTAATAAAACATAACAAACTTCAATAAAAATTAAATGAGATCTCAAAAAAAGGTTTTATATTAGCTCATATAAACATACATATGTATATGCTTACAAATATTTATCACTTTTTTGAACAATCTTAACGATTTTATTTCTACCTACATCAGTATTTAAAAAGTTGTAGAATTCAGTACACGTATAATTAAAATTTGTTTTTATTATTAGTTCGCTTTCCAGAGTTTGAACAGAAAGCTTATTCCTTTCTTTTCTCCAACTCAATACCATTAAACAAAATGTTCTTTCACAGGCAGCAAATTCAAATGTGGTATTGAAAATATGAAACTGCATATTTTTTCAAAATTTGGGTATATGCCACTGTTAAGAAATTCTTTCCACTTTTCAATAACAGGTTTATCTTTATCTTGTTTTTTTTTTTTAAAGGCTTTCAATGAATGAAACTCGTCAAAAAGAAGATCCAAATCGATATTTTTGATGGAAAAGACAGTTAATATATCCTTGAAATCATGAAATGAAATATCGGTATTTAAATGAAATATGCTAAGCTTTTCAAATTTGTTTTTTTCGAAATCAAATCTTTTTCCAATGTAATCTATTATAGATGAAAGAACACTGTTGGCTCTTTTTCTGAACAAATTTACTTCTATATCATTATCACATTTGCTGCATACATTTTCGGCTACGAATCCATAGTACTCCTCTATTTGTTGTTGCTTCATTTTTTCTATCATGTTTTTCATTATTTGGAACATGTCAATAATTACTAAACCATCTTGCTCTTCCAATTTTTTTATAGTGCAACAAAGGCCATGCCCTACTTTATGCACAAACCCCAGATACGCTTCAGAAATCTCAAGCTCAAAAAATTGCCTCAAAACAAATGGACAATCATTTTGCGAAAGAAAATATGATATTATTTCCGAAAAATTTTTATACAATCGTTCAATAGCTGGTGTTAACGAAAGCCATCTTGAAGGAACAAGCCGAATCATTTCACTCCATTCTGTAATATGTTCGAAATATACATAGAGGAAACAAAACACAATAATCTTTTGTGTTCTATGTGTCGCGACAACGTTTTAACAACTCCACACATATCTTTTATTAAACTTCTTTTTATATTATTTATTAATAATAATTTCTTACATATTAATGTGGTGTCATGAAAGTAATGGTAATACGAGATGCAAATGCAATAATTAAAGAATGCCAAAATATATTTAAAGTCACACGGTATTGCAATAATTTAAAGTCACATGATATTGAAATAATTTAGAGTCACACGGTAATTTGATATCGATATAATTTGGAAATGGAATGTTATATTAAAAAGTTTATTGGACATTATACCTTCATAACACCACCCCTCTTAAATAGAAAGGTCTTATAGCTAACATTGATCAGATGGCAGCCATAAGAGCTTTCTTTACAAATGCTATATAATATGCATTTCTTGAAGAGAAATAATTATAATTTATATTTATTTACCAAAAAAAATATTTAAATAATTAATAAAAAATAAAAGTATTTGCATATGTATATACATATATATGTATATATTTTTGCTTAATTCATAAAATTTTGTTTATATAAATTCTTGTAGTTTAATTTGATATCTTAAAAATAAATTATTATTCTACCTTTTTTCTTATTTTATAGTTTTTTTTTTATTTACTGTGTTATTTTATTAACATACTTGTTACTATGTATTTTTCTTTAGACTATTTAGTTCTCTTTTTTTTCATATATGTTTATATAGTTGCTAATTTAAGCCTATTTTTATGAACTATTATTTCTTTCTTTTTATCAATTTGTAAAGTGCAATTGTTTTTGTTATCGACTTTTATTACTTTATATGGACCTTTATAAACGTTTTCTAATTTATGACCTTGCTCATTTTTTATAAAAACTTGATCATTAATTTTAATTTGTAATGCCTTTGTATTTTTATCATAGTTTAGTTTTTGTAAATGTTTTGAGTTTTGCAATGCAGATCTTGCATTTTCATTGGCAATTTTGAGTCGGTATCTAACTTCTTTAACATAATCATCAAAATTATATAAAGGTTCTATGATTTTTAAATTCAATAAAGAAAAAATTTCTGGAGTTTTACCAAATATCAATTCAAAAGGGCAATAACTGTGTGTTGTTGATGGGATTGTGTTGTAACAATAAGTGAAATAGGGTAACCATTGATCCCAATCATTAAGAGACTTAGATACATATGATCTGATAAATTCGTTGAAGGTTCGATGTGAACGTTCAACTGTACCCAACGTTTCATGATGATATGGTGTTGAATTTACTAAGTTTATGTTAAGTAGTTTTAATAATTCCTGTAGTACTTCATTTTTAAATTCAGTACCCATATCAGTTAAAATTTTATGGACGGGTCCATAAATAAGAAATAAATTTTCAAAAATTGCTCTTGCTACAGTTTTTGCAGTTTTGTTTGGAATTGGGATGCTTATTAAATATTTTGTTAGATCACACACTATTGTTATTATGTATTGTTGTCCATGTTCGGTAATAGGTAATGGTCCTATCGTGTCAATCACTACTGTATCAAAAGGTCTCATTGGTGTTGGTGTTATAATTAGGGGTTGTTTAATATTCCTATTTGTTTTGTTCCGTTTACATGTTTCACAGGCCTTTACATACTTTGCGACATATTTAGTAATATTTTTCCAATAAAAATACCTTCTAATTTTGTTAATCATTCGAGTTATCCCTGGGTGGCCACCTAGCAGGGGGTCCTCGTGGAATTTTCTTAATATTTCTTGCTTCTCTGTTTCATCTGTAATTTCTGTAACTGATGGTGTAAGCGCTATTTTAATGTGTTTTAAAAACTTATTGCCCAATTCTTTAAATTCTTTTATAGGTACCTTTTCAAACATCTTATCATTTAATCTCATTTGCAATTTTTTAATGTGAATATTATTGGCTTGCAACTCAAGCTCTTGGAAAAATTTACCTAAGTCTATTTGTCCATTAATAACATAAACATTAGCTTTAAATTTAAATAGAATTTTACTTCCTCTTTTAACATCACATCCTTGGATGTGGGTTATTATATTGGGAAGCTTTCTAAATTGGCGCGCCGATATATTTTCATAAATTTTTGGTTGGGCTTGTTCTCTATCTTTCTCTCTTTCCTGCACTAGTTGCTTGGACCTAGTTGTTACCATCATTACATTACAGGCTTTTATATCTTCAAAGGTAATTCTTGACAATGCGTCAGCTGCGTAATTTTCTCTCCCCTTAATATATTCTATATCGAAATTGTATTCCTCCAGATCCAAACGCACTCTCATTAACTTAGAAGATGGGTTTTTCATCGAAAATAAATATGTTAGAGGTCTGTGGTCTGTTTTAACTATGAATTTTCGTCCATAGACGTAAGGTCTAAAGTAATTAATAGCCCAATGAATGGCCAGAAGTTCTTGTTCAATAGTTGCCTTATTACTTTCGCCTTTTGTGAATGTTCTTGATGCATATGCTATGGGCAACAATGTCCCCTCGTGTTGCTGACTCAACACGGCACCACATGCCAACTTACTTGCGTCTGTGGTAATGTAGAAGGTTTTTGTGAAGTCCGGATACTGTAGGATTGGTGGAGATATTAGGGTGTTTTTCAAAAAATTAAATGAATCTTCGCATTTATCCGACCAATGGAATGTTGCGTTTTTTTTTGTTAGGTTTGTTAATGGTTTACTGAAATGTGCGAAATTTGGAATGAACTTTCTATAGTAGTTAGCAAAGGCCACAAAACGTTTAGTTTCATTACCATCCTTAGGCCTAGGATAATTTTTAATAGTATCGTATTTATTACTGTCCGGTAAAATTCCCTGGGACGTACATTTATGACCCAAAAATGTGACCTCATGACAAAAGAACCTGCATTTATCAGGATGCAATGTAAGATTATACTTTCTGCAAGTATGAAAAAGTTCTCTTAAATTTTTAATCATATGAGCTTTAGAGCATCCGATTACTATAATATCATCCATATACAAAAATGCAGTTGACGGTTTTAAACCAGCAAATGCTAGTGACATCATTCGTTGAAATGAGTTAGGTGAGATTTTGAGTCCAAAAGGTAATCTCTTAAACCTAAATGAACCTTTGGGTGTTGAAAAGGAGGTAATATCCCTCGAACCATCTTCCAATTCGATTTGGTGAAATCCAGACATTAGATCCAATGTTGAGAAGTATTTAGCTCTTCCAAGCTGATCGAGTATATCGTCTATTCTTGGGAGAGGAAATTTGTCGCACAAAAGTTTTTTGTTTACCTGTCTATAATCAATTACCAGACGCCACCTCTTATCACCGCTACCTTCCAAAGATTTCTTTGGAACCAATAACACTGGACTGTTATAAGGCGAAACAGAGGGCTCAACTAAATCACCTTTAATTAACTTATCAACTTGCCTCTCAATCTCTTCTTTCTGTGTTTCCGGAATTCTATAGTTTTTTATATATATATCGGTGTTTCATCCACTATACGCAATTTTTGTTTATAAAAATTGTTTGTAGATACCGGTTCAGTTTCCAACCCAAACACGTCAGTAAATTCGGCACACAGAGCCAAAAGGTCATTCTTTGCAATTCGCGGGCAATTTACCATCAGTCCTTCTAAAATCTCATTAGACCTAGAATTTTTTATAGTTGTGTCTATTGTTTTAGTCTCATATTGAGACAGAGGCTCATATTTTATATTTTTTAAGGATATTATTTTCGAAGAATTAGATACATTCATTACGCATACCACCGGGCTATTGAGATTTGTAATAGTATTTGGGATAAAGACTTCATTTTCTACTGTTTGATGTGGAATAAATATATCGTCTATTCCCTGTTGTAATTTTATTTTCCGTACCACCTCTGATCTTGGTGGTATAACAATAGTGTCTTGAATCGGACCTGTTACTATGGGGATTTCCATTTGAATGGTGCTATTTATGGGACGGATTACCAGGAAGTTATCCCTTGAATGGAAGTCAATTATACAATTGTGCGCCCTAATGAAGTCAAGTCCCAAAACTCCATCGCATGGGATTGAGAAATCATCAGGTACAACGTGAAATTCATGTTTTAGTTTGAAGTTGTTGAGGCACAACCAACCTTGAGTTACGCCGATCGTGAATTGACTACCCTCGCCTATGCCTTTTAATTCATTAACTATTTTACCATCAATTGGTCCTTTAACACTCCCATGTTTTAATAAGGAGATATCTGCGCCAGTATCTATTAAGAATGTTAGTGCCTGTATACTTCCCGTAAGGGAGAGGTTAACAAAAGCACTGAGGTTCAGATTCAAAGTCAAGATATGTCCTATTCTTCCCCCAGTGTTATCTGGGGGTCCTCGGGGTTTCCCGAGACCCTATTCATAACCCTCATGTCCGCATACTGTCTGGAATTCGTATGTTGCCTACTAGTTCTACTGTGGTTGTTATTTGAGTTTGGCCGGTAATTGTTTTGTCTATTAACTCTTCGGGGGTTTCCCCTGTTAGTTTGCTGGTAAAGACGATCTCCACGGTATGTATGAGATCCTTGATTGTTATAATTCAGGCGCCCATTTGGGTATTTGTGCCTGCCCCATCGGTATCTACCACGCAGTTGTAAGACATTTGATACACTTGATTGGTGTACATCTGTGCTCATAATTTTTTCTGTTATTTGGTCTATTGTATCAAAGGTAGCTGCTTCAATGATGATTCTTGTTCTATCATTATTTAGATTCTTCGCGAGGGCTTTTACAGTTGCCTGTACGGCATACTTGTTTGCTATTTGTGGTGGTAAGCCATCTAAAATATATGCGTTTGATAACATTTTCGAGAGCTCGTCTATTTCTTGGGCATATACGCTGTTTGGTTTACTTCCCTGGCGTGCGGTCATTAATTTGGATACTAATATGTCAGTGGAGTCTCCCTTTATTACCGTTTTCAATTTGTCTGCAATGGCTGCAATGGACGTTAAATCGTTGATTGATATGCGAGCTGTCCCGCTGATTTTTGTCTGTATTATTTGTACTGCAAGATTTTCATGGGTTCCTTTCAGTGATTCTAAAAGGTTCAAAGCATCAAGAAATTTTTGAAGGTTCTTAAATTTACCATCAAATTCCGGTAGGATTTTAGTGGCTAATTCTATGAATTTAATGGGTTCCATTTTTGAGTCCGCTAGGTCAGGGTCAATGTCTTCAAACTGTTCCCAAATATTCGAGTTTTCCAATATGCTCCATAATCTATCTCCTCCAATGTTATAGTTACGCATCCATTCTCCCTGAATATTATTACTAGTTCTTTTTGTAACCGTTTCTCTATTGACTGAACCTTTGTCTTCAATTTGGTTATTAATTCAAAAATCTCTTGTCTGTGTTCGGGTGTAAGGTAATAAGCAGTGTTATTAAAAGTATTTACTATTGTATTAAAGTGGACTTCTATTAAATGCAGATGATATTCTATTACTGCTCTGCTAGGCAGTTTCTGTTTGTTTAAACATTTGAAGGACCGCAGAAATTTGCTTTGATTTTCTTGAAATTGTTGAGATAACTGTTCCCAATTAGGGCATTTTGCGTTTTGCATTTGAAATGGGTCAGGTTTTGATAATGTCAGCTGTTATAGTCAGACATATGACTGGAATAATTTTCCCATATTTATATTTCCTTTTTCTCCTAATATTTTGCCAAATCGTACTCTTAATAATTTATTGTTAAATAATTAATATTGTCATATAAAGGTTAATTATAACAAGTTAGATGTTTATTTTGTTTTCAATAAATATATTTCAAAAAAAAAATTTCTGCATTTGACACTATTGTCTATCTTAAATAATTATACTATAATAAATTTTTCTTTTGTTACTTATCCATTTTCTAGGGTTGATTATTTTTTTTTGTTGCTGTTGCTGGTGTTGATATTGGTGTTGTTGTTCCTGGAGTACAACGTTGGCTTCTCCTCGGCGTGGAGAGCATACATCCCATGGCGTGGGGATGCTTCTTCCTTCTCTTTTTTTATATTGTTATTAAAACTTTGTTGTAATGTTGAAACTGTTTTCTAATAAATTTATTTCTTATATAGTTATATATTTTTTTTTAGCTTTATTATTTTTTCTTTTTTTTTTCTTTTTGTAAATTAAACACGTTTTAAAGCTCTAAAGCTGGTTTTATATTTTTGCAGAGTTTTTCTTTTGTTCTTGTTTTTTTTTATATTATTATTTTTATTTTCTGCTGTTTATGCAATATTTATACAATTCACTGTCTGTATAAGTTCACTTTATTTGTAATATATTAATTTATGAAATAGAATTATTAATTATTAATTATTTGATTTATAAAAGATATTTTAATTTATTTTATTTTATTTATTACTGCACTGTTAAAGGTTTTTTTTTTATTTATTTATAACACATTTGCTGTGGTTCACTTATACTTGGGGCTGTCGGTGTTGTCCCCTTTGCATATCTTTGATTGTTTTGCATACTAATTTAACCAGGTAGATAATTACCATTGCTACTGCTAACAACAGAGCCATAATTTCGATGTGACTCATGCTCTCAGTTGTCTTATCAACGTTGTCCTCCTTTATAGTTTCCAATATTTTTTCTAATTGTTTATTGTCGTTTTCTTCCTGATTTTTCCCTACCTCGTAGCCTGCTACTAGTAATGGGATGGTTGACAGTATTTTTTTCCACCAAGTCATTTTAGCTTAATTTAAGTATATATTTTTTAAAAGGTTTTGTTTTTAATTTATCATTTTTAACAGAAACTTTATATGCATACTTCTTGAATCACTTCGTCATTCTTTTTAAATTTTTCATTCATCTTTAACAAAAAGGCAAATTATTTTGTTCTTTTTTTTTAGAGTTTTAATAATTTTTTTTTTTTGTTAATTTTTATATATTATTTTTTTTCCCTTTTTTTTCTTAATACACTTTTAATCACTTGCAGTTTTACACAATAACAACCCACTTAGTTCACGTCTTAATTAACACTTTTTTCACTTGTCACGGTCGCCATGTAATATGTTCGAAATATACATAGAGGAAACAAAACACAATAATCTTTTGTGTTCTATGTGTCCCGACAACGTTTTAACAACTCCACACATATCTTTTATTAAACTTCTTTTTATATTATTTATTATTAATAATTTCTTACATATTAATGTGGTGTCATGAAAGTAATGGTAATACGAGATGCAAATGCAATAATTAAATAATGCCAAAATATATTTAAAGTCACACGGTATTGCAATAATTTAAAGTCACATGATATTGAAATAATTTAGAGTCACACGGTAATTTGATATCGATATAATTTGGAAATGGAATGTTATATTAAAACGATTATTGGACATTATACCTTCATAACAATTCCAAATCACAAAATTCAAAAACCTCTCTTAAGTTGGATGGTTTTTTAGTCGATGAACTAAATTCATTGAAAACTTTTATTACAATGTTGTCAACATCATATTTTAAAAATGTTAATGATTTTTTAAAAGCATTATTAATTACGTGGCATAAGCATCCTACACCGATTATATCGGGATTTTCTTTACAAAGTTCTACCATAATACTTTGATTGCGTCCAAAATTAATACTAGCGTTATCTGCAGAAAAGCTAGTAACGGTAGTCAAACTTAAATCGTTTTTCGTTAAATACAGTTTTAAACAATTTGCAACGTCTTTCTGATTCTGAATTAAAAAAACTCAAAAGTTTTGTGTTCATACCGGTGTCTTTTGAAAAATATCTTATTACTATTGGAAACATCTTAATATTTTCTTTATTGGAAGCGTCAATGGCAATAGAAAATGGGTGGTCGTTATTCAAGGCGTTGATTACATTTTCAATTGAATATTTAGCCAAAATATTTGCAATAATTTTAGAACATTTTGTTTTCCCACAGGAAAAGTTTTTGGCGACAGTGGAATCGGAAAATATTGATTGAAAAAGCTTAGCACTGCAATCCGCAGATTGGTAGCTATGTGAGTGCATCACTGTATGATAGCAAAATGCAGCCTCTGCAGCTGCACTTAACGAACGTGCATTTTCTGCGCCACAGCTAGACTGGTGAAGGTAGTTCGTAATTGAGTTTGAGACGCCTCCTACATTTCGGATATGTTTAGTAGATTTCATGTGTTGTTTAACCTTATTTATTCCTCCGTTTGCAATGGAAAAGGAAATGCCACAAACAGAACATTTAGCAATTTGTTCATCTTTAGTTTTAAGTATCCAACTGAACTGACTTTTACAATTATCATTGAATTTATTTTTTCGGCGTCTTCCAAGTTTTTTAAGTCATCATTAGTACCAATTTCTGCGATATTAGAATCTGACAAAACTTTTTTTTTTTAAATTTTAATTATTATTAGTCGAACTGTTTTATGTATTACATACAATGAATTTTATAATCAAGCTTAAGTTCGTTTTTATTCTCTCTAAGAAAGAATTAATTAAATTACAAATTATTAATTTATTAAAGAAAAATATCACAATCAGATTCACTATCCATTGTGGACATCTAGACATTAACTTTAGATTAATCCAGTTAAACAATTATATCACAATCTTACCTTAAAAAAGCCAAAACGAACGTTAATTCAATATTTGAACTATTTTTATCAATGTATGTACATATACATATCTTTATTTGCATTAAACACTTTCAAAGGCTGTTTACTATGTTATTTTGTTTACATATGTAACAGAGTACAAAGTAAAGTGATGACAGCGGCGTTATATTATTCGACTCTGATGTTAAGTGTGTAAAAGCGGTTTAAATCAAAAAAGTAAAAAATAGAGTACAATAATTCTTGCAAAAAAAAACCGACTTCAAAACAGATAGAAGGGCACCAATTCTAAACTAAAAATGTAAGAAGTAATCTGTAAGAATTAGATTTAAACCAAATAAAAAATGCGCCAAACTTAGAGGGAAAAAAATAAAAACTATTGAATGTCAAGCCTCTCCCTATTGTCATTTTCTACAAAAGATAAGAAATACTCGTTTAGGACTCAATGGTTTCTTTCAACACTACCTAAAGTCTCATGGTAGTATGGAGTCGAGAGTCTTTGTTCTATCCTTAGTTGTTCACATATCTCCTTCATTAGTTCATTTGTAAATTCTGTTCCTCTGTCCGATTTGAGTATGCGAAATAATCCGCTTTTAAGGATTAAATTTTCCATTAATGCTTTAGCTACTGACTTTGCTTCTTTTGTCTCAATTGGACAAGCAATTATATATTTAGTAAATTCGCATTGCATAGTTAGTATATATCTAAATTTGTTTGTTGGACGTAGTGGACCAACAGTGTCAATTACAATAGTGTCAAAACTGTTTATAGGAGTATCTGTTATTTTTAGCGGTTCTTTTGTATGTTTATTTTGTTTGTTTCTCTGGCATAAATTACATTTTGATACATATTCTTTTACTGATTTGTTCAGTCCTTTCCATATATATTTTTGTTTTAATTTTAATAATGTTTTATGTATTCCAAAATGTCCTCCTTGTGGCGTATCATGATAAAGTTGTATAAGTTTTTGTCTGAGGTTTTTCATATAATAATATAGTTATGTCATCTTTATTATGTTTGCATGCTTCATTGTATCTGGCCTTAAATTCTTCTGCAGGAAATATACTAAATATTGCATCATTCTTGTCGATTGCAAATATCTTATTATTTGTTAATTTTAAACAAGATGAAAGCTTCTCCAAAAGAGTACCTAGGTGCTTTGGATTATCGCTACATCTAACACGTGTTTTATTAATATCTCTATACGTTTCTAACGTATCCTTATAACATTTTCTTATATCATCTTTTGACCGTTTCTCTAATATAAATTTTAATTTAGTTGCGCGCTTTATATCATTTATCGAAGTGCACTCCCATATGTGGAGTTGATCAGGCTCTTTTTGAGATTCGCTAATGATATTATTTTCTGATGACTTTTTCTTGATACCTCTTGTTACTACTAATGTTTTTTTAGCATGAATATCATTTTCTAATGGTATCATGTTTTTTAATATTGTGGAGTCAATTTGTATCCGTGATAATGCATCCGCATTAGTATTGTTTGCTCCTTTTTTATAGACAATTTCAAATTCGTATTCGGAAAGTTCCAGTCTTATACGCGTTAATTTAGAACTTGGGTTTCTATGTGTGAATAGTGAAACTAATGGTCTATGGTCTGTGAAAACTGTAAATTTCCTTCCATATAACTAAGGTCGGAAAAACTGTATTCCCCAATATATCCTAATAATTCTTTTTCAATTATTAGCTTGTTCTTTTCATGTTTATTCAGTGATCTACTTGCATAAGATATTGGTAGATCTTCTCCAATTGAACCTTGTGATAAAACTGCGCCTAGTGCAAAATCTGATTTTGTCTGATATCTGTTGTTGTTTCCATTGCTATATCGATGGCTTCGCTAAGTTTCTTTACTCTGCTAGCTTCTATTGTTCTGGTTATTTCTTTGTTTTTAAGTCCATTTTTAAATGAGTTGAAAGCTAATGCTGCATTTGTTTTACTAATGATATCTCTATTTTCTTCTCCTAGCATGATTATTTGAATTTCATTTAGTTCCATTGTCAATGATTCTATTTTATCAGCAAATTTTCTTATACTATCTGTTTGTATAACTCTGCTTAGTTCGTTAATGATAATATTAGGTGATTTTTTGATTTTATAAGTTTCTTTCAGAATTGAAACAAGTGTATCAATACTACTTGGAATTTGTATCTGTCGCAATCTATTGTGTACTTTTGTGGTCAATTTAGTTTTATAGACGAAATTAAAGAATGAAGTTTGTTTATTTTCCGGAAATGTTTCATTAATGATTTTTAAATTTGCTATAAATGGGTTTAGTTCTTCCTTAGCTCCCGTAAATACTGTTATTAGTTTTGAAACTGATGCTAATTCTGTTGCATTGAGATTTTCTGAAGCCATGTTGATAGTGTTGGTTGTTACTTGTTTCTCTATTTTTCTTGTTTGCAGTCTTGTTTCTAACTCTACGTCTATTCTTTCTTGTATAGTTTCTGGTATCTTTAAGTCAATGTTTTTCTTTGTCGATATCTGTATAACTTTATCCCTAATGTCATGAAAGAAAGCTTCCGCTGCAATTTTATGTGAGGGAGTTAGTCTTTGGACTTTGAAAATTGAGTATTGTTCTTATCTCTTCTAAACATTGTAGAAGGATCTTAATATGTTTTTCTAATGTATTTTGACCTATTTGTCTATCTATATTTAAACATTTGTAAAATTTATCAAATTCTTCTTTTATTGCTCTACAGCGATATAATATTTTCTGCCATGTCATTTCATTGTATTTGTAAGTATTATTATATTTTTGTTTTTTTTTTTTTTTAAATAAGTAATTAAATTTTATCAAGGTCGTTTGCCCTACTAGTGTATTTTTTTCTTAGCGACCTTTTATGCAGGATATAAAATTTAAGTAAGAGGTCTACTGTTCCTATTATTACTAATTTTAAAGTGAGTATCCACAACGAATTGATCTCTTTGCTATGGTCGATAATTTCTACGTTATTTACAACGTTTGCATTTGGGTTTTGTATTTTGGATTGTGGTTTACCCATTTTGATTATTTATTTATTTTTTTTTTACCCATAATAGAGGACCATAATAGAATAATTTGATTATTAATATATTATATTTATTATTTTTAGAAAGTATGAATTAGAATCATTGGACCTAAACGTTAAATTGTAGAAAAAATTTTAAAATTATCTAGAAAAATATAGACAAAATTTCAAATTTTATTAAAGTTATTGTTTCTATTATTTTTGCGTTTAATATATTTATTGTATTTTGGCATTTAGTGTATTAAGTTCTATTTTTTTTTTTGCTAACAAAATCCCTTCTATTATTTTTTATTTTTATATCTATTTAATCATCAATTTATTTCTGCCTTTAGTGCATTAAGTTCTATTTTTTTTTTTGCTAACAAAATCCCTTCTATTATTTTTTATTTTTATATCTATTTTTGGGATTATTATTTCAAATTCTTTTTTTTGTTTAGTCTTAATTTTTATTGGTTTAGGACCTATATTTAGTATCTCTGGTCAATTTTTCTAAAGTTTCTACTTTTTGTTGTTGTTCTTCTAGAAGTTTAGCCCATCTTTTGTTCGCTGCTTCTAGTTCTGTTAGAATTTCTTCAAGCGTCTGTTCCATTAAAAATTGAAAAAAAAAAATTTTTTTTTGTACTTTACAGATATGCCAATGCACTTTCTGTATAGTGTTTAGATATTATGTGTAATTTTTGTTGTCATCAGGGTCATCTGACTAGTTCATCGCATTGAACTGTCCTTCTAATCTCAGGCTTGGATTAGGGCCTCTTTCTTAGCAGGATTCGACTGCAAAATGCAGGATCGCCATGTATTATGTTTATTCCTTTTTAGAATGTCTTCTCCAAACTTATCTTGATACCAAGATTATATTTGGAAATGTAGAAATTAATAAAAAAAAAAGATTTTTGTCTTGTGTTCAAGACTATATTCTTTATTATTCTAACTTAATTTAAAATTTACATTTCTTATATACTAATTTCTTATTATTATTTTGAGTGAATTAAATCACTCAATATTTATTTCTACTTAATATTAACATTACTTATTGCTAAATACATTCATATATGTTCGTGTGATTATACAAGATTTTTTTATAAACTACAAAAAGGTTTACATACGAACGTATATGAATGTAGAAGAATTAAAAAATATAAAAGTGCAGACATCAACATAATGCAGCGCGTGTAGAATCAACTTTCTGTTTTGAAGCTCATTACACTACACTACACTACAACTGATTATGTTGGATACACTACAGTTAGCAAATTGTATTAATCATCAATTATACGATGAGTAACTTAGGTTGTGTAAAAATTTGTTGGCAAAAGGTTTGATTTATATGATTTTTTTGCTAACGTTATTTCCAATTACCAATATTGTTTAAAGTTTATTAAATTTTTTTTTTCATAATTTGTTTATTGTATCTTCAATATTTTTGAACTAACAATAATTACTCGTATCTTAAGTCTAAAATAAAATATTCTTTTTATGTCGAGCTAGTGCTAGACAAAAATAATGTTTGTTTCACGGATTTTGCAATCATTTTCGGTTCATCCCTCTAATGTACGGCCAAGAAAAGTAGTATCTCTTCTTCTTTCTTTTTAGTCGAATGTAACCAGGTTCATTCAGCATGTTACGCGCCAAAGGGTTTGGATGAGATTCAAGCCTCTTTAGATATGTGACTGCATGTTTCGCTGTTTCTGCTTCAACTGATGGCATGTTTAGGTCTTTGTGGATGTTCGAATTTTTTATATACCAGGGAGCAGATGTAATCATACATAGTATCTTATTTTGGCGCCTTTGAATTTTTTCTACATTGCTAGCTGAGGCAGTGCCCCATAACTGAATCCCATAACACCAAATTGGTTTTGTAACGGTTATCCATAGTCATACCTTATAACCAGCCGTGCTACCTTATAACCAGCCGTGCTCAGTGAAAGTGGTGGTGTTCTTTTCTCCTTTTTAAGTAGACTTAACCATCAACAAAATACATAAAATATAGGGTAGCAAAACATTATGGAAATCGACCATAAAGTTAAAAGGAAATAAGTGAAACATAAATTAATAAAGTGGCTGGGTGAAGATTATCTGGAGGATAATGATGGTATTACCCTCCGTCTTTACCCACCCTTACCATGCTATCTAATTCTGTTATTATTATTGATAGCCCAAATTCTCCAACTAGTATTTACCTAAACTTTTCGTGGATTGAAATATAAAACCTAGTTAACCATTATATAAAAAAACATTTATTCAAATTAAAACTAATATTAGAATTAATAACAACATGGTAATATTTAAACCATTTAAAAATTCAACTAATAGGGAAAAAAAATTTAAAATAACAAACTAATAACTGAATTTAATACAAATGCCCATAAAGATACAATTCATACCTATAAGTATTTCACTAGTTTTAAATTTGCAAAATGTCTTTGTTTTAATTAATTTTTATGTATATATATGTATATAAGTGTAAAAGGAAGTTATATGTAATTTTATTTACGAATAATTGGTTAATTATCCATTTTATTTTTATTTATTTGTTTTTTTTCTGTTTGCAAAGAATATTTATATATATATTTTTTTTATAAATGAATTTTAAGACTTACCTTTCAAACTCATCGATGACACCAGCGCTGTTATCTCGAAGATTTTGAAGGCTTGTAGGTATCTATAGATTTCTAAAAAAATGTTTAACCAATGTTCATGTTTTATGTGCGGTAAGTGTTACTATGTGTAAATGTCGGTGTAAATGTATGTATGTAATGTAAGAAAAATATGTAGGTATGTATTAGGGGCTAGAATAAATATGACTATGTTTTAATTTTACATTTTTTTTTTTAAATTCAATCAATTCAATATAGCAAATTTATTTTACGATAACCAAAATAAAATTAAGAAATGGTTTGGTTAAGCCATTTTTTGTAGTATGATAAGATGTATGTTTGTTTTCTATTATTTTATGAAATGGTTGAAAATTTTCAATGACTAATTTTATTCGTTGTTCTGGTTTAATGTACACGTTGACATGGCCTTTTCATTTCCCTTCCTATATTTTGGGAAAGCTGGTGGTTGTTTGCAGCTAACTGGAAACGGTATTTTTATAATGCAAAAGCTGGAAGCCAGTACTCCGCCAGAAAATTACATATATGTATACCCGTTTACGAGGTATTTGGTATTAGATTCCAATACTAAAAATTATTTGGGATTACCGTAATGTTCCAATTTGTTACACGAGTAAAACATAATTACCTCTGGTTGATTAATATTCACCATTAGGATGTAACGACAAAATCTATTTTTTTTTCGCAAAGGATCACCACAAATATTTTAACTTATTTTTACAACAGATAATTTCCGTTTTCAAAATACTTTTTTTTTCAACACACACCTTTTAAAATACAAACTCAAATGCAATAATCTTCAAAGACATTTTCTATTTAAAGCGAAATTCTTTTGTTCTTAGGCAATGAAAACTAGATTTAAAAAAATTTTTGCAGTACAATTCAAAGTAAAATTTTTCAAATTTTTTAAGAAAATCACATTATTTCATTGCCAGGCAAACTAGATCAAAATTATTTTATTTAAAAAAATATAATTTAAAAGCAAGAGAAAATTTTTAACAGAAAAACAAAAACCAATGAAAACTTAATCCATAACAAAAATATGCATTTAATTTTGAATTTGTTTTAGGCAAGTGGAAAAAAAATTTAAAAGACATGTATATAAATATAGCGCTTTTAAATGCGACCTCTCAAAACAGATACAGTACTGTTATTAACCAAGGAACTGGATCTGGAAAAGGACTAGAATTTTCCTTTAAATAATTTTTTTTATGTCCAAATGTCTTTAGCATGATATAAACCTATACTATCACTGTCAACATCTTTCAGCTCATAATTAACTTTTCCGATTCGTCTTAAAACAACTGATTTAATTCCGACTGGTGCAAGTTTCGAGTTATAATTATCTATTTTTGAACTTTGGGTAAAATTACGTCTGATTACGTGCTGTCCGACAACGAATTCTTTATTTCTAGATCGTAGGTTGTATACTTTGGCATTTTTATTATATGAATTCTCAATAAGCTTCATAATCTCGTTGCGAATTAGTGCGAATTCATCCTGCCTATTAATTGTCATATCCGAATCTTTCAATTGCCCTGAAATGAAATTATTTATGAAAACTTAATCCATAACAAAAATATGCATTTAATTTTGAATTTGTTTTAGGCAAGTGGAAAAAAAATTTAAAAGACATGTATATAAATATAGCGCTTTTAAATGCGACCTCTCAAAACAGATACAGTACTGTTATTAACCAAGGAACTGGATCTGGAAAAGGACTAGAATTTTCCTTTAAATAATTTTTTTTATGTCCAAATGTCTTTAGCATGATATAAACCTATACTATCACTGTCAACATCTTTCAGCTCATAATTAACTTTTCCGATTCGTCTTAAAACAACTGATTTAATTCCGACTGGTGCAAGTTTCGAGTTATAATTATCTATTTTTGAACTTTGGGTAAAATTACGTCTGATTACGTGCTGTCCGACAACGAATTCTTTATTTCTAGATCGTAGGTTGTATACTTTGGCATTTTTATTATATGAATTCTCAATAAGCTTCATAATCTCGTTGCGAATTAGTGCGAATTCATCCTGCCTATTAATTGTCATATCCGAATCTTTCAATTGCCCTAAATTTGAAAGTAGTTTATAATCTTGACCATGTGTTACCATAGTTTGTCCAAAGACAATTTGGTATGGTGTTCTTCCAATTGATTGATGCACGCTATTTCTTAATGCACAGTTTATGCTGCTAATAAATTTGTCCCATTCTCTTTGATCTTTTTTAATATAAGAACGCAGCGCTTCATTAATTAAGCGGTTGACACGTTCACTGGCGTTTGCCTGAGTGAATGTTTTATATTCTTTTCCCGCAAAAAATTTTCAAAATCTTTGCTACGAAACTGCGGCCCATTATCGCTTACAATTACCTGAGGCACTCCGTAACATGTAAAAATTTCATCCTTTAGGTAGTTTATAATATGTTTGGAAAGAAATTTCTTAAGGGGTTTCAAAAAGGTAAATTTTGAGAAATGATCTAGGACAATCAAAATACCTATATTTCCAGATTTTGTTCTAGGTAATGGTCCAATTAAGTCCATATATAACCTTTGAAAGGGCCTTTCAGTTTTTGTCATCTGTCCTAAAGGTGGTCTTAGAATGCGTGTTGGAGTTTTAGATGTCTTGCATAAGTCACAATTTCCTATGTAGTCGCGCACGTCTCTTACCAACCCAGGCCAATAGAAAAATCGTCTAATCCGTTCCAGTGTTTTCGCAATTCCTCCATGAGCCGAAGTAGGAGTATCGTGGCAAGAATTAATAACTCCACCACGAAGTTCGTTTGGCACCCACAAGCTCCATGACTCTGATTCGTCTGAATTCCCACAAGAAAAATTTGTCCTTTTGTAAATGTATTTTTCCAATATTTTGAAATCAGGTATCTCCACTTCCTTGAGTTGTTGATGTAATTTCGAATACTCCTCACTATCAAACGCTTCTGAATTTAGGTCGATCATGGGCAATGAGTCACATTCTAAACTTTCTAAAATATTTTCGCCTTCATGAGCTCTTGATAACGTGTCAGGAACAATATTATCTTTTCCTCTACGATGTTCAATTACAAATTTGAAACCCTGTAATTTTAACGACCACCTTGCTAGACGTCCAGATAAATCTCTTTGCCCCATCAACCATTTCAGACTCGCATGATCCGTTACAACCTTAAATTCTTGACCCTCTATATATGACCGAAATTTCTTAATAGCCATAATAACGGCAAGACATTCGAGTTCTGTTATAGTATAATTTCTCTGTGCTCTATTTAATTTGTGAGACATGTAAGCTATAGGTCTTTCTATATCGTCATTATCGAGTTGAAAGAGAACTGCACCAACACCATAAGTGCTTGCATCGCATTGCAATATAAAAGGTTTTGAATAATTCGGGTGAATTAGCAGAGGAGCCGATGTTAAATTATTTTTCAGTGCATCAAAAGATTTTTGAGCTTCGTCTGTCCAAACAAAAGTTTTTTTCCTTGTCAAAAGCTCCGTCAAGGGAAAAGTACCTGTCGAGTAGTCTTTGATAAATCGTCTGTACCACCCCGTCATGCCTAAAAATCTTCGTAAATGTCTTATAGTCTTCGGTTCTGGAAATTCACGTATAGCGCGAATCTTTTCATCGTCTACTTGTAACGTTCCATTACCTACAACGTACCCAAGAAACTTAACTTTGCTCAAAGCAAAACTACTTTTCTTTACATTTATCGTTAAACCAGCTTTCCTTAGTTGCGACGCAACTTCTAATAAATGAGTCAAATGATCGTTAAAGGTTTGTGAAACTATCAAAAGGTCGTCTAAATAGACAAATACGTGCGACTTCAAGTTATACGGAATAACAATATCCATCAGTCTGCACAATGTTTGTGGTGCATTGCACAGTCCAAACGGCATTCTTGTAAATTGATACAATGGACGATTAGGGACTGTAAAAGCTGTCTTTTCTTTTGACCGTTCCTCCAATTTAACTTGCCAAAACGCATCTTTTAGATCTATTTTAGAAATGAAATAAACTGGAGGAAGTCTTGCAATAAGTCCGTCAATGTTTGGTATAGGGTAAGCGTCCTTTACAGTAACAGAATTTAATTTTCGGCAGTCCACACACATTCTAACCTTGTCTGGTTTAACGACAATAACTGCTGGTGAGGACCATGGGGAACTGGGAGCTTCTTCTATAACCCCAAGAGCTAACATTCTGTCTACTTTCTTACACAGGTGTTTTTCCATAGCTGGAGAAATAGTATCTCTGTTTTATCGGTTTTGCATCACCAGTCAATATGATGTTCTACCAGAGAAGTACATCCCAATCCTTCAGTTTCTGAATTAGGAAACGATCCGATTACTCTGTCAAGGCGCTGTATTTGTTCGGAATTTAGAACAAGTTTATTCGGATCAGTATCTGTATTTTTAATTTCGCCAATCATCGGCACTGAAATTCCAAGTCCAAATGCAGTCCAAAAGTCAAACCCACAAATAATTTCCTGACGAATAGTCGGGACAACCAAAAATTCAAACAATTTTACCTGAGTTTGAAAAGCTATTTCCAAACTTATTGTTCCTGAAATATCCTCTTTTTGTCCGTCCGCTGTTCTAACAATGCTAAATAAGTTTCATCCATAACTTTTAAATTAATATAAGTTCTACTGTCCAACTGTTGACTAACAATCGGAGAAATAATGTAGTTCCTCAAAGATTTTAACTTGCTATTATAATCACGTATACGTTTGGCTGATCTAATTGGCCTTTTTGATTGACCAAAAATCCTGTTACGAATTTTTTCATATGGTCTTTTCAGAGGATGTACTACTTCTGGTATTGTGTGTTTGTCATTATTTGGTATAATTCTTATTAAATTGAAGTTGCCAATATTTACCGCGTCAGATGTCCGATTTAGCACCTTCGGACATCCCGTAGTAAGTTTCCCTGTACATTTGTATGTCTATTACAATTTTGACAGGTAGGTTTATAAACATTTTTGGCACCGCACCCGTAGCAAAAAATCTTTCGATCTTCCATACATTCAAAAAATGTGTGACCAATTCCATCACAATTCCAACATTTGACGTCTGTTTTAACTGCATTTAAATTAATTTCTAATGCGGAATTTGGAATAAAGTCTTCCTGCAGTTCTGACAACTCATCTACCCGCACTTTGGTCGATGTGCTCACTTCTGACATAAATTTTTCATGCTTTCTTACAGCTCGTCTTAAATCGAAAACACTAGCTATGTCAAGATGTAATAGTTCGTGTCTTATTTCATTCCTGAGATTACGAACCAAAATTTCACAGAGATCGCGGTCAGCTATAGGTGTTTTTAATCTGTCCGCCATTGCCGATATTATTTCAATAAAATCATCTATACTCTCAGATGGTTATATATAATCAACTTTGTACTGGTTTTGCAAAGCACGAGTTAGTGAAAACCAGTCCACATCATTGTTCTGCCTGTGGTACCGCCAGTACCATTCCAAGGCCTTTCCATCAAATAGACTGTGTGCATGTTTGCACAATAAATTAAAATCACTCCCAAGGTGGTTAGTTGTTAAAATATTTACCCTATATACAAACTCTTCTACTGTCATTTGGTCGTCACGGCCTGTAAATTTCAAACGCCAGTTGCGAATGATGTTAAGAACCTTTTCTGCAAAGAACGGATCTCTATTATTTTCCGAATTAGAACGAGATGTGTTATTCGGTAAATCGTTTGAAACTCTAGGCGAACAATTACCTCGAGGTACATTCATATTCTGCATTAACGCACTTAGCTCACCCGAAATATATTGGGTCATTTCCCCGCGAAATGCACTTAAAGAGTCCGAAATTAGTTGTCTAAATCTATTATCACTTACTTCACTATTGTTTCTATCTACTACAGCACGTCTAGAGGTATTTCCCTCTATACCTTGTACTCCGGATGCTAATCTAATCTAAATCAACCGTAAAACTTACATTTGTCGGTTCCTCCAAATTTAACAAATTATCTCTACTCCTTGTGACAGGCATTTTAAATGTAAAATGTAATCTTTCAACAATCAATTAAATTCTTAAATCCACTACTTCGTTTAGGTACTAGTAGGTTTTATATAAGTAATCTCTAACTTCACACAAAATCAATTTACCGTTTTAAAAGGTGATAGCAAAAAAAATAGGAAAAAAAATTTCTTGAAGTTTATTTGAGTTTTCATATTGCAATAGTTTCATGCAAAGTAAAAATATCTCCAAATAAAATCTTCTAGGTAAATATATATTGCTAGAAAGAAATAGAAATTAAACCCTGTGTTAAATATGGTATGTGGCCAGAATAGTATCCAGTACAAAAATCCAGGTAAATAACAAACGAGTTTTTAAATTTTTAAAATAATAAAAAGCGAGAAACAGATAATTTATGGTGTTCAATTTTGACGGTATGAACCTAACGATATATCAAGTTAAATTTCCAACATAAATTATAACACCAATTAAGAAAATTTTGATCGACTACACTGAATATGGTGGTTTTGAAGAATGAACATCAGCATGGATGGAAAATATAAATAAAATTAATAAGTGTAACGCTGATGCCCCACGTTGGGCGCCATTTAAATATTTATGTAACGGTTATCCATAGTCATACCTTTGCGGAGATCGTGCTACCTTATAACCAGCCGTGCTCAGTGAAAGTGGGGGTGTTCTTTTCTCCTTTTTAAGTAGACTTAACCATCAACAAAATACATAAAATATAGGGTAGCAAAACATAATGGAAATCGACCATAAAGATAAAAGAAAATAAGTGAAACATAAATTAATAAAGTGGCTGTGTGAAGGAGATTATCTGGAGGATAATGATGGTATTACCCTCCGTCTTTACCCGCCCTTACCATGCTATCTAATTCTGTTATTATTTTTGATAGCCCAAATTCTCCAACTAGTATTTACCTAAACTTTTCGTGGATTGAAATATAAAACCTAGTTAACCATTATATAAAAAAACATTTATTCAAATTAAAAGTAATATTAGAATTAATAACAACACGGTAATATTTAAACCATTTAAAAATTCAACTAATAGGGAAAAAAATTTAAAATAACAAACTAATAACTGAATTTAATACAAATGCCCATAAAGATACAATTCATACCTATAAGTATTTCACTAGTTTTAAATTTGCAAAATGTCTTTGTTTTAATTAATTTTTATGTATATACATATATGTATATAAGTGTAAAAGGAAGTTATATGTAATTTTATTTACGAATAATTGGTAATTATCCATTTTATTTTTATTTATTTGTGTTTTTTTTTTTCTGTTTGCAAAGAATATTTATATATTTATATATATATATATATTTTTTTTTTTATAAATGAATTTTAAGACTTACCTTTTAAACTCATCGATGACACCAGCGCTGGTATCTCGAAGATTTTGAAGGCTTGTAGGTATCTATAGATTTCTAAAAAAATGTTTAACCAATGTTCATGTTTTATGTGCGGTAAGTGTTACTATGTGTAAATGTCGGTGTAAAAGTATGTATGTAATGTAAGAAAAATATGTAGGTATGTATTAGGGGCTAGAATAAATATGACTATGTTTTAATTTTACTTTTTTTTTTTAAATTAGTTTTAAATTCAATCAATTCAATATAGCAAATTTATTTTACGATAACCAAAATAAAATTAAGAAATGGTTTGGTTAAGCCATTTTTTGCAGTATGATAAGATGTATGTTTGTTTTCTATTATTTTATGAAATGGTTGAAAATTTTCAATGACTAATTTTATGCGTTGTTCTGGTTTAATGTACACATTGACATGGCCTTTTCATTTCCCTTCCTATATTTTGGGAAAGCTGGTGATTGTTTGCAGCTAACTGGAAACGGTATTTTTATAATGCAAAAGCTGGAAGCCAGTACTCCGCCAGAAAATTACATATATGTATACCCGTTTACGAGGTATTTGGTATTAGATTCCAATACTAAAAATTATTTGGGATTACCGTAATGTTCCAATTTGTTACACGAGTAAAACATAATTACCTCTGGTTGATTAATATTCACCATTAGGATGTAACGACAAAATCTATTTTTTTTTCGCAAAGGATCACCACAAATATTTTAACTTATTTTTACAACAGATAATTTCCGTTTTCAAAATACTTTTTTTTTAAAACACACCAAACTCAAATGCAATAATTTTCAAAGACATTTTCTATTTAAAGCGAAATTCTTTTGTTCTTAGGCAATGAAAACTAGATTTAAAAAAATTTTTGCAGTACAATTCAAAGTAAAATTTTTCAAATTTTTTAATAAAATCACATTATTTCATTGCCAGGCAAACTAGATCAAAATTATTTTATTTAAAAAAATATAATTTAAAAGCAAGAGAAAATTTTTAACAGAAAAACAAAAGCCAATGAAAACTTGATCCATAACAAAAATATGCATTTAATTTTGAATTTGTTTTAGGCAAGTGGAAAAAAAATTTAAAAGACATGTATATAAATATAGCACTTTTAAATGCGACCTCACAGTTTGAGGATCGACTTGTACAGTAGAAGTTTACAATCTAAGCTCAGGGTAGAGTTTCTGCCAATAAGCCAATTTAGTTTCATTTGTGTTAACTTGAAATCAATGTGGCTTTTCCAAGTAAGGCGACGGTCAAGATGTATACCCAGATATTTAACGTCTGAAAGCTGTGGTATCATTTGGTTATTTATGCGAACAGGAGGACATGAGTCCCTACGCAGTGTGAAAGTTATGTGAGTACATTTTTGCTCATTCCCTTTTATTCTCCATTTTTCTAGCCATTTTACCAAATTGAGTATGTGGTCTTGTAAAAGTTTTGATGCTTCTTGGGCACTTTCATGAATACTTAAAAGAGCTGTGTCATCTGCAAAAGTTGATGTATGCACTAGGGTGCTAATTGGCATATCTGATGTGTACAGTAAATATAAAATTGGTCCCAAAATACTACCTTGGGGAACTCCGGCTTCAATGAGCTGTGGCGAGCTTAAAAAGTCACCTTCTTTTAGTAAAAACTTGCGATTCGTTAAATAATCTTTTAAGAGCTTATACAAGTTTTCGGGCAAGTTCAGCTTTAGCTTAAATATTAGGCCTTATTGAATGCTTGAGAAACGTCGATAAAGAGCGCAGAACAGTATTTTTTTTCTTCAAAGGTCGTTTTAATTACATTTACTAATCTGTGTGTTTGTTGGATCGTACTATGTTGTTTTCTGAAGCCGGATTGATGGTTCGGAATACATTAAGAATTGGATTAAGCTTAGTTATTAATATTCTCTCAAATAACTTTGACACGTTTGATAAAAGGCTTATAGGTCTGTATGATTGTGTGGTCTTTTCCTGGTTTAGGAATCATAGTTATCAAAGAGACCTTCCACTCTGTGGAAAAGTACTCAAGACGTAAGATGGCATTAAAAACAAACAGAATAATTCTGCGACCTATACGGGGCAACTCAACTAACATCTTGTTACTTGTTTTATCAACGCCAGGGGCTTTTTTAGTGTTTAAATCTGTTATTGCCCTTTCAATATCGCTAAATTCAAATCTTAGGGGTACTACGGCACTAGTCTCTACTGATGGCAACTCAGCTATATCAGTACATACATTTGGGGTGAAAACCTTCTTCAAATGTCCAACAAACAAATTGCCTTTTTCGGTATCATTCCATGCCCAGTCTCCACAAGAAGTTCGCAAGGGAGGCTTACGTACGACCGGTCTTTTAAGGTTCCTACATGCACGCCATAATGAATAATCTGATGGTGCAGTTGCGTCGAGGTCTTCCAAGTAATTTTTCAGAGATGCTACTCTTCGAGATTCTAACAGCTGTCTTAGCCGTTTCGTGCAATCTTTAAGTCTAGATTTGAGTTGAGGAGATCTGTGTGCTTGCCACTCTCTTCTAATTTTTCTTTTTTCAGCCAAGAGCCGCTCGACATCTACAAAATAAATTTGATTGTATCTAGCTGGTTGTCTGGTTTCTGTCGCATGTTGGGCAGCTGATTTAAGGTTTTGATCAAGATAAATTAGACTCTGGTCCACATCTTCTGGTGTTCTTAGCGGTATGTTTTCCGAACAATGAGTACTGAGATACTTTCTATATTTCAACCAATTAATGCTTGTGCAAGTTGTTGGCGACACGATATTTTGCTGATTCCATATATAGACAATAGTGGGTGAATGATCTGAGGATAATTCGAGTGACGCATCAACCTTAATCATTTCTATCGAAATACCTTTAGTCACGCCAAAATCAATAACATCAGGTATTTTTTGTCGATCAGTAGGCCAATAGGTGGGTTGTCCACTTGATATCACATTCAGACGCATTTTTGAAATTGTATCAAACAAAACTCGACCTTTTGGAGTTATTAGACGTGATCCCCAAAACTTATGCTTAGCGTTGTAGTCGCCTGATGCTATGAAACAGGGACCTAGTGATTTGAAAAAGTCGATATATTGACTCTCTGATATTTGAAATCTAGGAGGTGAATAAATCGAAGAAATAACAAAGTTATGATGATATTCTTCAATACAGATGTTTGTTGCTTGAAGGTAGTCCTCACAAAAATCACACAGTAAATGATGTTTAATTCGAGCCCTTATTAGTATTGCTGAACCACCACATGCTCTGCTACGGGGGTCTTTAGTGTCATATAATATATAGCCATTGATTTAAAAAAAGCTATTTGTTGTTAAATGAGTCTCTGAAACCATCATGACATCAATTTGTTGGTTCTTCAAGAAGTACTCGAGTTCATTTTTGTGTTGGCGTAAGCCGTTTGCGTTCCAGAAACATATTTTTAAACAGTTCATGGTTTGTTAAGTACCGCCTGCAACATCATAGATTGCATGCGAACCATTTCTTGCATCATGCTGCTCATAGAGCTTATAAAACTGTTTAACGAATGCACTAATGTCTCGATACTTGCTTCGAGACGATTGTAGTTACCAGATGATGTTTGTTCTTTAGCTTCTGGATGCATATTTGGGGTAGAATTGTTTGTAGGTGTCGCTTTGTGTGCTAAAACATGATTGGATTTTAACATATCCGCGTATGAAACATGTTTGGTTGTGGGTTGAGCTAACTGAGGGTAATGAGCATTTGCTTGGTATTGTGGCTGCCTAGCAGGAGTATTTAATTTCTGAGTTGACTTCCTTACCTTAGAAAAAACTGGACAGCCTCTGTAGTTAGCAGTGTGATTTCCACCGCATTGCTACATTTTTTAACCTTGGAGTCATCCTTTGGTTTGTCGCATTGGGCGGAACAATGAAGCTCTCCACACACAACGCAAACCGGAGGCATTTTGCAGTAAGCCCTTGTATGGCCGTATTCTTGGCAGTTTAAACACTGAACGGGTCCTGACCGCTTATGTGGTTCCTCTACACTTATCCTGCGGTGTAACAGATATTTTAGATTATAAATGGGATGGGTTTCGTTCTTCTTTAATCTAATATCCCCAGGTTCCAGTTCAAGGCGAAATAAAGGTTGAGGGATTTCGATTTCTGAGATTATCAACGCTTTTGATTTTAAATCCTGCTTTTTGGAGGCCAGCTTTTATTTCCACTGGATTAACATATGAGTCTTCACCTTTGATGCCTACCTGTAGGCCTTTGCTTCTCTTCAGCTGATAGGTATAAAAGTTCTTATTGCAGCTTTCAAACTCCTTTACTGCTTTACGATAACTACTTTCGTCTATAAAATGAATTTTTGTTTCATCAATGTTACCACGCTTGATTGGAATTACATAGAATGAATTTTCCCCGATAACTGAAATTAACTTATTTATTAATTCATTCGAATTTTTTTCCCTTAAAAAAATTGGCGGTGGTTTAAACGACTTGGGTGCCGTTTTTTGTTCACTTGTTTCGTTATCTAGAATAGCAAAACGATTTTGGGAACTTATTCCGTTAGGCTGCTTATCTTTAAGTACTTTGGACATTGGTGCAATCTGCGAAGATTTAGGGCTTCGACCTCTTTTCAACACAGTTATATATCTGTCCATTCCCACTTGAGTCTTAGGTTTTTCTGCACTATCCATACTACTGTTGGTAACACTGTGTTCAGAAGGCGACTTGTTTGTAGTTATATTATTGTCATCGCTTAGTAAAAGTGAAGAACAAGATTGGGCACGTATAACTGGCGTAGCATTAATACACAAATTATTTTCAGTTATTTTGTTTTTATTTAATTCAGCATTGTCAACATTTTTGTTGCTTAAATGAAACAGGCACATTAGCCTTTATTGTTTTTATTTTATTTTAAAAGTAGCAATTCAATATGTCGTTGTAAAAAATAAAGAAAAGGAAAAAGAAAAAAAAAATAAATATTTTACAAACAACTTTGTTGTTGTATTAACACAGGTTTGTTTTTGTTTTTGTTTTTGTTTTAAATTGTTCACACAATGTATGTTTTGTTTTTTGTTAATGCGAGCTTAAAAAAAATCGCGTCCGCACTTATCAACGCCAAAAACAGAATTGAAGTTTATTGAATGAGGGAAAAAATTGTTTAACGTTTTGGAGAATCGTTTTAAATTCAAATAGTTTCGAGGGTTTGCAACTTTTTTATTGTTAAAAAAATTTTATACAGGTCACCAATTCTAATAGCTATTGTTGCTAGAAATTGTTTACTATTTGAAGAACTAGGAACTTTGAATAAATAAACTTTCAAAGAAATTAATAATTTTTTTTATTAAAAAATTTATAATTAAACAATAAAAAGTGTATTAAAAAAAAACTTTTAATAAAATTTTTGACGATTTTAGAAAAGGGAAAATTTTGGTAACTCTGTGACTCACTACTTTTTTTCTTGTCTTTTTGCTAAGACTTATGTAGGGGTTTTATGTACTTATTTCATACACTGTTTTCTTATTTTATTTTATAAATTATTACTTTTAAGAGTTTAATTTAATTACTTCTTTTTATTTTTTTTTCTTTATTATCGAAAAAAATCTTTGTCTTTGTTATTCTGAAACAAACGTTGTACTATAAAGAAAACTGTTAAACATGAAAAAAAGGGGAAATGTTAAATGAAGATAATGTTAATTATGAGATAATGTTTTACTTTTCTTTTCTTTTTTATTTTTCTCTTCTCTTTTTATAATGGACTGTATGTGTGTTAAAGGAGATCTATGAGATTTGATGTTTGTTTTTTATGTTAATGAGAAATAAGAAGAAAAAAACTCACCACTATTGATAAACGGAGAACAACAGAAGCAACACAAATGGTAACAGTTGCAGAGTTTGTAACTAGAGTTTTCATATCCTTTTTAAACATACATATATATGTACATATATATTTATATATATGTTTCTTTTTCTGTACGGGATATTTCAACTGTATATACACTTTTACCGCTTTTTTTTAAATATGTATATGAGTATGTAACATGGCAACTGTATGTATTAACGGCTGTCTTGCCTTACTCAATAACTTACACATATATGCACTCAAATTTTTTTTTTGTTTTTTAATGGAATATAATTTGTTTAATGCAATATAATTTTAACCAATCGTAGGTATCAAAATACACTTTAGTATATTTAATATACTTTTTTATACCCTTCACCACAGGTGGAAAGGGTATATATAAGTTTGTCATTCCGTGTGTAATTTCTACAATATTCATTTCCGACCCCATAAAGTATATATATTCTGTATCCTTATACATAGAGAAGTTGATTAAGCGATGTCCGTCTGTCCGTGTTAGTGTGGTAATGTCATTTGCCAAGGCACCAAAAGAGATACAAAAAATTTAAGCACACCACTCTGTCAGGCATAGTTTCGAAAATTTTGGTATTGCAATTCAGCAACATCGGATCATTCCTTCGGAGGCTACGGGCCAAAAACCACGCCCACCTATATTTTTTACGTTTTTTTTTTAATTTTTTTCGGCTTTAATGATTTTGTTTTGCCTTTTTTTGTCAAATAAATATTAGACTGCGACAGGTAGATCGCAAGGAGTGCATACAGATCTCGGGGGATCAATAACGCCCTGCGAGGGGCGATTTTTGTTTGTTTTTAGATTGGTAGGGTTTTTCTACTTTGATTTGTATTAGAGACCTTAATAGAAAGCAATACGCAGAGAGGTAGCCATTGGACCCACAGGGTACCCATTGATAAATAGGAGCAGTTAAAAGGACCCCCCATTTGTCAATATGAGGAAATTTTTTTTTTTGTAAGGATATCTTTTTGCTTTAGTCTGACCATTCTAACTTAATATAGATTGCAGAAAGGTCCTAAATTTAACAAAAAAATTTCAATAAAATTTAAAAAAAAAATTTGTAAAAAAATTTAAAAAAAAAATTTTAAAATTTTTTGTCAAAAATATTTACAAAGCATTTTCAAAAAGGTATTTTACAGAAAAATATTCAAAAAAAAATTTTTTTAAAAAATTTTCCAAAAAAATTTTTAAAAAAATATTTTTACAAAATTTGTTTAGACTCAATTTTCGAAAAATTAAAACAAAAATTTCAATATTACTCTGAAAATTTAAATTATGAGTGTAAAATAACATATTTTTAATATTAAGAATATACATACATATGTATGTATGATATAGAGTAACATATTTTTTAAATGCGTTTGTTTTTTTAATTTAAACTTAATTTCTTTCGAAGAAAAAAAATTTAAAAAATTTCTACGGCCATTACATTATGTTCTTGATGCATTAAACTCATAGATAACATCAGTATACCGACTACAGACTGTCAAAAATAAAATACACAGTTTTATTGATAAACGATTATTTGGCCTACACGACCACCCTTGTGACTGTAGTCTACTTAGGCTAATTTATATTTCTGTATGCTACAATTTAATTTTTTTCAACTAAAAGCAATGTGCCACAATTACACCTACAGACCATCCTGAAATTTTCGCTGAAATCGGTCGACCCGTTTCCGCAGTTAGTGGTGACATCAAAGTGTACACTTATTTTTATATATATATAGATATAGATGTATAAATATATGTATATATTTTTACATAAATATACATATAGATACATTTCTGTATAAATAAAATCACCGTGGTGAAGGGTATAAAAGATTCGGCACGGCGGAATATAGCACTCTAACTTGTTTTTAATTGAAATAGTATTTAGCTTTGTTAGGTAAAAAAAAAACACTCTTATATGTATATATGCAGGAATTTGGCAATATACCCGTACAACACTTGGGTTTTTTTCTTTTATTTAAATTTTCTGTAAACCTTCGTAGGTATATAAATAATTTACTTTATTTTCCTTTTACAATATTGTTGCATTTGCTTCGTTTTCTTGTGTGTTTTTAAATAAACTTTTAAATTTTTTGTGCAATCAAAATTACATTAACTAGGTATTTAGAGACAAAACAATTTTTATAACTTTATATTCTTTTTGATAGTTGTTTGGTTTTCTAGTCAATTTCTTCAAATTCATTTATTTTTATTGGCAATGTTATCTATGTACTTACTGCTTGCTTTTAACTGATGAGCAATGATGTGCATTTTTAGTAATTTACCTCATTTCTTTATTCTTGTGGTGAATACTCTTCAAATTATTCTTATTTATCTCCTTACTCGACTGGACCATGAATAATTTGGGTAATTATTATTGTGATTCGATCTGCTGTATGGTGGACAACAGGAATGCTTCTTGGAAGAGCACGATAGGGAAACTGCTGGTCAAAAGTATTCGCCAATCTAAATAAAATTATTTCATTATAATTACTCAGTTAGAGTAATTATATGATAGGGATTGTGTTGAAAAAATAGAAATAATTAGAGTGTGAATATTCCTTTTTTTATGGATTTATTGGGTCACACAATGCTCACCGTTTTGAAATTCAATTTACATAAAAAATATTTAGTAGTACATAGTTTAAGTTTTAAATATGTATATGTAGTAGTTGCGCTCACTGTAAGGCAGAGGCTTAGCATCAAGGATATGATGGAATGAGAAGACTATCATATAACAGGAGCGTATAACAACAAAATATGGAGAATCTGTTGTGTTAGAGTTGGGGACGAATATACTCTACCTTCCTAAGAGATTTAATTAAGAGATTTAATTAATAATTGCAGATTTGAAGAATTTTCGCCTAAAAATGCAGAGTTTTTAAAGATTAACTTCTATTACTTTATCTTTAATATACATACTAATTGACCATATTTGCGATTAAAAAAAGAAATCATATATTTTCTGTTGATAAAAATTTAAGTAAAAATCTGAAACACAATACCTTTGACAAATTTATGCCGAAGATTTTTTGATTCCAAAATATCGAGTTTAAAAATCAAGTCTGCATAGATTTTCAAATTCATCATATGTTTTTTTTGCGTGGTAGCTTAATTGTTAAATATTAAAAAAAACTACCTTGACGGTCAAAACAAATCCCTTGTCCAACTTAAAAAAAAAATAAATTTCAGACTTATTTATTCAAAATTTTCCAAAAAAATTTTTCCAAAAAATTTTTGGTGAAATTTAAAAAAAAATTTCGATAAAATTTTTACAACATATTTGATAATAATTTTACAAAAATTTTTCGATAAAAATTTCCGATAAAATTTTTTTATAAAATTTATTCAAAATCTTTTTTGGAAAAATGTTATCAAAAATTTTTAGTAAAACATAAAATATTTTATCGGAAATTTTTAATAAAATTTTATCGAAAAATTTTTGTAAATGTTAGGACGGACCTTCCTGCAATTTATATTGCCTTAGAATGACCAGAATAAAGCACATTGTGTTGGTGAATATGACCCCAAATGTGCCTTTTGAATGCTCCTGATTCCCAGTGCACCCTGTGGGTCTATCGGCTACCTCTATGTGTATTGTTTTCTGTAAAGGCCAAATCAAAACAGAAAATCCCTACCAACCTAGAAGTAAACAAAAATCGCCTCTCGCAGGGGGTTATTGACCTCCCGAAATCTGTATGCACTCAATGCCACCTACTACTGGTCGCGGTCTAATATTTTAACAAAAAAAGCAAAAGCGAATCAAACCGAAAAAAATAAAAACAAAGTGAAAAAATATAGGTGGGCGTGTTTTTTTTCCCCACAGGCTCGAATGGAATGGTCTGATGTTGCTGAATTTCATTAGCGAAATTTTCAAAACAATGCCTGGCTTAAATTTTCTGTATCTTGCCTTGGCAAAGTTCATTTCCATCCGTACACAGACGGAAATCGCTTAATAAACTTCTCTATGTATAAGTATTGATACTTAATGGGGCCGGAAATGAATATTGTAGAAATTAAATACGGAATGACAAACTTATATGTATATACGCATATCAATTCTTTGTTTTAGGCCCATTACGTATTAATTATATTTCACTTTTGCTTAAGTGCACTCACTCACTCCAGTAAAATTATAAAAATTATAAAATTATAAAAATAACAATATTTCGTTATTACATCTTCATTGTAAAATAAAACAATTTTTTTTTTACAAAATAAATTGGTTCTTAAAAACGTAGCAACAACGTCATACCTTTTATTAATTTGTATACTTTCAACAAACCACAAATTAGTTACCTGTGCAACAAAGGAAAATATTTTATATACAATAAACGAGATTTGTTTTCAATTTTTATTTAAATTAACATGAATTTATTTTTATTCATAGATTAGAAAATACCGCAACTTTATAGATGACAAAGTATGCCAAATTTAAACTCTTATATCTAATGCTAAAAGTTAAAGGCAAGATTTTCTTCTGTTAAGTTTATCAGTCACTTCTAGTTTTAAGTATACTTATAATAACGAAAAACTACTTACGAGTATCACTCTGATAAAATCCTAACTTTAGCAAGTTTTAATAATGCACCTTAGTAACTAAGGCTTAGTTGTAATAATTAAGTTATTTATTAAATTTATCCCAATTAAGGAAATATTAAAACTATTCAACAGGATTTGTGAACGTATGTATTATTTTAAAGCTACGAAAAGAATAAAAAATCTTGTGTTCCTTGGTTTATTTTGTGTTGTCGAAAAAATGTTTTTAGAAAACACCGATTATTAAAAATAAGTAATTGTGTAGTGCTGCCACAGTACTCCCCCGCTAGACTAAGCTGAGCTGATAAAAATCTTATTGGAAGTTGTAGTTGATATGGGATGAGAAGTTTTAGCTGTACCCTTTCTGCAATTTGTGTGATACTCGTTTATTTTTTCAATTGACCGCTACAATCTGGCCGTGTTCCCTAAGTAATTAAGTATGCATGCTTAAGCCTGCCGATTGATACGTTGGTGTCCTTGTTGTTGATTTTAATTTTAAAAACTTTTTCTCCTCTTCTCAGGACCTGAATCATTGCGTAGAAATACGAGTGTGCATTTCCTTAAATCTGGGTGTAAGAACGTTTTAGCTTCGCGGTGCCACGCTGTTTGTGTAGGTTGTACATTGTGCATGGCCTCACACAAATCATGTAAAACTTCGGTTTCTGTTCTCACTCCAACCTGTGGATCAAAGAACTCTGCAGGAATACTTAAGGTGGTACCTAGAACCATCTAGGCCGGAGAAGCCTTAATGTCCTTCTTGTAAATTGTTCGTGGGCCAAGTAAAATAATTGATAAGAATTTCGTCCATCGGTTGTGGTCATGACACAGAATGTTTGCTTTTAAAGTTCTATGCCACCTCTCAATAAGGCCGTTAGCCTTAGGTTGGTATGACGTAGTTCGCAAATGGCTAATGCCAAGATATCTGGTTAGCTCCTTGAAAAGAAGCGACGCAAACTGTTGTCCTTAGTAATACTGGCTAGAATGCCAAAACGAGCGATTCATGCTGATATTAGTTTGGGATACTGTTGTTCCCGACATTTCCGCTATGGGTATTGCCTTGGGCCAGCGAATAAATCTGTGTATTATTGTGAGATAATTCCAATAACCCTCGCTAGGCGGAAAAGGTTACACTATGTCGATGTTAATATACGAGAATCTGGTGTCAGTTGTCTTATATTGCTGTAACGGCGATTATACGTGGCGCGTAATGTTTGATCGTTGACATTGTAAGCACCTGCGAATATAATCTATACTTCCTTACGAATTTTTGGCCAAATAAATGTCCTGGTCATCAGTTTAGCTGTTGCCCGAGTACCAGTGTGTGACATATTGCGTGTTGCTTTTTTTTATTTTATTCATATTTTATTTGTTGTATCTTCAATATATTGAACTAACAATAATTACTCATATCTTAAGTCTAAAATAAAAAACAAATAAATATACTTAATAAGTCCAGCCAGTGCTAGACAAAAAATAATGCATGTTCCACGATTGTTGAAATCATTTTTTCTTTTTTTTATTGGACCAGCACTTAAGGGATGACCCCACTCATGCAATGCATTGTGCCAGAACTAGGAAATTTGGTTATGGGAAGGACGTTAGATGGAGTAGTGTTTGTGGACATTTGACTTGAACTTTCTCATATTGAAGTTCATAGGAAACACATCCGCAGGGAGTTTATTCCACATACGAACCGTTCTGGCGAAAAACGGGTCATCCCTCTATTGTACGGCCAAGAAAAGCAGTATCTCTTCTTTTTAGTCGAATGTAAACAGGAGCATTGAGAATGTTATGCTCCAATGGATTTGGATGAGTTCAAGCTGCTTCAAATACATTACCGCATGTTTCGCTATTTTTGATTTCAGATCTTTGTGGATATTAGAGTTTTTGATATACCAGGGAGCAATTGTGATCATTCGTAGAATCTTATATTGGCGCCTTTGATTTTTTTCAACATTGCTAGCTGAGGCAGTGCTCCATAATTGCATCCCACAGCACCAAATTTGTTTAAGGATCGACTTGTACAGTAGAAGTTTACAATCTAAGCTCAGGGTGTTTCTCAGAGTTTCTGCCAATAAGCCAATTTAGTTGTACTGCTTTTAGTTTCATTTGTGTTAACTTGAAATCAATGTGGCTTTTCCAAGTAAGGCGACGGTCAAGATGTATACCCTGGTATTTAACGTCGGAAAGCTGGTATATCATTTAATTATTTATGCGAATAGGGGGGCATGAGTCACTACGCCGTGTGTAAGTTATATGAGTGCATTCACGTTTATTCTCCATTTCTTCAACAATTTTTCCAACTTTTTTATGTGGTCTTGTAAATGTTGCGTTGCTTCTTAGTCGCTTTCATGAATACTTAAAAACCTGTGTCATCAGCAAAAGTTGATGTGTGCTCTTGATTGCTAGTTGACATATCGGATGTGTACAGCAGATATAAAATGGGTCCCAAAATACTACCTTGTGGAACTCAGGCTTTAATGAGCTGAGGGGAGCTTAAGAAATCTCCTTCTTTTAGTATGAACTTTCGATCCGTTAAATAATTTTTTATGAGCTTATATAAGTTTTTGGGCAAGTTCAGCTTTAACTTGTATAAAAGGCCTTCGTGCCATAACTATGTGCTTTTAAATATTAGTATTCCCATATTTATCACGCATTTATCAGTTTATGTTATGTACTATTTCACAATTTTTGAACGATCTGGCAAGGCAAGAGCAGGCACTTCTAGAATGGAGTTAAATGCAACCGTGTGTAATGAAGTTGGTGGGAGTTGCAGAAAAATGACAAGTGCAAAACGGCCATCATAAACAGGGAGTTGACCTGTTTCCGGTCTTTTCCAAATCAGCAAGCGAAGTAACAAGTTGTAGCGGCAGAAAAAAAAGGATCAAAAATCAAGAAAGCAAAAGCTAGGTTGGGAAGAAAAAAACAGAAGTCTCGGTCGGAGAGCAGAGAAGTAACAGGTAAGGAAAATGTATTTTTTTTGTGGCGCCTCAGGAATGATGAGGAGCGAGAGTTTTGCTGGTTTTAAAAGAAATAAGCACAAAGTTTTTTTTTTATAAAAAAAAGGTTAAAATTTCTGAAGGCTCGTGAAAGTTTGTTCTAGCATTTCATTGCACACTGGTGCGGGACTGCTCCTGCCACCTAAAAAGATGGAATGTGGGGCAAAAGCCTGTTAGACGCCAATACGTCAAATGGAAAACAACATCTTGGCTCGAAACGTGGTTAATTGTGCGCTACACCGCCTGTACAATAAGACGCCATTTGCTTTTTCACGAACCAGTAGCCATTTAACCGATATTACTGTATCGTTGGCACGGTTTTAAAATATTTCATCTAATTTGCTTAACTAAACGTGAAAAAAAAACGCAAAACCAAGGCAAAAATTGCAACAAACAAAATATTATATTGTTCGACACCAAGTTAGGTGTAGAAAAGTTTTCACATCCGCTGTACGCCAAATAACACACGCGAGCCTTCAACACCGTCACCGCCTTAACAACGTAACAGCCCCGACATCAGTACTAAAGCAACACTATTGTACAACAACGGCACAGTACCGACTTCAACACCGTCACCGCTTCAACTTCGCCACAGCTCCAACTACCTCGTTGCACAACAACATCAATGCACAACAACAGCGTCAGAGCTCCAACAACATTATTGTAAAACAACATCATTGCAAAACAACATTATTGCACAACAACAGCATCAAAGCTCCAACAACATCATTGCAAACAACATCACGGCACAACAACATCGCAACAGCTCCAACAACCTAGTTGTACAACAACAGCGTCAGAGCTCTAACAAAATCATGGCACAACAACACGGTCCCATCGATAACAATAATAACAGGTATAAGTGGGGTCAAGCTGGTCGCAAACGGCAAAGACAAACACAACAGCTACAGTCATCAGGATCGAGTCAACAGCTACCGCTTCCAAAGTACCCTTAGCAAGTAAACCAGATAAGTACCAGTAGTTTAGTTGAGATAAAATCGTTGACATTTTTTTTTTTGTTTTTTTCTTCGCAATTTTTATTTATTGTATCTTCAATATAATTGAACTATCAATAATTACTCATATCTTAAGTTTAAAAATATACTTGTTAAGTCCAACCAGTGCTGGACAAAAAAAATGTATGTTTCACGGTTACTGTAATTTGTGGGTTATCCCTCTGATGTACGGATGAGAAAAGCAGTGTCCCTCCTTCTTAGTCGAATGTAACCAGGTTCAGTTAGTATGTTACGGGCCAGTGGATTCGGATGAGTTTCAAGCTTCTTTAAATACCTTATGGCAAGTTTCGCTATTTCTGCTTTAACTGATGGCACGTTTAGATCTTTATGGATGTTCGTTTTTTTTATATACCAGGGAGCAGATGTAATAATACGTAGAATCTTATTTTGGCGCCTTTGAATTTTTTCTACGTTGGTAGCTGAGGCAGTGCCCCATAATTGAATGCCATAACACCATATTGGTTTTAGAATTTACTTGTATAATAAAAGTTTGCAGTCTAAAGCTAGAGTAAAATTTCTGCCAATTAGCCAGTTTAGTTGGACTGCTTTCAACTTCATTTGTGTTAACTTTGTTTCTATGTGCCGTTTTCATGTAAGGCGCCGGTCAAGATGTATGCCGAGATATTTGACGTCTGAAAGCTGAGGTATCGTTTTTTATTTATCCGAATAGGGGGCAAGATTTTCTGCGCAGTGTGAAAGTTATGTGAGAACATTTTTCTTCATTCACTTTTATTCTCCATTTCTTCAACCATTTTTCTAAATTGGATATGTGGTCTTGTAAATATCGTGATGCTACTTCGGATCTTTCGTGAATGCTCAAAAAAGCTGTGTCGTCAGCAAATATCGGTGTGTGAACTCGGTTACTAGTTGGCATGTCTGAAGTATACAATAAGTATAAAAAGGGCCCCAATATACTACCTTGGGGAACTCCGGCTTCGAATGGCTGGGGTGAGTTCAAAAAATCTCCTTCTTTCACAATAAATTTTCGTTCGGTTAAATAACTATCTAGCAGCTTATATAGGTTTACGGGCAAATTCAGTTTTAGCTTGTATATTAGGCCTTCATGCCATACCTTATCGAATGCTTGAGAAACGTCGATAAAAAGCGCAGAGCAGTATTTTCTCTCTTCAAATGTCTTCTTAACAACATTAACTAACCTGTGAGTTTGTTCGATCGTACTATGTTTTTTCCTGAAGCCGAATTGATGGTTTGGAATACATCCTTTGTCGCTTAGAATAGGGTTAAGCTTAGTTATTAACATCCTCTCAAACAGCTTTGACATATTTGACAAAAGGCTTATAGGTCTGTATGATTCAATTTTTGTGTGGTCTTTTCCTGGTTTAGGAATCATGGTAACCAAGGACACCTTCCAATCTGTGGGAAAGTACTCAAACCGTAAAATGGCAATAAAAATAAAAAGAACGATTCTGCGAGCCACACGGGGTAACTCAATTAACATCTTGTTACTGGTTTTATCAACGCCAGGGGCTTTTTTGGTGTTCAAATCCGTTATTGCCTTTTCAAGATCACCAAATTCAAATCTTATCGGTACTGCAGCACTAGCCTCGAGAACTGGCAACTCAACTATATCAGCCGATATATTTGGGGTAAAAACCTTTTTCAAATGTCCAGCAAATAAATTTCCTTTTTCGGTATCACTCCTTGCCCAGCCTCCAGCTGAAGTTCGCAAGGGAGGCTTACGTAAGACTGGCCTTTTAAGGTTTCTACAAGCACGCCATAACGAATAATCTGATTGAGGAGTTGCGTCTAGGTCTCCCAAATAGTTTTTCAGGGATGCTACTCTTCGAGATTCCAGCATGTCTCTTAGCCAGTTCGTGCATTCTTTAAGTCTGCTTTTGAGTTGAGGAGATCTCTGTGATTACCATTTCTTTTTTCAGCCAAGAGCCGTTCGATATCTGCAGAATAAATTTGATTGTATCTAGCTAATTGTCGGGTTATTGTTGAATGTTGGGCAGCTGATTTGAGGTTTTGGTCAAAATCAATAAGACTCCGCTCTACGTCTTCAGGTGTTCTTAGCGGGATGTTTTCCGAACAATGAGTACTAAGATACTTTCTATAATTCAACCAATTAATGCTTGTGGTAGTCATTGGTGATATGATGTTTTGTTTGTCCCATATATAGACGATAGTGGGTGAATGATCTGAGGATAATTCAAGTGACGCTTCAGCTTTAATCGTTTCTCTTGAAATACCCTTAATCACGCCAAAATCAATAACATCCGGTATTTTTTGTCGATCAGTAGGCCAATAGGTGGGTTGTCCACTCGATATCACATTCAGACGCATTTTTGAAATTGTGTGAAACAAAACACGACCTTTTGGAGTTATTAGGCGTGATCCCCAAAACGTATGTTTAGCGTTGTAGTCGCCTGATGCTATGAAACAGGGACCTAGTGATTTGTTGTATTGACTTTGCTGTATTGACTTTCTGATATTTGAAACCTAGGAGGTGAATAAATCGAAGAAATAACTAAGTTTTGATGAAATTCTTCAATACAGATGTTTGTTGCTTGTAGGTAATCTTCACAAAAATCACACAGTAAATAATGTTTGATTCGAGCCTTTATTAGTATTGCTGAACCACCACATGCTCTGCCACGGGGGTCTTTTGTGTCATATAAGATATAGCCATTTATTTTAAAAAAGCTATTTGTTGTTAAGTGAGTCTCTGCAACCAGCATGACATCAATTTGTTCATTCTTAAGGAAGTACTCGAGTTCATTTTTGTGTTGGCGCAAGCCGTTTGCGTTCCAGAAACATATTTTTAAACAGTTCATGGTTTGTTAAGTAACGCCTGCAACATAGTAGATTGCATGCGTACCATTTCTTGCATCATGCTGCTCATAGAGTTCATAAAACTGTTTAACGAATGCACTAATGTATCGATGCTTGCTTCGAGACGATTATAGTTACGAGATGGTGTTTGTTCTTTAGGTTCTGGATGTAAATTTGTAGTAGAAATAGTTGTTGGTGTCGCTTTATGTACTAAAGTATGATTGGTTTTTACCATATCAGCGTATGCAACATGTGTTTTTGGTTGGGCTAACTGAGGATAGTCAGCATTTGCTCGATATTGATGGTGCTTAGCAGGAGTATTTAGTTTTTGAGTGGTTTTCCTTACCATGGAAAAAACTGGACAGCCTCTGTAGTTAGCAGTGCCGCAATTGCTGCATTTTTTAACTTTCGAATCATTCCTTGCTTTGTCGCATTGGGCGGAACAATGTAGCTCGCCACATTCAACGCAAACCGGAGGCAACTTACAGTAAGCCCTAGTATGACCATATTCTTGACAATTTAGAAACTGGACAGGTCCTGGACGTTTATGCGGCTCCTCTACAGTTATTTTACGGTGTAACAGGTATTTCAGATTGTAAATGGGGTGCATTTCGTTCTTCTTCAATCTGATATCTCCAGGTTCCAGTTCAACGCGAAATAGTGGTTGGGTGACACGTTCCCGATTACGGAGATTATCTACACTTTTTATTTTAAAACCCGCTTTTTGGAGTCCGGCTCTTATTTCAGCTGGATCAACGTATGAATCTACACCTTTAATGACTACCTGTAGACCTTTGCTACTCTTCAGCTGATAGGTATAAAAGTTCTTTTTGCAGTTTTCAAACTCGCTTACTGCTTTACGATAACTACTTTCATCAGTAAATTGTATTTTTGTCTCATCAATGTTACCGCGCTTAATGGGAATTACATAAAATGAGTTCTCGCCAATAATTGTAATTAAATTTTTTATTAAATCGTTCGAATTTTTCTCCCTTAAATAAACTGGAGGTGGTTCGAACGACTTAATTGCCGTTTTATGTACACTCGTTTCACTATCTAAGATAGCAAAACGATTATGGGAATTTATTCCGTTAGAGTCCTTGTCTTTTTGTACTTAAGCCATTGGTGCAATCTGCGACATAAGCCGAGTAAAATCAAGTTGTCCCGGGTTTATTTTTGTTCTTTCATGTTTCCCTACGATTTTAGTAGGATGCAATAAAATAAGAGGAAACCTACGTTACGGGGTACGGTATCCTTTTAAAGCGTTTTAAAATCTTGTAGGTCGATCCGATAGTAAATTTAGATTAAGTTTTAAGCCACAGTATAGCGACATCAAGAAGATGCAAGTCTAACAAAAAAATAAATTAGAAAACCAAATTGAACTAATAATGCAAAAGCACAGCTGACTACAGCTCAGGGATGGCAAAGTGGGATATGTTTGTAAGTTGTCAATGTAATTTTAATAGCAAGTTTTGCACAAACCCGGATATTTTTAAACCCGGACAGATTAAAATTAAAGAAAAAAAAAGATCTGAATAGGAGAATCACCACGAAAAGTTTTATCATCCCTGAGGATTCGAATAGAGAAGTAAAAACAAAAAAAAAGTATATTAAAAGTTTGCTTTCCTCAATTTGCTTTTGCATGCTGTTCAAGTGCATGGACTTGACTTGGCTATACTTGGAATTAAAAGTTTAATCACTTTTGAGATAAATCAATTTTCCTGAAAATATTTTGGTTCAATTCGAAAACCTCTAGTGAGTGACTTTTGTAATAAATAACGTTGTACCCTAAGTTGAATAAGTTTTATATGTTCCTGTGAAAAGTTCATGATACCTTTGGGTTATCTCAACCTAGAACTTTGAGTTTTGTGGAGTTTTTCGAATCGAAAGCCATATTTTCAAATTTGAATGTTAAAGAAAGAAAAAAAAACATAGCTAAACTTAACTATAAATGAAAAGAAATACATCAAGAAACCAAAAGAATTTTAAATATAATTTAGCACTAGATAATATTGATATTTACTAAATATAAGAAAAAAAATTAAATAAACACAAAATTTAATTTTAAATATTGAATTAACTCGTAAATGTATATAAAACAAAAATAATCAAAATAAAGCACGAGACGAATGCAAAACAAAATAAAAAAACAACAGTATGAAAACAAAAATAATAAAAATTTAAATTGATTTTTGTGAAACTAAATACAAATGAAATTTGTATAGGCTTAGAGAAGCAATTGTATACGTTCGAACTTAGGGTTTAGTTCAGGATGAAGCCGAACAGGCACACCACATAGTAAGCTATAGTTTGTATGATTTTTTTTTTATTGAAATTGTCTTATAATATATTATAACCTAAATAAATAAAATGTTTGTTTAAAATTGACACGTACAAATATATACCGGGTCTAAAAGTGAGTATGAGGTGAGTGTGTGTGGCGCTTTTGGGGTGCCCCAGTTAATAGGCAGATGAGGACACCAAGGTCAGGCATTGACATGGAGATGCAATGCAAGGGAGGGAAGCCAAGGTAGGGAACCAACACCTAATCCTACCAACCAAGTGTTAAGGACAATCCCTGATATTTCGACCCCTTTTTTTTTTTTTTTTACTTGTGACAAGATAGCACTGGCACGGCTAGTCAGTGTCCCGAACCTTCCGAGTGAGCTTGCAACGTACGCACACCCAAGCCCACTGAGCTAGAGCTGCGCTGAAAATTAAAAGCTGTCGGTGTAGCAAGCAATACTTCAAGGGGGGTAAACCAACGTTTAAAATCGTTTGTTTTGTAGGGACAGGACCAAAAATACAATGAATAGTTTTTTTTTATTTTATAAATAGCACAATAAATGGCGCTCAACGTGGGGCTCGAAAAGACTAGGGTTAGTCCAATTGTTTAATATTGATTCAGAAGGTAGAGCTTGTTAGTTCTAAAGGTAATTTAAAGTGTCTAGAAGGGGATGTGGAAAAGCGAAAGACAATACCTGATGAGATAACGAGGGATAAGTGAGTCACGGAAGTAGTTCGATGAATTGTCTGTCCGCCACGTATCAGTTCGTGTCGAGAACAGGTGTCATAACCATTTCGTGAGTCTTATTAGTATACAGGATGTGGATAATAATTGCCACAAATCGGTAGGCACTGGGGGTCTAAAAATTCTGTAAGTCCAGGGGCTTAGTTTTATTTTAGGAGGAGCTTGCTTAGCGACAGGCGTTTTCATCTGGTCCCTGAGGAAACACATTTAATTTCTACGTCAATTCATTCTTACCTAAAGGATTTTCTTACTTTACCTAAAGAAACAATTGGAACTTTTAGCGCACACTCAATCACTCAATACCTCAGATCTATAAATATATAGCTTTGATTTTTTTATATATTTTTTTCCGTCTTTGGTTACAAATAACATTGTTATTTTAGTAATTTTTTTTTATAGTGTACAAATAACACAAAACATTTTTTTTGAGACTTGGGTCCTGGTTTGGACAGCCAAGTTTATCAATTTATAAAACTTTTCTTTTATAATTTGAGAAGATAAGCCTTAGAAAGAACGCCTAAGGGTAGATAACACCTAGAGGTCGAACTCTGGGCACAGCTCAAATAACTCTATTGATTTATTGATTTTTTTTTAACATTTTTATATATATTACATTTGCAATCAGGTAAGTTAGCATTTTTGAATTTCATCACGTTGAACCACACTTTTCACTTTGTTGGTAATTTCAAAAGTTTAGTCAGCGCGGTATTTGTATTGAAATTTTTTTTTTATCTGATTAGTAAGTTAGGCGGTAAGGTTTTTAGCGGGATACGTCACCCAGAGACGCTACAAATTAATTTTTAGAATAAATTCTACAACGCAGAGCCGAGGATGCGGCAACCACAACAACCACCACCACGACTACGACGACGACCATAACAACTACGGCTACCACGCCAAAGGCTTCAAAAAGTACTGGTGCAATACCGAAGAATCCCAGCCCTAACGCTACCATCATAAGGACGCAAGTGAACGACGACTTCGAGATTAGCGAAAGTATTTCCGGAAATAGCACGATTGTAACACCACCTTATAGCAGCATTAGCGCACAGGGAGTAGTAGACGCGTTTAGACAGGCAAATGTTCCTCTGAGGCAGACAGCACACAACGCGCCGCGAGAGCAACAGCGTCGAGATAAAGCGTTAACGCATGGAGACCTTAGAAACTTTGAGGAGAGACTGATAAGCTTAATGCCTAGACTGATTCAGCAGAATATGAACGTTCAGCCACGACAGCAAGAAATCAATATTGCTCCGATGCCTAGCCGATATACGCTTCCGGATTTGTCACAGCCAATACCTTCGCTAGCGAGCAACAATAATCAGCAGATACAGGTTCAATTATGGCCAGAGGCAACGTAATTTAAACAGCTCAGCAAGCAATCATTTTCAGCAACGGATTTACAACACGGCAGGGGATAATGGGGATTTACCGAATGGAAATTCAGGATTCGCGTTTCGCCCAGGTTTTCGGCAGGGGGACCAATCTTCGGAGAATCGTCACCAAGCAATGTATCAACACGGTCTAAGAATAGACAAATGGGGGATCACATTCGACGGCACAAACAAAACTACGAGTATTGAAGACTTTGTGTTCCGAGTGGAGACGTTGCAAACTGATTACGGATGCGGATGGAATGAGATACTTCGGTCCTTCCACCATCTTCTTAGTGGGCCGACGAGAGACTGGTTTTGGGATTATCGAAGATTTAATAACATCCCCAGATGGCGAGACTTAAAGCCGCCTTGATAAGCCAATTCCACCGGTACGACAGCGATTTTGAGATACAGCGAAAAATTTTGGACAGACGTCAGCAAAGTATGGAGTCTTTTGACGATTTCTATAATATCATAATCAAACTGAGGAACCAGCTACGCAGCCCAATTGGTGAAAAGCATCTAGCAAGTATCATGCGAGGGAATCTTCGAGCTCCGATGGCTCAACTTTTATTTTCAGTACAGGTGACCAGTTTAGCTCAGTTTGTAAGGGAGTGCCGAAGAGCAGAGAATTTGATGAATAGTCAAAGGCAAAGTAGCGGTCGGCTACCACCGAGAAATATATATGAACTCGAATATACGCAAATGGAACGAAAAGATACAGGGAAATAGATGCTTTTTCTGCCGCCAAGAAACTGACGTGTTGGAACTGCAAAGAGGAGGGGCATACCTCTTTTGACTGTCCGGAGGAAAAAAGGAAGCTATTCTGTTATAAGTGTGGATTAGAAGACACAGTAACGCCAAGATGTCCTACTTGCCAGGGAAACCGAAACCCGAACGTGTCTCGGACAGGGATGGAGGCTCGTTCGGTGCACCCGAATCCCAAAAGCCAGCAGTAGGAAGATCAAACTTTCTGCCAAACTAATGGAAAACCAAACGAAGAACTGCAAATAATAACACCTAACACCATCATGAAGAAAAATCTCGTTAGAACCGTCACCTCAACAACAAGCACTGAACAACAAGTAAAACCATTTCAAATACGCCTTCAAGAGTATAATAGGATCAGACAGAAAATTGTTGGACCTTCAAGTAAGATTGTAAAAGCCCGTCAGCGATATGAGGGAAGAAAGCAAATTAGGCTGGAGATCTCAGAAGCAAGCATGTACGAAGGGCCAGACACAAGAATTTACACAAAGATCGAAATCAAAGGGATACCAATTCAAGGACTACTTGACAGTGGAGCGACTGTGATGTGTCTCGGCAAGCACTGCCTGGATTTCGTGGAGAAAGCCAAAATGGTGATCTATCCCTACCAAGGTGAAATAAGGACAGCCGATGGCCGACTAAACCATATAATAGGACGAATTAGAGCGGATTTTACCTTCAACAAAGTCACCAAAGTCTGTTAAGCCGGTTGGGAGACACTCACTTCATTTCAAGCATAGATTTAAAGGATGCCTTCTGGCAGATACCGCTGGCAGAATCGAGCCGGGAGAAAACAGCCTTTACGGTACCTGGAAGGCCCTTGTATCATTTTACGATTATGCCTTTTGGGTTGTGTAATGCGGCCCAAAGACTTTGCCGTTTAATGGACAAGGTTGTTCCAGCGCGTTTCAGAGAGAGGGTGTTCGTCTACCTGGACGATCTGTTAGTGGTATCACCGGACTTCGAGGAACATTTGGTAGTCGTATCGGAGGTAGCGCAGTGTTTGGAAAGGGCCAATCTAACAATAAACGTAAGCAAGTCTAAATTTTGTTGCAAGGAGCTTAAATATCTAGGGTACATAGTAGGAGAGGGTAAATTGCGACCGGATCCCGAGAAAATACAGGCCATACTAAACCTTAAGTATCCAACCACAGCCAAACAAGTCCGCAGTTTTATGGGTACTACAGGATGGTACCGCAGGTTTATTATGGATTATTCTACGATCACGGCACCAATCACGGAAACTCTGAAGAAAGCGAAACAATTTAATTTTACTGACGCGGCCAAAGCAGTATTCGATAAGCTAAAGGAAAAGCTTACAGCTAGCCCTGTACTGACTCATCATGATTTTAACCGCATGTTTTACGTTCAATGTGACGCGTCGGATATGGGAATGGGGGCAGTACTGTTCCAGGAGGACAATGAGGGTGAACATCCTATATTCTATTTCTCGCAGAAGTTTTCTACGGCGCAGCGGAACTATTCAGTAACAGAAAGAGAGTGCTTGGCAGTAGTGTCAGCAGTCAAACGTTTCCGCCCATATATAGAATTAATGGATTTTGTAAGCATCACGGACCATTCCAGTCTCAAATGGTTGTCGCATCGGGACCTAAGTGGGAGATTGGCAAGATGGAGTTTGCAGCTACAAACGTACTCATTTACAATTAGACTCAGGAAAGGAACGCAAAATGTAGTGCCCGACACTCTGTTCCGGTACGCAGTGGACGAATTGGAAGAGTGGCCAACCTTGGACTTAGCCGCACCGCAGTTCCAAGAGGAAGAGTATCAAAAGCTACAGGAGACAGTACAAGAAAATAAAGCTAATCTGCCAGACCTTAAGGTATTCGACGGTAAAGTATATAAAAGGACACATTTCTATTCAGGAAATATCACAAAAGAGGAATTGGCATGGAAGCTTTGGGTTCCAGCGGGGCTTACAGAGGGGATAATCGGCAGGGCACATAATTCGACCACCGCATCTCACGGCGGAGTGGGAAAAACCATAAGAAGAGTATGTGAGTTGTATTATTGGCCGCACATGAACGCGCAAATCAATGATTACATCAGCAAGTGCGAGGCCTGCAAGGAAAGCAAACCAGCCAACAAAGTTTTACGGCCACCAATGGTAAAGGAACCGGATGTGTGCAGACCGTTCCAAAGGATCTACATAGATTTTCTGGGCCCGTATGTACGATCGAAGAAGGAAAATTGTTATATTTTTATCGTGTTGGATTATTTTTCGAAGTTCGTGTTGCTAAAGGCAATGTCTAAAGCAAATTCTAGGAATGTGATAAGTTTTCTCATCCAAGAAGTCTTCTATAAGTTCGGTTGCCCGGAGACAATTGTATCCGACAATGGACAGCAGTTTGTCAGCAAGGACTTTGCGGAAATGATTAACAGTTTTGGCATAAAGCACATGCGAACTGCCTTTTATGCGCCCCAGGCAAATGCGTCAGAGCGAGTCAATCAGTCAGTCTTGGCGGCTATTCGGACATTTCTAAGAGACAACCAAAATGAGTGGGACATTCACCTAGCTGAGATCGAGTGTGCGTTAAGGTCTACGGTACATGTAGCAACCGGAGTAACGCCATACTTCGTACTATTTGGAACAAATATGGTTACACACGCATCGGCGTACAAGTTAGCGCGACAATTGGATTTGTTAGACGATTCAGGGAATAGGCTTGAGAGTCGCCACGAATTCTTAGAACTTGTCCGAGACAGTGTGAGCACAAAATTTGCACAAAAGCTATGAATCCAATGCCAAACGTTATAACTACCGTTGCCGCGAAACCAAATTTAAAGTAGGACAAGAGGTTTTTCGCCGAAACTTCCAGCTTTCCGAGTTTTCGAAACAGCTTTCAGCCAAACTATGCAAACGAATTAGTAAGTGCCGCATTGCCAAATTAGTTGGAAACAACCTGTATGAGTTCGAAACCCTACAGGGTAAGCCCATTGCAATTTTTCACGCTAAGGACCTAAAGGCATGAACGTCGAACTGGAGTTAGCGAATGAAATTTTTATCATATTAGAAAATCTGATTTGCTAATATGATAAAATTTTCCAAACTAGGTCAGGGGGTGTGTACTACTTCACAATTTTTGAACGATCTGGCAAGGCAAGAGCAGGGACTTCTAGAATGGAGTTAAATGCAACCGTGTGTAATGAAGTTGGTGGGAGTTGCAGAAAAATAACAGGTGCAAAACGGCAATCATAAACAGGGAGTTGACCTGTTTCCGGTCTTTTACAAATCAGCAAGCGAAGTGACAAGTTGTAGCGGCAGAAAAAAAAGAATCAAAAATCAAGAAAGCAAAAGCTAGGTTGGGAAGCAAAAAACAGAAGTCTTGGTCGGAGAGCAGAGGAGTAATAGGTAAGGAAAATGTATTTTTTTTGTGGCGCCTCAGGAATGATGAGGAGCGAGAGTTTTGCTGGTTTTAAAAGAAATAAGCATAAAGTTTTTTTTTTTATAAAAAAAAGGTTAAAATTTCTGAAAGCTCGTGAAAGTTTGTTCTAGCATTTCATTGCACACTGGTGCGGGACTGCTCCTGCCACCTAAAAAGATGGAATGTGGGGCAAAAGCCTGTTAGACGCCAATATGTCAAATGGCCAAACAACATCTTGGCTCGAAACGTGGTTATTTGTGTGCTACACCGCCTGTACAATAAGACGCCATTTGCTTTTTCACGAACCAGTAGCCATTTAACCAAAATTACAGTATCGTTGGCACGGCTTTAAAATATTTCATCTAATTTGCTTAATTAAACGTGAAAAAAAAACGCAAAACCAAGGCAAAAATTGCAACAAACAAAATATTATATTGTTCGACACCAAGTTAGGTGTAGAAAAGCTTTCATATCCGCTGTACGCCAAATAACACACGCGAGCCTTCAATACCGTCACCGCCTTACCAACGTAACAGCCCCGACATCAGTACTAAAGCAACACTATTGTACAACAACGGCACAGTACCGACTTCAACACCGTCACCGCTTCAACTTCGCCACAGCTCCAACTACCTCGTTGCAACATCATTGCACAACAACAGCGTCAGAGCTTCAACAACATTATTGTAAAACAACATCATTGCAAAACAATATTATTGCACAACAACACCATCAAAGCTCCAACAACATCATTGCAAACAACATCACGGCACAACAACATCGCAACAGCTCCAACAACCTAGTTGTACAACAACAGCGTCAGAGCTCCAACAAAATCATGGCACAACAACACGGTCCCAGCGATAACAATAATAACAGGTATAAGTAGGGTCAAGCTGGTCGCAAACGGCAAAGACAAACACAACAGCTACAGTCACCAGGATCGAGTCAACAGCTACCGCTTCCAAAGTACCCTTAGCAAGTAAACCAGATAAGTATCAGTAGTTTAGTTGAGATAAAATCGTTGAAATTTTTTTTTGTTTTTTTTTCGCAATTTTTATTTATTGTATCTTCAATATAATTGAACTATCAATAATTACTCATATCTTAAGTCTAAAAATATACTTGTTAAGTCCAACCAGTGCTGGACAAAAAAAATGTATGTTTCACGGTTACTGTAATTTGTGGGTTATCCCTCTGATGTACGGATGAGACCCTTAGCAAGTAAACCAGATAAGTACCAGTAGCTTAGTTGAGATAAAATCGTTGAAATTTTTTTGTTTTGTTTTTTTTCGCAATTTTTATTTATTGTATCTTCAATATAATTGAACTATCAATAATTACTCATAACTTAAGTCTAAAAATATACTTGTTAAGTCCAACCAGTGCTGGACAAAAAAAATGTATGTTTCACGGTTACTGTAATTTGTGGGTTATCCCTCTGATGTACGGATGAGAGAAGCAGTGTCCCTCCTTCTTAGTCGAATGTAACCAGGTTCAGTTAGTATGTTACGGGCCAGTGGATTCGGATGCGTTTCAAGCTTCTTTAAATACCTTATGGCAAGTTTCGCTATTTCTGCTTTAACTGATGGCACGTTTAGATCTTTATGGATGTTCGTTTTTTTTATATACCAGGGAGCAGATGTAATAATACGTAGAATCTTATTTTGGCGCCTTTGAATTTTTTCTACGTTGGTAGCTGAGGCAGTGCCCCATAATTGAATGCCATAACACCATATTGGTTTTAGAATTTACTTGTATAATAAAAGTTTGCAGTCTAAAGCTAGAGTAAAATTTCTGCCAATTAGCCAGTTTAGTTGGACTGCTTTCAACTTCATTTGTGTTAACTTTGTTTCTATGTGCCGTTTCCATGTAAGGCGCCGGTCAAGATGTATGCCGAGATATTTGACGTCTGAAAGCTGAGGTATCGTTTGGTTATTTATCCGAATAGGGGGGCAAGATTTTCTGCGCAGTGTGAAAGTTATGTGAGAACATTTTTCTTCATTCACTTTTATTCTCCATTTCTTCAACCATTTTTCTAAATTGGATATGTGGTCTTGTAAATATCGTGATGCTACTTCGGGTCTTTCGTGAATGCTCAAAAAAGCTGTGTCGTCAGCAAATGTCGATGTGTGAACTCGGTTACTAGTTGGCATGTCTGAAGTATACAATAAGTATAAAAAGGGCCCCAATATACTACCTTGGGGAACTCCGGCTTCGATTGGCTGGGTTGAGCTCAAAAGATTTCCTTCTTTCACAATAAATTTTTTTCGGTTAAATAACTATCTAGCAGCTTATATAGGTTTACGGGCAAATTCAGTTTTAGCTTGTATATTAGGCCTTCATGCCATACCTTATCGAATGCTTGAGAAACGTCGATAAAAAGCGCAGAGCAGTATTTTCTCTCTTCAAATGTCTTCTTAACAACATTGACTAACCTGTGAGTTTGTTCGATCGTACTATGTTTTTTCCTGAAGCCGAATTGATGGTTTGGAATACATCCTTTGTCGCTTAGAATTGGGTTAAGCTTAGTTATTAACATCCTCCTCAGTTTTAGTTGATGGTTTGGAATACATCCTTTGTCGCTTAGAATAGGGTTAAGCTTAGTTATTAACATCCTCTCAAACAGCTTTGACATATTTGACAAGAGGCTTATAGGTCTGTATGATTCAATTTTTGTGTGGTCTTTTCCTGGTTTAGGAATCATGGTAACCAAGGACACCTTCCAATCTGTGGGAAAGTACTCAAAACGTAAAATGGCATTAAAAATAAAAAAAAACAATTTTGCGAGATTCCAGCATGTCTCTTAGCCGGTTCGTGCATTCTTTAAGTCTGCTTTTGAGTTGAGGAGATCCCTGTGATTGCCATTCTCTACGAATTTTTCTTTTTTCAGCCAAGAGCCGTTCGATATCTGCAGAATAAATTTGATTGTATCTAGCTAATTGTCGGGTTATTGTTGAATGTTGGGCAGCTGATTTGAGGTTTTGGTCAAAATCAATAAGACTCCGCTCTACGTCTTCAGGTGTTCTTAGCGGGATGTTTTCCGAACAATCAGTACTAAGATACTTTCTATATTTCAACCAATTAATGCTTGTGGTAGTCATTGGTGATATGATGTTTTGTTTGTCCCATATATAGACGATAGTGGGTGAATGATCTGAGGATAATTCAAGTGACGCTTCAGCTTTAATCGTTTCTCTTGGAATACCCTTAATCACGCCAAAATCAATAACATCCGGTATTTTTTGTCGATCAGTAGGCCAATAGGTGGGTTGTCCACTCGATATCACATTCAGACGCATTTTTGAAATTGTGTCAAACAAAACTCGACCTTTTGGAGTTATTAGGCGTGATCCCCAAAACGTATGTTTAGCGTTGTAGTCGCCTGATGCTATGAAACAGGGACCTAGTGATTTGTTGTGTTGACTTTGCTGTATTGACTTTCTGATATTTGAAACCTAGGAGGTGAATAAATCGAAGAAATAACTAAGTTTTGATGAAATTCTTCAATACAGATGTTTGTTGCTTGTAGGTAATCTTCACAAAAATCACACAGTAAATAATGTTTGATTCGAGCCTTTATTAGTATTGCTGAACCACCACATGCTCTGCCACGGGGGTCTTTGGTGTCATATAAGATATAGCCATTTATTTAAAAAAAGCTATTTGTTGTTAAGTGAGTCTCTGCAACCAGCATGACATCAATTTGTTCCTTCTTAAGGAAGTACTCGAGTTCATTTTTGTGTTCGCGCAAGCCGTTTGCGTTCCAGAAACATATTTTTAAACAGTTCATGGTTTGTTAAGTAACGCCTGCAAGATAGTAGATTGCATGCGTACCATTTCTTGCATCATGCTGCTCATAGAGTTCATAAAACTGTTTAACGAATGCACTAATGTATCGATGCTTGCTTCGAGACGATTATAGTTACGAGATGGTGTTTGTTCTTTAGGTTCTGTGTGTAAATTTGGAGTAGAATTAGTTGTTGTTGTTGTTGTTGTAACAGCTCTGCTGTTGTCGGAAGTTCTTTCCTGAAAAGATTTAAGATGTATATATTAATTATTGTAAAAGTGTCACGTGGGTGGAACTTGGAGCTGGAGAAATTGCGCAACTTCAATCGGTCTTAACCATAGGTCTATAGGGCGCAGATCCGTAGGCCTATTGGGACATTGAAATAGATGCACCGTGTCATGGGGGCTTTGAAGACAGGCTGGGCAACGATTTAAAGTTCCGGGAACTATACGCTCGCGGTAGCAGTTAAGAATACTGCACCATCCGGCCCTTAATTGTGCTAAGGTGGTTCTTGTTTGCCTGGGAAGAAGCCTTTCATTTTCTGCAATCGCTGGGGGGTGTTCATTAAGGACCCTATTACATCTATAGCCGTTCATAGCTCCTAAAACCGCCTGTTGATGTAATAGCTTTTGGGCGTCTGCAATGGCCACTCGATCTATAAGAGATGGAATAATATCTCGAATGTCATTGCGATATAGACGAAAGTCCTGCCGGATGTGACGGGGAGACGGATCTTGAATGACCACTTCATGGTTAGGGTGGGTGGGCAGGTGACAAGCCACCAGGTATTGCTTTGTCAGTAGCTCATTGTGCTGCCTGACCGGCAGTATCCTGGTCTCCTCATGAAGATGATCTATGTTTGTCATTCTGACACATCCGGTAGCGATTCTAAGTGCATTATTTTGTGCAGTTTGTAAAACTCGCCATTTAGTATCACTGAGGAACGAGGTCCAAATAGGGGCAGCATAACTAAAGAGAGAGCGACCAATTGCCTTGAAAGTTGTTATTATGGTCTCTTTAGTCATTCCCCAAGAGGTGCCTGAAAGAGCTTTTAGGACTTTGTTCCGAGATTTCACTTTCTGGTTGATGTAAGTGGCGTGTGACGCGAAGTGAAGGAGGCTGTCGAAGACCACGCCTAAAATTTTTGGGTTTTGCACCGTAGGGATACGTCGGCCTTCGATAGAGATATCTAATTCCATCCTTACTTCTTTAGTCCAGGAAGTGAAAAGAGACACTGAAGACTTTGAGGGTGATAGCTGAAGTCTACGTTCCTGTATAAATTGTGAGATGGTGGCCAAATATTGAGTAATTTTAGCACTTATGTCTTGGATGTTAATACCAGATGAATAGATGGTGCAATCATCTGCATAAGACACCATCTTGATATCTTGTGGTGGGGCAGGAAGTTGTGCAAGATATAAGTTGAAGAGTATTGGTGACAGTACTCCTCCTTGTGGCACACCCATTTTAATCTTGCGATATTTAGACTTCTGGCCTCTGAACTCAACAAACGCTTGTCTGCCACTTAAATAGTTGGCAACCCAGCGTTTGACATCATTGGGAAGTGTAGAGTTCGAGATGTCATTAATCAGCAAAGAGTGGTCAACCGTGTCAAAAGCCTTAGATAAGTCTAAGGCTGCCACAATTGTGCGTTCACACGGTCTCTGCTGATTGAGGCCATTTGCGATCTGGTTAGCTATCAAATTCAAAGCTGTCGTGGTACTATAGGATTCCCTGAAGCCGTGTTGGTGAGAGGCAAGCGAGAAATGCTCCTTCAGGGTTGGCAATATTAAAGCTTCTAAAACCTTTGCTACGGGTGATAAAAGGGAGATAGGGCGGTATGATTCTCCTTTTGTAGCGAGTTTATCAGGTTTTAGGAGGGGAATTATCCGAGCAACCTTCCATATATCTGGAATCACCAGTTGATGAATCGAGAGTTCTAGAAGGCGTACTAGATATTCCAGCGATATTGTGCCAAGTTTCTTTAACATTAACATAGAGATGCCGTCAGGACCAAGAGCTTTAGAGGGTTTCGCTTTGGAGATTATATATTTCACTTCATCGAGTGTGAAGGAAATGGGCTCAGAATCCCGTTCAAGATTCTTGTTTCTCCGAATTATAGCTCTTTTGGACCGATTCTGCGAGGTGGGATGATCGACAAATTGTCGGCAGAATAGTTTAGCGCATTTCTTTGCATCTGTATATTGAATGTCATCGAATCCTATAGCTGCGAGATTTTTATTGCAGTTTGTGCCAGATAGACTTTTAATAGTAGACCAAAGTTTTTTCGAGCTAACCGTGCATTGGTTTAGGTGTTCTAACCACTTGTTGCGACGATGTTCATTAACGAGTTTGTTAATTTCTGTCGTCAACAGCTCAATTCGCTCATCTGCTGGGTTGCAAGCGCGCAAATGATCGCGTTCTTGGGTTAAACGCGCTGCATTGGTGGGGAAATTTGGTCTAATATTGGGTATTCTGCCTGCAGGAATAAAGCGTCGTGCTGCCCTGAGAATAGTTTGCCTGAAAACTTTCTCTCCCTTCCTGGCACAAGTAGGGTGGGGTAATTGACGAAGGGAGTCATCAATATATTTCGAGAACCCCTGCCAGTCGGCTTTATTATAATTAATAAATGTGCGCTTGTCAGGCTCAACGAAGTCATTGGGTTTCTCAACAGTGACCACAATGGGAATGTGGTCTGAGTTAAATGCAATTTGGGTTTGCCAGCTGGTGTAGGCAAGTAGCGATGAGCAGACAATGGATATGTCTGGAGAGCTTACACATCTTGCAGTTACTCTTGTTGGGAAATCTTCGTTTATTGAGGCAAAATCTGATTCGTATATCTGTTCTGCAATGAGTCCACCGCGGGGATCTTCAGGTAATTGGGAATACCAACTCTCATGATGAGCATTGAAATCACCAAGTATTATTCTATTATCACCCTGCAAGAGATGGGATATGCTTGGGTGATAATTAGCTCCTATGCTGTTGACGGGCGGGATATAAACATTGATGATTTCAATTTCAGTATTTTCAGTATCTACTGAGATGCTCATAACCTCTAGGAAGGGGTCAGGTATGGGGAGGGTTGGGGGGGCTGTCAATTTATAACTGACATTTCGTTCTATAATGAACGCAAGTCCCCCACCATGTGCTCTATCTCTATCTCTTCTGACAATATTGTAATTCCCTGAGGTCGAGAGTGAACAATCATTGGTCAGCTTTGTTTCTTGTATGGCGGCAATAGGTATGTTGTTGTCGTGCATATATTTTGTGATCTCCACAATTTTGTTTCTCAAACCATTACAATTCAATTGCATGATTTGAAAAGATCTGCCGGGACCAGTATTTTGCACTTGCCGCTGAGTGGGGTGTCTTGGCGGTGTATTCACCTGAGGTGGAGTTGTAGGTGTTAATACGGGTTGCTGTAATTGAGGAGTGTTCTGTACATTAGGCGTTCTGGGTGTTGATTGCGCCGTTGAGTTAAGGGTAATGCTGGCCGTAGGAGTGGCATTTGCACAGCAAGAGGCTAGGAAACTAGCACTCCAATCCCTATGAAAGCGTAAATCTGTACAGCGCCTCATATGACACCATCTTTTACAACCATTGCACTGAACTGATGTAATATTCCTCCTAATTATTGTGTTACAAATAGAACAATATGTTCTATTGTGTCTCACAGGTGGGGATGAGACGGGGTTCTGCTGGGAAGCAGTGGGAGGAGCAGTGCTGGAGTTAGTTGGTTGATTGCTACAACAACTCGCCACAAAGCTTGGGGACCAATCGCGGTGGCTGGTGAGACCTGAGCACCTTTTCAAGTGACACCAGTTTTTACAAACTGAGCATTTGACCGATGTTATGTTGCGGGTTATTTTGTTGTGACACACTGAACAAAACCAGATCTGTGGACCTGGGTTTTGCTCAACGCCAGCTATAATTAATAGTAACTTGAGCAAAATAGCTGGCATATTTTGCTCACCTGAGGAAAAAACTTTCGGTTGGTACAGCTGTTGCTGAGTTGACAATCTTTGGCCGAGTGATACTCGGGTCGTTCCGGAGCGAAGATCCAATTGTCGTGGGAACGAGTAGAATTAGTTGTTAGTGTCGCTTTATGTACTGAAGTATGATTGGTTTTTACCATATCAGCGTATGAAACATGTTGTGTTTTTGGTTGGGCTAACTGAGGATAATGAGCATTTGCTCGATAATGTTGGTGCTAAGCAGGAGTATTTAGTTTTTGAGTGGTTTTCCTTATCATGGAAAAAACTGGACAGCCTCTGTAGTTAGCAGTGTGGTGTCCACCGCAATTGCTGCATTTTTTAACTTTCGAATCATTCCTTGCTTTGTCGCATTGGGCGGAACAATGTAGCTCGCCACATTCAACGCAAACCGGAGGCAACTTACAGTAAGCCCTAGTATGACCATATTCTTGACAATTTAGAAACTGGACAGGTCCTGGACGTTTATGCGGCTCCTCTACAGTTATTTTACGGTGTAACAGGTATTTCAGATTGTAAATGGGGTGCATTTCGTTCTTCTTCAATCTGATATCTCCAGGTTCCAGTTCAACGCGAAATAGTGGTTGGGTGACACGTTCCCGATTACGGAGATTATCTACACTTTTTATTTTAAAACCCGCTTTTTGGAGTCCGGCTCTTATTTCAGCTGGATCAACGTATGAATCTACACCTTTAATGACTACCTGTAGACCTTTGCTACTCTTCAGCTGATAGGTATAAAAGTTCTTTTTGCAGTTTTCAAACTCGCTTACTGCTTTACGATAACTACTTTCATCAGTAAATTGTATTTTTGTCTCATCAATGTTACCGCGCTTAATGGGAATTACATAAAATGAGTTCTCGCCAATAATTGTAATTAAATTTTTTATTAAATCGTTCGAATTTTTCTCCCTTAAATAAACTGGAGGTGGTTTGAACGACTTAATTGCCGTTTTATGTACACTCGTTTCACTATCTAAGATAGCAAAAAAATAGATTATGGGAATTTATTCCGTTAGAGTCCTTGTCTTTTTGTACCTTAGCCATTGGTGCAATCTGCGACATAAGCCGAGTAAAATTAAGTTGTCCCGGGTTTATTTTTGTTCTTTCATGTTTCTCTACTATTTTAGTAGGATGCAATAAAATAAGAGGAAACCTACGTTACGGGGTACGGTATCCTTTTAAAACGTTTTAAAATCTTGTTGGTCGATCCGGTAGTAAATTTTGATTAAGTTTTAAGCCACAGTATAGTGACGTCAAGAAGATGCAAGTCTAACAAAAAAATAAATTAGAAAACCAAATTGAACTAATAATGCAAAAGCACAGCTGACTACAGCTCAGGGATGGAAAGTGGGATATGTTTGTAAGTTGTTAATGTAATTTTAATAGCAAGTTTTGCACAAACCCGGATATTTTCAAACCCGGACAGATTAAAATAAAAAAAAAAAAAGATCTGAATACGAGAATCACCACGAAAAGTTTTATCATCCCTGAGGATTCGGATAGAGAAGTAAAAACAAAAAAAAAAAGACAAGTATATTAAAAGTTTGCTTTCCTCAATTTGCTTTTGCATGCTGTTCAAGTACATGGACTTGACTTGGCTATACTTGGAATTAAAAGTTTAATATTTTGAAAATATTTTGGTTCAATTCGAAAACCTCTAGTGAGTGACTTTTGTAATAAATAACGTTGTACCCTAAGTTGGTTTTAATTGAATAAGTTTTCTATGTTCCTGTGAAAAGTTCATGATACCTTTGGGTTATCTCAACATAGAACTTTGAGTTTTGTGGAGTTTTTCGAATCGAAAGCCATATTTCCAAATTTGAATGTTAAAGAAAGAAAAAAAAAACATAGCTAAACTTAACTATAGTTTAGCTATGTTTAGTTCAGGATGAAGCCGAACAGGCACACCACATTGCAAGCTATAGTTTGTATGAATTTTTTTTATTGAAATTGTCTTATAATATATTATAACCTAAATGAATAAAATGTTTGTTTAAAATGGACACGTAAAAATATATACCGGGTCTGAAAGTGAGTATGAGGTGAGTGTGTGTGGCGCTATTGGAGTGCCCCAGTTAATAGGCAGATGAGGACACCAAGGTCAGGCATTGACATGGAGATACAATGCAAGGGAGGGAAGCCAAGGTAGGGAACCAACACCTAATCCTACCAACCAAGTGTTAAGGACAATCCGTGATATTTTGAGCCCGTTTTTTTATTTTTACTTGTGACAAGATAGCACTGGCACGGCTAGTCAGTGTCCGGAACCTTCTGAGTGAGCTTGCAACGTACGCACACCCAAGCCCACTGAGCTAGAGCTGCACTGAAAATTAAAAGCTGCCGGTGTAGCAAGCAATACTTCAAGGGGGGTCAACCAACGTTTAAAATCGTTCGTTTTGTAGCGACAGGACCAAAAATACAATGAATAGTTTTTTTTTATTTATAATTAGCACAATTACTAATTTATGTTATGTTATGGTACTGTTATGGTAACATAACTGATAAAAGCGTGATAAATTGGGAATACTCAAATTTAAAAGCACATAGTTTTGAACGTAAAAATGATATTGAGGTGATTCTTTTTTTGTTTGATAGGAAATTGCATCAATTATATCCATATATATATATAAAAATTAAATATTACAACAAAATTTGAAAATTTGTTGCTGATATCAGAACATATCGATGTAAATTAGGTCATATTGTGGGATCTCCATCTTTTACAAGGGTGATCAATTTTATATGAAATTTATTTAAGCGTACACACATATAGTTACATATAGTTACATATAGTTACATAGGTTACATAAAAATGTAAAATATTTGGGCTAAAGTACACAAAAATGCAAAAATTTTGGATTTTTTAAATTGAAAATCGTCTAGTTTTTAACTCAGTAAAGATACAATCTTCAAATTTATCACAAATATTTAGAATTTACGATAAAACTACCATAAAAAATTTAAAAAACTTTTGTAAAAATGTACCCAATTATTTGAAAAACTGGACCAGGGTAGCGAAAAATCAAAAATGTTATTTTTTAAAATGCTTATAACTCAATCATTTTAAATTAATATTTGCAAATTTAGATACCATTTTGTAGGTATTGACAAGACCTTTAAGACCATGTATAATTTTTAATAAATTAGAATAAAACTGAAGAAATGGCAAGCTGTAACAGAATTCCAGGTGCGAGGTTCCCAACTTTGAGACCACATAGCGCAACACCTCGAAGGTGTATGGTAACCACCTATAAAACTTAAGTTCAGATGCTCCTTTGCTATGCTCATGTCAAATTTTGGATCAATTACTAGGTTTTTCCTAAAATATTTTGATTCACCCGACTGTGCTGTGTTGTTTTCTAAAGCCAAATTGATGGTTCGGAATATATCCTTTCGCGCTCAGTATTGGGCTTAAATCAATTATTAATATTTTTCAAACAGCTTTGATATGTTTGATAAAAGGCTTATAGGTCGGTATGATTCAACCTTGGTGTGGTCTTTTCCAGGCTTGGGTATCATAGTAATCAAAGAAATCTTCCACTTTAGGAAAATACTCAAGACGTAAAATGGCACTAAAAACAAGAAGAATTTTTTGGGTTATACTAGGCAGTTCAAGTAACATCTTGTTATTGCTTTTACCAATTCCAGGAGCTTTATTGGAGTTTAAATCAGTTATTGCCTTTTCAATATCTCGAAGTTCAAACCTTAGGGTAACTACCGGACTAACATCGATATGTGGCAGCTCAGATATATCAGTCGAGAGAATTGGAGTAAACACGTTTTTTAAATGATCAACAAACAGATTACCTTTTTCGGTATCATTTCTTGCCCAGCCTTCAAAAGAAGTTTGTAATAGAGGCTTACATACGACTGGTCTTTTAAGGATTCTACATGCACGCCATAATGAATACTCTGATTGTGGAGTTGGGTCCAGATCTTCCAGGTAATTTTTCAGAGATACTACTCTTCGAGATTCTAGTCTGTCTCTTACCCGCTTCGTGCAATCTTTAAGTCTAGTTTTAAGTTGAATTTTTCTCTCCGAATTTTTCTTTTTTCAGTCAAGAGCCGCCAGAATAAATGTGATTGCATCTGTCTATTTGCAGGGCTGCTGTTGCATGTTGGGCAGCTAATTTGATGTTTCGATGAAAATCAATACGACACTGCTCTACGTCTTCTGGTGTTCTTAGTGGGATATTTTCCGAACAATGCCTACTCAGATACACGCCCAAATCAATAACATCGGGTATTTTTTGTCGATCAGTAGGCCAATAAGTGGGTTGTCCATGCTCTGCTCTGATTTTAAAAAAGCTATTTGTTGTTAAGTGAGTCTCTAAAATGAGCATGAAATCAATTTGTTGATTATTAAGAAAGTACTCTTTTTTTTCATAAATTGTTTATTGTATCTTCAATATTTTTGAACTAACAATAATTACTCATATCTTAAGTCTAAAATAAAAATATACTTTTTAAGTCCAGCCAGAGCTAGACAAAAATAATGTTTGTTTCACGGATTTTGCAATCATTTGCGGGTCATCCCTCTAATGTACGGCCAAGAAAAGCAGTATCTCTTCTTTTTAGTCGAATGTAACCAGATTCATTCAGCATGTTACGCGCTAAAGGGTTTGGATGAGATTCAAGCCTCTTTAGATATGTGACTGCATGTTTCGCTATTTCTGCTGTAACTGAAGCATGTTTAGGTCTTTGTGGATGTTCGAATTTTTTATATACCAGGGAGCAGATGTAATCATACGTAGTATCTTATTTTGGCGCCTTTGAATTTTTTCTACATTGCTATCTGAGGCAGTGCCCCATAACTGAATTCCATAACACCAAATTGGTTTGAGGATCGACTTGTACAGTAGAAGTTTACAATCTAAGCTCAGGGTAGAGTTTCTGCCAATAAGCCAATTTAGTTGTACTGCTTTTAGTTTCATTTGTGTTAACTTGAAATCAATGTGGCTTTTCCAAGTAAGGCGACGGTCAAGATGTATACCCAGATATTTAACGTCTGAAAGCTATGGTATCATTTGGTTATTTATGCGAACAGGAGGGCATGAGTCCCTACGCAGTGTGAAAGTTATGTGAGTACATTTTTGCTCATTCACTTTTATTCTCCATTTTTCTAGCCATTTTTCCAAATTGAGTATGTGGTCTTGTAAAAGTTTTGATGCTTCTTGAGCACTTTCATGAATACTTAAAAAAGCTGTGTCATCTGCAAACGTTCTGTTTTTGGCGTTGATAAGTGCGGACGCGATTTTTTTTAGCTCGCATTAACAAAAAACAAAACATACATTGTGTGAATAATTTCAAACAATAACAAAAAAATAAACTTGTTTTACAACAACAACATAGTTGTCTGTAATTTTTTTTCTTTCTTTCTCTTTATTTTTTACAACGGCATATTGAATTGCTACTTTAAAAATAAAACAAAAACAATAAGGGCTAATGAGCCTCTTTAATTTAAGCAAAAAAAATGTAGACAATATTGTATTAAATAAAGACAAAAAAACTGAAAATAATTTGTGTGTAAATTCTACGCCTGTTATACGTGCCCAATCTTGTTCGTCGCTAAGCGATGACAATAAAATAACTACAAACAAGTCGAATTCTGAACACAGTGTTACCAGCAGTAATATGGATAGTGCAGAAAAACCTAAGACTCAAGTGGGAATGGACAGATATATAACTGTGTTGAAAAGAGGTCGAAGCCCTAAATCTTCGCAGATTGCACCAATGTCCAAAGTACTTAAAGATAAGCAGGCTAACGGAATAAGTTCCCAAAATCGTTTTGCTATTCTAGATAACGAAACAAGTGAACAAAAAACGGCACCCAAGTCGTTTAAACCACCGCCAATTTTTTTAAGGGAAAAAAATTCGAATGAATTAATAAATAAGTTAATTTCAGTTATCGGGGAAAATTCATTCTATGTAATTCCAATCAAGCGTGGTAACATTGATGAAACAAAAATTCATTTTATAGACGAAAGTAGTTATCGTAAAGCAGTAAAGGAGTTTGAAAGCTGCAATAAGAACTTTTATACCTATCAGCTGAAGAGTAGCAAAGGCCTACAGGTAGGCATCAAAGGTGAAGACTCATATGTTAATCCGGTGGAAATAAAAGCTGGCCTCCAAAAAGCAGGATTTAAAATAAAAGCGTTGATAATCTCAGAAATCGAGAGCGTGTCCCTCAACCTTTATTTCGCCTTGAACTGGAACCTGGGGATATTAGATTAAAGAAGAACGAAACCCATCCCATTTATAATCTAAAATATCTGTTACACCGCAGGATAAGTGTAGAGGAACCACATAAGCGGTCAGGACCCGTTCAGTGTTTAAACTGCCAAGAATACGGCCATACAAGGGCTTACTGCAAAATGCCTCCGGTTTGCGTTGTGTGTGGAGAGCTTCATTGTTCCGCCCAATGCGACAAACCAAAGGATGACTCCAAGGTTAAAAAATGTAGCAATGCGGTGGAAATCACACTGCTAACTACAGAGGCTGTCCAGTTTTTTCTAAGGTAAGGAAGTCAACTCAGAAATTAAATACTCCTGCTAGGCAGCCACAATACCAAGCAAATGCTCATTACCCTCAGTTAGCTCAACCCACAACCAAACATGTTTCATACGCGGATATGTTAAAATCCAATCATGTTTTAGCACACAAAGCGACACCTACAAACAATTCTACCCCAAATATGCATCCAGAAGCTAAAGAACAAACACCATCTGGTAACTACAATCGTCTCGAAGCAAGTATCGAGACATTAGTGCATTCGTTAAACAGTTTTATGAGCTCTATGAGCAGCATGATGCAAGAAATGGATCGCATGCAATCTATGATGTTGCAGGCGGTACTTAACAAACCATGAACTGTTTAAAAATATGTTTCTGGAACGCAAACGGCTTACGCCAACACAAAAATGAACTCGAGTACTTCTTGAAGAACCAACAAATTGATGTCATGATGGTTTCAGAGACTCATTTAACAACAAATAGCTTTTTTAAATCAATGGCTATATATTATATGACACTAAAGACCCCCGTAGCAGAGCATGTGGTGGTTCAGCAATACTAATAAGGGCTCGAATTAAACATCATTTACTGTGTGATTTTTGTGAGGACTACCTTCAAGCAACAAACATCTGTATTGAAGAATATCATCATAACTTTGTTATTTCTTCGATTTATTCACCTCCTAGATTTCAAATATCAGAGAGTCAATATATCGACTTTTTCAAATCACTAGGTCCCTGTTTCATAGCATCAGGCGACTACAACGCTAAACATACGTTTTGGGGATCACGCCTAATAACTCCAAAAGGTCGCGTTTTGTTTGATACAATTTCAAAAATGCGTCTGAATGTGATATCAAGTGGACAACCCACCTATTGGCCTACTGATCGACAAAAAATACCTGATGTTATTGATTTTGGCGTGACTAAAGGTATTTCGAGAGAAATGATTAAGGTTGAAGCGTCACTCGAATTATCCTCAGATCATTCACCCACTATTGTCTATATATGGAATCAGCAAAATATCGTGTCGCCAACAACTTGGACAAGCATTAATTGGTTGAAATATAAAAAGTATCTCAGTACTCATTGTTTGGAAAACATACCGCTAAGAACACCAGAAGATGTGGACCAGAGTCTAATTTATTTTGATCAAAACCTTAAATCAGCTGCCCAACATGCGACAGAAACCAGACAACCAGCTAGATACAATCAAATTTATTTTGTAGATGTCGAGCGGCTCTTGGCTGAAAAAAGAAAAATTAGAAGAGAGTGGCAAGCACACAGATCTCCTCAACTCAAATCTAGACTTAAAGATTGCACGAAACGACTAAGACAGCTGCTAGAATCTCGACGAGTAGCATCTCTGAAAAAATACTTGGAAGACCTCGACGCAACTGCTCAATCAGATTATTCATTATGGCGTGAATGTAGGAACCTTAAAAGGCCGGTCGTACGTAAGCCTCCCTTGCGAACTTCTTGTGGAGACTGGGCAAGGAATGATACCGAAAAAGGCAATTTGTTTGTTGGCCATTTGAAGAAGGTTTTCACCCCAAATGTATGTACTGATATAGCTGAGTTACCATCAGTAGAGACTAGTGCCGTAGTACCCCTAAGATTTGAATTTAGCGATATTGAAAGGTCAATAGCAGATTTAAACACCAAAAAAGCCCCTGGCGTTGATAAAACAAGTAACAAGATGTTAGTTGAATTGGCCCGTATAGGTCGCAGAATTATTCTGTTTGTTTTTAATGCCATCTTACGTCTTGAGTACTTTCCCACAGAGTGGTAGGTCTCTTTGATAACTATGATTCCTAAACCAGGAAAAGACCACACAAAAGTAGAATCATACAGACCTATAAGCCTTTTATCAAACGTGTCAAAGTTATTTGAGAGAATATTAATAACTAAGGTGAATCCAATTCTTAGCGCGAAAGGATGCATTCCGAACCATCAATTCGGCTTCAGAAAACAACATAGTACGATCCAACAAACACACAGATTAGTAAATGTAATTAAAACGACCTTTGAAGAAAAAAAATACTGTTCTGCGCTCTTTATTGACGTTTCTCAAGCATTCGATAAGGTTTGGCACGAAGGCCTAATATTTAAGCTAAAGCTGAACTTGCCCGAAAACTTGTATAAGCTCTTAAAAGATTATTTAACGAATCGCAAGTTTTTATTAAGAAGGTGACTTTTTAAGCTCGCCACAGCTCATTGAAGCCGGAGTTCCCCAAGGTAGTATTTTGGGACCAATTTTATATTTACTGTACACATCGGATATGCCAATTAGCACCCTAGTCCACACATCAACTTTTGCAGATGACACAGCTTTTTTAAGTATTCATGAAAGTGCCCAAGTAGCTTCATAACTTTTACAAGACCACATACTCAATTTGGAAAAATGGCTAGAAAAATGGAGAATAAAAGTGAATGAACAAAAATGCACTCACATAACTTTCACACTGCGCAGGGACTCATGCCCTCCTATTCGCATAAATAACCAAATGATACCACAGCTTTCAGACGTTAAATACCTGGGTATACATCTTGACCGTCGCCTTACTTGGAAAAGCCACATTGACTTCAAGTTAACACAAATGAAACTAAAAGCAGTACAACTAAATTGGCTTATTGGCAGAAACTCCACCCTGAGCTTAGATTGTAAACTTCTACTGTACAAGTCGGTCCTCAAACCAATTTGGTGTTATGGGATTCAGTTATGGGGCACTGCTTCAGCTAGTAATGTAGAAAAAATTCAAAGGCGCCAAAATAAGATTTTACGTATTATTACATCTGCTCCCTGGTATATAAAAAATTCGAACATCCACAAAGACCTAAACATGCCATGAGTTAAAGCAGAAATAGCGAAACATGCAGTCACATATCTAAAGAGGCTTGAATCTCATCCAAACTTTTTGGCGCGTAACATGCTGAATGAACCTGGTTACATTCGACTAAAAAGAAGAGATACTGCTTTTCTTGGCCGTACATTAGAGGGATGACCCGCAAATGATTTCGAAATCCGTGAAACAAACATTATTTTTGTCTAGCACTGGCTGGACTTAAAAAGAATATTTTATTTTAGACTTAAGATACGAGTAATTATTGTTAGTTCAATAATATTGAAAATACAATAAATAAATTATGAAAAAAAAAATCTGCAAAAGTTGATGTATGCACTAGGGTGCTAATTGGCATATCTCATGTATACAGTAAATATAAAATTGGTCCCAAAATACTACCTTCGGGAACTCCGGCTTCAATGAGCTGTAGCGAGCTTAAAAAGTCACCTTCTTTTAGTAAAAACTTGCGATTCGTTAAATAATCTTTTAAGAGCTTATACAAGTTTTCGGGCAAGTTCAGCTTTAGCTTAAATATTAGGCCTTCGTGCCAAACCTTATTGAATGCTTGAGAAACGTCGATAAAGAGCGCAGAACAGTATTTTTTTTCTTCAAAGGTCGTTTTAATTACATTTACTAATCTGTGTGTTTGTTGGATCGTACTATGTTGTTTTCTGAAGCCGGATTGATGGTTCGGAATACATCCTTTCGCGCTAAGAATTGGATTCAGCTTAGTTATTAATATTCTCTCAAATAACTTTGACACGTTTGATAAAAGGCTTATAGGTCTGTATGATTCTACTTTTGTGTGGTCTTTTCCAGGTTTAGGAATCATAGTAATCAAAGAAATTTTCCACTCTGTGGGAAAGTACTCAAGACGTAAGATGGCATTAAAAACAGAATAATTCTGCGACCTATAAGGGGCAACTCAACTAACATCTTGTTACTTGTTTTATCAACTACAAGGGCTTTTTTTGTGTGTAAATCCGCTATTGCCCTTTCAATATCGCTAAATTCAAATCTTGGGTGTACTTCGGCACTAGTCTCTACTGGTGGCAACTCAACTATATCAGTACACATATTTGGAGTGAAAACCTTTTTCAAATGATCAACAAATAAATTACCTTTTTCGGTATCATTTCTTGCCCAGACTCCACAAGAAGTTCGCAAGGGGGGCTTACGTACGACTGGCCTTTTAAGGTTTCTACATGCACGCCATAATGAATAATCTGATTGTGCAGTTGCGTCGAGGTCTTCCAAGTAATTTTTCAGAGATGCTACTCTTCGAGATTCTAGCAGCTGTCTTAGCCGTTTCGTGCAATCTTTAATTCTAGATTTAAGTTGAGGAGATCTGTGTGCTTGCCACTCTCTTCTAATTTTCCTTTTTTCAGCTAAGAGCCGCTCGACATCTACAAAATAAATTTGATTGTATCTAGCTGGTTGTCTGGTTTCTGTCGCATGTTGGGCAGCTGATTTAAGGTTTTGATCAAAATAAATTAGACTTTGTTCCACGTCTTCTGGTTTTCTCAGCGGTATATTTTCCGAACAGTTAGTACTGAGATACTTTCTATATTTCAACCAATTAATGCTTGTGCTAGTTGTTGGTGACACAATATTTTGCTGGTTCCATATATAGACTATTGTGGGTGAATGATCTGAGGATAATTCGAGTGACGCTTCAACCTTAATCATTTCTCTCGAAATACCTTTAGTCACGCCAAAATCAATAGCATCAGGTATTTTTTGTCGATCAGTAGGCCAATAGGTGGGTTGTCCGCTTGATATCACATTCAGACGCATTTTTGAAATAGTGTCAAATAAAACACGACCTTTTGGAGTAATAAGTTTTGATCCCCAAAACGTATGTTTAGCGTTGTAGTCGCCTGATGCTATGAAACAGGGACCTAGTGATTTGTAGAAGTCGCTATATTGACTCTCTGATATTTGAAATCTAGGAGTTGAATAAATCGAAGAAATAACAAAGTTTTGATGATATTCTTCAATACAGATGTTTGTTGCTTGAAGATAGTCCTCACAAAAATCACACAGTAAATGATGTTTAATTCGAGCCTTTATTAGAATAGCTGAACCACCACATGCTCTGCCACGGGGGTCTTTAGTGTCATATAATATATAGCCATTGATTTTAAAAAAGCTATTTGTTGTTAAATGAGTCTCTGAAACCATCATGACATCAATTTGTTGGTTCTTCAAGAAGTACTCGAGTTCATTTTTGTGTTGGCGTATGCCGTTTGCGTTCCAGAAAAATATTTTTAGACAGTACATGGTTTGTTGAGTACCGCCTGCAACATCATAGATCGCATGCGTACCATTTCTTGCATCATGCTGGTCATAGAGCTCATAAAACTGTTTAACGAATGCACTAATATCTCGATGCTGGCTTCGAGGCGATTATAGTTACCAGATGGTGTGTGTTCTTTAGGTTGTGGGTGCAAATTTGGAGTAGAATTAGTTGTCGGTGTCGCTTTGTGTACTGAAGTATGATTGGTTTTTAACATATCTGCGTATGAAACATGTTCTGTTGTTGGTTGGGCTAACTAAGGATAATGAGAATTTGCTCGATATTGTGGGTGCTTAGCAGGAGTATTTAATCTTTGAGTGGTTTTCCTTACCATGGAAAAAACCGGACAGCCTCTGTAGTTAGTAGTGTGATTTCCACCGCAAGTGCTACATTTTTTAACTTTCAACTCATCCCTTGCTTTGCCGCATTGGGCGGAACAATGTAGCTCGCCACATACAACACAAACCGGAGGCAATTTACAGTAAGCCATATTCTTAACAGTTTAGACACTGGACAGGTCCTAATCGCTTATGTGGCTCCTCGTCGGGTATTTTACGGTTTAGCAGATATTTCAGATTATAAATGGGATGCGTTTCGTTCTAAGATAGCAAAACGATTATGGGAATTTATTCCGTTAGAGTCCTTGTCTTTATGTACTTTAGACATTGGTGTAAGCTGCGAAGATTTAGGGTTTCGTCCTCTTTTTAATACAGTTATGTGTCTGACCATTCCCACTTGCGTCATGTTTTTCTACACTATCCATATTAGTTTTGGTAATACTGTTCAGAAGGCGACTTATTTTTATTTTTTATTGTCATCACTTAAAAAATACGATGAGCAAGATTGGGAAGGTACAACATTATTGTCCCTATTTTAAGGATGCTCCTTGATTAGATTTTTGTCTTCGTCCCCGTTTTAATACTGTGACGTATCTATCCATTCCCGTTTGCTTCTTGGGTTTTTCTTCATTATCCATATTTGTTTTGTTTATACTGTGTTCAGAATGCGACTTATATTTATTTATTTTATTTTTACCATTTAACAAAAGCGATGAGCAAGATTGAGCACGAAAAACTGGCGAAGCATTTATACACAAATCGTTTCAGAATTATTGTTGTTATTTTTTAATATATTTTCAACATTTTTATTACTTAAACTAGCTATAAACACTTAGATAAAAAGTATGGCCAACCTTTAACTCGAAAACCCATGCTATTCTCACATCAAAAATGTTTTAGTTTATATGCAAGGTACGAGGCACAATGTTACCAAAGGGATACATGATTCAAATAATTTGTTTACATCAGTGCCCCATTATTGAATGCCATAGCACCAAATTGGTTTTAAATTTGACTTGTACAATAAAAGTTTGCAATCTAAAGCGAGAGTAGAATTTCTGATTGCATGCGTACCATTTCTTGCATCATGCTGCTCATAGAGCTCATAAAACTGTTTAAGGAATGCACTAATGTCTCGATGCTTGCTTCGAGACGATTATAGTTACCAGGTTTTTTAGGTTCTGGATGGAAATTTGCAGCAGAATTAGTTGTCATTGTGGCTTTTTGTACAGGCTTGTTAGTTTTTAACATATCCGCATATGAAACATGTTGCGTTGTTGGTTGGGCTAACTGAGGATAATGAGCATTTGGTCGGTATTGTGACTGCTTAGGAGTATTTAATTTTTGAGACGATTTTCTTACCATATTATAAACTGGACAGCCTCTGTAGTTAGCAGTGTGATTTCCACCGCAATTGCTACATTTTTTAACCTTCGAGTCATCCTTTGATTTATCGCATTGTGCGGAACAATCTAGTTCGCCACACACAACACAAACTGGTGGCAACTTGCAGTATGCCCTAGTGTGGCCATATTCTTGGCAATTTAAATATTGGACGCGACCTGAACGTTTATGTGGTTCCTCTACTGAAATTTTACGGTGCAATACATACTTTAGATTGTATATAGGGTGCGTTTCATTTTTTTTAATCTTAAATCTCCGGGTTCCAGTTCAACTCGGAAAAGTGGTTGTGGCACACGTTCTCTATTTCTGAGATTATCAACATTTTTTACCTTAAATCCCGCCTTTTGAAGGTCAGCTATTATCTCCTTCGGATCAACATAAGGATCTATACCTTTAATAACTACCTGTAGACCTTTGCTGCTCTTGAGTTGATAGGTATTAAAGTTTTTCTTACATTTTTCAAATTCATTTACTGTTTTGCGATAACTGGTTTTATTGATTTTTTTTATTTGTTTGTTTAAAATTCACTGACTAATTTTTGTTTTGTTATACGTTATTGCGAGCTTAAAAAAATACACGTCCGTTCTATTTGACGAATAACTAACTATGCATTAAAAGAACTAAGTACCAAATAATCATGGAATAAAATTGATTATTTCTTTCTGACGAACTAAAATTACCAACCTTCATATTTTTTTTGCATATTTCTTGGTTGTTTTTATTTTCAGAATGACATACAAGCTAGCTCTGAAAAAAACAGAAAAGTTAAAAAGTTGATTAGTTCCAATTAAAAAAGCTTCAGAAAGCAAAGTGGTTCACTTTAGTTTGTGCGTTGATAACTGCGGACGCGATTTTTTTAAGCTCGCCATTAACAAAAAAATAAAAACAAATGGTGTGAATAAATTCAAACAAAAGCAAAAAACAAACTGGTTTTAATACAACAACAAAGTTGTCTGTAATTTTTTCTTTTTTCTCATTCTTTTGTTACAACGGCATTACTGCTTTGCTACTTTAAAAATAAAACAAAAACTATAGGGCCTCTTTAATTTAAGTAACAAACATGTGGACAATATTGAATTAAATAAAAAAAACTGAAAACAATTTGTGTGTAAATGGTACGCCAGTTATATATGCACAATTCTATTTATCGCTTTTGTTAAGTGATGACAATAAAATAACTACAAACAAGTCGCCTTCTGCACACAGTATTACCAAAACTAATATGGATAGTGTAGAAAAACCCAAGACGCAAGTGGGAATGGACAGATACATAACAGTATTAAAAAGTGGTCGAAGTCCTAAATCTTCTCATCTTTCACCAATGTTTAAAGTACTTAAAGAACCTAAAATGACACCCAAGTCGTTTAAACCACCACCAATTAAGGGGAAAAATTCAAACGAGTTAATAAATAAGTTAATTTCAGTTATTAGGGAAAACTCATTCTATGTAATTCCTATCAAGCGTGGTAACATCGATAAGACTACAATTCAATTTATAGATAAAGGAAGTTATCGTAAAACATTAAAAGAGTTTGAAAGCTGCAAAAAGAACTTTTATGCCTTCAGCGTCAGCTGAAGAGTAGCAAAGGCCTACAAGTAGTTATCAAAGTTGTAGATTCATACGTTGATCCAGCTGAAATAAGAGCGGGATTTAAGGTGAAAAGTGTAGATAATCTCAGAAATCGAGAACGTGTCCTCCAACCACTATTTCGCGTAGAACTAGAGCGGATTGAAAAAGAACGAAACGCCCCTACTTATAATCGGAAATATCTGTTTCACCGCAGGATAAGTGTAGAGGAACCACATAAGCGATCAGGACCCGCCCAGTGATTAAATCGCCAAGAATATGATCATACTAGGGATTACTGCAAGTTGCCTCCGGTTTGCATTGTGTGTGGCGAGCTACATTATCCCGCGGAAGGGATGACTCGAAAGTTAAAAAATGTAGCATTAGCGGTGGAAATCACACTGCTTACTGCAGAGGCTGTCCAGTTTTTTCCATGGTAAGGAAAACCACTCAAAAATTAAATACTCCTGCTAAGCACACGCAATATCGAGCAAATGCTCATTCTCCTCAGTTATCTCAACCAACAACCAAACATGTTTCATACGCGGATTTGTAAAAAACCATTCATATTTCAGTACATAAAGCGATACCGACAACTAATTCTACTCCAAATTTGTACGCAGAACCTAAAGAACAAACACCATCTGGTAACTACAATCGTCTCGAAGCAAGCATCGAGCAGCAGTATTGTTTCAGGTGGTACTTAACAAACCATGAACTGTTTAAAAATATTGTTCTGGAACGCTAACAGCTTGTGCCAACACAAAAATGAACTCAAATACTTCCTTAAGATGTCATGCTGGTTTCAGAGACTCACCTTACAACAAATAGCTTTTTTTAAAATCAATGGCTATATATTATATGAGTAGTATAGATGTGGGGATACTAACCCAAGGTATTTTGTATGGGATACTCTCCCAAGGTATTTTGTATGGGATACTAACACATGGTATATTGTATGGGATACTAACCCGAGGTGTTTTGTATGGGATACTGACCTAATGTATTTTTGTGATAAGGAGGGATATTTTTTTTGTCATATAATTTTTAAAAAATGTAGTATAAGCGGCATTAAAGAGCAATAAATTAGTGTGAGTGTAATAAAAGTCAAGAATAAGGGTCATTAAAAAGCATAATCACTATTTCTAATTATGCATTGTGTAGATAGAGACTAAGAAGTGGACGGATATATGTGTGTGAGATAAGGAAATTTTTTTAAGGGTAATAAATTCTTGGAGTGTGGAGATTGGTTGTGTTTTTAAGCATGTGGTAATGTTCTTAATTATCAAAATTAAACAAAAAAAAATTCTTAAATTTAGAGGAAAACAAACTAGAAAAGTATTTGTGTGAGATAAGGAATTTTTTTATGGGTAATAAATTCTTGCAACTAATTGCTTAAATGGGAAGTGTTAGTTGATATGGGTTGACATATTGATGAGCGTGATATTCTGATTAAGGTTTAGTGCAATGTACAAGCTCATGTACCTATATGAAAGAAATAGAGAAGCTGAACACAGCAGACACACATATTGATAAGTGTTAAAACATGCTAACAAGTGGAGTTACAGATAGAAATATAAATATTTTACACATTAGGAAAAATAAACAATCTAGGAGAAGATCATTGAATTTTGATTTTTGGTTTTTGTTAAACAGAAGCGATATGTGATAAGAATGCCAAAGAAGAATTTTGGTTTTTATTTTTATTTAATACTTTTGTATATTTATAGAACACTTAAATGTTTTACATTAGAGTGGTTTTCATGCTATAAATACTTTATTGGTATTTTTATTCATTATAATTATTCAATAATTTAGAATTATCATAAATTTTAAATCATTAATTTATATTTGTAAAATGTTTTTAAGATTTTTAAGAAGAATAAAGTGCAGTTGCAGTAAAATATTTAAATTTCAAACTCGGTTTGTATATATTTGGGGCGTTAAGATAATTTTTAGGTGGGGCAAATAAATATGTTGATAAGGAATCTTTAGCGTTTAGGTTTAATGCAATAACATTTCCAATGTTATGATTGATTTTAAAATCAAATTGTTTATTAAAATTTTATTTTGAAAAATTCTACTGTTCGGAAAATGGTTACATTTCCAATATTATGATTGATTTTATAATCAAATTGTTTATTAAAAGTTTATTTTGAAAAATTCTAATGCAAAACTCCAGGATGGTAAGAAAATTAATTTCGGCTCCCATTTTAATTTTCTCGGACGATGTGGATGAACTAGGATCATCAATAAGCCACTTTTCTTTCCAAGTAGAGGAAGGAGACATCTGTGTATCGTTGAACTTTAATAGTGAAACCAGTGAAGCGAATTTTGATATCCCCAACAACCAGCTGGGATATCATAAAAACTACTTCGATGACGAAGTTTTCGAATTCCTCTATGATGATGAAGGGGACAATATTATATTATCTGTAAAGGACTACTACTTTGATGAAGAAGGCGATAAAATAATGAGGTAAATTAATTTTTAAATTAGATTAAAAATAAAAATATATACATATGTATATAATATATAAAATAAAATTAAAAAAAAAAACGTCTTTCCTTACTTTAGTTAAATAAAATTAGGGTTATAATATTTTTTTCTTTTATAGTTTCATAGTAAAGCATTATCTATATATGTAAATATTATAACACATACGAGTATATATCGATTTAATACGCAAATTTTATATAAATTCTAAATAAATTCAACAAAGTTCTATAGTCTACTATAAATTATACAACGATGAAGACCAACGCGGAACTAATTGCACCTTTTAACAAGTTAAACGTAAGGAAGAGGTTTAGCATCAAGGATATGATGGAATTAGAAGACTATCATATAACAGGAGCAGAGCGTAAAACAACAAAATATAGAGAATCTGTTGTGTTAGAGTTGGGGACGAATATACTATACCTTCCTAAGAGATTTAATTCGCTGAGCGATAAGGATGTTGAAATCTTATCGACGGGTGCATATATGATAGCGAAATTTCCCTTGAACGGTGATAAGGATAGCTCATTCTGCAGGTTGGAGTTAAAGCCAGTTCCTCCGATGAGAGACTATTATCCTTATAATACATTTAAATAAAAAAAATTTAAATAAAGGAAATTAAAATGAAATCAAAAAGTATTATTTTTTATTTACAATTTTAATTAAATTACTATAAGAGTTAAATATAATTAATCTATTTATTCAGTATTAAATGAAATTTTAAACTAGAAAGATGAATACTATTGAAGAGCTTCTACAAAAATTTGGAAATGAAATTTTGGAAGAACATTTACAAGAAATAGAAGAGTTTAAAAATAAATATGTAGATTTTAGTATATACATTATACCTTGGGGCCATCATAACAATTTTTATTTACAATATTTCGCTACACCATTGGGTAGCATCTTCAGGAAATAAAAAATAATAACAGTTATAAAATTTAAATGATTGAAAAAATTCCAATGAATGAAAAAAAATTGTTGTCAATCAATTTAAAAAAATTTAACAATTCAATACATTCAAGAAACAAATATAAATAGAAAAATATTTTTTAAAACATATACATATACAGAAAATTTTTGATATTCAAAAACATACAAACATTTTAAGAGAAAACAATAAATTTTCTAATTCATATACATAAATTTAACCGGAAATGTTACAAAAAATTAATGTTTTTATTATAAATATTTGATTCAAAATCATGTTATTTTTTATGCACTAAATGCCTATAATTTTATGCAACATTTTCTGTATCTGTTTTAAAATTTATTCTTTTTTCAATTGGAACTTTAATTATTTGTAGCATTTCTGACATATAATGACGTTTATAATTATTTTCTAAATTTAAAATTGATACATTTTCAAACTTAGGATAATGATTACTTTTCGAACAGTGTGAAGATAATGCTGTTTTTTCAAACTGATATTGTCTCTGTACTTCTGATCTTATTTGTGTCCAGCTATCCTGACTTTCAGTTTATTCTTTGTAGTACCTACATAAACTTTATTACAATTCTCTTTGTCATTACCTTTACAAGGTATTTTGTAAACTAAATTAGACATATCTAACTTTTTTATTTTATCTTTTGGTTTGCTAAATAATCTATTTAATATATTATATGTTTTGTATGCCATCCTATATTTATCTGTATCAAATATTTTTGATTTTTCTAACCGTTCTGATAAATCTAGTACATAAGTAATTGATTTATAAATTTTTGGTTCTGTATCATTTCTTCTATTTGGTTTTCTATTATTTTTATGTTGATTTAGTAATTTATTAATCAGTTGAATTGGAAAATTATTTTCGCTTAATATATTTTTTATCTTATCTATATTCTTTTTGTGAAACTCCTTGTCACTAATGGTTAGTACTTTTTCTATTAAATTTCTGGCTGTATTTATAATTATATGTTTATTTTGTTTAGAAAAATAATTAATAATTCTACCCGAAGCTGTAGGTTTTTGGTACCAATCCATTACCAATTTGTTACGTTTTCTAATTACTAAAGTATCTAAAAATGGAAGTTTTGAATCGCATTCTTTCTCTATTGTAAATTTGATGGAAATACATATACATACATAATACATAAATACATACATATTGGATTTATTTAGAAAACACAACCCAAAAGACATTATTTTATTCTTTTTGTTTGCAAGGTACGTACAAAAAATTTGTAGTGCTTGTGAATATAAAAAGTGAAAGTTAAAAAAAAATCACATTAAAACAAACAAACAAATGTACATACATATATATAAACATATATTTGTTTTGTATGTTTTTTATTTGCTTTTTTTTTCGTAAAATAGCAGCCATTAAATCTTTATTGAAAAATTGCAGTCATTTGACTGATTTTGAAGCCTTATTTCAGGCTATCCCACAAAGTGAGCATACTGTTCACTCCCTGAATACACATCGTCAGGAATTAACTCGTTTGTGGGAAATATTTCGTGACTGCCATGATGAACTGTTAGAAACTCTTGAGGAAACAAAGGTCTCAGCGACTTTTGTTTCCACTTCGTGATGAAGTGACGCGCGTTTTAAAGTCTGTTGGATTTTCGCTTCGAAAGTGGACAGCAAACAATTAGAGTCTTCTTGCAAATTTACCCCCCGAACATCTATTAGATTCCGATTTTTTTAAGTTATCAGACGCTAGTAACACTAAAACTCTTCAAGCCAACTCTGACGCCCGATTACTCTGTCGTCACGAAACGTTCTGTCTTGTCTCAAATAGCAAAGCTATTCCACCCCGTTGGGTGGCTCGCACCTAAAGTTGTTGTTTCAAAAATTATTATTTGGAAAGTCAAAACGGATTGGGACGTATGTTTGAAACCCATGACGTTAAATAGGCGCGCATTTGTCGATGATTACCCTTACATCGAAAGCATTTTTATTCCCCGTTGGGTTAATTTTAACCCCCAACATGAAGTTCAACTTCATGCTTTTTGTGATGCTTCTGAAAAAGCATTTGCCGCCACTCTATATATTCGAGTCCAAACCCCGTCAGGTGATATATTCACCAATTTGCTCGCTGCGAAAACAAAAGTCGCGCCAATAAAAGTGTAAACTTTACCCCGTTTAGAGCTCTGCGGTGCAACTCCATTGGCAAAGATGGTACATTCACTTCGCAAGCAGCTGAATCTTACCATGTCGGAAGCATTTTACTGGACAGATTCGACCATCGTCTTGTCCTGGCTTCAAAAACCCCCGTGCCATTGGCCTACTTTTGTGGCAAATCGAGTTTCGTATATTTTGGATAAAATTGGTACTGATAACTGGAATCATATTGACTCTCATGACAACACTGCCGATGTAGCTAGTCGTAGCATTACGGCTAAGGAACTAGCTAATTGTGACATTTGGTGGATAGGTCCTGAATGGCTCAGTCGTCGCCGATCATGGCCTAGAACTACTTTTAAATTATATACCCAATTAGAAATTCGTTCAATTCACGTAAACGTTACGCGAACAATTACATGAGAGGAAATTTTGGCCCGTTTTTCGGATTTACCCCGTGCAATACGAGTGCTGTCATATATTTTTCGTTTTTATCACTCAGTTCACCCGAAACATAAACAGTCTCGTAAGTTTTCTTCTGAACCGCTTAATCAAATTGAATTGAATTTTGTAAAAAATCGCTTAATTGTTTTATGTCAGAGTACTCATTTTCAGGAATATTCTGTTTTAAAAACAGGATCAAACATTTCCCGTAAAAGCTCACTTCTTGTATTTTCCCCATTTATTGACTCCAATGGTTTTATGAGAGTTAATGGTAGATTATCAAAATCACCTACCCTTACTTTTGAAGAACGTTTTCCGAAGCTGTTACCCTACAATGGTAATTTTACCCGTTTATATTTAGAGTACGTTCATAAAATTTCAGTACATGGCGAAAATTCGTTAATGTTGAAATTAATAAGGTAAGAGTTTTGGGTTCCAAAGTTTAAAAACCTTGTTCGTACAGTTATCCATAACTGTAAAAATTTCTCAATATATTGTTACGAAATTTCTCATGTGAACAGGGTTTATTAAGGCTCGCGTTTAAACACGTACCAGCACTAATGACATTTGAATAAGTAAGAAAAGAAAACAAAAAAAAGAGAATGAGAATAAAGTAGAAAATGGTTGACAAAACAACCACATTTTTTGTAAAAGAAAAAAGTAACATAACCAAATTAAGATTTAAAAAATAAAGTTAATTTTTATCAATAATTACAACTAACCTCTCGGGACCGCTTTTTATTTTATCTTAAATTATTATTTAATAAAATAATAATTTCCCAACATTGGTGTCAGGTGTGGCGTGTCTGTTCTAGTGCGAGAACGCATTTTTCCACAAATTAACGCAAAGATGCCCAATAAAAAGACCAGACAAGTACAGAGGCAAATGAATGAAGAGTTCCAGCAGGAGCTTCAGAGTCAGATGACTAGTTTTACAGAGTCAATGTATGCCCGTCTTGGCAGTATGATACCGTCGCAGCAGGTAGCAAAAAATTCATGGCAGCAGCAAATTAAGGAATTGCAATTAGAAATGGATAGAAAATTTGAATTACAACAAGCCTTTATAGAAAGGCGTCTGGTAAGTTTAGAAAAATTATTATCAGATGCTGCTCTCAAATCTTTAAAACCATCCGCAGAGCAATCAACATCAAACACGGAATCAACTTGTGCTTCAACAAGTACGTCATCAGTAACTCATGACTTTCACACAATGGCCACTTCATCTAGTACAACGTTTGTGCACCTAACTCAGCCTCGAATGTGCACGGGCTATCCAGCGCATTGTCTAGCGAATGCGCCACAATTATTTCCAACGACAACCTATACGCCAGCAACAATTAACACTTCACCAGCATTATGTTTGACCACATCAATCGCTAAAAGCTACGTAGAGGCAAGCACGTCGTCCCAAACAGTGGCTTCATTAAGTGGGCAACGCTATCAAATGGACCCCGTCATTGCTAAAGAATACGGTCAACCACATTCGTACCCCTTGCCTATCGAAAATAATGCTAATTGTCATAGCAAAGTATCGACGTCTACCTCAAAAATTAACCCTGATGGTGCTGCAGCAATTCCCTCGCTAACCCTTCAAATGGCCTCATCGCCAGCCTGTACTTCCACACCAAATAAAATTCGTCCATTTAATCAACATGATATATCGACCTATGATGGCAAGTCACCCTGGTCTAACTATGAATGCTTAGTAGAACATACAGCGCATTTCTACGGATGGGCTGAAGAAGAAAAAGTCATGGCTGTTATTTCTAATTTAAGAGATGATGCACTTAGGCTTTTTGCCACCGTGCCCACTGATCATTTACCTACGTGGGCTTATTTAAAACAGCTGATGAGGGAGCGGTTTACTGTACATGAACAAGTGTGCTTTAAAGAATTTAAAAGGCGTGTTCAAGGAACGCGTGAGTCGTTGACCGAGTTTGCAACTGCATTAGAGTTGTTGTCAATTTCAGCCTTTAAATCAACACCAAAAGCTTATGTAGACGATTTGTTAAAGAATCAATTCATAGATGGTTTAAGGGATACTGAGTTGATAAAACTAGTAGCTGCGGGCCAGCACATGTCTATTAAAACCGCACTGGCCGCTGCCCAAGACATCCAGGCGCGCTCAGATCGCCAAAGATCACGACAAGTTTTTGCTGTGGATTCTCTAAACAATTATAAGAAGCCATTGAAAGGAAGGGAATCGGATCGCCAAAAATTACCACTATCGGAAAACTTAGACCTGCTGACCTCAAGGAGCGAAGGTCGAGCAGAGTAAAACAACTAGCTCCAAATATAAAACCGGTGTCTCACAGCCCAAAGGAAGCAATTTATACAGACTTAAATTCACAGAGTGTTGTAAAAAACTCGCGTGCGGAAAATCCACGTTGTTTTATAACACCTGATGTTAAGGACTTTATTCTTCAGCCGGGAGTAGGCATCAAAAACATTTTTAATTCCTGTTATCTAAATGCTACGCTTCAGGCGCTTTTTCATCTACCTGCCGTGGCTACTCAAATTTTAATTCATCCAGAACCCTGTGAAATATGTAATACAAAAAAAGACGCTTGTCTTGTATGTATTCTTAAGGAGACATTTTTAGCAACGAAGCTGAGCAAAACAGCTATACGACCATTTCTGATTTTTTCAAAAATGAACACAATTTTTTTATCTGGGAAACAGGAAGATGTTCATGAGTTTTTGCATTTTTTAATGAATAAGTTAAATGATTACGGTAATGGACTGGAAAACAAAACGAATTATTTTGCTGACATTTTCGAAGGCACTATCAAATATTATACCAAGTGTTTGAATTGTGGTACTGTTGCCACCGTTATCGAAAAGTTTATTGACCTGTCCCTGCCTATAGTGCATTCCACTACTGTAAAGGAGGCGTTAACTAAATACTGTGAAATGGAGACACTGACGGAAAAGAATTATAAATGCGATAATTGCGGTCGGTACACAACTGCAACTCGACAAATTCGATTGGATCAAATGCCTCCAGTTTTATGTATACATCTTAACCGGTTTTCTTCTGATAATTTTCCAATCGAAAAATGGATGCATTTTGATTCTCAATTTTAGTAATAA